>OW240912.1:289555843-289710858 GCA_933207985.1 Pelobates cultripes
CGTCTACCTTATGATTCCGAGGACTCTCAACCCTCGGATCAGGAAGTCACACGCAAGCGCCCCTGGAAAGGGGATAGTAGGTCTGCGGGCAAAGGTAAGGCTCCCGCCAAGTCCCAGAAATTGGCAAATACCCGCTACGCTCATGCCAAACCCAACCCCCTAGAGGGTTCTACATCCCATGAGGGAGACGGAGTGGAAGATTATTACCTTGAATATTCTGATGAGGACCCCTTGGCGAATGTGCCAGGGGATGCCCCATCGGAATTTGTCAAGGAGACCTTTCTCACGCATACAGACATAGACCCAAAAACATCTCTTCAGAAGGGACCCGATTCAGACATCCTGCTGAAATGCTTCGGGTGTCCCTTTGTTTGATCCCAGGATCATCAGACATCCACGGTCAGCAGAATGGGCCCCACCAGACCATATTTCAAACTTTTGTAAGATGTGGTTACGCAAACCACTTGAAAAGGAAATCAGGGCGAAACTCAGAGCGGAGTGCCCTCGATCAACTATCCCAAACAAGGTGGCTCTCACGCCTGAGTTTGACCCACTGTTTGTCACATTTCTCACTAAGTCAGGGAAAGACCCTTGCAAGGGCATTGAGCAGGGTCTTAAAACGGCCCAGGATAAACTCCTAGACATCGCTGGCCCTATAATCCAAATTTTCATTTTGGCAGACGAAGCCTTAACTAGTGGGGAATTCGACCCAAACACAGTTAGAGAGTGGGCCCAGAGAGCCTTATGTTTCCTAGGCAACGCAAACGTGGCTATGTCCACTGAGAGACGCAGGGCGGCACTATACAAGCTAGATGCAAAACTAGCGGATCTGAGCTCCCGGGAACTGGGACCAGAGGCAAATGGATTACTGTTTGGAGATTTATTCATGAGGGATCTCTCCAAACATGTAGCAGTGTTTACCACCCTAAATAAGGCCCAATCTTCCCTGCGCAGGGTTTTTCGTTCTCAAGCAGGTCGTTTTTCTGGGAGAGCTGGACGTTATCGAGGCCGAACGAACAGCAGAATTGCCTTCACAGGATACAGGCCTCGCCCTTCCGAGAACTATTGGCAATCGGGACAACCCCGACCCTACCACAGGCAACTATTCACTAATAGAGGGTCTATCCGGGGACGTGGATCTGCCTCCCTACGTGGTAGAACTGCTCCAGGTAATCAATCTCCCTTCTTTCAATGTACCAATAGCAGGTCGATTAACACATTTTTTCCAACAGTGGGAATTACTTTCTCAGGATCTATGGATCCTACACACAGTCCAAGGGTTCAAGATAGATTTCCTTTCCACCCCTTTCCAAGACACGCCACCGACACCACCACAGATGTCTGTATCAGACAACCTGACACTACAAAACGAACTACACAAGCTAGTAATAAAAGGGGCTATAGAAAAATCCCCGTTCCCTCATACTTTTCTCAGCAACATTTTTCTGGTCCACAAATCTAAAAAACCTGAATCACTTTGTCAAATATCGCCACTTCAAGATGGAAGGCATCCATCTGCTCAGGGACCTCCTTTGCGTGGGAGATTGGTTCTCCAGATTCGATCTCAAAGACGCATACCTCACAGTTCCTATTGCTCGCAACCATCGAGCTTTCCTGCAATTCTTCTGGCAAGAAGAAATCTGGCAATTCACATGCCTCCCATTCGGACTATGCTCCGCGCCTTGGTGTTTCTCGAAATTGATGAAACCAGTGATGGCCCTACTTCGATCTCAGGGGATTCGGTCCATCATATACTTGGACGACATCCTGATAATGGCACAAGACCCAGATCTCTTACGCCAACAAACAGAGATGACGTCGGCCCTACTACAAAACCTTGGTTTTGTAATAAATTTCCAGAAGTCAGCCCTGGAACCTTCCCAAAAGGTACAGTTTCTCGGGTTTCTGATAGATTCTGTACAGGCGGTTTTACAACTACCCTCCGCAAAGATCAGAATCATCAAAAAAGACATTTGCAAATTGTTATCCGCTCATCAGATTCGCTTACGCGATCTGGCCCATACTATAGGCCTACTGACCCCCTCTATCCAAGCCATTTACCCAGGACCTTTATACTACCGGGCCATGCAACGGCTCAAGACATTTTACCTACACCGTTCCACCTCTTACGATCAGTTCATCCACCTGACAGACGAAGTTCGTATAGAACTTCACTGGTGGCTCCACAACTTGGAGGCCTGGAATGGCAAAGCCATCTTCGGATCTCAACCAGACTTCATTCTGGAATCTGATGCCACTCCGAACAAACACTGCACATCAATTGTCTAGAGTTGATCGCAGGATCTTTCGCGATTCGCAGTTTCGCAAAAGACTGTTTCAACTGTTCACTAGTACTGCGCATGGACAACGTCTCTGCAGTACGCTATGTGAATCGATTAGGAGGTTCACGATCCAAGCTCCTATCCGACCTTACCAAGGATCTGTACCAATTCTGCCTAGAGCGGAATTTGTCCATCAAAGCGGAATATCTTCCGGGCACGGACAACCTAGTAGCAGATTGGTTCTCTCACCACTGGAGGGATGTAAGCAACTGGCAATTGGACCCCCACTTGTTCCATCAAATTTGCTGCCTTCGCGGGCCCCTTACACTGGACCTGTTTGCATCCCGTCTGAATCACCAGAGGCCTTTATCAGCTGGCTCCCAGACCCCCTGTCATGGGCGGTCGACGCCTTTCTACATCCTTGGCCAGAGACGGGAGCCTATGCGTTCCCGCCTTTCTTCATGATCCAACACACCCTTTACCGGGTCAAAGCCCTAGCAGAGACAATAGTCATTGTTACTCCTCTATGGAGAGCCCAGACTTGGTTCCCAACCCTGTTGGAACTATCTGGAATCACCCAATTCTACTACCTCGAGTCCCCGACATCCTGAGGGACCCAGCAGGGCACTGTCAGCCACTCGCCCTTCAGGACCGGCTCCAACTTGTAGCTTGGACCGTTTCAGGGGTGTGGCGAAACCGGCCTCGCCACGTGTCCTTGGAGGGGGCTGCTTGCCCGCCTCTTGCCTTTGGACTATGGACCAGACTTTATGTGAATGTGTTAACCCAGATAGCTATGCCATGGAGCCCATTCGTGTAGTTAAAGACTTCGGCTCCATGGCAATTGAACTGTGTGAATAGGATCTGAGCGCTATTCGGTAGTTTTGTGCGCTCAGATCCCAGCTATCTGGGGATATGTGACATGTCTGTGTTTTATGTATAAAATGTGACTTTGTGTATTTTATAATATTTTAATGCTTTGTGCTCACCATGTGCATAATGGAGTCTTGTGTCTGTCCTGCGAGATAATTGAATTACTTCTCAATTCAATCTCCAGGATAGAAGACTCTGAAACTGGTTTGGGCCGGAAACCCATGCTTCATTTAGTCACAAAGGCAGTGGTGTATCCTGGTTTTGTGCTGCCCTAGGCAGGACAAAACTCAGGCACCCCCCCGCGCCACCCCCACCTGCGCAACCGCCACCCAACCTTCCCCCCTGCTCCGCCTTCTAAATACACACACACACATTCACTGACAGATACGCATTCACTAGCTAACAGAAACACACAGTCACTAACAGACACACACTCACTAACAGACACACACACTAACAGACATCCACACTAACAGACACACACACACTAACATACATACACTAACATTAACATACACACTAACACTAACAGACACACACACTAACACTAACATACACACACTAACACTAACATACACACTAACAGACACTAACATACACACACACACACTAACATACACACACTAACAGACATCCACACACACACACACACACTAACATACACATACACACACACTAACATACATACACACACTAACACTAACATACATACACACACTAACATACACACTAACAGACTTCCACACACACACTAGTGTTTTTTTTTTGTTTTTTTATTTAACCCCCCCCTAGCCTCCTTACCTTTGGTAATGCTGGGGTGGGTTCTTCCTCTCCCTGGGGTCCAGTGGCTGCAGCGCTGGGCGGGCGGGCGGACGGCCGGCGAGGGAGCTCTTCCCCTGAGCGCTCTGCTCAGCTCCATCGCGCGCCGCCAGCATAGTAAGGCTGGGAGACGGAATATGACGTCATCTTCGGTCTCCCGGCCTCACTCTGCTGGCGGCGCGCGAGGGAGCTGAGCAGAGCGCTCAGGGGAAGAGCTCCCTCGCCGCCCGCCCGCCCAGCGCTGCAGCCACTGCCGCCCAGCGCCCAGAATGTCTGTCAGCCGCGAGGCTAACAAGACATTTGCCTTGGGCATTTGGGGGGCGGCGTTTTTTGCCGCCCCCTGAAAAATGCCGCCCAAGGCAAATGCCTTGTTTGCCTCGCGGCTAATACGCCCCTGCACAAAGGACTTTCCCTTAACTTTTGAACCCCTGGTCTGATTCGTGCCATTTTTTAATATGTTGTTCCCCTGAATGGATTGATTATGAAAATTTATGTTTTATGTTTGTGACATGTATATTTTAGAAGTTATAAATATTGTGTAAAAACTGTATTCCTCTGCCGGTGATAATGAGATTACCCATTGTGTTCAGTAATCATATCACATGCAGAGGGGAGGATTTTGTGTGGGAGTGTCTGGGTGTATTGTACGGATTGATTGGTTGTTTTGTAACGCCCTGTGGGCTGTACTATGCTTGTGGATTGGGAATAAAAGAGACTGTATGTGACAGTACAGGGAGTTCCTGTTTTAACCCTCAAAGTGAAGTGTCGTCTCATTATTGGGGGAAGGATTTATTGTATGCTGTTCCAGTTTGACTGCTAGGAGAGTAAACCTATTCGTATGGTTCCTATTCAACTGTCTACAGCATTCATATGCATGGGAGAATTTATTTGTTTCTCCGGTTCAGTGATTGTGGTGTCTGCCAGAGTGCTTGGAGTCCTCAGGAAGCGCTAGGAGCATCCTTCAACGGAGGTACCCAGTCGGGGTGCCAGGCGATCCGTTACAAGGGGATCCTGGAATGTCTCGGGACTTTTGGAGACATCTCAGGCTCTCCTATGGGACTCCTGGGCCCCAGGCACTAGACGAGTTTACCTCGCTGCATGGAAGACATGGGTCAGCTGGTGTTTGGGAAGGGATACCGATCCCTTTTCAACACCTCTGACGACCATCCTAAATTTTCTGTCTACCCTATTTGATCAAGGCAAGTCCTATCGTTCTATTAACGTTTATAGATCAGCTATTTCCGCGGCCCATAGCCCCATTGACAATGCATCAATAGGGAGACATCCTTCAGTCTGCAGGCTGCTACGTGGAATCAGATTAGCCAGACCCCCTCTCCCTAAATATTCCTGCTTCTGGGATGTTACTCAGGTTTTCTCCCTTCTAGAATCCTGGCCCTCTAATGGGGATTTGACACTACGTCAACTTTCAGCCAAATTGGCTTTACTCCTTTGTCTGGTATCCTTCCGTAGGGTCTCGGATATTCGAGCATTTGATTTCCACGCAGTCAGCGTCTCGCCTGAAGGTGTTAGGTTTCACATCACCAGACGAACAAAGTCTAATTCCTCCTCGGTATTCTACCCTTACTTTCCGAATAGACGATCACTCTGTGTGGCGCTCTGCGTCAGGCATTATATAGATGCCACTACCACTCTGCGCCCCCCTACGGGACCCCTTCTCGTATCCTATGTCAAACCACACAAACCGGTGTCCGCCCCCACCGTCGCACGGTGGATAAGATGGATACTAGCGCAAGCAAGTATTGACTCCACTTTCGGTGCACATTCCGTCAGAGGAAAAGCCGCTTCCTCCGCCTTCCGTGCGGGTAGATCCCTCTCCGACATTCTGTCCTCGACAGATTGGTCCAGAGAATCTACATTCCGCACATCCTACTTCAAACCTATGCCACATGCCGCATCTTCCATCATATAAAGCGTTAAAACAGCAAATGTGAAGCCTCCTGTCTTGCCATAAAATTTGGGATTATTCTAGCTTTAGTAATCTAAATTTTGTTAACGACAGGAGGTGAATATTTTCCCACCCTTTACTCTCGCGACCATTCACACCCACCCTAGGTAAGTTGCTACAGGGCATTTCGGTTTCAGACACGTTTACACACCATCTACCACAAGTTCTTCTCACTACACTCAATCCAAGAGTTGACAATCTTAACATCAATTTACATGGGATGTAACGCATAGTTCTCAGTATGCAGGACATATCTTACTTTTTCAACTAGTATGAGACCCCATACTTTCATGATCTCTCTCTTCTTCCCTTTAGTGTGAAGCAACCTAACGCTTGAAACACAGGGATTCATCAGTCCTACCGAAGTTTACACGGTTGACTACTCCAGGACATCAACTAGTCCTCAGTTCTTAGTTATGTTTTTATTGTCAATATACAGTTGTCGTCGGCTCCAGCAAGAAAGAGGAATTGGGAGGAGCTTGATGACATCATATAATACTGTTATACACTCTGATTGGTTGATCTGTTTATACTATTGTTTACTATTTCTTTGCTGCTGGGAGAAACAGTAAAGAAAGATAAGAAAATATTTGCCTCCTGTCGTTAATAAAATTTAGATTATTCAGTCACTAAAGCTAGAATAATCCCTAATTTGCAACGTTACTTGACTAATCATCCTTCTTCACATCTTGTCGAATTTCTTATTTCTGGTTTCACTACTTGGTTTCATACTAGCTTTGTTGCACTCTCCACAGATATTCTAGAATGCCCCAACCTACAATCCGCACTCACAGATCCGACTAGTCAACAGGAACTCCTCAATAAAGAAATTGAAAATGGTTTTATGATAGGGCCCTTCGCTACTCCACCATTCACCTCTTGGAGAATTAACCCTCGAGGTATAGCTACAGGTAAATTTAATAACAAAAAGAGACTCATTGTAGATTTTTCAGCCCCTCACTCTTCCACTACCCCTTGTTTAAATGCATTAATACCATCAGAGGATTTCTCTTTACAATACGCAAAAATAGAGGATGCCATACAAGCCATTATTAACTTTGGCTTGGTTAAACAAGACAGACATCACAAATGCTTTTAAACTACTACCAATTCATCAATCACTCTGGCATCTGCATGGCGTTAAGTGGTAGGATGAATACTATTTCTCGACTGACTCCAAAAGTAGCCAAGAAATCTTTGATATTTTCGCAGAGACTTTTACCTGGCTTTTACGTAACAAAAGCAGATGTCCAGTTGTGATACATTAACTTAAAGATTTTCTATCGGTTGAACCACACTACTACACACCGTACAGCTTACAAAACACGCTTTCTTTATTTAAGGATTTGGGAGTTCCGGTAGCCCCAGACAACACTGAAGGTCCCAGCACTGAAATAACTTTCCTGGGTGTTACACTAAATTCGGTATCCATGCAAGCTAGCCTGTCTAAGGAAAAGGTAAACAGGATTTTAGCCTATATCGAAATCTGCACCACTCATGGGTCTTGCACCAGGAAGGAATTACAGTCACTTTTAGAGTCTTCACAATGAGGATTATGCCTCAAGGATGGGGCCTTCATCTCTAAAATACTTTCTCTTCTAAACAGTCTCCCAACGACGCCTCTAGGACTATTTTAGACAAACCAGCTAGGGCTGACCTAAGAATGTGGCATCTCCTTTTACCCTCTTAGAATAATAATACTTGGCCACTAGAAACCTCTACCCCAGAGAATTTTAACAAGACCTCAGCACTGTTTGAAATTTTTCAGATAGTAGCAGCAGCCTACATATGGGGCAAAGAATGGAAAGGTAAAGCAGTTGCTTGCAACATTATTTACAAAGGCCGCTCTGAATCCCTTACTATAATGAATTTAGTAAGGAAACTTACCTGGTTAGCAGCTAATCTAAAGTTCTGTGTATATTGCATCCACGTACCAGGCATTCTGTTTTAAATATGTTTATTTGTTTCATAGCATATTCCAATGCAAACGTATAACAGGTTAAAGCGGGTTAGTGCCTGCGCAGAGCAGGGCCGTCTTTAACGCGGGGCAAACGGGGCAGCTGCCCCGGGCCCTGTCCCTGCTGGGGGGCCCGAGGTAACTACCCTGTTTGCCCTCTGCCCGCAAACTATGGGGGCCCATCGGGTGGCCCATGCACTTAGGGCCACCCGGTGGGCCTGTGTCAGCAGGGGCCCGGTCGGGCGCTGTGGCGCTTTAACAGCGCGATCGGGCCCTTGCTTTTCGGCAGCACTGGGAGGAAGTGACAGCCGTGCGTCACTTCCTCCCACAGAAACAGGAGCCGCGCGGGAGGAAGGTGGACCAGCTGTTCCGGAGGGGGCCAGGCCGGGAGCTTAAGTCCCAGCCACCCCAGCCAGCCCACTGGACCCCAGGGAAGCCACCCTCCAGGAAAAGGTAAGAAACTGGAGGGTGGTTATCAAATTTTGCATGAGTGCAAGTCTGTCAGTGTATCTGTATGTCTGTGTGTGTGAGAGTCTGTCAGTGTCTGTGTGGTTCAGTATGTCTGTATGGGTGTATGTCTGTCAGTGTGTCAGTATGTCTGTGTGTGAGTCTGTCAGTGTCTGTGTGGTTCAGTGTGTATGTGTGTTTCAGTATGGCTGTCTGTGTATGTCAAAATGTCTGGATGTGTGTTTGTCTGTCAGTGTCTGTGTGTATGTGTGTTTCAGCATGTCTGTCTGTCTGTGTGTATGTGTGTTTCAGCATGTCTGTCTGTCTGTCTGTATGTGTGTATGTGTGTTTTAGCATGTCTGTCTGTCTGTCTGTGTGCCAGAATGTCTGTCTGTGTGCCAGACTGTCTGTCTGTGTGCCAGAATGTCTGTCTGTGTGCCAGAATGTCTGTCTGTGTGCCAGTATGTCTGTCAGTGTGTCAGTATGTCTGTGTCTGTGAGTCTGTCAGTGTCTGTGTCTATGTGTGTTTCAGTCTGTCTGTGTGTGTGTGTGTGCCAGAATGTGTGTATGTCTGTCAGTATGTCAATGTGTGAGTCTGTCAGTGTGGTTCTGTATGTCTGTGTTTGTCAATATGTCTGTCAATGTCTGTGTGTATGTGTGTTTCAGTATGGTTGTCTGTGTCAGTACGTCTGTCAGAATGTGTCTCTGTATCTGTATGTTGTCCATTTGTATTTGTGTGTGTATCTGTATGTGTCAGTGTTTGTATCTGTATATCTGCATGTGTGTCAGTGTATCTGTGTGTCTGTCTGTCAGTGTGTGTGTCGGTGTATCTATAAGTAGTCAGTGTGTGTACCTTTGTATCTGCATGTATGTCAGTGTTTGTATCTGTGTGTGTGTCTGTGTGTGTCAGTGTATCTATATGTAGTCTGTGTGTATCTGCATGTGTGTCAGGTAGTGTATTTGTGTGTATCTAGACGTAGTCAGGGGGCCCAAGTAAATGCTCGCCTAGGGGCCAATCTAAATTAAAGACGGCCCTGGCGCAGAGGCCTGGTTTTCATTGCATGTATGGGTATACAAAACGTTGCCTGCGCAGAGGCTCATCAATCATGTCTATTGTTCTACAGCGTTTAATATAATATCACATTTAAGTGTGTTTTTATTATCTTTCTATTGAAGGCATTGTTCAAACTTTGCAGTATCTAATAATCTTTTAACATTGAATGGTAACATATCATTATGTCCTTGCTGCCTGGCCTGATTCTCGTCTGTCTATCTTGCATATTTATAGCCAAATAAATTATATTAATATGTAAGCATGTAGACGTGTAAATGCTCATTTAAATAAAATAATCAACTTATATTGCGTGGTCAGATATAGATTGCTGCTAAAAGTGCAGCACTGGTATAGGTTATATAATCGAGCACCCTTTATAAAATGCTGTAGTCTTATATATTAAAACACACATTAAGTTTACGAGGAGTTATGTTTCATAAGTTAAGGCGTGCATGGGAATACCGCGTTTAAGCGCTGTGTCCCAGCTGCTATAACCATGTAAAGGCAATCAACATCACTTATCTAGCCCCTTTCTCTGGAGCGGTTGTTGAAGCAAGTTGTTGCATCATGGATAAATCTGTGTTAACGATGCAGTTCTGGTAGAAGGAGGTACATACTTCCACATTATTAAACATGCTATTAAATATGCTGTACTCAGTAGTAACATGTGAATTTTATCTCTTTTGTGGCCAAAGCGGTGCATTTGTCTAGCGTTGTGTGGCCATGATAAATCATATTTGTTAGTATTATGACAATGTTTCCTTATTTGCGCAAAAGGCATGTTATGAAGTAGATATACAGATTTGTAAAAATAATAACTTTCAACTTTTATCGAATACCCTGAGCAGGTGTATGCAACTAGCTGTGCTAGTTTGATTTGGTCTGGTTCACTAACAGCAATCGTCTAACGCGTCAGTGACGCTAACAATAATCTGTCTATTCTTGTTGTGACAGCGAAAGAAAAACTAAATAAAAAAAAGGGGGGGGACAGTAGTGTTCAACAGTGTAACTTAAGTACTGTGAATTATTAAATGGATCTGTGAATACCTATATTAATAACATCTCGAGGGCCATATATATGACTGAGAGTGAATGTAGGATGTGCATAACCTAAGAGTATAGTAATATATGAGTTAAATTGTATGCATGTTATCCTTCCCCCTATAATGCAGCAGTTCGGCTATTGGGAAGCAATAGAGACTAACACGGAGCTGTTGTTCGTGGGGGCGCAGTGACACAGATAGCCTATCGACAAAAAAGAAAAGAAAAAAGGGGGGGGGGTTTGAGTCCCTTCTCTGGAGGTGGTTTATCAGCTCCGCTGCGGAGGGGGTCCCTCACAACACAGTTCATGGCTTCTCGGGTGGTCTTTTGCACTTCAGGCTGGTTGCTCACTGCTTGGGTCCCCCAGCATCCCACATGCCGCGAACCCTGCTGTGCATCAGAGAGTCTCTCAGCGTTGTGGGCACTCGGGGTCGGGAACAGTCCGGCGGTCTCCCACCCCTGAAAAGTCTGCGGGTCCCCCGTCCCCTGCACCTCCCCAACTCCTGCTGACCTCTGCTGGAGCTCCAGTCCTGTGATGCCTCACCCTTCTCCGGCCACATGCTCGGCATCGGTGCACGCCTCCCCAGCCACCGGTCCGCCGGGGGTCAGCACACCTCGGTACCGCAGGGCTCGCAGAGTTGGGGGCGTCTACCCCTGGACCACCACCAAATCCTGGGGCCTAGACCGGCTCCTTGCCAGGCAGTTCTCCGCCCCGAGTGGTCCTTCTGTGGGCTCCGGCAACCTGGGGGTCTAGGTGGCCCAGCGTGGCTCCCAGCCATGTGTGTGTATCCGCCATCTTGGTTCCCCGTGGGGAAGGACCCCGCGCTGTGCGGGCCTTCGCCCCCAGCCTCTGAAGGTCTGACTTATGGGCCGGGATTACCCCCACCGGCTGGGGGGGAGGGGGACCGGGCCAGTGTCCACCTCTCTCCCTCCAGCGCCTTACGAGCTTCGCCGCCTCCACTTGTGTATAGGCCTTATGTCAGTCTGTCAGGCTTCCCGGTTACAGCGCGGGAAGCGGCCGTTTGTTCATCCCTTGGGCTCTCCGTATGTGCTCTTAAAGGGCGGTATGTTCTTTTTTCTAACTTTTCCCAAGCTGTTTTGCCATTCAGGGTCGGAGCTAGCACGGTCGGCTGCCGCTCTGCTCGGCGGCCCTGCCCTGCCCCCCGGCATTCTGAACAACGCAGCTAGAGTTCTAATTTACAGAAATTTTTCAGACTACATCCTACAGCGAACGTTCAACCACGAAAACCTCCACAATTCAAGGACCTTAATCTACTGTTAAAACACAGTAGATCACTTGCACAAGCAGGTTTGTCGATTAACACAAAGAAAGCTTACGCTAGAGCATATGATCTGTTTAAGAAATTTGTGTCTGACTTTAATGTAATAAATGTTTTTTTCTGTAGAAACCATGGTTGCATTCACAACGTTTTGCCACATCTCTTTGAAACTAGCATACAATACAATTATACTATACTTGACAGGCATACGACATTACATGTTAACACTATACCCAAACAAACGCCAATCTTATCTTTATATCTGGTTAAAAGCGTACTGAAAGGTATTCAGAGACTAAAATTTCAAAATCCCCTCAACCCCTTAAGGGCCACAGACGTACCTGATACGGGAATTAGACCGCTGGAAGCGATCATGATCGCTACAAGCAGCTCTAATAGTATTGCAAATACCCCCTCACTGTCGGGCCCCCGAGTGATCGCTCCCCCCAGCAGGGGGAGCTTCTGATGCACTGCTTGAACTGAGTGCCTCGACGGGTCAAGGCACTAAGTTAAATTAAAAATGTAATTTAAAAATTAACCCCTACCCTCCCTCCCTCTCCCATGTACTTACCAATTGTTGCTGTTTCCCCGATGGCAATCGGTCTTCTGCTTCACTGGGGAGACTGTCTGACAGCCCAGACAGTCCTCCCTCTGCAAAAAGCAGTCACATGGCCGCAATAGGTGTCCACAGTGCTGCCAGAAGGGGGACTGCCTGAGCTGACCGGCTGTCCCCCTGCTGGTTAAAAAAGTAAAAAAATAAAAATAAAGTTAGTAAATGAATTTTTTTTTTTATATATGTATATATGAGATTTTAATATATACCTATATATATATAATATGTCATAATATTTATATAATATAAATTGAAAAAAACATTTATAAACAAATAAAAACTCAAATTTGGCCAGTGTTTGTGACTAAGTGGCTACTACAAAAAACTGGAAATACCCCATTTGGAATACTCTGGGTTGTCTTCATTTGAAAATGGTATGCCATGATGGGGTTATTTCACATTCCTGGGCTACCATATGGTCTCAAAAGGCAACACAGACTCAGCAAACCAATCTGGCAAACTGAATTGGGCAAGCCCTATATTGACCCTTTAACTTTCCAAAACACCGTAAAACCTTAAAGGACCACTATAGTGCCAGGAAAACATACTAGTTTTCCTGGCACTATAGTGCCCTGAGGGTGCCCCCACCCTCAGGGTCCCCCTCCCGCCCGGCTCTGGAAAGGGGTTAAAACTTACCTTTTTCCAGCGCTTGGCGGAGAGCTCTCCTCCTCCGATCCTCCTCTTCTCCTCCCCGTCAGCTGAATGCGCACACGCAGCAAGAGCTGCCCGCGCATTCAGCCGGTCAAATAGGAAAGCATTCATAATGCTTTCCTACGGACGCTGGCGTGCTCTCACTGTGAAAATCACAGTGAGAAGCACGCAAGCGCCTCTAGTGGCTGTCAATGAGATAGCCACTAGAGGAAATAGGGGAAGGCTTAACCCATTCATAAACATAGCAGTTTCTCTGAAACTGCTATGTTTATGAAAAAATGGGTTAACCCTAGAAGGACCTGGCACCCAGACCATTTCATTAAGCTGAAGTGGTCTGGGTGCCTAGAGTGGTCCTTTAACATGGGGGGTATTGTTATACTCGGGAGACTTCGCTGAACACAAATATGAGTGTTTAAAACAGTAAAACTTATCACGACGATGAAATCACCAGTAAAAGTGCAGTTTTTGTTAAAACCAAAAATCTTTATATCCGGTTAAAAGCGTACTGAAAGGTATTCAGAGACTAAAATTTCAAAATCCCCTAAACCCCTCAAGGGCCACAGATGTACCTGAATTAGAGTGCTCCAACCTGTACATTGGAGGCAACGTTGGGAGAGGTTGCTGAACACATATTGGGGTGTTCTTTCTCAGCAACACATAACAACAGGAACTGAGAATCCATGCCTAAAGTACAATAAAAACACAAAAAAACAACTACCCAAAAGTTTGACAAAGACTGGTGGTAGAATTTGTGCATGGAAAGTGTTAAAATACCACCATTTGAAATACCCTAGGGTGCCTACTTTTTAAAAAAATATATAGTTTGATGGGGTAAATTACATTGGCCGGCTTCACAAATAGGACATGGGTGCATGATGACCAGCTGTGAAAATTCCAGGTTGGAAAACTGGAATGTGCATCCTCCAAATAAGGTCTTTTAGCCCCCACAGAACCCGACACACCTATACATGGGTGGTATCACTATACCCAGGAGATATTTCTGAACACATATTGGGGTGTTATTTGGCAGTAAACCTTAAAGTTCTCCATACATGTATTCTTAAATTGCTATGTGTATCAAAAACATCACCAATTATTTTTTTTTATTTTCTTAATTTGGCATAGATTGGTGGTAAAATGGTCGCATGAAAAGAGTCAAAATACTCCAAGTTTAATACCTTAGGTTGTCTTCTTTTAAAAAATATATACATGTAAAGGGTTATTTAGGTATTCCTGACAGATATCAGTGTTACAATGTAACGCGTTAATTTAAAAAAAAAAAAATGGTTTGGAAATAGCAAAGTGCTACTTGTACTTATAGTCCTATAACTTTCCAAAGAAAGCTAAAAACATGTTAACATTGGGCATTTCTAAACTCAGGACAAATTTTTTTTGTAAATTTCTTTTTTATTTTTCAACTATCAGATAAACATTGTCGAAACTCGCAGATCTCCATGTACTTGGCATCATTTCGGTACTCGCAGGTCCCAAACAGTGTCGTCTCTAGGATCTCGTATCTCAGTGTAATAGGGTATTACCTCCTCACAGTGATTCAATTGGGCTCGACTTTATGTTACATACATTGTTGATAGAGGTAACACAGATAGTTTCCGACAGTCAAATATTAGAAGATAAACATTGTAACAGACTAAACTAATGTGTCTCCATCTCGTTTGCTAAGGTTTTTAAGTTCCCATTCGCTGACCGGGGTCCTCTTCTTGGCCAGAGGGAGGAACTGAGGGTTCGTAGTATCCTGCACATTTCGGGAAGATACACGCAGGTCCCCTTGCAAATGTCGCAAGTGCGTGTGACCGTGTTCCAGCATGAGGCAGTGCAGACGACACAGTGTAAAGTAAAATGGTGTGACCTCAGCAGCTCAGCACTCAGTTGGGCGTGTGCCTTAAATTTAGCGCAAGCAGGTATGCCTTAGTGTGGTCACTTCCGTGTCTCCTGCTGGGGATTATCAGGTCCCTCCCCCCGTGGCTGTGGCAAGCCGCCCCCACCCCCCCCGGGCCCTGATCCCTCCCCTTCCCCTAGGTATTTGGTCCGAAACTCCTTCATGCCCACCTGCACCAGCCAGGGTGTCCATGTGTCCGTGTGTGTCTGCGCTCGGTCTTGGGCTCTGTTCCACAACTTCTCCGTGACCTGTAGTTCTTCCATTTTGGTATACCAAAGGGTCAGCATTGGGACCATGTCCTTTTTCCAGTACAGGGGTATTAAATGTTTTGCAACATTAAGTATGCGAATGGTCAGGGAGCATTTGTAGCGAGATGTGGGGGTTGTCGTGTGTTGCAGAAGGTAGGGGGCTGGCTAGAAAGGTGGCGCGTTGTGGCGGAACAGACCTCGCCACGTGTTCTTGGAGGGGGCTGCTTGCACGCCTCCTACCTTCTGACTATGGCCCTGGGATATATGGCATTTGAAAACACTATTTGTGCCATGTGACAAAACTGGAGATTGTGCACAAATATGACTATTGTCCATATTTTTGAGAACAATGGATGGTGGCCATTTTAATTCACAGACACTGTTTGGACTTTTCTACACGGTGCCATCTCGCCAGTATTTAGTGCACAAAGACATCGTGCAGTAGTTTTAAACTATACAACAGGGGACACATTATACAGTAATTATTTTTCATATAGCCTGTATATGTTCTTCAGAATTTGCATTAAACTGTATCTTCCAAACTACTGAACGGATCTGGGTGAATTTTTTATGGGGTTATTGCATGTTTTAGGGTCCCTGTGATATGTTTTATAATACTGTATTTCTCTGCCTGTGATAATTATATTAACCATTGTGTTCAGTAATCATATCACAGGCAGAGGGGAGGATTTTGTGTGGGAGTGTCTGTGTGATTGTACGGATTGATTGGTTGTATTTCAAAACCCTGTGGGCAGTACTATGTTTGTGGATTGTGAATAAAAGAGGCTGTATGTGCCAGTACAGTCAGTTCTGCTTGACCTCAAAACGAAGTGTCGTCTCGTTATTGGGGGAATTTGATTGTATGCTGATTGCCAGGAGTGTAAGCTGATTGTATGCTTTTCCTGTTCAGCTGCTTACAGCATTCATATGCTTGAGAGCAATCGTATGTGTCTCCGGTTCGGTGGTTGTGTCTGCTGCAGTCCTTGGAGTCCTCAGGGAGCGCTAGGAGCATCCTTCAACGGAGGTACCCAGTCGGAGTGCCAGCGGTTCCGTTACATTGGTGGCAAGCGGTGGGATGGCGTCCTAGTGCGAGGTAAAGCAGCTCGGAGACACCGTTCGTGGAGTTACAAATTGAGGGCAACGCTAGCATTCGTGCAGCGCCCCTGGGAGCTCAGGTATCCAGAGACTTGGAGCAGACAAGTATGAAAGGATCTGGCGATGATTGGCTGGCCGAGGTGAGGCAGCGAGTGGCCCAGTATGGTGATAATGTGCCCATGGATATATTCCAAGCGATCTGGAACCAGGTCACAGCTGAGCGAAACGCAAGGATGGACCGAGAATTCCGGCTGGCGAAAGAGAGAGAATATGCTCAGCGGAAGGAGTGTTACAGCAGCCAAAGAGAGGCTGCATTCGAGGAGGTTAAATGTTTCCCCCTGAGGCGGCCAGAGGAACCCGAAGTAGGGGTCCTCATAGACTGGTCCTGTGAGGGACCACAACAGGCAGGTGGAGATGGGACCGAGGTCTCTCCACCGGGCCCAACGGGTTGCTGGGCAGCCGGCCCAGATCCCCAGCAGCAGCCAGAGTTACCGGGTGTGGAAGCCAGTGGTCCTTACGCGCAAATGTTGAGGGAACTCACAGACTGGTCCTGGGAAGACCCACAGATGGCAGGTAGAGATAGGACTGCAGTCTCTCTACTGGCCCTACAGGGATGCTGGGCGGTCAGCCCAGATCCCCAGCGGCAGAGTGAGTTTCAGGAAGAGGAGACAACTGGTCCCCCCCCCCAGCAGCAGAGTGACTTACTGGGAGAGGAGAGCCTTGTCCTCCCTCCCCAGATGCAGAGTGTCCAGCAGGGGATAGAGAGCCCAGTCTCCTTTCCCCAGCAGCAGGACACTGTGTTGGGAGCGGAGACAGTCGGTCTCCCTCCCCAGCGGCTGGAAGTATGTATGGGAGAGGAGCTTGTTACCCCCTCTCCCCAGCGGCAGCCTAGCCCACCAAGGGGAGATGATAAGCCCCACACCGGCGCAGATGGGACCGTGGTCTCTGCGCCCAAGCTACAGGGAGTACGGACAGTCGGTCCTACTGCCCAGCGGCAGAGTATTATATTGGGAGTGGAGACCATCGGTTCACCTCCCCAGCGGCAGCCTAGCCCACAAAGGGGAGATGCTAAACCCCACACCAATGCAGATGGGACCGTGGTCTCTGCACATGCATCACAGGGGGTAGGGATGGTCGGTCCTGTCCCCCAGCAGCAGGGTTGTTCATCCAAAGGGGAGACAGCCTGGCTTCCCCTCCAGTTGCAGCCCCAGGTCCGGAGTGAGGAGCCTACTACGCCGTTCCCTCACCTGGGCTCCAACCAGGCTACTCCTGTGGTAGCGCTGACAACAGGGCAGAGTACCGCTGGTCTCTGCCCACTCAGCAACTCACTGATCAAGAGTGCTAGTACCCCCCAGAGCCGAGGTGGAGCTCCTGGGCATGGACAAGTGACCCACTACCCCAGGTGTAGTAACCAATTTTCGTGGGTGGGTTATACTGCAGATTCTGTTTTGTGGGTGGGTTGCTGAACTAACCAGGGCACTGACCGGCAGGAGGTCAGATACCCTGTTAGTCTGGTGGGTAAAGGGGAGAAATGTGGCAGAACAGACCTCGCCACGTGTTCTTGGAGAGGGCTGCTTGCCCGCCTCCTACCTTCTGACTATGGCCCTGGAAAATATATGGCATTTGAAAACACTATTTGTGCCCTGTGACAAAACTGGAGATTGTGCACAAATATGACTATTGTCCATATTTTTGATGATTCCCTTCGTTTGTTGCACTGTTCCCCATGTGTTTCATCTGTTGGTCCGGCTGGATAGACTACCAGACAGCAACCCACCCATAAAACATAATCAACAGAGTGGCCCACCCACAAGAATTGGTTACTGCACCTGGTGGTTGTGGTTTCTGCTGGAGTGCTTGGAGTCCTCAGGAAGCGCTAGGAGCATCCTTCAATGGAGGTACCCAGTCGGGGTGCCAGGTGATCTGTTACATTGGTGGTAGCGGTGGGATGGCGTCCTAGTGTGAGGTAAAGCAGCTCAGAGACACCATTCCTGGAGTTACAAATTGAGGGCAACGCTAGCACTCGTGCAGCGCCCCTGGGAGCAGAGGTATCCAGCAACTGGGAGCAGACAGGTTTGGAAGGCTCTGAAGATGATTGGCTGGCTGAGGTGAGGCAGCGAGTGGCCCAGTATGGGGATGATGTACTCATGGAGATACGCCCGGGTGATCTGGAACTAGGTCACGGCCGAGCGAAACACAAGGCTGGACCGAGAATTCCGCTTGGCAAAAGAGAGAGAGTATGCTCAGCAGAA
Source organism: Pelobates cultripes (assembly GCA_933207985.1). Classification (NCBI taxonomy): domain Eukaryota; kingdom Metazoa; phylum Chordata; class Amphibia; order Anura; family Pelobatidae; genus Pelobates; species Pelobates cultripes. Next base: position 289,574,316 of record OW240912.1, read on the forward strand.
GGAGTGTTTCAGCAGCCGAGTAGAGGCTGCATTCGAGGAGGTTATCCGTCTCCCCCTGAGGCGGCCGGAGGAACCCGAAGTAGGGGTCCTCATAGACTAGTCCTGTGAGGAACCACAACAGGCAGGTGGAGATGGGGCCGAGGTCTCTCCACTGGGCCCACCGGGATGCTGGGCAGCCGGCCCAGATCCCCAGCAGCAGCCGGAGTTGCCAGGTGCGGAAGCAGGTGGTCCTTACTCACAAATGTTGAGGGACCTCACAGACTGGTCCTGGGAAGACCCACAGATGGCAGGTGGAGATGGGACGGCGGTCTCTCTACTGGCCCTGCAGGGATGCTGGGCGGTCGGCCCAGATCCCCAGCGGCAGTATGTATCACAGGGAGCTGAAGGTGCTGTCCTTCCTCCCCAGCGGCAGTATGTACCCCAATGGCAGCTTATTTCACAAAAGGTAGACCTTATTCTCCCAGATGGGGCAGATGAGACAGTAGGCCCTCGCTTCCCAGCAGCAGGACAATATATTGAAAGGGGAGACAGTCGGTCCCCCTTTCCACCAGCAGAGAGAGTGTCAGGGAGAGGAGCCTGTTACCCCCTCTCCCCAGCGGCTGAACGTGTGTAAGGGAAAGGAGCTTGTTACCCCCTCTCCCCAGCGGTAGTGTAGCCCACCAAGGGGAGACACTAAGCCCCCCACCAACGCAGATAGGACCGTGGTCTCTGCGCCCAAGCTACAGGGAGTACGGACAGTCAGTCCTGCTCCCCAGCGGCAGAGAATTCTACCAGGAAGGGAGAGTCTCATTCCCCCTCCCCAGAGGCAGCCTAGCCCACCAAGGGGAGATGATAAGCCCCACACGGGTGCAGATGGGACCGTGGTCTCTGTGCCCAAACTACAGGGGGTAGGGATGGTCAGTCCTGTCCCCCAGCAGCAGAGCTGTATATCCAAAGGGGAGACAGCCTGTCTTCCCCTCCAGCAGCAACACCAGGTCCAGCGGGAGGAGCCTACTAACCCTTCTCCTTAGCTGGACTCCAAACAGGCTACTCCCGTTGTAGCGCTGGCACCAGGGCAGAGTACCGTTGGTCTCTGCCCACTCAGCAACCCACCGATCCGGAAGGCTAGTACCCCCCAGACCCGTGGTGGAGCCCCTGGACATGGACATGCTACCCACTACCCCAGGTGCAGTAACCAATTCTTGTGGGTGGGCCACTCTGTTGATTATGTTTTATGGGTGGGTTGCTGGACTAACCAAGGCACTGACTGACAGGAGGTCAGATACCTTTTTAGTATTTTTGGGAAAGGGGAGAAATGTGGCGAAACCGACCTCGCCACTGGGCATTGGAGAAGACTGATTGCGAGCCTCCTGCCATGTGACTATGGCCCCTGGAATGTATTGCCCTTTAAAGACATGATTTGGGCATAATGCATTTGTGTTGTGCTGCTGGCCCTTTAAGAACCATCTGGGGACATACTGTGGAATTACTGGGTGGCCACCATTTCATGTATCAGAGGCACATGGTGAGAACAATGGATGAAGCACATGGTGAGAACAATGGATGGCGGCTATTTTAACTCACAGACACTCTTTGGACTTTTCTACACTGTGCCATCTCGCCGGTATTTGGTGCACAAAGACATCCTGCAGTAGTTTTAAACTATACAACAGGGGACACATTATACAGTAATTATTTTTCATATAGCCTGTATATGTTCTGCGGAATCTGCATTAAACTGTATCTTCCAAACTACTGAACGGATCTGGGTGAATTTTGGATATGTGGTTCACCCAGATCCCCCGGTTCCGAGGATATACTTTTATGGGGTTATTGCATATTTTGGGGTCCCTGCGATATGTTTTATAATACTGTATTTCTCTGCCTGTGATAATTATATTAACCATTGTGTTCAGTAATCATATCACAGGCAGAGGGGAGGATTTTGTGTGGGAATGTCTGTGTGTATTGTACGGATTGTTTGGTTGTATTTCAAAACCCTGTGGACAATACTATGTTTGTGGATTGTGAATAAAAGAGGCTGTATGTGCCAGTACAGGCAATTCTGCTTGACCTCAAAACTTAGTGTCGTCTCGTTATTGGGGGAATTGGATTGTATGCTGTGACAAGACCAATCTCGCCACTTTGCATTGGAGGAGCCTGGTTGCCTGCCTGCTGCCTTTTGATTATGGACAGGCATTTAAATACTTTTTTTTTTTATGCAGAAAGGTCTATTCATGTATTTTTAACCCAGATAGCACTGCCATGGAGTCTATTCGTGTAATAAAAGACTTGGGCTCCATGGCAATTGAACTGTATGTGTGTGGTCTGAGCGCCATTCAGTAATAATGTGCGCTCAGACCTCAGCTATCTGGGGATATGTTGCATGTCTGTATTTTATGTAATAAATGTAACCTTGTGTATTTTATTTTACTCTATTTTGCTACCATGTGGCTAATGGAGTTTTGCCTCTGTCCTTAGAGATAATTGGATTACTTCTCAATTATCTCCAGGATAGAAGACTCTGCGGAACTGGTTTTGGGCAGAAAAGCCATGCTTCATTTGATCACAAAGGACTTCGATTGAACCAATGGACCAATTTGGATGATTTTGACATATGTTTGCATTTGGAGTATGCTGAAAATGTAAGTTTTATGTGAATGTGATGCATACTTTTAAAGTTATGAATAATGTGGAAAAACTGTATTTCTCTGCCTGTGATAATTACATTACCCATTGTGTTCCCAAGAAAGCCATGACTTGTGTCTAGGTACGGGGAGTGGGCCAATTAGCAACGGCCTCGATCTTAGCCGGCTCTGGCCGTTGCTTACCACACCCAACTCGGTGGCCCAAATATTGCACCTCCGCCATACCAATGTGGCACTTGTCTGGTTTCAAGGTTAAACTGGCCCCCCTGATCCTGTCTAATACTACCCCTACGTGTTCCAGTTGTGCCTCCCAGGTATCGCTATAGACGGCAATATCGTCTAGGTAGGCACACGTGTAATCCTGGAGACCTTCTAACAAGCGGTCTACCATCCGTTGGAAGGTGGCCGGGGCGTTCTTCATCCCGAACGGCATAACCCGAAATTGGTATAGGCCGAACGGGGTGATGAACATTGATTTGGGCACCGCATCTTCTGCTAGGGGAATCTACCAATATCACTTACAGAGGTCTATCGTGGTCAGATACTTCCCTGTAGAGATGCGGTCAAGCAGTTCGTCCATCCGTGGCGTCGGATAGGCGCCTGTGACGATCTTGTCATTGAGCCGCGGGTAATCTATGCAAAAGCGGGTTGTTCCGTCCTTTTTTGGTACTAAGACTACCGGTGAGGCCCAAGGACTGTCCGAATGTTCTATTACCCCTAGTCAAAGCATCTCGTCAATCTCTTTCCGCATCCCGACTCGGACAGCTTCGGAAATGCGGTAGGGGGGTTGCCTTAGGGGCGCCTGCCCCGGGGTTTCCACTTTGTGAATCGCTAGTGGGGTATACCCAGGCTCCTGAGAGAACGTGGCCTGTTTGGCTTCTATTAAGCGTATAGTCTGTGCCCTCTCCTGGGGCTCCAGCTGTTCTCCTAACTGAACTTTTTCTATCTTCCGCGTCCCTTCGTTACTTCCCAGTAAGTCGGGGAGGGACAAAGCCTCCGTGTCTTCTCCAGCTGGAGCACAGTTGGCGGTCACTTCCTCAGCCCTTTCGTTATAAGCTTTGAGCATGTTGATGTGAAACGTTCGTCTCACATCTTCATCCTCACAGCTGGCTATGGTGAAGGTGGTATTGCACACCTGTCCTATAACCTTATAGGGGCCCTGCCAGGCAGCCTGGAGCTTGTCAGTTCGGACCGGTCTTAGCACCATGACTTTTTGTCCGATCTGAAAGCTCCGGTACCTCGCCCGTCGGTCATACCACACTTTCTGGTGCTGCTGGGCTGCCTGGAGATTTTCCTGCACAGTCTGTGCTAATTCCGAGTGGCGTAATCCACCACAGTAAGGATATAGCGCTTACCAGAGCGGCAAGGCTGGGCCAGGGGCCCTACGAGGTCTATGGCTACTCTCGTGAACAGTTCCTCTATTATGGGCATTGAAACCAGTTTGGCCTTCGGGTGGTCCCCCTTCTTACCTATGCTTTGACATACCTCGCACGTCTGGCAATATGCCCGGACGTCATCGGATACCCCAGGCCAAAAGAAGTTCTGGGTTACCCGATATAATGCCCTGCGTATTCCCATGTGTCCTGCTAACGGGACGTCATTCCCAATCCTCAATAACTCCTGCCGGTATTTCCGTGGGACTACCAGCTGGCGTTTTTGCCGGGGCCCGGGTGTGTTGACCTGGGTCTCGGTGTGCCGGTATAAACGGCCCTTCTCCCAGATAAACTGTTCCTTCTAACCCTTTTTCCCGGTACTTTCTGAGTGAGGGGTCTCCTGCTACTTCCCTCCCAAAGTCCTCCGGGGTCAGGCGTAGGTCAGGTTGGCTTACCTGGGTCTCCGTAGGAGGTGGATGGCTCTCGGCGGCACGACTTTGGGCCCTGGTGGTCACTGCTTGAGCCTCGTGAGGAGGTGTTGATGCAAAAGCAGAAGTTAAGGGACCGATGTCATTGCCCAACACTACTTCGGAGGGTAATTCCTTCATCACTCCCACTTGGACATTGCCAGCTCCAGCACCCCAATCAAGATGTACTTGCGCAGTAGGAATCCGATACACTGCCCCCCCGCCACTCTGCAATAGATTTCCCCGGTCTTTCTGAATTATTAATAAGGTGTCGTTGCACTAGGGTGATGGTCGCGCCACTGTCTCACAGGCCTCGTGCGGTCTTTCCGTTGACCATGACCAGCTGGCAATGGTGTTTTCGATTGTCAGTTATGGTGGATTGGACTAGGAGCGCTTCATATAGAGTGCCCAAGGGTTCCTCACGACTCAGCTCCTTAGCGTCCCAGGCGGAGGGTACCTGAAAATCCACAGAATGGGCTGCTGCTTGGGGTTGATGGAATCCAGGGCAAGTCCAATTTCCCCACCAATATTGCAACCCATTCGTCTGTAGCCACTCTATGCAGGTTACACTGTCGCTTGAAATCCGCTAGATAACTATCAATCTCGCAGTCTCTCTCATTAAAGGCTTTAAAGGCACTGAAAGGAATCTTCCTTGTCTCTGCTGTGCTGTGCTCTCTGCTTGGGAAGCTTGCTGCTGCCCGCTGGGTTTTAGCCAGCTTCATTTGCAGCTCTATTTCCCTCTTTTGTTTCGCCTCTTCTGCTACAATGTTCATTACCTGTAGCACAATGTCAGCTGTTGGGTTCAGACCAAACCATGCTAATCTCTCTCGAATCTCCCTGTTGGCTGGCGATTCATTCTCCCAAATCGCCGGTGTCTCCATCTCCTGAATAGTTGGTGTTGCTGCAACCAAGTTCTCCTGGTCTAGTTCCATCAACTCGGCAATAATGACCCGCTTGGTTTTGTTGCTAGCAATCCTTCCATGAACCTCCAACAGTTCCTTTAATGCTTTTCGTTTAAGCAGTGTATACCAGCCTTCCATTCACTGTCCCCAGTGTCTGCTTGGATTCGTGGTGCAGGAAAAAGGGAAAATCCCGCCGCTGCCAACCAGTTGTGATGGTAGTAAACTGTATCACCGTCAAGCATTCCCTTCTTCCCATAAAAGAAAATCATCAAGTAATCCACAGGAATAAATATCACTGGTATCGCCAAATAATCCACACATGAGCCAAAGCTTAATGCCGGAACAAGACTGATTTACTGGAAGCAACAGGCATTCAATTTATACAATACATAACTCCTCCTCTGGGCCAGGTTAGATAATTGGGTTTGAGCACTTATCAAACTCAATTATCTAGTGGCCAGAAAAGTTAAAAATTTTCACAATTATTGGAAATATTCTTTATACATAATTTATCAACATAAAAACATATCCCTGGGTAGCTGAGGGTGATGTGAGCAACATACCCAAAAATCAGACAATTCCATACAGTAGATCAAACGTTAGACGGAAGTCCTTTATGACCGACCGCAAGCACATTTTCCTGCCCAAAACAGTTCCATAGATTTGGGCTGTGCGGTCACTTTCACACAGAAAAATGTCTAAGTCCCATTCTAATGCACGAACGGGGCCGTTCGTGCAAATAGCCCAGTCTAACAGTGTTTTCAAATTGTCGAACGCACTTCGATTCCAGCCGAAGCGTCGAAGTTCCTGAGAAGGTAGGGGTTAACGGTAGCGTAGCCGATTTTATTTTCATAGATTCAGTGGCACGTACCGCTGACCGCATTCAACTAAATAAAAATGGCCGCCACCACGTGTTCAGTTTTCGAATGGCGGCCACTTCGACTACTTCGGCACTTCGACTGCATTCGAAGTGCCAATTTAAAAGTGCAAATCCTTTTTCTGGGAGTTAAACGAACCATCCAAAATTTGTTTAAACAGCAGGGAGAGGATATAAACGAAGGAACACAGGTGAGTATAGGAGAATTCTTTACAACCCCTTTTATGCCTGGGGGTGCCGTTACAATTGGTGACAAGCGGCGAGATTGTTCCCACAGTCAGAAGGACAGCTACAGGAGACACCATTCCGTGGATTTACAAGTTGGGGGCAAAGCATGTCCCAGTACAGCGACCCTAAAAGCAACAGAATGGAACCAGTAGTGTTAGACGAGGAGGAGGACCTGGATGGCCGGGATTCATTAAGGAAAGGCATCTGGTACCAGGCCCTGGATAATGTACAATACCAGCGGGGTGAGAGTCTCCCCAGTGAAGAGCAGTGGTTGCAGAAGCAAGTGGCCCTGCGGATGCCCTTCCTGGGAGAGCAGCCCCTGGAGGAATGGGTGAAGGAACTAGAGCACCGGGTATGGCAGGAGCTATGGCTGGAGGATGCCTACCAGGCGCTCTGGTGGTATATGGCACAGTATATACCCTGGACAGCTGAGCATGACAAGCCAGAGGGAGAGGAGTTTGATGGTCCTGGCTTGTTATGGGAGTCCTTTGCAGAGCCTGACTTTGGGAGCCCTGCGCAGACCAGACTTCAGGACATTTTCTACGAGAGGGAGGCTAGGCATGACTGGGATGACCCCCATGAGGTAGAGCAAGACCTGGCTCACCTAGCAACCCTGGAGTGGGAACTGGAGCAGGACTACCGAGATCTCTTCCACTCCATTGGGAAGGCTCAGCAGGACAGCAAGGTGACAGACCCAGATCCAGACCCATTTAGCTGGGAAGATTTTGTGGAGATTTACTGGGAAGGACCCCAGGTGGCCGGTGGAGATTGGACCGAGGACTCTCCACCGGTCCTGCAGGGAACTGGGAGCCCAGTCTCCATTCCCCAGCGGCAGGCTGAGTTACAGGGGGCAGAGACAGTTGGTCCTGTCCCCCAGCAGCAGAGTGAATTGCAGGGAATTGGGAGCCCAGTCTCCATTCCCCAGCGGCAGGCTGAGTTACAGGGGGCAGAGACAGTCGGTTTTGTCCCCCAGCAGCAGAGTGATATGCATGAGGTACAGCAGCTGTTGCGAGAGAAGCAAGAGACCTTCTCTAATGTACCTGGATACACTCCTCTGGCTACTCGCCAGGGGCCAATACCTCACTACTATTGATCTGTATAAGGGGTATTGGCAGATTCCCTTGGCTCCGGACGCCACCCCTAAGTCAGCCTTTGTCACCCCAATCGGCCTGTACCACTTTAAAGTCATGCCGTTTGGGATGAAAAACGCTCCGGCTACCTTCCAGCGGATGGTGGACCGACTCCTAGATGGGTTCCAGGGCTACACCTGTGCATACCTAGATGATATTGCCATTTTTAGCAATACCTGGCAGGAGCACTTGGCCCATATTGGCCCAGTCTCCATTCCCCAGCGGCAGAGCAATGTACAGGGAATTGGGAGCACAGTCTCCATTCCCCAGCGGCAGACTGAGCTACCGGGGGCAGAGACGGTCGGTCCTGCTCCCCAACAGCAGTGTGTGTTACAGGGAATAGAGAGCCCAGTCTCTTTTCCCCAGCAGCAGGACTCTGTATTGGGAGTGGAGAGAGTCGGTCTCCCTCCCCCGCAGCTGGAAGTAGGAGCTTGTTACCCCCTCTCCCCAGCAGCAGAACGCACCAGGGGGAGACAGTAAGCCCCACAACCTTGCAGATGGGACCATGGTCTCTGCACTTACAGCACAGAAGATCAGTCGGTCTCCCCCTCCAGCAACCAGGCTCCCACCAGGCTACTTCCGTGGTAGTGCTGGCACCAGGGCAGAGTACCGCTGGTCTCTGCCCACTCAACAACCCACCAAGGCAGCCTACCAGTCCCCCAAACAGCCGTGGTGAGGCACCTGGACATGGACAAGTTTCTCCCTTACTCAGGTGTAGTAACCATTTATTGTGGGTGGACTGTACTGCTGTTTCTGTTTTGTGGGTGGGCTGCTGGACTAACCAGGGCACTGACCAGCAGGAGGTCAGATACCCTGTTAGTCTGTTTGGAAAAGGGGAGAGATGTGATGAGACCAATCTCGTCATTTTCCTTGGAGGAGCCTGGTTGCCTGCCTGCTGCCTTTTGACTATGGACCGGTGTGAAAAAAATTGACTTTTGTTTAACATTTTCTTCTGTGTTTGGGTTTTTCCTACAAGTGTTGCATGTGTATTGAATATATTGGTTCGGTAGTTTGAAACTACCGAACACCGACTGTAGCAGATGGTACCAGGGCTGTCCTTAAAGACTGGAATAATATTGCAATTCGTGTGTTGTTTCCGTTTCTATGGTTAAAATGTATGTGGGATTCGTATGATTGTTCGGTAGTTTCCATCCGTACTCCATACGAATGTAAACTACCGAACCAATAGACCACCCCAGAGAGAAGTGTGTACCTTATTAAGCGTTCACACTTCTCTAACCGCAGGTTAATCGGTACTTTAGTGATGTATCTGGGTGGCCGCCGTTCGGTATACGAACACGTGGCGGCGGCCATCTTAAGCACGAAAATCTCAGCGGTGTTTGGTCGTCGAGTGTCTGGAACTCAAATCGGACACTCGATTACCCGAACACCACTGAGACATCCATGGCTCCGTAGCTCCCGAACGGGAAGGCTAATCAGCCCCCTGTTCGGTAGATTCAAAGTACCGAACGAGGGGGTTCATACGAATACAAGATTAATCATGGATGGCAGTATTTTATGTGTGTTTTACCTCCCAAACGAAGACCGACCGCAGGGCCAAAACCCATGGAACCCTTTTCGGATACCACCTCGTGTGCGGTCGGTCAAAATACATCCTCAACCTAACTCCCGAACCCCTGGTCTGATCTGGGTGAATTTTGGATATGTTAGTCACTCAGATCAGGGCTACCAGGGGGTACCCACAGTATTATTGTAACTGTTTGTTTTGGGGTACATTCAGAACTCGGGGAAAACTACAGTATGTATAATGGGATTAAGTGTCATACTGAGGGGAGGAGATGTGTGGGAGGTAACAGTTACAATTGGATACTGTACTAATCACTGTGAATCCCTCCCTTGCATGGGAGAATGCTTTATAAGACTGTATGGATTGAACATTAGTTCTGCTCCTGATGCTGTGTGTCGTCCAGTCATTGGGATCTGTATGGGGATATTCGTGGATTACTTGTTTGCTGGAATTACTGCTTCATGGTGTTTTTATTACTTGTTCCTGAGCCTCACTGGGATCTATGGTGGAGTTAACCTGTGGAATACCAAGCCTCTGCTACACCGACAACCCTCCTGGCTCATTAACTACAAAGGAACCGGCTATTAAGTGCTCCCTGGGCGGCCGCTGTTCGTATAGCCGAACGCCACGTGGAATAGAAAACGGCGGCCATCTTGTTCGCACGAGGGGAGTCAGCGGGACTTGGTCGTTGAGTGTCTGGAACTAAAATTGGACACTCGACCTCCCGAACCACCACTGAAACTACCGAACGCCTGCTTCCTTTAGTTGCCGAACAGCCAGGAGAGCGCCATTCGGTAGTTCTGTGCGAACGGACAAGGGGAGCAACCACTCCTATGAGCCAGGAGGATCCATTCAGGACATTGTTCAGTTTTTACCTTTTTCTGAATTGACCGACCGCACACGCTGAATTTGTGGAACTGTTTTGGGCAGGAGCCGTGTGTGTGGTCGGTAAAATGTGTCCTCCATATTTTGTAAGAACCCCTGAACCAATCTGGGTGACATTTGGATATGTTTGTCCCCCAGATCAGGGCTATCAGGGGATATGTAGTTTGTGGGGATACCTTGTGTGGAAAGGGGTGTTCTAAGTTTTGGGGAAATTGTGTGCTCTCTGCCTGGAGATAATTGATTTACTCCTTTACTTATCTCAATATCTCCCAGGCGGAGAGAAGGCGGGTATTACTGGAAAACTGTATGATGATTGGTTATTGTCTTTGTTTGCTGTGGGAGGTCCTCTTGCAGGAGGATTTCTCATAAAAGATCATTCCTGTTACACCCTTCACTGCAGGTCTTAACAACCGGCATTTAAATACTTTATTTTCCTATGCAGAAAGGTCTATTCATGTATTTCTGCCCTGGCATTCGGTAAATTCTCGGATTTACTGAATGAACTCATTTAACCCAGATGGCACTGCCATGGAGCCTATTCATGTAATAAAAGACTTGGGCTCCATGGCAATTGAACTATATGTGTGTGGTCTGAGCGCCATTCAGTAGTAATGTGCACTCAGACCTCAGCTATCTGGTGATATGTTGCATGTCTGTATTTTATGTAATAAATGTAACCTTGTCTATTTTATTGTATTTTACTGTATTTTGCTACCATGTGGCTAATGGAGTTTTGCCTTTGTCCTTGGAGATAATTGGATTACTTCTCAATTATCTCCAGGATAGAAGACTCTGTGGAACTGGTTTTGGGCAGAAAAGCCATGCTTCATTTGGTCACAAAGGACTTCGATCTACCTTTTGAACCAATGGACCAATTTGGATGATTTTGACATATGTTTGTATTTGGAGTATGCTGATTCTGATGCTGAAGTTATGAATAATGTGGAAAAACTGTATTTCTCTGCCTGTGATAATTACATTACCCATTGTGTAAGGTAATTGTATCACAGGCAGAGGGGAGGATTTTGTGTGGGAGTGTCTGAGTGTATTGTACGTGTTTATTGGTTGTTTTCCAAAACCCTGTGGGTGGTACTAATGTGTAAGAATGTGTACATAAGAACAAGAAACCCACAGCTCTGTCTGTTCCTGCTTGACCCTCAAAACAGAGCCTTGTTTTGTTCTTTGGGGGATTTATTGTATGCTGTTCCAGTTTGACTGCTAGGGGTGTAAACCTATTCGTATGGTTTTTCCTATTCGGCTGTTTACAGCATTCGTATTGGTTCTGGTTTGGCTGTTTACGGCATTCATATGCTTCTCCAGTTCGGTGGATTGGTGTCTACAGTAGCTGCCTGTATATCTGGAAGGGGAATATCCTCTAAACGGCGTTTAACCCCTTTTATGCCCGGCGTGCCGTTACATATGCTGATTGCCAGGAGTGTAAGCTGATTGTATGCTTTTCCTGTTCAGCTGCTTACAGCATTCATATGCTTGTCAGCATTCATATGCTTCTCTGGTTCGGTGGTTGTGGTGTCTGCTGCAGTGCTTGGAGTCCTCAGGAAGTGCTAGGAGCATCCTTCAATGGAGGTACCCAGTCGGGGTGCCAGGTGATCCGTTATACCCTAGATGTCCAGCTAACATCATGCCCAATCCGCAGAATCTCTTGCCGGTATTTCGCAGGCACCACCAGCTGCCGATTCTGCGGAGGGGTATTCTTGTTCTGGGAAGGTTTAGGAATTTGATACAGCCTATCCCCCACCCACTCGTAACGCTCCCCATCTACTCCCTCTTCTCCCGCATCTGCCCTAGCCCTATACTTCTCAATAGTGATGTCCCGAACTGTTCGCCACGGACTCATCATTGAGTAAACTTTGACCCTGTACCTCACAGTCAGCAGACACATTCCAGCCAATCAGCAGCAGACCCTTCCTCCCAGACCCTACCATCTCCTGGACAGCATCCATTGTGAAGCTGCATTCTTAGTGAGCTGTCCAGGAGGTGGGAGAGTCTGGGAGGGAGGGTCTGCTGCTGATTGGCTGGAATGTGTCTGCTGACTGTGAGGTACAGGGTCAAAGTTTACTCAATGAGGAGTCTGCGGTGAACCATTCGTGGCGAACCGTTCGGCAAACAGTTCGGGACATCACTACTTCTCAAGTGTCGGATCCTCCCGGGTTTCCCTCCCCTAAGGGGGCCTGATCTAGGGTACAAGTCGGGGTAGAGAGTCTTACCTGGGTCTCAGCAGCAGGTGGGCCGATCTTGGCGGCACGGGTCTGGGCACAGGTCGTCACAGTGTTAACCTCAGCAGGACCCATTGGGGCGTATGCCGAAACAAGGGGAGCCAAATCATTTCCAAGGAGATCAGCTGGCATATCCCTCATGATCCCCACATTCACGTGCCTAGCGCCCTCTCTTCAATCCAAATGTACCCGGGCAACGGGCAGGCGGAACACAGCGCCCCCGGATACTCTCACAGCCACAGTGTCTCCGGTGTGCTTGTTTTCAGACACCAAGTGCTTTTGGAGCAAGGTCATGGGGACACCGGTATCGCGCAGACCACTGACCACCTTCCCGTTCACTTTAACTAGTTCCCGGTGCTGTTGTCTATTGTCGTGGTGGGCGGCTTGAACGGGGTCTGCCTCTTGCAGGATGCCCCTGTGGCGAAACCGACCTTGTCACTGGGCATTGGAGAAGACTGATTGCGAGCCTCCTGCCATGTGACTATGGCCCCTGGGATGTATTGCCCTTTAAAGACATTATTTGGGCATAATGGATTTGTGTTGTGCTGCTGCTGGCCCTTTAAGAACCATCTGGGGACATACTGTGGAGTTACTGGGTGCCACCATTTCATGTATCAGAGGCACATGGTGAGAACAATGGATGGCGGCCATTTTAACTCACAGACACTGTTTGGACTTTTCAACACGGTGCCATCTCGCCGGTATTTGGTGCACAGAGACATCGTGCAGTGGTTTTGGACTATACAACAGGGGACACATTATACAGTAATTGTTTTTCATATAGCCTGTATATGTTCTGCGGAATCTGCATTAAACTGTATCTTCCAAAGTACTGAACGGATCTGAGTGAATTTTGGATATGTGGTTCACCCAGATCCCCCGGTTCCAAGGATATACTTTTTATGGGGTTATTGCATGTTTTGGGGTCCCTGTGATGTGTTTTATAATACTGTATTTCTCTGCCTGTGATAATTATATTAACCATTGTCAGGGCAGTCTATAATATGAATAGGACCCCGGGCAAAGCCTTTTCTTGGGCCCCCTGGGCCCTGTCACTGCACCCTCCCTCCCCATTACGCCCAACCCGCAATCACACTGACAGACATACTGACACATACACACACAGACAGACACATTAAAACATTCGCAGATACATACTGACACACACATACACTGACACAAAAATATATACTGGCAAACATTGACACACATTCAGACATACTGATACACACACAGACACATACATACTCACAGACACATACACTGACAGATATATTGACACAGACACACACACTGACAGGCGTATTGACATACACAGACATACTGACATACACACACACACACTGGAACACAGTGAGACATACTGACATACACACACAGACATACTGACATACAAACACACAGTACGTCTGTGTGGTGTGTTAGTATGTCTGTGTGTATGTCAGTATGTCTGTGTGGTGTGTCAGTATGTCTGTGTGTGTATGTCAGTATGTCTGTGTGTGTGTATGTAAGTGTGTGTGTGTGTATGTCTGTGTGTCTGTATGTCTGACACACACACATACTAACACACACAGACATACTAACACACACACACAGACATACTAACACACACTTTTTATGGAGATGGTTTCCCTGGGGTCCAGTGGCAGGCTGAGGCAGATGGGAGTTCTTCTCTGGAACTCCCCTCCTCCCTCCTGGCTATCTCCGGTGGGAGAAAGTGACACGCGGTACTCACTTCCTCCCAGCCGGTACAGGAAGGGGCCCGGTCGCGCTGTTTAAGCATCACAGCGCCCGACCGGGCCCCTTCTGCCACATGCACACAGGGTGGCCCCTAGTGCATGGGCCACCCGGGGGCCTCCTTAGTTGGCGGGCTGGTGCGGCTGCACCACCAGGTACATGGGGGCTGCTGAAATCGCGGGGCCCACGGGGCAGCTGCTCTGACCATTGTGTTCAGTAATCATATCCTTCTCTCCTAGAACAGGTGAAATAATACTTCCATGTAGTAATCCCCCCAAAAACGAGACCAAGCTCTGTCCTGAGGGTAAAACAGGAATCTGCTTTAATGAGGGGTACCTGCCTGGTATTTATGCAGGTCTCCCACCTGCTGGACACTCCCCTAGGGGACCAGATGGAAGACTGGGACACATAATGTACAGTAGCCAATCACAGTGGCTCAGCTATAAACACTCCCCTTTGTACAAGTAAATCCCTCCTCAATATCCTGGAGAAAATTGGGAAGAAATCCAATTATCTCAAGGGATAGAGGCAAACCACCATTTTACATAGTATAATAAACACACATAAAAATCCATAATTGTAAAATTACCGAATGCATTTAGTTTGTGTAACGTATCCCCAGATAGCCTGTGCCTGAGTGCACATTACTACCGACTAGCGCTCAGACCCAATGCACACAGTTCAATCACCATGGAGTCAAAGTCTTTCACTTTATTGTACTTTCGGTATACGATTGACTCCATGGGATGACGATCTGGGTTAAGTCCATTCGTATAATAAAAGTCCCGAACAGACCAGCGTTCGCATGCCCGATGATAAGAAGGGCGGTCGGCAGTTTCAGCGGTGTTCGGTAGAAAAACTGTCCGTTTCTAGTTATAGCCGGGTGACACGCAGTCAGTATAGCCGGGTGGCACGCAGTCAGTATAGCCGGGTGACACGCAGTCCGTATAGCCGGGTGACACACTAAGACGCAGTCCGTATAGCCGGGTAACACGCAGTCCGTATAGCCGGGTAACACGCAGTCAGTATAGCCGGGTGACACGCAGTCAGTATAGTCGGGTGACACGAAGTCCGTATAGCCGGGTGACACGCAGTCAGTATAGCCGGGTGACACACTAACACACAGTCCGTATAGCCGGGTGACACGCAGTCAGTAGAGCCGGGTGACACACTAACACACAGTCCGTATAGCCGGGTGACACGCAGTCAATATAGCTGGGTGACACACTAAGACGCAGTCCGTATAGCCGGGTAACACGCAGTCAGTATAGCCGGGTGACACGCAGTCAGTATAGCCGGGTGACACGCAGTCAGTATAGCCGGGTGACACGCAGTCCGTATAGCCGGGTAACACGCAGTCAGTATAGCCGGATGACACACTAACACGCAGTCCGTATAGCCGGGTAACGTGGAGTCAGTATAGCCGGGTGACACGCAGTCAGTATAGCCGGGTGACACACTAACACGCAGTCAGTATAGCCGGGTGACACGCAGTCAGTAGAGCCGGGTGACACACTAACACACAGTCCGTATAGCCGGGTGACACGCAGTCCGTATAGCCGGGTAACACACTAACACGCAGTCAGTATAGCCGGGTGACACACTAACACGCAGTCCGTATAGCCGGGTGACACACAGTCAGTATAGCCGGGTAACACGCAGTCAGTATAGCCGTGTGACACACTAACACGCAATCCATATAGCCGGGTGACACGCAGCCAGTATAGCCGGGTGACACGCAGCCAGTAAAGCCGGGTGACACGCAGTCAGTATAGCCGGGTGACACACTAACACGCAATCCGTATAGCCGGGTGACACGCAATCCGTATAGCCGGGTGACGCGCAGTCCGTATACCCGGGTGACGCGCAGTCCGTATACCCGGGTGACGCGCAGTCGGTATAACCGGGTGACGCGCAGTCGGTATAGCCGGGTGACGCGCAGTCCGTATAGCCGAGTGACGCGCAGTCGGTATAGCCGAGTGACGCGCAGTCCGTTTACCGAGTGACGCGCAGTCGGTATAGCCAAGTGACGCGCAGTCGGTATAGCCGGGTGACGCGCAGTCCGTATAGACGGGTGACACACTAACACGCAGTCAGTATAGCCGGGTGACACGCAGTCCGTATAGCCGGGTGACACGCAGTCCGTATAGCCGGGTGACACGCAGTCAGTATAGCCGGGTGACACACTAACACGCAATCCGTATAGCCGGGTGACACGCAGCCTGTATAGCCGGGTGACACGCAGCCAGTAAAGCCGGGTGACACGCAGTCAGTATAGCCGGGTGACACACTAACACGCAATCCGTATAGCCGGGTGACACGCAATCCGTATAGCCGGGTGACACGCAGCCCGTATAGCCGGGTGACACACTAACACGCAGTCAGTATAGCCGGGTGACACGCAGACAGTATAGCCGGGTGACACGCAGTCCGTATAGCCGGGTGACACACTAACATGCAATCCGTATAGCCGGGTGACACGCAGCCAGTATAGCCGGGTGACGCGCAGTCCGTATAGCCGGGTGACGCGCAGTCAGTATAGCCGGGTGACGCGCAGTCCGTATAGCCGGGTGACGCGCAGTCAGTATAGTCGGGTGACGCGCAGTCCGTATAGCCGGGTGGCGCGCAGCCAGTATAGCCGGGTGACGCGCAGTCCGTAGAGCCGGGTGACGCGCAGTAGTCCGGTGATGCAGTCGGGTGATACCAGTCAGTATAGTCGAAAGGACGCTGCGAGTCAGTATATAGCCGGCGCAGTCCGTATAGCCGGGTGACGCGCAGTCAGTATAGCCGGGTGGCGCGCAGTCCGTATAGCCGGGTGACACGCAGTCAGTATAGTCGAGTAACGCGCAGTCAGTATAGCCGGGTGACACGCAGTCCGTATAGCCGGGTGACACACTAACATGCAATCCGTATAGCCGGGTGACACGCAGCCAGTATAGCCGGGTGACGCGCAGTCCGTATAGCCGGGTGACGCGCAGTCAGTATAGCCGGGTGGCGCGCAGTCCGTATAGCCGGGTGACACGCAGTCAGTATAGTCGAGTAACGCGCAGTCAGTATAGCCGGGTGACACGCAGTCCGTATAGCCGGGTGACACACTAACATGCAATCCGTATAGCCGGGTGACACGCAGCCAGTATAGCCGGGTGACGCGCAGTCCGTATAGCCGGGTGACGCGCAGTCAGTATAGTCGGGTGACGCGCAGTCCGTATAGCCGGGTGACGCGCAGTCAGTATAGTCGGGTGACGCGCAGTCCGTATAGCCGGGTGGCGCGCAGCCAGTATAGCCGGGTGACGCGCAGTCCGTATAGCCGGGTGACACGCAGCCAGTATAGCCGGGTGACGCGCAGTCCGTATAGCCGGGTGACGCGCAGTCAGTATAGTCGGGTGACGCGCAGTCCGTATAGCCGGGTGACGCGCAGTCAGTATAGTCGGGTGACGCGCAGTCCGTATAGCCGGGTGGCGCGCAGCCAGTATAGCCGGGTGACGCGCAGTCCGTAGAGCCGGGTGACGCGCAGTCCGTATAGCCGGGTGACACGCAGTCAGTATAGTCGAGTGACGCGCAGTCAGTATAGCCGGGTGACGCGCAGTCCGTATAGCCGGGTGACGCGCAGTCAGTATAGTCGGGTGACGCGCAGTCCGTATAGCCAGACCCAGGTCCGCTCTATCCGCGCTGTTACCATGAAAGGTTCTGGCCGGGATTTAAGAAGGGGGCGGGGCAGGGATTTAAGAAGGGGGCGGGACTTCCCTGCAGCACGCCCTGAATCACTGGGAGCCAGCTCTGTCTGGAGATTGTAGGCGTGGCGCCCTGGTTGTCATGGTAACAGTGCGGACCACCCGTAGTCCCCTAACCGTCTCACTGGCGCGAGTCCCCGGATGGAGCAAAGGAGAGGAAATGGTGAGGGCAGAGTATGGAAGGGGGGAGGGGACATAGTGGGGTGAGAGCTGGGTATAAAATATGGGGGGCAGAGTATGGGGGCCTCTGTACTGGGTGAGAGCAGGGTATGTGGACTACATCTCCCATGATGCTTTGTCACAGTTATGGGAGCTGTAGTCCGCAACAACTGGAGTGCCGCAGTTTGCCCTCTCCTAGTGTAGTTGAAGAGTGAAGATGATGATGATTTATAATATGCCGGGGGGGAGGAGGGGGGGGGTGAGTTTGTTAGTTTCGGTAATGAGTGGGGATGAGGATGGGTAGAGTATTTCCCCTGGTGCACAGTGATCTCCCTGTGGCTGTGGCTGGGGGTGATGGGCACAGTGACATTGCTTCACACAGTGATCTCCCTGTGGCTGGGGGTGATGGGCAGTGTGGGAATGTGCCGCTGTTTGTGGGTAGCCTGCAGCTATGGGTTTATGGTTTTACTGCCCATTAGACATTGCCTGTTTGTATTTCGGTCATTGATTAATGCAGGGGATGTGGATCCTGTGTGATATATTGAGGTACAGCTTGCTGAGACCAGGGAACCAGCCTCAATATATAAGATACGTGTAAACATTTAAGCTAATATGGATGTACATTCTGACCTGAGAAAAAAAATGTTGTTAATCTTTACACTTGAAAACTTTAATAAAAATATATGTAAAGAAAAAACAATATATAACATACAGGAGGGAGTTGGTGCCTGATGTAATTAGCTGAGATTTCTACAAGAACCAACTCGTGCCAACTTGTACTGCATGCTCACACAGCTAGAATATTACATTGTATTAATATATTCAGCTAGACAAAACTTTCAGTGTTTGTAATAGTTCTCAAAGACCACATGAAAGATTAACTAAAAAAGGCACCCGTAAATGAATAATATTCTGCTGGCAGGGTTGTACAAGAAACTGAGAGCTTCCTGGAATTGGTCATGGAATTTCACTTTCCAGATCTAAATAACTAAACTGGAACCATAACTATTTTTACATTTCAGCAGTTACAGTCTTATTATTATTATTATTATTATTTCCATTTATATAGCGCCAACAGATTCTGTAGCGCTTTACAATATTATAACTATAAATAGGACAATTACAAGAAAACTTACAGTAACGTTAGGTTGAAAAGGACCCTGCTCAAGTGAGCTTACAGTCCATAGGAGGTGGGGTGTAAAACACAATAGGACAGGAAATAGCAATCAAATCAGGTGGGAGTGAAGCAGAGCTGGAAGAGATAGTACAGTGCTGCCCTTTAGGAGAGATCAAGAGACAGGTATGTGAGGTAGAGGTTACTCTGGGAGGCCATAAGCTTTCCTAAAGAGATGGGTTTTAAGGCACTTCTTAAACGATTGAAGACTAAGGGAGAGTCTGATGGCGGTAGGCAGTCGATTCCATAAGAAGGGAGCTGCCCGCAAGAAGTCCTGCAAGCATGAGTTGGCCGTATGGGTGCGAGTAGCGGACAGGAGAAGGTCACAGGCAGAGCAGAGAGACCAAGAAGGGGCATATCTATGGATCTGTGAAGAGATATAAGAGGGACTAGAATTGTTCAGTACGTTATATGTATGGGTTAGCACTTTGAATTGACTACTATAGGATACAGGAAGCCAATGTAAGGACTGACTGAGGGGTGAGAGGACCGACTAGAGAGGAAAATCAGTCTGGCAGTAGCAATCATTACAGACTGTAGCGGGGCAATACGGTTTTTGGGAAGACCAATAAGGAGAGGGTTATAATAATCCATGTGGGAAATTACTTGAGCATGGACAAGCTCCTTGGTAGCATCTTGTGTAAGAAAAGGAAGGACGCGGGCTATGTTTTTAAGATAAATCTACAGGACTTGGTAACATGCTGGATGTAAGGCTCAAAGGTGAGGACAGAATCAAGTATGACACCAAGACAGCGCACTTGCAAAGATGGACTGATGTAGATACCACTAACTTGAAGGGAAAACGAAAGAGGAGGATCAGTATTAGGAGGACTTAAGACAAGGAGCTCAGTTTTAGAGGGATTGAGTTTCAGAAAGCGTGAGGACATCCAGTCAGAGATGGAAGAAAGGCAAGCAGTGACACGTTGCAGGACGGCAGGGGAGAGGTCCGGGGAGGAGAGATATATCTGGGTGTCATGAGTATACAGGTGGTAGTGGAATCGAAATGAGGTAATAAGTTTGCCAAGAGAGGCAGTATAAGAAGAAAATAGAAAGGGACCAAGGACAGAGCCTTAGGGGACTCCAACCGAGACAAGACGAGGGGAGGAGGTATCATTAGAAAAGGAGACACTGAATGAGCGTCTTATATTTTAATAAGGAACAGTCTATATGATATGACCATTCTGCACACTTTATACCTTAGTATTTTGCATTTATATTCAAAATGATCTGTTCATTTCTGAAAATATAACAGTATCAGTGGAATATTTCAAATTATTACTGGTAATTAAAGGACAACTATAGTGCCAGTAAAACATACTAATTTTCCTGGCACTATAGTGCCCTGAGGGTGCCCCCACCCTCAGGGTCCCCCTCCCGCCTGGCTCTAGGGGGAGGAAGGGAACTTACCTCTTTCTCCAGCGCCTGGCGGGGGACTCTCCTCCTCCTCCATAGCGACGTCATCGGCTGCATGCGCGGCAGGAGCCGCGCGCGCATTCAGCCAGTCCATAGGAAAGCATTCTCAATGCTTTCCTATGGACGCTGACGTCTTCTCACTGTGAAAATCACAGTGAGAAGCTCGGAAGCGCCTCTAGCGGCTGTCAATGAGACAGCCACTAGAGGCTGGATTAACTCTATTATAAACATAGCAGTTTCCCTGAAACTGCTATGTTTATAGAAAAAAAGGGTTAAACCTAGCTGGACCTGGCATCCAGACCACTTCATTAAGCTGAAGTGGTCTGGGTGCCTTTAGTGGTCCTTTTAATGATAAAATTAAAGTAATACATGGCTCCTTATAAAATTCACCTATTGAAATGAATGTCTTTCCATTCACATGTTTTCAACATATTTTATAATTGTGTTTTGTTTTTAAGAAACCTGTTTTTAATTATAACTTTTTGCTTTGCAGCCATTTTATGATAATATCTATTACCCATTTGAGGTAGACCAAGCACAACTATTTCCCTCCTTGCAAAATAATCCCTGTGTGTCACACCCTCTCTCTACACCTTTCCGGATGCCCTTTGCAAACAAGGAGCCAGTTTTCAAGTTCAGATCGCGCCATGAAAGTGTGGACTGGAGACGGATTGGGGCCATTGATGTGGACAAAGTGGCAAATGAGCTGGATTTTATTACACTTCAGGATATTATCATGAATGTTACTTTTTGTAATGTGGATAAGGAAAAGTGTCCAAACTGTCAACAGAACTTGGATCCCCTATTTCTTAAACTACTCCGATTGGCTCAACTCCTGATAGAGTACCTGCTTCATTCACAAGAGTATCTGACCACAAATGTACAGACCTTGGAGCAGAAAGTTCAGGTGACGCTGAGTGAGACGACAGAGATGAAACTCAAGATGGTAAAGCAGGCCCAGGAAATTAAGACTCTCAAAGATGAGTGCAAACATAGGAAGAAGATCATTGCCACACAACAGATGTTAATCAATTCAGGGGCAAATTCCTATAACAAGGTAATATCAACTATGTCAACAAACTAAACTTGTTCCTTTTGTTAAACAGAGTATTGTAATTTATTTTATGTGTTTGTTACCCCTTAATCTTGTCATAGTACTCCATTTACACATATTAACGTTTTGAGTATACATCCACTAGGCATATGAAATTTCAATGTTTCACGTTTGGTATTAAATTAAAACCTTAAATTCTTGTCTTTGTCTTATGGTAAAATCCAACCTTGACAAAATGACAGAACTACCCCTCTGTAACATTTTGTCACTTCCCACAGCCATTGCTAGCTCATCTTGGGATGATAATAATAATATGGATTGCAAGATTCTCCATAGACATCAATGTTTTACTCTTGAGTATGTGTGAGAGTACAGCATTGATCCTGGTGGATAAAGGACCAGGATCTTTAGGCTGAAGAAGAAGACACATGCGGGGACAGCATTAGCTATGTACAACATTCCTCTTCTGCACTCCAGGCCACCGCATGCTAAGCGCCAAGATCACAATCAAGGTCTTTGCATGCAGAGTTTACAAAAACCCTGGAAAGTCACAGAGACGCTTTAACAGGCCCTATTGTGTTTAACTACAATGCCAAGTGTGTGTTGACCATAAGACATAGCGGAAAAATATAAAAAAATGACACTCTCATGAAACAGTCTTGTATCTTAAAGAAAACCTTAACCTTCCTTTTATTCTTCTTTAGTGCCATTCCTGTGATAAAGCTTTTTTAAACTACTCCTATTTACAAAGCCACATACAGAGGAGACATGCTGATGAAACAAGCAATGGTAAGACGTGCAGTCTATTTTAAAATTATATTTATATATTATTAAAATTATTATTATTTTAGAGAAGATTAAAAATGTGTTAATAAACATTTTGAATAAGTTTCATTCTTACATACTGGAACATAATTGCAATACATAATATTTTCCTCTAGAGGGAGTACTAGCATACATATTTTATAGTTTATTTTTTATCAAGGCAAAGTCTATTTGTTTCAAAAGAGGTTAGCATGATGGAAGTATGTCCCCAATCAGTTAGTTGACAATCCCAAATATAAATTCTGAAATATTTACAGTATGTATAACAGGATCTCTGTATAGTGGATGCTGATGTTTAACTTTATGATCATATTAATTTCTTAAATCAGAAAGTGGACTGTAACATCTATTGATTATTTCTAATGCGTTATTAATTTTCAGCATCAATGCAGTAATTCAGGACTTTATTTGGTAAATTTACTGCTATGCTTTCATTCTTTTTATGCCATAAAACCATAAAATTATGAAATCTAATGTTTATACAAAAGGTTGACTATGAAAATATTGCTTGTTTTTATTTTGCTTAAATTGCAGCTCACTAGCTATGCAATAGACTAAAAAATGTGAATTTCTCATAGAATCATTATTTGTCGTAATCTGACAGGGAGTACTGTATACTTCTAGGTATTAATGTATATTTCTTGTTCATCAATACAGGCCATTTTATTCATCCAGGTATATTTAGATATAATCCCACTAAAAATCTTTTGTCCTTTTTAAAAAGAAAAATCCAAGGTTCACTTGAGAGATAAGCTTCAGTGTGAAATAACCCAGCTGAAAGAGGAGTTGCAGTTAGCAAAGTGTCAGCTGCAGGCAGAAAAGGCTGTCAGCCTGGAAAAGCTGGCAAAGGTAAGTAATACAAGGAACCCTGTCATGCCTGGCTGAATATATATGTATGTCTACTCTTACTGTGTCCCCTACCTCTTAACACATAATCCTGATAAGTGATTTAATAATATAATCTTTGTTTAAATAAGCAAGTGATATTTTTAATGTTTAGCAGCTCTTTGTAATATAGTGTATTTAAAATGGCTGAATTATGTACGTGAAGTGATCATTTATCTGGGTCCCAGACTGGAAGATTCAAATTTGGGTTGAGGAGTTGAAGGTACTGTAGAAATAACTGTTATTGTATACCAAAACTGTTTGTTAGTTGGTATTGTACAGTTAATGATGCTGCTAATACCTTAATAATGCCTAATAAATAATGCTGAAACAAAAATTTCTTGGTAGTAAATATGTTAAATTGAGAAACGACATTTTTTGAGTATTATTTAGAAGAATAGTGACTGGAACTCTAACAAAGGAATCGCAAATTCTACGTCAAAATAGCTGAACTGGAAAATAATAATTCTCGATTGTAGCTATTTCTTTTAACCTAACATTTGCTATTCCCCATCTAGATCTGTTTTCCTAGCATGTTTATTAGTCTGTCATTATAATTCTAAAAATTGTGAATGTTCTCTCTGAATGCATTACCACAAGTAAGCTACGTAGTATGACGTTTTTGTCATCTGCCGTTGTGGCATGACATGACTGTTTTTAAACCTCTGCAGAGCAAAAATAAAAAATATAAAAACATTTGCTATTCCCTTGTAATTGCTCAACAATTGCCAGTTAATGAAAAGTCTCACAAGCTGTAAAGTTCCACAGCATAAATCTAGTTCTCGTTCCATTCATCCTCTTTAAATAGGTCACGGAAAATGAACAGAGAGAAGCAATTGAAGAGGAAATTCGCAAAAGGTTTGACAGTTGGAAAAGTGAAGAAAAAGAGAAATTTGCAGATAAAATGGAAAAAGTAAAGGATATGTTCATGAGTGAGCTAAAAGAACTGAATGTAAAGAACAGCTGTTTAGAAAAAGTAAGTGTTTCACTCCTGGCTGTGGTCTGTGACCAAAACGCAGTTATCACATATAACCTTATTTATTGCAACTTGTATTACAAAATCAGTGAGCTAGTGTGTTATAACAGCATGAATGGCAAGTAAGAAAACCAGTATGGCCTCAAGCATACAGCCTACAACAGGGGTAGGCAACCTTTTGGAAGTTTTGTGCCAATGTAAAACTTTGATGTCCTTAAGTGTGCCAGCCCTATTTTTTCATGTAACCTTTATGTGTGTTGAACAGCGATGTTTTGCCGTCGAGTGTCTGGAACTCAAATCGGACACTCTACTAGGCGAACACCGCTGAGACCTCCACAAGCCCGGTCCGTTCGGTAGACAGAAACAACCAAACAAGGGGATTCAGGCGAACCCTCCCTAGTCTCTGTAACTGGAGGCTTTCGTGTAATTTATTCCCTTGTTCCAGGACCGACCGCAGGGCCCCATCGCATGGAACTCAATTCGGCTAGTCTTTCCAGCGCGGTCGGTCATTTTATTCCATCCATAAATTTCCCGAACCCCTGGTCTGATCTGGGTGATTTTTGGATATGTTGTTTACCCAGATCAGGGCTACCAGGGGATGTATAATTTAAAGCGTTACCCCTAGGTTTAGGGGTTACATCCAGAAACGGGGGGAATTGGTGTCCTGGATAAGGGGATTATGATGCAGCCTGAGGGGAGGAGATGTGTGGGAGGTTACCAGAACAAGATTGGCTACTGTACTAATGAATGAAAATCCCTCCCTTGCATGGGAGCATGGTTTATAAGGCCACTGTTTGAATAAATCTTTCGTTCTGCTCCTGATACTGTGTGTCGTCCAGTTATTGGGAGTGCTGTTGGGATACTGCTGTGTTATTTTGCCTGCTGGATACTTTGCCCTATGGATTTATAATTGCTTGTTCCTGAGCCTCACTGGGATCCAAAGTGGAGATAGGCTGTGTAATACCAGCTCTCCTCTACAAAGGGAAAGGTTTATTATGCAGGTTGGTGCATATATAGCAGTGAGAAATTTACCTGGCCATTCCTGGAGTCCAGGTACAGGTCAAGGGAAGGAGCTGCAATTGCTGCTGCGGGCTGCTCTCCTCCAGTGTGGTTTCCCATTTACAAGTGTTGGGAGGAAGTGATCTGAGATGAATAAATTGTCCCTCACCAGCTTTTTGCACTAGCAGATATCTGTTCCACTGGGACTCCTGAAAGGGCAGAGCCTGTTTAGCTCTAGCAGCATTGAGTGCCGTTTAAAGGCACCTTGAGTGCCATGCATTGCCTACCCCTGGCATACAACATTGTAGAGCGGACCACCTAGTGGTGGTCATAGGCATCATGTCACAACAGCACCACAGATGAAGAACCTATCATAAGAACATCCAGTATATTACAGTTGTAGTGGAGTTAAGTTCAATATATATCTTTTGTTTGTGCTCTATTTTCAAATTAAATAAACAAAAAGTTTGACTGGTCCCCTCCAGTTCACTGACAAACTAAGCCATCTTAAACTCTTGTTGAAAATATGTTTCATCCCAACTGTGCAACAGTGGGAATTATCTGTGTTACCACGCGAAGAAAGACTTCCTGCAGATGTATGTCTCAATAGGTAATTCTCAACAAACATCACAAAGAGTCATTTTCCTACTTTATTATTCCAGCTCTCAGATCACACTGGCAAAGAGACCCTTCTAAATGTGCAATATCACAGCATCCAAATTAAATTGTGGTATCACTTTCTTGGTAGGCTTCAAAATTGTCAGTACTTTAGGAACATTCTTTTTTTCTCTATCATTATCTGACCTGATTTTGTTTGCTTATATGAACTAAAACATATAGGAGTGGTTACTGTGGCAACGTCATTCCTAAATTCTTTTTATTAGAGTGCTGTGTTTGTGAAACTTATCCTAAGGGTTATAAAGTGAAAATTATTGGATATTCCAAGTGAATGTAAAATTTAAGACCAAAATGGCTGAACTGGTAGTATAGCTGACTTGGAGAATTTTTCAAATTCTGAATGTTTTGCCTCACATTTGAAGTTCACTTCGAATACCCGACAATTCTTACTTTTGTAAGCCGGTATGGTTATCCCAGTCTGTGCAGGTGTCTCAATAAAAATGACTGAACCACTTCTGAAGCCAGAATATAACTAACCCCTTAACATCAAGCACATTTTGTTTGAAAAAAACATTGGCATAACATTTCTTTGAAACAATGGATGCATAATTTGCATTTAAACATATAATAAAACTGTATTTTGTATGCAGATTGATTTTTTACACAAACCTAAAAATTAAGATTATGTAAATGTTCATAATTTTATTTTTAATTTTAACGTTCATCCTTTTATAGAGACTTCTATTCAATAAAAAACTTTAGATATAATGTAATGCAATATTTCACACAGGTTCTGAAATTGTGATATAAAGGCACTTTTGAGAATTGCTATTGCACTTTTTAGCAATGTCTAGAATGCTAATGTAATGCAAACAGTGAAATGGAACAGTTCATTTAGCCCCCCGCCCCCATGCCAACCATTAGGAAGAGTAGGACCCATTGGAACTTCCTTTATTGTTAGGAAGGAGGGGTGAGCTGGCCTTTTTGGCACACTTCCAGACATTAAATGAATGTTCAGTGGTTCCTGTCAGAGAAGTTTTTTTTCCCTATACAGACTGGTAATCATTCCTGAAGCAAATGTGAGGGTGAATGAGACGTCATGGACTAAATTTAATTTTGCAAAGTACATGAAAGTAAAAGTGTTTACACATTATTCTGTAAGTGAAGGGTTAAGCACTGGCAAGTTTTGTTTTCTTATGAAAAATGTAGTGCACAATGTGCTAGATATTACATGGCTCAACTAATTGTAAAGTGACTTGGGTTCTCTTCAGTAGTTGACAAGAAGAATAAGAAATTGCTTTTTTCCTCAGCTTTTTTGGGGGTATTTGCAAATTGTTTATCCTCCTGCAACACTTCAGTATAACAGAGTAAATCACTCTGTTATTTTTAGAAAAAGACCAGCATTCCCAATTTCTTCTCTTTTAATTAGCTGAGAGCCTCACTAGGCCACTGTTGTTCAGAGGGTAAATTACCGAGAACAAAGTACTCTGATCAACTAGTTTTATAAATGTCAGTCCTTTCTATTCAGCATTTTGAGGATGGAAACCCGTTTTAGCATCAAAAAGAGAGTGAAAGAGTTAAAAGTAGAACCCATGAAAACAGCACAATGGGTCTTCAATGTGAATATGAAGTGCTTTTTGTGACCAGTGTTTTAGTTTAATTGCAGAACTTTCATCAGGATAAGATAGCTATGGACAGATGACCATGCAAATACAGAACAATTCTAACACTCTATTTTGTCAGTTTTATCAATCTGTAAACATATATATTGCCAGTTCATTTATATATGTGTTTTTATGTGTTCCCTGTTTAGGAGTTACATGAACTTAAAGAAAGCAGGTTCATAAACTCAGGGTTAGGTGTTCTACAAGGAAGCCTTCGTAATAATGAAGAGATGTCCAACTGCTCACATGATATTGAAACCGTGAAAGAAATTTTACAGACACAGGTTAATGTTTGCAATGCTGTTTCATTATATATGTATGTGTTATATATAATTGTTATATATATATTAATTGTTATATTGTTTTTTTAGACTTTAATCTCTCTTTTCTTTACCTGTTTTTTTTTTCTTTATGAAGGAAGATAAATGGGGAAACAAGATCCGTCTAATCCGGCAAGAACACAATAAAGAAAAGAACCAGGTGCAGTGATTTCTTTTGAAAATGAAAACCAGGATCCTGTTCTGGCTCTTTAATTTTTGTACTGCAATAATGATGAGGTTCTGGCTACTAAAACTAACTTTGAAAAACAAAACCCTCCCACAAATATCTTCCAGGAGCTGGCTGGGTTCTTTCTTCAATTTTTGATTTCTCTTTGAAACAAATGGGAGTTTGCTTGCTCATAAGTTGTCATGCGCACATGCCCAGTAATTCCATTTACAACACAGCGCTTTGTTGCTTCCTGTTCACTCAGAAACATTAATGACAACACAAAATGCACATATCCCCATTTAGTTTTTCGAGAGGATTGATGCAGTAAGGGCTGTCTATTTTTTTTTTTTTTATGAGAGACCTGCTGTGTATTCATTAAAAAAGTGTATTAACTTACTGGAGTTAACAAGGGTGGAGCTATGATGAATGGATGTGACTTCTTGTAAACAATGAGTTGCATACTCTGTTGCAGTGGTTCCTAAGCCAGTCCTCATGGTCCACAAACAGTCCAGGATTCATATATTTCCCAGTTTTATTCCAAAGGAGATACTGACAAAACCTGGATTGTTGATGGGTCTTGACGACAAGAATTTGCCAACAGTATAATGAATATAACTTTTCTTTTGTAGTGTGTTGAAAGGATTGGGGTTGTGGTGCACCAGAGGTGTGTACAATGTTGCCAATTTCTATATTTTTAATAAAATCCCTCCAAACCTCACCACCTAAATAAACTATACCATTATTTGGTTTATACTTTCAGACATCCAAGTACTTGTATGAAGTGAACACGCCATGCTATTCAGCCCTTTAGATCTGTAGGTGCCTTGCTGCACCTTTTCAATATCCAACTCACAGGGCTTTGCACGCGCTCGCGAGTAAGTTGAACTAATGACAGACTTGTCCTTCAGAGACCAGATGAACACAGCCAGAAAAGGGAAGAAGAGCTTTGAACACTCAGGCACACGCTCAGATCCTACAAGTTTTAAAGCTGATTTGCATGTTTGTGCAAGTAGCACAGCTGAACAAGTATTCATACAGTGAAATTATGTGACTTTAAATGTAATAGTAAGGCAAATTGTGTATTTTGGGGGATAGAGATACTTAGAAAAAATGTTGAATGGCAGGGAACATTTCAGACTTCAGTAGTACTTATGGTACTTGGAGTGTTCTTTTAAATTAAAATATTTGTCCAGCATAAAACATGCACCATCTATGTTTGTCCAATTTCTTATAAAATTAAGCAGATATCTCATTTCATTAATGGTAGAATGATTTAATTGTGTATTTAGTATGTAAGTATAGCATATCAAAATTACCTGATGTTTGTATGTTTCAGCTATTGTCCCAAATGGAAAAACTAAGATTGTCAATGAGTGAAGAGCAGAAGGCACGCAGTGATTTTTATCAGAAACGGTTAGATGAACTCGAACGAAGGCTTCAAGAGCAAAATGAATTCATGAGGACATGGAAGGAACAGGTGTGTTCATAAAGCATTTTGTATCCTATGTGTATAAAGCATGGGGTACACTGATCTATCTTGTCATTATAGTTCCAGGTACTGCACCAATGATAGGGATTATTTTAACTCATTGTGTTAGTGGAACATGGCTAGACTGTATTAATCTAAACGGCAGACTGCACCTTTATTACTGTGGAATGCACCCCGTCAAATGTAGTTGATTTGTATCCTGTTTACTAGTTGTATAGTACATTCTACAAGAATGTTAAATGAAATCTGTCCTTAACTACCACAATATTGGTTTGCTCCAGAAACCAAAAATGAAAGTGCGATAAATCCTAGATTCTCATTCAGATCTGTTTGTAGCATCAAGCATTCCAGTTTCAAGTCTTTCCTGTTGGTGTGTTACAACAAATATTTTCAGACTGTGTGAACACAATACACAGACATATTCCTTGTATTTAATTGTTTGACCTTATTCTCCATTAGATAAATGAAGTATCTGTCAAACCAATCACCTCTGTTGGGAGACATCCAGGTAAGGCATGGGGCTTTACTAAAGTCTCTTCATTTAAATCAATAAATTTTAATAGGCAGTAGAACATTTTTACTAACAGAGAGGTACTGATTTATGAATCCATCTCCATTTAAGTGAAAGTGTAGGAATATAATGGCTCTTAAAGTGGCTCTGTCACCCACCTCCAAAATGAGTATATCTAAAGATAGATTCTTTATGAAATACAGTGACTGTGTTGGCATTTCATTGAAATTCCAACCCATTTACAAGATATACTAAGACAAAGACTTTGTCTCAACATTTTTCCTCTGCAATGACAAGCTTGATAAATAGGTGGAGCTACCTTTTGTCAACCTTTTTATTTGTCAAGAGAAAAACAAGTAGAAAAAGAGGTGAGAACGGACAACAGCTCAATTAGCCTGTCCTTCAGTGGGTCCCCGCTCAGATCTCAAGCTGGTTTTAGCTCCTCTTTTGCCATTACAGAGAGAACATATCTGAAGCATATCAGACTGGTCCCACCCGTACAGGCAGTCCAGATCAGAAATGCCAGCAATTTCCCACGTGGACCCCTTGCTCACCGTGCCTAGAGAGATATTGGCTATATCTCACTGACGATGCCTAACAAGGCTGAAACGATCGTCTGGGGTTGCTGAATCTCTTGTGCAGAGACAGACGGCCTGTATTTCGGAGCTGTTCTGCCTTTTTGGGTGGAATCCGTCTGAGATGCAAATGGCCTTATTCTCTCTGTAATGACGCAAGATGAGCTAAAACCAGTTTGAGAACTAAGCGGGGACCCACCAAAGGGCAGGCTAATTGAGCTGTTGTCCGTTCTCAGCACTTTCTTGTGACTTGTTTTCTGCTCTCTTTTAATTGGTCAGGCTCTGACTATGGATGGACTCCTGATCCTCCATAGACCTCAGTGCTGTATTTGCAGTTCTGCGTTGATGTGGGCTCCCTGCCACTGGACACCCAGCTGCAATATCACTGTCAGATATCTTTGTAAATAATGGTGATGGAGCCACTTTGAGGGCAAAATATTTTATAGGGATAAAGTTATTCTGCTTCTCCCTCCTTAAACCTATCTTGATTTGGGACCTCGACCTTATAGAATACTATAGTGCTAGGAATACAAAACTATATTCTTAACACAATAGTTTGATTCATTGCTTTCCTATGGGGATTTTGAAGAAGCTGAGTGTCATTTTAAATTTCGTTAAAATCTGGGAGACAGGCACGAGAGGTTGTGTTTATCCTGCAATGTAAACTGCATTATTTTACGTTGCAGGGTTCAGAGAACAGGGACACTCCACTCAGACCAATGAGATGAAGTTGTCTAGGTGCTTAGAGAGTCCTTTTAAAAACAACTGTATGATTACCTTTGACTGTAGAAGACAAAACCATGGCAGATGGAAGTGGGGAGAGGAATTCTTGTGCTACCAGTTTTTTGTTTTTTTAGTGTCCCTAATCACACAAGCTATATGTCACTATGTACTTCTCGCTATATGATATGTGGACTGGAAGGGTTTTTTTCACATGGAGTTTGATGCGAGATATTATTACTTGGCTAACTGTTTGTTGGCTGTGCAAGTTGTGTTGGTGCGCTAGGTGCTCCTATAAATAACTATGATAATGACCATTTAGTTGAGTGTTGTACTGTAAGATGGAGCATAGTATAATGCTTGATTATAAATATAACAGATACATGTTATTGTGTTTAAATTAGTATTTTGTGTGATATTGCATCTTTTTAAATTTTTATTTTTTTATTGTTGAATTACTAGCCATTATATTTGTATACAACAAAGCTATAATAATCCCCCGTAGAAAGCTGTTTGCTAAAAAAAAAAATGCTTAATACAAAACAACAAAAAAACACTGTATACATGATTTTGGTATGTGTCAAGTGAAGTATGTGAGTACTCTTAGTAGTCTTGGGCCTATGCACATTACAAACTTTTTAGCTATATTAATTATAGTTACATTATACATAGTGTGTGTGATTCATTGTACATGGTTTATTTTTAATCTAGTGACAGAATCTTCTGCTATGTCACAGCAGCTGGCTACAAAATCTAGCTCATCACTGACATGGGGTAAGTAGCTTTGTTTCTATAACTTATCTACATGTGATGTAGGGCATTCCTTTTAAATCGACTTTCTCATATGGCATTCTCTTTTAAATGGACCGTGTGATGAGTAATTCCCTTTTATAGTGACTCAATCTTGCATTACATGAGAAAGTCCGTTTTTAACCATCTGCTGACATGGACAGCTAAGAAATGTGTAGGTTTGCATGTAGTTTAAAATGAATGTTTTTATCCACTTCTCAAGATACGTTTTTAGAAGGTTTTTGCTGGCATTAATGTGGTTGCTACTTTGACACATATCAACTACCTAGAAATTGTGTCATACCACATGCAGACCTTTATGTCAGTGGTGTTCCCCGATGATAGTGGTATCCTTCAGCACTATATACACTCTGTCACACTGCAAAAAATGTTCAGGAATGGTTTGAGGAACATGTCAAAGATTTAAAGGTGTATCCTTGGCCTCCAAATTCTCCACATCTCAATCCCATTGAACATCTGTGGGATGTGCTGGACAACAAATCCGATCCATGTGGGTCCCCACCTTGCAACTTGCAGGACTTAAAGGATATGCTGCTTATGTCTTGGTGCCAACTGCCACAGGACACATTTAGAGATCTTGTGGAGTCCATGCCTCGACGCATAAGAGCTGTTTTGACACTGCTTTACTGAAAAATTACTTAACCAACTTGTTCATGCAATCTGCGCAATGGAAAAGGAACAATTAATATTCATCTGGACTTGTTTTTTCTGAAATTCAGATCACATGAGGATAAATCTCTCGTGGCCAAAGGATGATGTTACTCATTTTATCAAATGCGATTTTAAAATTCTTTTTCTTTTTTAAAGTAATTTATTTATTTTGCTATATTTTCATGCAGATTGACTAGTATTTATTTTCTTATGTTTATTTTTAATAAGTCTTTTAGTCACAGAGGTCATACTGGGAAGGACAAATTAGTTAAATAAGTAAGAATTACATCATGTTAGCGATTATTTTTCTGGATGATTTAATTTTCATAAGTTGGGATGCAGTTTGGGATCCAAATAAATGCAGTTTAAATACTGCTAACTATACATAGCCATTCATTTCAATAAATAAGGCAGCAGCAAAAGAGTCACGAGGACTCCTTGTAAAATCCGAGATTGTATGGTGGACCTGGTGGTTTTTGAATGCTGTTGGTGTTTGGCATTTGAGTATCAGTGGACTGTTAAGGAACAAACATTTTAAATAGCTATAGGAATACATTTGGCTTGCATAGTGCTCAACACATGAATGTCCAGAGAGTTTAAAAGTGTTTATTCTATTACTTAAAATGCAATGGTTTGCCAGAATAAACTCAATGCCATTCATACAGTGATTTTTTTGCTTTGTCTGATTTGCATTCATTTAAAGAATGCTGAATATATTTCTCGTCACCATGCAGTCCTGAGATAAGAACAACCATTACATACGTCTCGATTGAAAACCTGCCAATTATATTTTCTGCTATTTGCATGAGCCAAAGCACAGCTTAGTACTGCAGCCACACTCATGATGTCCTTCAATCTCAGGCTCTTCTTTGTTCAGAGTAACCTACTTTGAAATCTTCCCCTAGCTGTTGAACTTGGGGAAATGTTCCGTCTTCTTGGTTCTCTAGAGTCTTTCTAGAATACAGCCCTTAAACTGTGTCCTTATCAAAGTCAATAGAAACATGCCTCAGACGAAAGCTGGAATTTTCATATCTAACTCAAGTTGGCTTTAGATGTACTCGACTTAGTGGGTAGCCAGCATGGGAGAATATGTAAGGAAATCTTGGTTAACAGAATATATATTTTCTTTAAAATATTTCTCTTTAATGTTTGCTTACAGAGATCGATGTTGAAAAACCACCAAACATCCGACACCAGAAAGTAATAAATACTCTGAAAATGAACCAACCTCACTCCAGAGAGCTGAGAACCATTCTGGAGCAGACACTTGCTGAAAAGTTAGAATCTCTGGGTGTTAAACCGGTAAATCTACATGCTTTTTAGTTTTTGGGCATAAATTATATTTTATAGTTTTAAGTGTTAAAGGGGCAGTTTAAACAACATAATTACTACATACAGTTGTAATGGTTATGTTGTTGGAAACCTATGGGCACTCTTTCCTTGTTCTGGGTCAAACAGTTTTTAAGTGGTTTAACCAAAATCGAGGTGCCCAGACCTGATACACTCGAATTATTATTGCCATCCAAATATGTCTGAAATTGATACCGCTAGTTTGATAGATCCATTTTTGCTTTATTGATAGGTGATCATGGGTACCTCAGAGTCCCCAGATTTGTTGAAATTGCTCAAACAGTTCCACCAAAAACTGGGGAATGGGGCGCACAGCCTACAAGCACCATAACATCTATAACAGCATGTATTATATATATAGCGTTTAGACTTCTTCTTAAACTTTCCAGGTATGAAAGATCTTGATTTGCTTGTGCACAAAAGGTAAGAAATTTTATAAATAATGAAAGAATTTCATGATCTTGATCTGTGCTCTGTAATTATACAGGGAGCACGTGGAATTCCACATGAACAGCTAAATAAAATTGTAAGTCAAGTGGAATCTGTTAGAGAAGGGAATGCAAAGCGAGTACCAGAAATGGATCATATTCGGGTAAACCTTGCACGTTGTGTAAATTCGTTGGTTGAAGAACGCACAACCTCTTTTAAATCTACTTCACAAGTCTTAAGTGATTGTAAGTATATATTCTTTTTCCTATTATTGTTGATAATGACAGATTTATTATTTTATGATTGTTACCTGCCCACTTAAGCTAATGGATAACCTTAAAGGACAACTCAGCTCAAAACTATGTTTAGTATAATAAGCCTTTCGTCAAGTTTTGAACTGAAATAGATGGATTTTAAAATGAAGTATATGAAAAAAGAAGAAGAAGATAATACCCTCATTCCTACCTTTAAATGGAAACTATAGTGCTAGGAAAACAAAGTTGTTTCCTATCACTATTCTGCCCACCTCCTTCCCGAACTTTCTTAAAAGGGGTCAAAAACCCCTTCTGTCACTTACCTAATTCCAGTACCGATGTCCATCCACTCCCCATAATGGGGGCCAAAACCGCATAGATGTTTATCGATTAATATTTTCCTATGGGGTTTTGGGTAACACTGGATGTCCTCATACATAGTGTGAGGATGTCCAGCATCAGTTAAAGGACCACTCTAGGCACCCAGACCACTTCAGCTTAATGAAGTGGTCTGGGTGCCAGGTCCTTCTAGGGTTAACCCATTTTTTTATAAACATAGCAGTTTCATAGAAACTGCTATGTTTATGAATGGGTTAAGCCTTTCCCCTAATCCTCTAGTGGCTGTCTCACTGACAGCCACTAGAGGCGCTTGCGTGCTTCTCACTGTGATTTTCACAGTGAGAGCACGCAAGCGTCCATAGGAAAGCATTGTAAATGCTTTCCTATGCGACCGGCTGAATGCGCACGCAGCTCTTGCCGCGCGTGCGCATTCAGCCCAGGAGGAGGAACGGAGGAGGAGAGAGGAGGAGAGCTCTCCGCCCAGCGCTGGAAAAAGGTAAGTTTTTACCCCTTTCCCCCTTCCAGAGCCGGGCGGGAGGGGGACCCTGAGGGTGGGGGCACCCTCAGGGCACTATAGTGCCAGGAAAACGAGTATGTTTTCCTGGCACTATAGTGGTCCTTTAAGCGACCAAAGGTCACCTAACCACCCAGAAGTCCCTCTAATGGCTGTCTGGAGGAGTTAACCCTGCAATGTTTTTATTGTAATAATTGCAATAATTACAATTGCAGGTTTAAGGGGACTGGGGCACTGCACCCAGACCACTTCAATGAGCTGAATTGGTATGGGTGCCTATAGTGTTCCTTTAATATATGACACGATCCTAGAGCTGTATACATGCACCCTGGGTCAGACAGTGTTTAAAAACAGACAGTTAATCTCTGTGGTCTTCCTTGCTTCACTCCCTACACAGAAGTTAGGGAAGACCACTGAAACTATCTTATTCTTATTCTCTTCATTCATGCACGGTGTCTCTGAAGTTTCATTTTTTGAATAATAAAGGAATAATTTTTATCTTATACATTAAAGGACCACTATAGTGCCAGGAAAACATACTCGTTTTCCTGGCACTATAGTGCCCTGAGGGTGCCTCCATTCCTCCCCGTCGGCTGAATGCGCATGCGCGGCAAGAGCTGCGCGCGCATTCAGCCGGTCACATAGGAAAGCATTCATAATGCTTTCCTATGGACGCTGGCGTGCTCTCACTGTGAAAATCACAGTGAGAAGCACGCAAGCGCCTCTAGTGGCTGGCAATGAGACAGCCGCTAGAGGCTTTGGGGGAAGGCTGAACCCATTGATAAACATAGCAGTTTCTCTGAAACTGCTATGTTTATAAAAGAATGGGTTAAGCCTAGCTGGACCTGGCACCCAGACCACTTCATTAAGCTGAAGTGGTCTGGGTGCCTAGAGTGGTCCTTTAAACTACCAGTTTGCCAGTGATTTCTGAACTTTGGCAATTGAAATCTCATGCGCGAGAGTACAGCACTGAGATCTATGGAGAGACTCTGTGATTCTCCATAGATCGAGCCAATTCCTTGCAGCCGTCACTGATGATAGCTGGGAGATTGACACTTCTGATTGACAGCAGTAGCTCTGTTGAGTATCAAGAAGTGCCAGGTGTAGGAAAAATACTGAGTCAAAGTAATCCCTACTTTGTCTCAGTTTATCTCTTGACTGGGTTGGAATTTCAGTAAAATTACAACATAGTCAATATGAGTATTTCATAAAGATTCTTTCTTTATAAAATAGTAATTTTGCAGGCTTGGGGTGTGGGGTGACAGTGCGGCATTAAATATATATTACTTCTCATTACTTTTCTCCTTCTTCCTCTTTCTCTAACTCCTTCTCTCTCTTCTTTCCCTAAACCCCTTTTTCGGGTTCTTTCTAAAAAGTAAAAATCCTCAGGACCTGAGACAGAGTATTATACCCAACTAATACCTGGCATTTTAGTCTTTATATATAATCAGTTTATCACAAAGTGGAGAGAGGCATTTATTACTACTACTGCATTTACTTGAATGTTCGATAACTACTTGGTCTACTCGCATGTATATTGTCTGTATATTCCTCTCTGCTATACATAACACAACTTTCTCTGTAAACTGATGTGTGCGCCATATTGTAATCTGAATGTCTCTGAGAAAAATAAAGAATGAAAAATAAAAAAATATCTCTTTAAAAAATAATTCAAAGAGATAGATGTAAAAGTTGATGAAAACTTGAATATTTTATCGTCATTAGGATGTTACATTCTATGTTGCAGGAGTGATGCATGTATGGAGGCTCTCTGCTGTTAGTTGTTTTTATATTTTTCCCCTCAGATTTTACTGATCCCTTCATTATGTGATGACATCAAACAAGGCTCCCTTGTTTCTATCCGTATAGATTTTTTTTCCTTGTTTGGACTTCTGTGTTTTCTCAATGGTTCTATATATATATATATATATATATATATGTATACTTGTTTATATATTCTTGGACGCTCACTCATATTTCTTTATTTTATTATATGGAACTCTTACCCTACACTGTTTACTAGTAAGTTAGTTACTAGTAGTTTGCAGTACTGGAAACCATTTCCAGTTTTCTGTTTTTGGTTTGTGTTAATGTTTTATGCAATATAATTAACTGTATTTTAATTTTTGGAAACATGAGACTGTACATTTTGAGAACAGTCTCTCCCATGATATATTTTAATGAATGCTGCAGCTTATATTATTGTTTTAAAGTACATTTTAGGCAAACACCCAATACATTATCAATATACTAGTCACAATCACTGAGCCTGAGATTTGGCTTGGTCTTCAGGTATATGTGTCAGTTTCTCATTAAAAAAAATGGATCTCTACATTTTGGTTGTAGTTGCTAACCTTTGCAGAACAATTTTTAAACATATGTAATACAACTGATTTATTATTTATTGGAATGTGCTTTGATGATTAATTTTTATATAAATTGAAATGTTTTTTTTCACCACAGTTAAAACCTCAGCTTCAGGAAGTACTTCCTCTGTTTTGTTGCCAAAGCAATCAAAGTCCAAAGTCTCAACTACTAAACCTTCTCAAGAAGATTTCCAAACAGAACCAAAAAAACTGACACCAGAACCACAGTATACCCTGCCCTTGAAAAGCTCTACCCCTAAGTAAGATCAATATCTTGTCATTAACATAGATATGTACTTTCAGAAGACGACACTTGTTTTACATTGTACTTTTAATTACTTTTATAGAGTTATGCTGGTTTCTGCAAAAGACTTCCATGTTCCAAAGCAGTCAAGTATTGGGTAATATTTAATACTATCTTATATAACATTTCTTTTTATTTGTGCTTAACGTGTGCCAGGAATTCCCTCTGCCAAAAATGTATTTGTGCTTAACTGGTGGCAGGAGTTTACTGGCCTTCCCATTATAAGGAGTCAAATCCTTTTGAACAGTTTGGCACTTATGTGTTCCCCGGGCACTCATGCTGCTTTTGGTTGTCACATGTGCCTAAAGTTTTCATTGCTCTGTTCATATGTCCGTTTTGTGAAACCTTTTTGATTATTCAGTGATGGAGAGTGTCAGTGGACAGGATGAAATCCAGTGGACATTAATGTCCATTTCAATGATGTTCCTGAAAGACAAAATTTGGATGTTGATAATCAGTGTGTGGATTTTTGCATCCAGATAAAATAATAATCATTAATAGAAAGTAGTCAAATTTTGAAAGAATCATGGCACACAACTGGTCATTTATTGAGATTCCAAACTTTAGGATTGTGTATTTGCATGTTTTTATATATCTGGCTAAAGTGGGTACATTGAATGTACAGGTCAGTTTTCTGGTTAAATTATGAAGTGTTCCTCAGAAAATGGAATATCCCCACATTCTTGTTCATCTACAGTCCATTACAGAATCTATATTATTTATAATAATTTGTGAAATACCTGTGATAATATTTTTACCTTTCTATGAGGACTAGCCTGCATTCGCGTAGATGGAGTATGTGTAACTAAATTTGAAATACAACAATACTATGTTTTATTTGTCATGCTGCTTGGTATTACCTATTTTAATACACATTTCAGAACACCTCCATTTAGCTCCGATGATGAGTCTGATGACAGCAAATCTGCCAAGCAACCACTCAAATGTACAAATACCTTTAAACCAAACAGTTTATTTGACTGGAAAGGTAACCAAGGCTTTGCAGTAAATGATAGTGACTCAGAAGGAAGTTTACTTGAAGCTGTGGAACCTCAGAGTGTCCATAGGAATAGCATTCAGAAGCAACCACCAGTGAAGCCAACAAGAGGTAAGGACAGTGATATTTGTGTTGAGGTGTAGTAACCCTAGCACTTTGTTTTCTAGGTATATACTAAGGAATTGGCTGTACAGTTTTAACATAAATTTTTAGGTCTCACACTATCAAACACTAAGGCTGAAATGTTGTTTCTTCTAGAGGTACTTAACATGTAAAGTCATGTGCTGGACCATTGCTTCTTCAGTTTATGGCGACTGTTTCCAGGCATCAAAGGAGGAAACTGTACTTTCGTGTCTGCCTCTACCAAGTGTTAGTATAGTGTGGTAAAAGTACACTTATGGATGCTAATAAACAGATAGCAGCTGCAGAAAGGCTGCTTTCAACTTCTTCACGAGTTCCACTTATCAGATATGATGACTAGGATTGTTGCCAATCCCTTGCACTTCTGTTGGACAGAGGTTTCTGAATGATATGCTCCTAATTTCCCTATAGGAAAGCATTGGATTGGCTGGGAATACAAGGATTAATTATCTGAGCCAATGGAGGCGGTGCAACTGTGGCAAGACCGAGTGATAAGTAATTTATTTATTGGATAATGGGTGGCCCAATAATCCAAACCGTTAGTACAGGGCTCAAAATTTCTGTTTGTCACTAGCCATTTGTGAAAAGAGATTCACCCCTTGTGGTGCATGCTCTGGCTTGCAGTGGCAAGTACCTTGTAAGGAATGGCTAGTAGCATAGGATTTCAAATTGTAAGCCCTGGTTAGTTAAACACTCTAGCTTTGTTTGTATTCATATTTGCTAGAGTGTTTCTCTCAAGGATCTGCTAATGACATCATTTTTATTGTCTATAGTTTCTCTTCAATTTGTTTTCTTGTAAAAACATTTACAAATTCTGCTATGTATTTTTTTTATATATATAATTCTTTATTTGTGGCCAGCTCACAAACTCAAGAGGGCTTACATGAATAAAACAGAAGAGAGGTTGTCAGTACAGTACGTAACAGCAAAGCTAAACAGGTATACATTTTCTTAGAGTGGAATAGTTGGGAGCTGGGGTGTTTATTTTTTAGATAGCTAAGGGCTTATCCAAGTGCGTCTCCTCGAGACCTGGCCAAAGCAGGCACACAAAGAGCCTGTTCGGAGGGTCGGCAGGTCATATCTTGCCAGTCAGTAGGTCTGTTGCGTGGGCCTAAAGTGTCCCTGGCCAGAGCATGTAATTAAAACAAACTAACTAAAAGGAAACATATCTGAGTATATACAATCGTTATAATTGTGATGACTGCGCCTTTTGGTTCTATCTACCTGCTGCCTGTTTGTGAAGCGACATGCCCTATTGTGGATGCACTGGGCAGCAGGCGTAGTGCCAGACTAGTCTACAACTCGTGTTGTCTTTGGTTCCTATGCCAGGTCCCTTTTGGGTTGAGGGGGGCGGCGGGAGTGCCCCTTTCCTACAAATGATCTGGATATAGAGTAGTTTACATATCATCAGGTGGGTTTTGGCTGGTCAACTAAAAAGAAAGGATTCCAAAAGTAAAATTTAAAGAACTTCGAACCGCTACCGCTAGTACTTTAGAGTCCTTTTTCCCAGAAGTGAAGTAATTAGGTTGAGAGCCCCCTAATTCAGGTGGTAACTGCCGCATACATGTCAGGCATCGCTCCCTGTGGGAAAAATGGAGTGATCTTTACCGGGTTCCAGGGGTGCGTTGCTGTGGTGGTTCCTGCAGAACTTGTTGGCCAAAGTGAATCTGCTGGTAGGTCGAGTGGCTGTAACAGAGTGATAGCTCCTTGTTGGTCCGAGATAGTATAGGTGAGCTCCAGCGACATTTTATGTTGTGCTTTTGTAGTAGTACTGTCTTCATTGCAGTGTGTCACCTGATAGGTCGGCATAAAAGGACAGTGACATGCTTTCAACGTTGTATGAGGTGAGAACCGCTGTCTTGTCTGCCAGATTGTGATACCTCATCACAAGGTCTCTGGGTGCTGACACTGGCACACCCAGTTTGGGAATCCAGAATACAGCATCTACGCTGACGTTCCTGGCTTGTATGGGTGCAAGTAGAGCTCCAATCAGCCTCTGCATCGGGTGTGGGAGTTCTTCTGTGGGGATATTCTCCATAACTCCACAACTTTTCAAATTATTACGGCGTCTTAGCTCCTTGAGTGTTGCAAAGGGTACTTCACTCTTGGCCTTCTGCAGTTTCAGTGTCTGCACCTCATGTTGTAGTTCAGCGATGAGTGAATTGTGTAGAGGTAGCTTCCACCACCCCAATGCGGCCAACCAGGCCTGTGAGGTCTGAACGGAGTTTAGCCATTTCTGCCTGGAGGGCCTTCTGTAAGTCTCCTAGCATGATTTTCAGTGTCTCTGCAGTCACCGGTCCAGATCCGCTGGTTCTATGAGTCTTCTGTGGTGGCTTTCATGGAGGTAGACCGTAGATTGCCTAATTGAGGTCCACATCCTACGAGGAGTCTGTGTAATCCTCGATGTCGACGGCCATCTCAGGGCCGCACATGCCCTGTGCTTGGCGAAATAGATCTCCAATGCTGACTCCCTGACTGAGTTTGTCGTTTTTTTTGCTTTTTAGTCTTTCTTCCAATGCTAAGCAGGTGTTGTGGGATCCCGTTTTTCGATCCTTGGGGCGTTAGGAATCGCTGGTATATTCAGTATAGCATCTAACATGCGTCCATTCAGGTCTGCAGCCAACCCCACCCCCGTCTTTTGTATTTTTTACCCAACTTTAGATTTTCCAAATCCGTCTTGTTCAGGATTTCATTAACACACAATTTGTTATCTTCCTTTACATATCATTGTAGGTGATCAGCCTAAATCCTATCATTATAAACCAAAATCTGGATTAATACTGTCACTGACTGTTCTCTCTAATTGTAATGTATCTATTTTTAATAGCAACCATGGTAAAGGATCGTACTGAACAATTCGAAAAGCAACTTTCAACGTACTCAACTAAACACAAACCAGTTAATGGTATTGATGTAATCCAACCATTTGTGAAAAAGGATGCTGTTATGGAACTAAAGGTGAGACCATCGTAATCTCAGTGCATGCAACTAGGACACTTTAGCAGTCTGTTTTAGAAACAGATATAGAATATGTTCCCTTTTAATTACTTAATTACTTCTTATTAAATCATTAATTACTATTCTTTTTTGGATTTGATTGGATGTGATGTCCATATATGTATGCAAACAGGATTTATTAGAAATTAATAATACTTATTAATTACTATTCTTTTTTTGGGTTTGATTGGATATGATGTGTATATATTATATATATATATATATATATATTTTTTTTTTTTTGTATATATTAACATTGTATGAAACTATAATATGCTTCTTGTACCCAGTTTATATTTACAATTCTTCAAAACACTATTTTAGTGTGTGTATATATATATATATATATGTGTGTGTGTGTGTGTGTGTGTGTGTGTAGGTATATTGTTTTGTAGGTAGGTATGTAATTTGTTATGTGAAAATGTGTTACTGCACACACTGTCTGCGATAATTCTCAGTGCTGTATTGAATGCATCAGCATAGTGGCCAAAGTGTTGACATCTGCGGCTGTCAGCAGTGAATCCACTGGATTCCTGCTTCCTCATCTCTGGACCACAAGACTGTCATTGTGACAAATATGTAGTCCATAGGCAGCTCAGGTGACACTGGGTGACAGCTCATTGCTTGTACTCAAATGCATGTGCCGTGCTAGCTATTTCATGGAAGTTGGTTGTGTGTGCTGTTTCCCTGTCCGTTCCTAGAGGAAGTTTTCCAATAGTAAGTATCTTTAAAGCATGGCTAGTAGTTTAATACATTTTAAGCTATGCATAGAATGTGCAACTGTTTGTTATTCTACAGTCTAGTTCTGCATTTTAATGAAGTTGACTGTTATTCAGTGGTTTACTACTGATTCATCCAGTTTTTGACACTTATATGAAATGTGTTACTAATTAACTTTAATTAACAGCAGTCAACTAGTCTTTCCAAGAGCTTTGACAGCACCAAATTAAATTATAATTTCCCTTTTTCAACTGAAATTACAGATTAAGTTTTAGTCACCCATGATTTTATTTGATGGAAAAAAATACAAAGACATTGTATTGTATTTCAGGCACTTATTACTCGCAAGTCATTAGTTTAAGCCTTAGTTCCAGTATTGAGGTGTAGTCCAGGGGTGACCTGATTGTAATAATGATCATTTGAAATGACAGAGCTCCCTAATTTGGTGTAAACGATAAACAGGCCAATTAAAATAAGTGAATATGTATAGGAATGCATTAAATCACTGGCTCAAATAACATATGTGTTTATTAGAACCCACACTGTTATATACAGGATGGTGGGTCAGCTGTGATTACTGTTTCAAGAAGATATTGTTCTTAATGTACCAACCATTAGTCAGGAGGAAATGCAAAGCAGACCAGTTGTCAAATAAAAGTGATAAAAGAAGACAATTCTCAGTTTGCCAGTGTAAAATGAATAATGTTTCTTTGTCTTCTTACCTAAGGCTGGTGACCTTGATGACAGTGATTTTGATAGCACCTCCTTGGAAGAAGAAGCATTTGAAGTGCCGAGGTCTGTAAAAAAACGCCAAGATACTGCAATAAAAAAGAAGGGATTTCCACCTGTCCCTGTTAAAACTGCATTTGGACCTACAAAACTGCCTAAAGGAGGTAAATATTCTTTCTTTTAAAAGACCAAGATATCTGGCCACATAAACAGAGGACGTGTGCATTTATAAATTTTACATGTCATAAG
Source organism: Pelobates cultripes (assembly GCA_933207985.1). Lineage (NCBI taxonomy): Eukaryota > Metazoa > Chordata > Amphibia > Anura > Pelobatidae > Pelobates > Pelobates cultripes. The sequence goes on from OW240912.1 coordinate 289,618,436, forward strand.
GCTACTCTAAGATGCTATCTTTACACTAATTAAGTACTGTTCATATATTTGTATCCTCTTTTTGTGGATACTGGTGACCTACTGTGATTCCTGCTTTAATATGTTGCTTCCTTCCTCCCCTACTCTGCTACTCATTAAAGTTGGGATTCCAGAAGGAGGAGTAAGGAAAGAGAAGGGTAAACATATTCCAGTTATTTTCTACGTCATTCACTGTGATGGCCTTTATATGTAAATGTTCATACAAAGCTGATTCTTTCTTGCTATTGCTCACGTCTCAACTAACTTGCCAACCTCACTCACCAGTAATTGTTCTTGCCTCTGTCTCCCCAATGCCCCTTCTCACTCTGTATTCCTGTACTGTGTGTCAGTGTTTGCTTTTTTTTTTTTACTCCACATCTCTCATCCATTCCCCCGCCTCTCTCTCCCAAAAAAAGTCTAGTTTCTCTTCTGCATGTTTTTTTTAATCTTTCCGAGATGCCTCATTCAGCCTCTCCCACTGTGACTTTCTTAGCAGTCTTTCCTCTTAGCAGTTGATAAACAATGTCCAGAAATTTAAAATATCTGTATATTTTTTTTAATAAAACTTGCTAGTGCTGTTAGAAAATATTGCATGCTCATTGTCTCATTCATTCTTCTCTTTTCCAGATGCCCGTGACGGTGATACGTCCAGTACACTTCTTAGCACCTTAGTTACAGTGAGCGACTTCAGTGACTGTTCTGATGTATAAGCACATGGAAGGTTCCTCTGAAATGAATCTCCTGTCACAATTAATTATGCTGCCATACGGTGCCTTGGAGATTTAGTCTATTAAATTGACTTTCTTCATTATTTCAATGTGTTTTTAAACATATTTATTTCGGATAGTAGCACCAGTCTTTACACACAATAAACTAAAATGCAGATTTTGCTTCCAGTGATTAAGGCAGTCTTAAATTCTGTATATATTTAGTAACGTAAATGTATTTATTTAAAAAAAAATCTTGTAGGATACAGCCTAAATTTTGTATTATGGTAATAGTGTATTATACCTTATAAAGGTAGTATTATGTCTTATTCAATATATGAGGTCTGAATAAATATCAGTGTTAGAGATTTGATTTAGCAGACTATGCAAATTGAGCATATCTGGTGTTAAATACAATGTCCAGTAAATAAATTCAGTGCCAGCTGATAAATTATGTTTATTTACTCTGTTTTGGGGATTTAGAGAAATAGATATTACATTTTTTGTAATCTAGGAGATAGTTTTTTTTTTTTTTTTTATAACTGTATAATATATCACTGGGAACAAAAACCTGCTGATATGAATACCTATACAAGTTCTAGTTACAATCTTCTGTGGTTCTCATCTTAAACATATTTTTAGTTGATAAAATATGCACACAGATTTGTCTAGTGATAGTAGACATCAGGAGCTTTAATCACTAGGCATAGACCATATAGGAAGTTGAGAATCAGGTTGCAAACTATGGTCCAAAAACGAATTGATGGGATGGTGATACTATTTAGCTATAGCCTACATTGTGTAACTCAATCAACTCATCACAAATTACTGATAAGAGGAAAACAGTTTAACATCAAAGTTCTGTCCTTGGGCATTCTGGACACCCGTTGCGAGTAATAGTGCGTACTATTATTCTCAGTGGGTGAGCAGTGAAAGCCTGAGAGCATCAGGTGAGTGGCCAAGTAGAAGGTATAGCGGGTGCCATGGACAGAACTTTAGTGTTTACCTGTAAAGTTTAACATGTAAGGAAAGACGATTCCCGGTGACTCTAGGCCTTATAACAGCTTCATTGAGATTAAGTTGTTATGGTGCCAAATTGGGGCAGAGCTTTCTTTTATTTTCTCAGAATGGAGTAAAACTGCCCCTCAACCAGTGCCCCCCACCACAACCTTGACATTCTAGTGGACACAGTAACATACACTATCAAAGAAGAAAAATATATTTTTGATTAGTATGGCTAGCCAAAACGGCAGTAGCCTCTCACAAACGGTACAATATTTTTAACTTCTTATTTTGTAAATCAGTACTTTTTTGCACTAATAATTAAATTACAACATAAACAAACAAGTATTATTAAATATATGGATAAAATAAATTAGATTATTTCTTACTTTTAGATAATGTGGAAATATTGTAAGCATATTTTTAAAAAAAATCTATTTTATATTTGTATGTTTCTATCATTTACAATGCATTAAAATGTTTGTTTCTAAAAAAATCTTCAAATTTGTACTTTGTCCATTTTTAAAAATTTTTTCCAACTGAAACTTTATTAAAACACTAAAAAAGGGATAAATAGATAAATGCATAAAAAACACAAAAAATCCCGATACAGTCGGCAAGTAAATTATGTAATAAAGTAAAAAAACATAAAGTCCTCAAATGAGTGAGGATGAGGGGGTCTGCTTTTGAAATATGGTTCTTTTATTAACTTTGATACAGAACCATTTCATTCCACAATGCTTTAGTTATACGGTGTTGATATATAACCGCAAGTAGATGAAAAACTAATGTTGACAGATAAATGAGGTGAATGGGCTCTGCCCAAACAGACTTACTGTATAGAATTGTGCTGTCCAAATATATATATATATTTTTTTTTGGATTCTTTATTTTTGTTGGGCAAATAATGATAACAAACACACCGGCAGTGCCACAATAGCACTAACAAGCCCATGTCAGGTCTCATGCTCAGCTTAACTTGTTCCCTTACCACTTGCGGCATCTCCTCACTTCCGCTTACTGCAAGAGGTATCTTTCAGTGCCCGCTCGCGGCTGTGTCAGTACCTCCCACATGTGATAATTAACTCTGATTGGAAGTTAGCTAATCCAAATGGCCCTAAGCATATATAAACTTACCTTTCCTATGACCCCTTGCCCTGCTGTGGTCTTTGATAGCCCAATAGCGCGTTATACTGTGTCTGATTATTCGGTTACCGAACTTTGGCTTGTCTCACGTTTTCTCTGTCTTCTTTGATCCTTGATCTTGGCTTGTCCTTTCATATTCCGTCTCTCTGTTGTCCTTGACCTCAGCTTATACTCTGACTACTCTCTCTCTCTTTTGCATAGCCCGGTCACTCTAAGGACCAGTATTGCAATCCTTTGTGTATGTGATCTGTCTGCGTGTTTAGGTTCCCCTGATAACTGTGAAAGCCCAGAAATGAAAATAGCATATAATATCAGCATGGTATGCAGAGCTACATATAGTTATATATCATTTATTAGTCTAACAATGTTGGTCAGACTAAGTTTGCGTATCCAGACAGTGTACATCATAACACTTGTACTGAAATTATTTGTCCTAGACATGTAGACTATAAACAGTAGAACACTTCAGAGGGCCCCTGGACAGTTGTCAGGAGTCATAGTCATAACTTAACTAGCGCTAGTTAACTGAAGATGCAAGGAAACTTTAAATGGCGCAATACCAAGTTTAGTGACTAAATAAATAAAAACAAGATAGATTACCATTAGATGCTATGGTAAAAAATACTGCATCAGCAGGTAGTGTTTTTTGGCATGAATTTTAAAAATGAAAGAGAAATCAGCTACAAACTACGAGCATCTGGTTCTCTGACAGGCTTCAACATACAATGCAACATCTACAACATGAGGAGAGCATGTGAGCATAAGTCCCAGTCCCACATCACCAGCCCGGATGACGGCTGAGGTAAATTCTAACTGGATGGTAGGGGCAACCCAAGCGGCAGCTTAAGTTGCCCACTCAATGCTGCAGGACATTGCCCCTGTGTGTGTCAGCCTGAGAATATGTTGCGCTGAGCCTCCACTCCATCAACGTGGACCGAGTACCTCTGCCATTCCAGGGCCTGGTGATTTGAGTCCACCCTGACCATCTGCTCCGTCTTCATCACAGGCCTGGGAGTATGCTAGATAGCAGTACTGATCACTAACAAATTCACACATTCACAGATACATCAAGAGATTCATACACACACACAGATACAAACACATACACCCCAGATTCACATACACTCACAGATACATAGTTGTAAATGTCTAACTTGCCTGCTGCTACAATTGATATGTGTTTTTTGTGTGAACTGCAGGGGTAAGCAATTGTTGGTAACTCAAGGTGAATTTAAAATAAATTACAAATTTTAGTCCAAAGCTTAAAACATAGGTTGTATAGATTGTTCAGTGCAGCTATTTTGTGCTAAAATGTAAAATCCATTTTGAATTTACTTTGAATTCTCAGGAAATGTCACGATACTTACCTGTTCGACAACGTGGAACCGATCCCCTCCTCAGGTAAAGCAGACAGAATGCACCGCGCAGCCGCACAGCTTGAACTATATAAACGCAAACAATATAATTACCAATTTGACGTGGGCAAACCTTTCCTGCTCTCTGTTCAAACCTCCCATAGAACTTCCGACGCTGCCCACCTGAACGGCGCGTCTTCATGTTGTTTGAATTTAAAAACGTCATCTAGGCAACCCTATTCTTTCTCTTAATGGAGTTGCAAAGATGATATGGACCAATCAGAAGTCATGTAAACCTATATAATGCTTGTTTATTTATATATCCTTCTTTTTATAATCCTGACCGTGGCTATTTCTGACCTTGTCTCTATCTTTATATACATTAGGTTCAGCCACTCTAATGCCTGGTAATACGTCTATATTTAACCCTCGGTTTGTGGTTTTACCATATCCTGTCAGTTAGTGTAATAACCTTGTGACAAGGTCATCACCTACATAGTGGCTGACCATGTCTGTCTACATACGTACCTATTTATTTATCTTTTTAAATGTTCTCTTCTTGGAATAAAATAGATTCAACATATTCAAGCGAAATGAGTAGTTGAATGTAAAATAAAGCACACTGTAGAAAACAATTTTGTTGTAAAATGGACTTTAATAAAAATTATGTTTCAATTATATCCTCCCTGCTACATTGGACCAGGATATTTTTTTTTCTCTCCAAGAAGATATTGGGGTTATCCTGTAGTGCAAACCATACTGGATCTAGTAGCTTACAGTTGTAAACATAATACAATTATTTATTTCTAGGCAACATTTGTAATCTTAATATATCAACATATCATGTAGATCTGTACAAAGAAAAATCCAAATTCCAAGTATTTGATGAGAAAACAGGAGGTGCACATTGACTAAAATAGTTCACACGTATGCGGTTTTGTTAAATTCGTTTGAAGACCTAAACGTGGACTTCTGGTATGCAGGAGGTTTTTCTGGTCTTGAAGTCATCATGGTTAATCCTGCATGCGAGTAGTTTGGTCTGCAGAGAGAATATTGTGATGAAGTTATAATTGCAGTATTTAGTTAATGTACATGGCATTGTGAGCGTAGATTCTATGATCTATGAATATCTTGCCTAGAGATAATTATATTACATTTTTATCACAATACTTCTAAAGAGAGACCACCATTAACTTAATAGACATGTTAATAATTCACATTTTAAGACACGTGTACATAGGCTATAACCAGCAGAAAGTAGGCCTAAGTAAGCAATTTGGGAGAACTGACTAGAAACATCCATCATTCCAGCTTCTTCTTCTTTATTTTTTTTGTGTTGCGGTTTAGTTGTCATTCTTCCACAACTGACTGACAGGTGGAAAGAAACCATTGAGCAATGCTGTTATAATGCAGCAGATGAACCTCGGGTATACAGATAACACTCTGGAAAGAGATATAAGTGGACTACTAGCATACAGAGGTTGTGGGCTCCAGTCTATCATGTGTCTGTAGATTAAAGTAGCTGGAGATGCCTGGGATGTCTGTTAGCACACTAATGCAGGATTAAGGCAGCAGCCACGAGCTGTGCACGGCCTTTGTTAGTCAGCACTGTGTGTGTGCTTGTGCATGGGCTGATGGCCAGCAGTATCAATGTTTTCATGCACTTGACTGACCCAATGGAATAATTCCCATGTGGAAACACACACCCATTGTCATAACTGTGATAGCATGGGGTATGTTTCTGTGCCCAAACTTGTGATATGCAAGTGATTCACAACAGTGATTTTCTATTTGCACTGTGGAGATTTTTATTGTTTGGCCTCACCACAATATTTCTTTGCCACCTAGCTATACTCTCTCAGGTGACCTAAGAGAGACTTCAGTTTCCAGACCAGATCTAAAGCCATGCTAATGAAACCTTAAAGGTTGAAACTTCACAGTCCATGGCTGGTTTCTAGTCACTGGTCCTTTTGGATCACAACCCATGCTATGATTTCAAATAAGCTGTGTTTAAAACAGTATCCATTGCTAAGGTTGTCGTCAGAAATGCAGGGTTAAATCTATCCATGCTCATTTGCATGTCAAACTGGAAACTCTGTGATAGTTGTTGAAACATGTTTTCTCGGATTTCTGTGCCCAAGTGGGACTTTAAAAAGTCCAAACTGACATATGCAGCTGATGCACAATAGTAATATATACAGATCTCAACATTTCCACTCTTCACTAGACACTTGCTAGTGAAAATATAGCCCTGACAAGTAGAACTTCACCTCTGGTGAGTATAATAGGGCTTACAGTCGTGAATATCTTTCAAGGCCTGGGTAGTAGCATACGTCTTCAAATTTTAAGCCCTGATATAGATATATATATATAAACATTTTAAGCCCTGATAGAATATATATATATATACACAAGTAAAGAGATGCACTCTCAGGACTTGTAAAGTAAAAAAAAAAGCAGATTTATTCCAAAAGGTATTTATATTAAAAAAAACAACGTTTCGACCCATTTGGGTCTCTCTCTCTCTCTCTCTCTCTCTCTCTCTCTCTCTCTCTCTCTATATATATATATATATGGCCTACATTTATCAGCCACAACATTAAAACCACCTGGCTAATATTGTGTTGGTCCCTCTCCCCTCGTGTTGCCAAAACAGCTCAAGACCTCTAAATGTGTCATTCAAGTTGCGAGATGGGCCCTCCATGAATCAGATTTGTTGTTCAAAGCATATGCTCAATTGGATTGCAATCTGGGAAATTTGAAGATCAAGGCAACACCTTGAATTCTTTGTCATGTTCCTCAAAACATTCCTGTACTATTTTTACAGTGTGGCAGGGTACATTATCCTGTTGAAAAAGGCCACTGCCATCAGGGAACGCCATTACTATGAAAGGGTGTTCATGGTCTGCAATATTCTCTAAGTATGTGTCAAATTAACATCCACATGAATGCCAGGACCCAGCAGAACATTCCCCAGAACATAACACTGCCTCTGCAGGCCTACCTTCTTCCCATTGTGCATACTGCTGCGTTCTCCATGGTCTAGTTCTAACGCTCACGTCCTCATGGAAGGTGCTTTTGATGATGGACAGGGGTCATCATGGACACTCTGACCGGTCTGTGGCCACACAGCCCCATACACAGCAAACTGCTGACACCTTTCTATCATGGCCAGAATTAGGTTTTTCAACAATTTGAGCTACAGTAGCTCTTCTGATTGGACCAGACGGGCTAGCCTTCGCTCTTCACGTGCATTAATGAGTTTTGGGCACCCATGACTCTGACAATGGTTGTCCTTCCTTGCACCACTTGTGGTAGGTACTAACCACTGCATACTGGGAACACCCCAAAGGACATTTTTTTTTAAAATTCTTTATTTTTCGTGTGGAAAGGTAACAGATTCATGAATTTGGCCACAACAGCCTCGACACAACGATTAGAATCAGTGCATATTAAATACAAGGCATTGTTGTGTGCTAGTCACACACATTTTATATTTACAATAGGTCACATTGTTATAGTGAGGTTTTGAAATCTAATAACTGCGGGGGTGGAAGACTTCTGTCTCCCTAAGACACCCTAATTTCTGTGGAGTCGTGGGTGGAAGGCAGTTACAGCTAGGTCCAGTGGCTGTTCCCAATTCCAGATCGTGCGACTATAAGTTATGGGTGTTGGGTGTGTCTCTTGGGCCTTCCGAGTGTGGCCAGGAAGAGAGTTGCGGTGGTTGCGGGGTCTCTCTATGTGTGCCCTTTCTAGGACTAGGTCCGCTCCTCTTTTTGTCCCTGATTGTAGTTATTGGTGGGTACCCATGTGTGTGGTGCTCTAGGTGTCGAAAGGTGTATTTTTGTCCCTAGTGGTAGCTGCGGGTGGTTCCTGGTCAGTGTAGTAACTATAAGTTTTGTGTCTAGGTATATATATAAGTCGCTGTAGTGTGACAGGATCAAGTTGTGCCCTTGGGGCTTTAGGCTAGGGGTATCAGACCTTGCGGTGAGTTTGATTCCAGTCAGGGTTACTATGTCGCCCGTGATGTTGGTTTTCCCTTTAACCCCGGGGGGGGGGTTGTTATCGGAACTGGTGTGCTTGGCTCTGGTGGGTCGTTGTAGCACTGTAATGGCCGTCAGAGTGTGAGAGAACTACATATAACTTAATGAACACTCTTATTAACTTAAAATATTTAAACTAGTTAGACTAAGGCCTATGAGGCCGTCGGTGAGGCAGTTCGTTCAGGTTTTGGTTTTCGGGCCTCTGCTTGTTCCAGGGGTTGCGGATGAATCTGCGCTCGTTGTCCCTGGTCAATGATCTGGCTGTGTCGCTGAGGTCGCTGCGAGGTTCGATATTCCCAGTGCGGTCATCAGTGCTGGGCCCTCTGTGTGGTCAGTGGCCCTGTAGTGCTTGTCATCTTTAGTGATCCAGAGAGTTCCTGGTGTTGCCCATCTATAGGCAACTCCTGCGGCTTGGAGTTGTTTGGTGATTGGTTGCATACTTTTGCGCCATATCAGTGTGGCCCTGCTCAAGCCCTGAAAGAAAGAGAGTTTGCTGTCTTCAAAGTCAAGAGGTGTCTTCCATTGTATAGCTGCCATTAGCCCCAGTTTGTCCAACATTGATTGGCATCTCAATATTATGTCCCGTGGGGCTGAGTTGGGTGCTTGTGGGGATTTGGCTATCCTGTAAACCCCATCGAACTGGAACGTTTTGGATTGTCTAGTCGGCAGGAGTGTGGCCACAAGGCGTCTGGTGAAGTGTGGCAACTCTTCCAGCGGTATTGATTCAGGTACCCCTCGGATTTTTATGTTTTTTCGGTGCCCTCTGTCATCTAGGAGGGTAACTTGCCTGGTCATTGTCGCTTGTGCAGCTTGGAGGTGTCGCACCTTCTTCCTCAGTTCCTGGTAGTTCTCTCTTAGTCCCTTTACCTCCTCTTCTACTGCCTGAGTGCGCGTGGACACAGCGTGCATGTCCAGTTTAAGCACTGCCAGGTCCGGTTCCCACATTTGTCTTAGGTTCTGTTGCAGGCCTGTCAGGCCTGTATATCTTGTTTTGAGGCCGGTGCGCTGGCTTCTGGCATCCACGTGTGTGTGGGGTGTTGGGGACTAAGGTGTGGGCTGTCTAGCGGTTCTCCCTCCTCTGATGGTACCGGGGATGTTTCACGGGGGGTTTGTGCCTTCACTGCGCTTGGGGCCTGTAACATTTGGCCTATGTCGCGCTGCGGTTTCGGGGTATTTTGGGGCGGTTTCTGCGTTCTGCGCCCCATCTCACCTGAGCTGTGTGTGCTGGGGTACCAGTCCTCAAAGTCTGGGACACTCCAGGACCAGTGTTCTCCCGTGCTGGGTTGAGGCTGCCTCCCCGCCCCTTGCCGCCTCGGTGTGTATTTTTCGAGCCGGGCATCAGGAGAAACGGCATCGGCGGTCGCAGTGGGGTTCCCTGCGGTCTGTGGCTGAATGTGTGGCCGTGATTTATGCGGGATGCCTCCGATGTTGCTGGATTGCCGTGCGGTACCTTGGAGCTCCGGCAATGTGCGTCCGCTCCGGTCCGTTGCTAGGCTCCGCCCCCCCAAAGGACATTTTGAAGATACTCTGACCCAGTTGTCTAGCTATCACTATTTAACACTTGTCAAGTCACTCGGATCTTTTCACTTGCCCATTTTTCCTGCTTCCCACACATAAAATTCAAGAACTGACTGTTCACTTTCTGCCTAATTAATATATCACACCCCATGGCAGGTATCATTGTAACAATAAAATCAATGTTATTCACTTCACCTGTCAGTTGTTTTAATGTTGTGGCTGATCAGTGTATATATATGTATATATAAAAGCAGAAAAAGGTGTCCATATGTGTGAGAGCATATTATATAACTAAACAATTAGCACAAATTAAGACTTCATTTTATTTTTTATTTAACTTTCATTGTCTATGCTCCAGTTTATCTAAAAAGTTTCACCAGAACAATGAATGAAGGTCATCATGAAAGTTTTTAGATAAACTGAAATGATTACAATAAATAATCATATGAAAGTAACGTTTTAAGAATGCTATATTTTTTAGATTTGTGTGCATTTTTATGCCAGATTAGGCAGCGGGCATTTACGTTTTGTTCATTTGTGTGTGCATGTTCTGCATAAATCTGTGTGTCATATTTGTGACCTTTATACATACTGATCAAATAACTCAGAGTGTTTTTTAAAAAAAATTAAGATTTAAAGAAACAGATATTATTGGTGGTGAAGTTGTTAGCATTTCCAATATTTACCTGGAATGGAGATTGCTTCCAGCAATAATCGTAGCGCAAAAGATGGAGCCACCAATCAAGCAAACTGCTGCTCCTGCCCATCCCATAAAGAGTGCAGGACCTAACTCGTACCTGCAGGAGGATATACATTAGAGGTCAATTGCTCACAAGCCTGCTTTGGAACATCTTGATTAATCATACACCACTCTTCCCAATTCACTTTATCCCTATTATTCTATAGGCAGTGATGTCACTAGGGTTGTTATCATCCTATGTGGTAAATGTTTTTGTACTAATGTTAACAGCAAACCATAATTCCCATATATCACTAAATGTAATGTTAAAAGTATATGCAGGGGATGCATTGTGTGTGTGCAGGAGGCAATGTGTGTTTGCGTGCAGGGGATGTAGTGTTTAATAGGAGCTGTTTGTGTTGGAGGGGTGGGATAGGGCTTTAATTTTTGCAACATTTCAATTTTTTTTATTACTGTAATAAATATATTATTATTATTAAAAGTTTAATGGTTCTTGTGAGCTCTGGACTCATAGTATCAGAGCCGTGGCATGGTAATCTGCTGCAACAGTCCCGATCTGCATCCAACAGAGGGTGAAACCAGAAGCTCTCTACCACCCCTTCCTCCCTACCACTTTGTATTGCTCTCCCTGTGCAGTCTGCTCCGCGAGTCTCAGCAGCTTTCAGATATAGCACACAGAGCAGACTGGGCAGGGAGAACAGCATAGAACTAGCAATTCTGAGCTCCAGGCTGCCTGTGGGGCGAAGGTACCACATACCATATCACTTTCTGTGATGATTGATGACATCCGTGGCAGTCTGCACATTTACCATTGATATAAACCTGTTATTTAAAATGATCAAATAAACATTTATAATAATCAGAATGCACATCAAACTTGTGTTTATTATTGAATGTTTTGAATTTTCCTTAAAGGACCACTATAGGCATCCTGACCACTTCAGCTCATTGAAGTGGTCTGGGTGCCAGGTCCAGCTAGGGTTAACCCTGCCTGCTGTAAATATAGCGGTTTCAGAGAAACTGCTATGTTTACAAATGGGTTAATCCAGCCTCTAGTGGCTGTCTCATTGACAGCCACTAGAGGCACTTCCGCGCTTCTCACTTGAGAATGCTTTCCTATGGACTGGCTGAATGCGCATGCGGCTCTTCCTCCCCCTTCAGCGCCATGGGAGTGTGACCCTGAGGGTGGGGGCACTCTCAGGGCACTATAGTGCCAGGAAAACGAGTTTGTTTTCCTGGCACTATAGTGGTCCTTTAAAGTGATCCTGTTATCTGTGCATTGCATGGACGACACATTTACATTCAGGTAGGTAAAGAGTCAGTCTATGCTATGCTTGTGATCATCCAATAGGAACCAAAGAAAATCTGGGGGGACAGCCTTCCATAATAAACCACGCAGGGGGCGCTTATTAAAACACACTGTGTTCTGTAGGCTAAATTCTATATTATCACTAGGAAGCACATTATTAGGATGAGATAACCAGCTCATTTAACAGGATATTTTTCTTATCTTTCTTAAATACTGAAACATATGATCTTAACGGTTGCACTAGATTTCAGATTCATTCTCCCCTCCCCTTCCTACACCCATGTTAGTTTTGGCGAAACCGGCCTCGCCACATGTCCTTGGAGGGGGCTACTTGCCCGCCTCTTGCCTTTGGACTATGGACCAGACTTTATGTGAATGTGTTAACCCAGATAGCTATGCCATGGAGCCCATTCGTGTAGTTAAAGACTTCGCTCCATGGCAATTGAACTGTGTGAATAGGATCTGAGCGCTATTCGGTAGTTTTGTGCGCTCAGATCCCAGCTATCTGGGGATATGTGACATGTCTGTGTTTTATGTATAAAATGTGACTTTGTGTATTTTATAATATTTTAATGCTTTGTGCTCACCATGTGCATAATGGAGTCTTGTGTCTGTCCTGGGAGATAATTGAATTACTTCTCAATTCAATCTCCAGGATAGAAGACTCTGAAACTGGTTTGGGCCGGAAAGCCATGCTTCATTTAGCCACAAAGGACTTTCCCTTAACTTTTGAACCCCTGGTCTGACTCGTGCCATTTTTTAATATGTTGTTCCCCTGAATGGATTGATTCTGAAAATGTATGTTTTATGTTTGTGACATGTATATTTTAGAAGTTATAAATATTGTGTAAAAACTGTATTCCTCTGCCGGTGATAATGAGATTACCCATTGTGTTCAGTAATCATATCACAGGCAGAGGGGAGGAGTTTGTGTGGGAGTGTCTGGGTGTATTGTACGGATTGATTGGTTGTTTTGTAACGTCCTGTGGGCTGTACTATGTTTGTGGATTGGAAATAAAAGAGACTGTATGTGACAGTACAGGGAGTTCCTGTTTTAACCCTCAAAGTGAAGTGTCGTCTCATTATTGGGGGAAGGATTTATTGTATGCTGTTCCAGTTTGACTGCTAGGAGAGTAAACCTATTCGTATGGTTCCTATTCAACTGTCTACAGCATTCAAATGCTTGAGAGCATTCATATGCTCCTACTGGTTCGGTGATTGTGGTGTCTGCTGCAGTGCTTGGAGTCCTCAGGAAGCGCTAGGAGCATCTTTCAACGGAGGTACCCAGTCGGGGTGCCAGGCGATCCGTTACATTGGTGGCAGCGGTGGGATGGCGTCCTAGTGCGAGGTAAAGCAGCTCGGAGACACAGTTCATGGATTTACAAATTGAGGGCAACGCTAGTACCCGTACAGCGACCCTATCTACAAAAGAACTAACTTCAGCAGAGAAAGCATGACGTATGACTACACTCAGGAGGAGTTTGACAGAGAGGTTAATGAGGTGCTGTCTACCTTTGGACCCAACCCCCCAAAGAGAGCCGTGCAGCTTGCCAGGAAACTAGTAGGAGAATACCTGCAATCTCTAGTAGATTTGGCCAAAAAGGAGTCCCAGGGAGCCAAAGGTGTCGTCCTTCCTACCCAGCGGCAGTGTGTACCTCAGGGAGCAGAAGGTGTCGTCCTTCCTCCCCAGCGGCAGTGTGAGTCCCAGGGAGCCAAAGGTGTTGTCCTTCCTCCCCAGCGGCAGTGTATGTCCCAGGAAGCTGAAGGTGCCGTCCTTCCTCCCCAGCGGCAGTGTGTATCCCAGGGAGCTGAAGGTGTCGTCCTTCCTCCCCAGCGGCAGTGTGTGCCCCAGGGAGCTGAAGGTGCTGTCCTTCCTCCCCAGCGGCAGTGTGTATCCCAGGGAGCTGAAGGTGCCGTCCTTCCTCCCCAGCGGCAGTGTGTATCCCAGGGAGCAGAAGGTGCTGTCCTTCCTCCCCAGCGGCAGTGTGTATCCCAGGGAGCTGAAGGTGTCGTCCTTCCTCCCCAGCGGCAGTGTGTACCCCAGGGAGCTGAAGGTGTCGTCCTTCCTCCCCAGCGGCAGTGTGAGTCCCAGGGAGCCAAAGGTGTCGTCCTTCCTCCCCAGCGGCAGTGTGTATCCCAGGGAGCTGAAGGTGCCGTCCTTCCTCCCCAGCTGCAGTGTGTATCCCAGGGAGCTGAAGGTGTCGTCCTTCCTCCCCAGCGGCAGTGTGTACCCCAGGGAGCTGAAGGTGCCGTCCTTCCTCCCCAGCCAGTGTGTATCCCAGGGAGCCAGTGTGTACCCCAGGGAGCTGAAGGTGCCGTCCTTCCTCCCCAGCGGCAGTGTGTACCCGAGGAAGCAGAGACCGTCTGTCTCGCACCCCAGCCGCAGGACAAAATATTGAAAGGGGAGACAGTTGGTCCCCCTCTCCACCAGCAAAGAGAGTGTCAGGGAGAGGAGCAGGTTACCCCCTCTCCCCAGCGGCAGTCTACAGTTCAGAGAGAGGAGCTTGTTACACCCTCTCTCCAGCGGCAGCCTAACCAACCAAGGGGAGATGTTCAGCCCCACAACTATGCAGATGGGACTGTAGTCTCTGCACTTGCAGCACCAGGGGTAGGGACGGTCGGTCCTGTTCCCCATCACAGAGCAGTGTATCCAGAGGGGAGACAGTCGGTCTTCCCCTCCCACAACCAGGCTCCAACCAGGCTACTTCAGTGGTAGCGCTGGCACCCGGGCAGAGTACCGCTGGTCTCTGCCCACTCAGCAACCCACCAAGGCAGTCTACCAGCCCCCCGCATAGCCGTGGTGAGGCACCTGGACATGGACAAGTTGCTATTTTATCCAGGTGTAGTAACCAGTTATTGTGGGTGGGCTGTATTGCTGTTTGTGCTTCGTGGGTGGGTTGCTGGACTAACCAGGGCACTGACCGGCAGGAGGTCAGATACCCTGTTAGTCTGGATGGTAAAGGGGAGAAATATGGCAAAACCAGCCTCGCCACGTGTCCTTGGAGGGGGCTGCTTGCCCGCCTCTTGCCTTTGGACTATGGACCAGACTTTATGTGAAGTTATTAACCCAGATAGCTATGCCATGGAGCCCATTCGTGTAGTTAAAGACTTCGGCTCCATGGCAGTTGAACTGTGTGAATAGGATCTGAGCGCTATTCGGTAGTTTTGTGCGCTCAGATCCCAGCTATCTGGGGATATGTGACATGTCTGTGTTTTATGTATAAAATGTGACTTTGTGTATTTTATAATATTTTAATGCTTTGTGCTCACCATGTGCATAATGGAGTCTTGTGTCTGTCCTGGGAGATAATTGAATTACTTCTCAATTCAATCTCCAGGATAGAAGACTCTGAAACTGGTTTGGGCAGGAAAGCCATGCTTCATTTAGTCACAAAGGACTTTCCCTTAACTTTTGAACCCCTGGTCTGATTCGTGCCATTTTTAATATGTTGTTCCCCTGAATGGATTGATTATGAAAATGTATGTTTTATGTTTGTGACATGTATATTTTAGAAGTTATAAATATTGTGTAAAAACTGTATTCTTCTGCCGGTGATAATGAGATTACCCATTGTGTTCAGTAATCATATCACAGGCAGAGGGGAGGAGTTTGTGTGGGAGTGTCTGGGTGTATTGTACGGATTGATTGGTTGTTTTGTAACGCCCTGTGGGCTGTACTATGTTTGTGGATTGGAAATAAAAGAGACTGTATGTGACAGTACAGGGAGTTCCTGTTTAACCCTCAAAGTGAAGTGTCGTCTCATTATTGGGGGAAGGATTCATTGTATGCTGTTCCAGTTTGACTGCTAGGAGAGTAAACCTATTCGTATGGTTCCTATTCAACTGTCTACAGCATTCAAATGCTTGAGAGCATTCATATGCTCCTACGGTTCAGTGGTTTTGGTGTCTGCTGCAGTGCTTGGAGTCCTCAGGAAGCGCTAGGAGCATCCTTCAACGGAGGTACCCAGTCGGGGTGCCAGGCGATCCGTTACATTAGTATTTACCTAAATATTGCTTTATCGCCACACAGCATTGCACACTGGCGTGGATAGACTGCCCACATCCCATAATTCCTTATTGCTAGGTGCACACTAGGTTCATTTAAGGCGAGGCGGCTGCTATCTTGTTCCTTACAACTTTCTGCTGTTCTCCCTCCCTTACAATCTGATACAACTACCGGCTTTTGTATTGCCTCCTGCCTTATCCAAAAGTGCAGGTCCTGTGACTCTATCTTACTCTTAGCCTCCCATGATTAACCCCTTCATCTAAATGCCCTAATCCAGTCACCTTTCTGCCATACTCCGCACACAGCTGATAAATTGCTCCCTCTTATTCTCCTCCCATCGCTCATTCCAAGTCCTACATTTAATTATTTCTCTCCTCCCTCCTACACTCTCAGCCAACATATTGCTGATAAAAATCCACTCTCATTTTTTCTTGTGGTCTCTCATCTTGATGCTGAGAGCTGGTGGCATTTCCTGAAGCCCATTGTCCTTTCCCACTCCTTGTGTCCTAAGAAAGCTTGTCATTCTCATTAGTGCCCAGTATGTTTCCCCTCCTTCATTACCTCTGTATGAGGAGCACTCTCAAATATCTGTTCAATCTGCAAGTAAAGGCTTAATCTGTTCACAATCTGTTGATTTCTAACTCTCTTTACTCCTGGCGCTCAATATTTTTAATAGGACAACCCTCTCCCCAAGTTGCTGGTGGTAATTGTTTGGCACATTACTTGGTAGTGAAAGGGTTTATTCAAATTCCCCGCTCAGCTACCTTTCACCTCTAAGTTCCATGAATGTCTGAAAAGTTAGATAACTAACTTCTTGAAATCCATCTCAGTACTTAACCCTTTCCAATCTGGTTTCCACTATCCACACTTTACTTAATTAATAATCAACACTGATTTACGGTAATTCACGCAAAATGCCAGTATCACTACTATTTATGAATCCTGCTAGATGTTTCTGCTGCTTTCAATGCGGTGGACACTATTTTATTATCACTTTCATCTTTACTTTCCTAATTCTCTCAAAATCACATTTTTGGGAACCCTTGTCTTCTATATATTTCTGCTGTTGTTTCCCTCTTATTTACCCACTTTTGTTTACGCTCAGCACTGGCTCTCTTCGAGATCTTCCGATCTCCTAAATGTAAATGTATAGGGATATTTTTTTGTTCTATGTATTTGCTGAACACTATAGCCATTACTGCTGCCAAATTGTAGTTTGAGTTTGAGCACAGGGCTTAATTTTTGAGAGTCTATTCTCTAAATGCAGAATTTGCTTCCACAACTGTGTCTGTTTGCAATCAGCTCAGTTCTCCTGCATGTGGTTGTTAAAATTCTTCTGTGCTTTAATCTATTCACTAACAACCAAATGCAGGCCTCCCAACAGTACCGATTTCCAAATGTCCTCTGGCACCATAGTGCAAGTGCATCATTAGACGCTCTCATGCTGTAAACAGGCACCAGAACCACGCAGAGAGTGCTTCAGCAACTCTCTCTTATCATTGTTCCGTTAGGCAAACTAGGCATTCACCTAGGGCGCCGGCCTACTGGGGGCACCCACCGGGATGTTTCCTGGTGGCCTGCCCCTGTCTTGGGCCACAGCGCTGGGCGAGCGCCTCTTGAGCCCCCACCTACCCCAATCCTCTAGGCGCCCAAAGGTGGCCAATCCTCTAAGCGCTCAAAGGTGTGGGTGCCCATAGGAGCCCTGTCACAGGGGGCCCAGGAGGTGGCCATCTGGCTACCTCAGGGTACCCCCGAAGCTATGCTTCTTCAGTATGGCAGAGCAGGCACCTGCTTACCATGATGACAGGCAGGACCGGCGCTACCATCAGACAGCGACCTTAGGGCACACTGGCCCTGGTGGTGCAATGTCAGGCTGACTGGCAGGATGTAAGCTAACTGCGCTCCCCTTCCTGCCGGTTAATTCAGCCCAGGTCTTACCTACACGGAGCCCAGCATTTTACCGCCTGCCCAGTCTCCTACCCTGGTGTCGGCAGGCTGTGTGGAGGGGGTGGGGATATGAATGACATCATATCCCTGCTTCCTGTGTACCACACAGCTGGGCTGGCGCCCAGTGATTGTGCTGGGCTGCAAGACAGGACTCCACAGACCCGGACAGCATGTACCCCAGGGACCAGGTTGAATAGTTGTAAGTATGTATTTGTGAATGTCTGTGTAAGTATATATGTATGTATGTCTCTGTATGTATGTATGCATGTATGTATGTGTGTCACTGTATGCATGTCTCTGCATGCATGTATGTATGTATGGCTCTGTGTGCATGCATGTATGTATGTATGTATATCTCTGTATGCATGTATGTATGTTTGTCTCTGTATGCATGCATGTATGTATGTCTATGCATGTATGTAACTGTATGGCTTTATGTCTCTGTATGTACATATGTATGTGTCTGTATGTCTCTGTTTGCCTGTATATCTTTGTATGCATGTTTCTGTATGCCTGTATGTATGTATGTCTTGGTATGCCTGTATGTCTCTGTATGCCTGTATGTCTCTATATGCCTGTATGTCTCTGTATTCATGTATGTCTCTGTATTCATGTATGTATGCCTGTATGTCTCTGTGTGACTGTCTGTATTTCTTTGTCTGGATGTATTTATGTCTCTGACTGTATGTCTGTATGTCTCTGTATGATTATTTCTGTGTTTGTATGACAGTGTACCTGTATGACTTTGACTGTGTGCCTGAAAAGCGATTCCTGTGTTCCTGTGGCTTGTGAGGAAAGACACACAAAGGGATCTGGAGGGGAGGGACACAAAAAATGAACTGAGGGGAAATAGAGCCACACATATGAACTGTGGTGGAGAAGGAGACAAAGAAAGGGGCTGGGGTAAGAATGAGACACAGAAAGGGGCAAGGGTAGGAATGAGACACAGAAAGGGGCTAGGGTAAGAATGAGACACAGAAAGGGGCTGGAGGTAAGAGACACACAAATGGGCTGGGAGAAGTAAGATACATACAAAAAGGGTTGTAATACACACTAAAGGGGGAATAAAATACACTAGAGCACAAAAAGGGTAAGAAATTCAAAAGGGGGGTTACAAAGAGACACACAGGTAAAGATGCATTGTTTTTAAGGAGGGGTGGGGGGCATCAAAATGCATCTTTGCCTGTGTAGCTAAAAATCCTTGCACCGGTCCTGATGGCAGGTGCCTGTTCTGCCGATAAATGCAGATTTTCTTTCAGCTTCCCACTCCTCCCTCGTGCGCCCTCTGTGATGTCTGTCATTGACTGAGTATGTGTCTGTAAGTGAGTGTGTGACTGTGTATCTGTCAGTGTGTGTCTGTCAGTGAGTTTGTGTGTGTGTGTGTGTATGTCTGTTAGTGTGTGTCTGTCAGTGAGTGTGTCTGTCAGTATGTGTATCTGTCAGTGTTTGTGCTCGTCTATGCTAGTCTTATTATAAATTACATTATAAATTCACCAAATGCATTGAATACATAATTTATCACAATGATAAATTATGTATTCAATGTACAATGTATATATTAGGCAGTATGTGTGTATGAATGTAGGTATTAGGCAGTTTGTGTGTATGAATGGGTTTCTGCTCTGCTCCTGTCCTCCCGCCCAACCACCTGCTCCCTAGATCCAATTCCCTCGCATCTCATCCGTACTCTGTCTTCTTCCCTTTCTCCACCTCTCACTAAAATTCTCAATCTCTCTCTCTCCTCTGGTATATTTCCATCGCCCTTCAAAAATGCAACTGTAACCCCAATTCTAAAGAAGCCCAACCTTGACCCTAACTCCCCATCCAACTACCGTCCTATCTCGCTACTGCCTTTTGCATCCAAGATCCTTGAAAGAATTGTGTATGCAAGATTGACAGACTTCCTCGAGTCCAACTCTCTGCTAAACCCGCTTCAGTCTGGTTTCCATGCTAAGCACTCTGTGGAAAGGCAATGACCAAAGTATCCAATGATCTACTTCTCCTTGACCTGTCTGCGGCTTTTGACACTGTTGATCATCAACAGCTTCTTCTCATCCTCCGCTAGACATGTGCAATTTGTTTCGGTCCGAATGTGAATTCGGACGAATTTCGGGAAATTCGGACATTCGGGTACTTCCGAATGTCTGAATAGATGAATTGCTGAATTGTCGAAGTACCGAAGTTCCGAAATTACCGAATTTCCGAAAAGCCGAAGTTCCGAACCACAGTATTGCCTAAGAACTAATATACTTACCCAGTGGAAGAATGAAGAAAGTTACACTCTATACAATTTTAAATAAAAAGTATACAAACGTAGCCAGGATTCAGCTGAAAGCATTTGTAACACTTACAACAATCAAGTAACATACATTCATATAAAATGTAAGTTACTTAGCCAGTCAACGTAATGACAGGAATGAATAAGTAGATAACTCCCTAATTCCCACGGTATTAGGGAGCTATCTACTAAAAGGCTGAAAGATCTAAATTGGTCTTTCAGCCAAATTTACTAATACTAAGTAAAGATTACTTAGTATTAGTAAATTATGCCCCTACTTGCTATACCGCAAGTAGGGGCATGTCTATTAAACAGTAAGCAGCCTGTGCCCCCACCCAGCCCCCACACCTGAGCGGTGGGTGGGGGCCCTAAATTATAATAAGGGGGACCTAATGTCCTCACCCTGGCCCCCACCCCTGAGCGGTGGGTGGGGGCCCTAAATACCAATTAGGGGGGACCTAATGTCCTCCCCCCTGGCCCCCACCCCTGCACGTTGGGTGGGGGCCCTAAATTAGAATAAATAAAAAAAATAACCCCCCCATCCCAGGTGACTAGGTGTCCCCAAACCCCTAGTCACCCCCTACCCCAAAAAACAAGCCCCTACCTACCCCCCTCACCCTAAAAATAATGAGGGGGGACTATTAAATAAGAACCTGTAAAAAAAACAAAACTTACCATTTGAAGTTTTCTTTCTCCTAAAATCTTCTCTTTTCAGCCCCAAAAAAGCCCAAATAAAAAATCCATAATAACCGAGGCATTAAAAAAAAAAAAAAATCCATCTTCACCCATGGAGGGCTCCGCGCAGACTGAGCTCTGCAGGGTGGGGGAAGGCTTATAAAGCCTTGCCCCGCCCTGCAATTAGGCTCAGAGCACTCTGATTGGTGGGTTTAAGCCATCCAATCAGATTGCTCTGACAGGTAAATGAAGAGACTGACAGGTAAGTCTCTACATTTACCTGTCACAGCACTCTGATTGGTTGGCTTGAAATCCACCAATCAGAGTGCTCTGTGTAATTTTACACAGCGTGGGAAAGTTCTTTGGAATTTTCCCACGCTGTGTAATTTGACTCATAACTCTCTGATTGGTGGCTTGAAAGTAACATTAGTCAAATTAGGTCCCCCCCTATTCTAATTTAGGGCCTCCACCCACCGCTCAGGGGTGGAGGCCAGGGGGATGACATTAGGTCCCCCCCTTATTAGTATTTAGGGTCCCCACCCACCGCTCAGGGGTGGGGGCCAGGGGGAGGACCTTAGGTCCCCCCCCATTCTAATTTAGGGCCCCCACCCGCCATTCAGGGGTGGGAGCCAGGGGGAGGACATTAGGTCCACCCCCTTATTAGTATTTTTTTTTTTTTTAAGTGCGTCGGTTATTATGGATTTTTTATTTGGTCTTTTTTGGGGCTGAAAAAATAAGATTTTAGAAGAAAGAAAACATCAAATGGTAAGTTTTTTTTACAGGTACTTAGTTTATGGTCCCCCCTCATTATTTGGGGTGAGGGGGGTTGGTAGGGGTTAGTTTTTTGGGGGAGGAGTGACTAGGGGTTTGGGGACCCCTAGTGACCTGGGGGAGGGGGGTTAATTTTTTATTTAGGGCCCCCAGCCGCCGCTCAGGGGTGGGGGCCAAGGTGGAGGACATTAGGTTCCCCCCCCATTCTAATTTAGGGCCCCCACCCACCGTTCAGGGGTGGGAGCCAGGGGGGAGGACATTAGGTCCCACCCCCTTATTAGTATATATTTTTTTTTAAGTGCGTCGGTTATTATGGATTTTTTATTTGGCCTTTTTTTGGGGCTGAAAAAAGAAGATTTTAGAAGAAAGAAAACATCAAATGGTAAGTTTTTTTTAATTTTTTTTACAGGTACTTAATTAATGGTCCCCCCCCTCATTATTTTTAGAGTGAGGGGGTAGGTAGGGGTTAGTTTTTTGGGGGAGGGGAGTGACTAGGGTTTTGGGGACCCCTAGTATCCTGGGGGAGGGGGGTTAATTTTTTATTTAGGGCCCCCACCAACCACTCAGGGTTGGGGGCCAGGGGGAGGACATTAGGCCCCCCCCCTTATTCTAATTTATGGCCCTCACCCACCGCTCAGGAGTGGGGCCCATGGAGGACATTAGGTCCCCCTTATTAGTATTTAGGGCCCCCACACTCCGCTCAGGGGTGGGGGCCAGGAGGGAGGACAATAGGTCCCCCCCCCATCATTTTACTTTAGGGCCCCCACCCGCTGCCAGAGACTGCTCACTGTTTAATATACATGCCCCTACTCGCGGTATAGCGAGTAAATTTGGCTGAAAGACCAATTTAGGTCTTTCAGCCTTTTGGTAGATAACTCCCTAATACTGTGGGAATTAGGGAGTTATCTACTAAGCGGCTGCAAGAGAAGTCCCGAAGTGCTGAAGTCCCAAAATTCCGAAATGCCGAAGTTCCGAAATTCCAAAGTGTCGAAGTGCTGTAGTTGCCGAAGTGATGAAATGCCAAAGTCCCGAATTTTGGAATGCCGAACCTAACCGAAAATTTTCCCCATGCACATGCCTATCCTCCGCAATATCGGTTCACAAGATATTGCTCTCTCCTGGTGCTCCTGCTACCTCTCCCAGCGCTCTTTCAGTGTTTCTTTCTCTGGCTCTGCTTCTTCTCCCCAACCCCCCTCCTGACTCCAATACATCTAATTTCCCCCATAGTCACCCCCAAAAACCCCTAGGCACCCCGTATTACCTCTTTTCAATCTTAATTTTGTGCCTGGATCTCTGTGTGGGTAGATGAAAGCCCTGTGGGACACGTAATCTAACCATACTAGATAGCGCTGTGAAATTCCTATGCATGCCCAGTTAAACACTGGGGCATTCGATATTGTCTGAAATTGTGACGGGAATTTCATCTATTCATTCGTCAGAAAGCCGAATTAATGAATAGAACTGTCAGACGAATAAACAAACCCCCGAATGACGGTGTTAGTTTGTTCGTTAAACTTATTACAAGGAGGGAGCTACCGGCTCGCAGCTCCCTCCTTGTAATATGTAGAAATAGAAGTGGTGGGGAGCTGTGCTCCCCGCCACTTCCTGAGCCCCCCATGAACTCCCTCACTAAAAAAATCTCCTGAATGCCCCTACTCGCGCTATTCAACTAAACAGCAGAAATAGGGTCCCCGTTGGCCCCCACCCATGAGCTGCGGGTGGGGGCCCTAAATGACAATAAGGGGGGGGGACCTAGTGCTGCCCCAGCCCCCACCAATGAGCGGCAGGTGGGGGACCTAAATTACAATAAGAATATCATCCTAACATGAATGAACAAACTGTTCTTATTCTGTTAGAACGAAATTCGGTAGTTTCACCAGCATTCTGTCTAAATGACAGGACTTTCGGGAATACTGAAAGCAGGCATCGCGAGATGAAGGAGGATAGGATGAGTATTGTGGGACAATTTCTCTGACCCACAGAAAGTAGGTGAGAGCTGGTCAGGCGTTGGAAATATACATAAGATCCTACTTTGTCTTATGTTTTAAAGAAAAATAGATTAGATGGGAAGAAAAGAAGAACAGATCCCCAGAGAGGGAGAGAAGAGGAAGCGATTGAGGAAAGGTAAGTTCGGCATGACAGTGCCGCTTAAGGTTGCCTGGTGTGATGAATCACATTTTCTTTTAGGTTACGTAGATGGATGGGTGCATGTGCGTCTTTTACCTGGGGAAGAGATGGCAGCAGGATGAGCTATGGGAAGAAGGCAGGCCGGGGAAGGCAGTGTTATGCTCTAGGCCAGGGGTAGGCAACCTACGGCACTAGTGCCATGCATGGCACTCAAGGCTGCTAGAGCCAAACAGGCTCTGGCCTATCAGGAGTCCCAGTAAAACTTCAGATATCTGCTAATACGAAGAGGTGGTGAAGGAAAATCCTCAATTTATGCATTGCAGCACGTAGAGGAAGTGATCTCAGAGCACTTCATTCCAGCACTTGTGAATGGTAATCCACACAGTAGTAGAGCAGCTCACAGTTGTTGTTGCAGCTCCTGTCCTTTACCTGTACCTGGCCAACATGGTCCCCACTGGAACCCAGGGAAGCCACCCACACTGCTAGATATACACAGAAATGCAGAAAGACCCTCCCCTCATACAAATAATATGGACAGCCCACACACAAACGTACACAAAATCCACACAAACACAACACCACTAACAATCCACATACATGCACACAACCCCATATGCAGCCTCTCACATGCAATACCCCAAACAGCCCCCACACATTCACACACTACTAAACACACAATGTGACATATCCATCCACACACACAATTCCACAAGCTGCCCCCATACACAGCCCACATTCATATGTATCATACACGATACCACAATCTACTCATGAACATATACAATATAATAGCTCATATACGCACAAATACAACGATACAAAGCAATTACAGTATAAATAACACAAGCAGAATACGGCAGCATACACCCGTCAATTAAATTTTTAATTTTTTTTTAAATAGGACCGGCACGCTACAGGACATCAGAATCCTATATCGGCACAGTGCTGCTAAAAGGTTGCTTACCCCTGCTCTAGGCAATGTTCTGCTTGGAAACCCTAGGTCCTGGCATTCATGTGGATGTTAGTTACTTTGACATATACCATTTATGTAAAGATTGTTGCAGACCACGTACACACCTTCATGGCGATGATGTTCCCTGATGGCAGTGGCCTTCAAGAGTATAATGCACCCTGCTACACCGCAAACATTGTTCAGGACTTAAAGGATCTGCTGCTAATGTCTTGGTGCCAGAAACCACAGAACTCATTCAGAGGTTTTGTAAAGTCCATGGCTCGAGCCGTTTTGGCAGCACGAGGAGGACCTACATGATATCAAGCAGGAGGTTTTAATGTTGAGGCTAATCATTCTATATGCTGTTTAGATTTTGTCCTTTTAATTTGCTGCAATGTGGCGTTTATTGAATAAATTGTTGAAGCCAGCATATGCCTTCTTAAAGATTTATAAGGTATATGTTTAGGTAAGGGTAAGATTACTATGTAGTTTGTATAATTGTAATATTATGATAAGAAGAGGACACTCACTTTTGTGGTATGGATGGATCAAAGAATTCACTGGTGGTTTTATGAGCATAAATTGAACAAGCAGTTAAGGAGCACAAACCTGCAAAATAGTAGGTTGAAACAAATGTATTACATGTCTGAGGGATCTGAAAATGAAGCTTGAAATAACAGCATCTCCCTGTTCATAAATGGAAATTGGATTCTTGCTGGTATCATCCTTCCAACATTTGTAATGCAAAAGCTGGTCATAATTGACTTGTGTTTTTTTTTTTTAAATGTCATTCTTTGCATTGTAGCAATCATGATCCTGTATGAGAAATCCAATGCCAGCTCAGAAGATCTGTCAATTGTCAAACAGTGAAAGTGCTCACTTGTGATACACATCATTCATTAATTCATTCATGTATTCATCCATCTATCCAACCAACCACCCATTACCTGCCTTTGGTCATTTTGTTATAATAGTCAAAGTTCAGTTATGCTTTTATAGAGCAAGTGTCATACCATTGAATAAAAATGGAATAAAAACTTCTGTTAACTTTTTTTTTTTACCAGTTTTTTATTTTTTATTTTTTTTAAATTTATATTAATGATGTAGCAAATGACATCATAATCCAGTTCACACAAACCAAAGCCCGGGCAAATATTGAATAAATAAAAAATGAAAATAAATATTGTTTCATTTCGCACTTTCTATGAATGCATTCCTAATGCTAACTGCCAAGAGGAAAGAATAAAGCTTATAACAAACACTGACAGAGAGCTATTTATTTTCATTTATTCAATATTTTGGCTTGTGTGAACTGGATTATGATGTCACTTGCTATATCATTAATATAAATTTAAAAGAAAATAAAACAACTGGTAAAAACAAAACAAAAAACAAAGGCACCAGTTTCAACATAAAGAGGTGTGAATTCCTACATTTTGTTTTATTTTCCATGCTTCATAAATCCATATTTGTTACATTAGAGGATAAATAAACATAATTATAAAAATATCGGGCAGTGACAGTTCCCCTTTAAGGCACTCATGACATCTTCAATGACTTGTAATATGTGTCTTATATAACACAGTGTAAATTGTAAAAGGAAGAATTAATATCACTGATGTTGCGTGTAAGGTCACCACCTAAGATTTATATACAATTCTAGAGAGTTTGGACCGATTTGCATGGAACAGATACATTTAGTTCTGGCCGTTGCCCATCGTTTGGTTCAGATATTGCTGTAATGTAAAGAAACGCTGTTATTCTTTCACTGGTCAGAAATGAGAAGCCCAACTCTGCAAATACTTTAGAAGGATGTTAGTAAGTTAGAATTAACTTAAAGTACTACTAAAAATCATAATTTGCGCATGAAAAAATGTATCACAAAATACTGAAAGTTACTAAATTGTTGAAAATGTTTTGGATGACACAATGAGACATCAAAGCAGGAAATGTTTAAAGGAGCACTATATTTTCCAGAATACAAACATGTATTCCTGATACTATAAGTGTAAAACCACATGTAGGTCCTTGGTTCCCGATAAAAAGTTAAGAACGGCAGTGCCTCTATTTCAGCCCTGCCCTGTAAAACATTGCTGTTTAATATATACAGCAATATTTCCATTCAAGGGCTGAACACTCCTCTTGACTGCCTTCCTGATATCCACCATTATTACTGTGAGAGCCGAGTCAAACTTGGTTTTCACACATCACTTTCTCTGAATGGTTCTTATAGAAGGCATTCAATTGGAAAACTGCACATGTACTTTTTGTCCTCAATGCTCCTCTAGGTGAAGCACTGGATTGGACAAGAAAATAATGCAGCAATGCCGGAGGAGGAGCAGGAGGCTGTACAGAGTGAGTCGCGACCCTGGGGAAAAAGAAAGCTAAAGACCTTTTTTTCCCTTTAAAAAAAAAATAATTTGGGGGGGAGTCTGAATCTAAACAGAGAGGAGAACAATATAGTATTAGGAATACATGTTTGTTTCTTATAGAGTGGTTGGCACATACAATGGGTTTTCAGTAGGGCAGATAGATCGTGATCAAGCAAGTGAATTTAAAATATAACAGGGAAACACATGCTCATACGTCCTCAGCAGCAGGAAATAAACTTATGACTCACGGCTACAGCTGGATTCCTGAATGCACGGTCTGAGAAGTGCTAAAATTTCATTGATTTCAGTCATTCATTTAAATCCATTTTCTTATAATTCTAGTTTATCTAGTAGCTGTTACCGGTTAGAACACTCACCTGAAAATATGAACAAGAGACCAGCTAAGCAAGCAATTTTAGCTTTTGTTTGGTCACTTCCTCCAATCTTTGTGCATTTCATGCCGATAAATCCACATATAGACCCAAAAAATCCCAGGCATACAGCAGCAATCATTAGTGCTCTGCAAGCCTGCAAAAATCCTGAAGATAGAAAAGAAAGTTTATTTGTTTCTACACTTACACAGCATACTACAGCTTCAGTGTAGACAGGTCGAATTTTGGAGTGTTTTGTAAGGGGTTAATTTGCATCACTACTGGAGAAGCCAGACTGGCCAGACAAGAGTTGGACAGATTTAGGCCATGCATGTAGTGAGTATGTATGTAGAGCTGGGGTAGGGAACCTTCAGATGTGGTGGACTGCATCTCCCATAATCCTCTTACAGCCAAAATGCTAGCAAACCATCAGGGGAGATGTAGTCTACAACATCTGGAGTGGCAAAGGTTGACTATGCCTGATGTAAAGGATGATTGGGATACAAATATCACATCATCATTCTTACTTATTTATGACCGCCATTTAATGAAATCTGCCAAGGCTTTTGGTGACATTTATGCCCATTTTCATGACACTTGGATCTAATTATGCTCTCTCCTCTCAACTAGACATCATGGCACCTTGAATATTTAAACGCCACAGGCGCCCCCAACAACAACCCTGGCACACCAAGCTCACTCGATACCTCCAAAAATGCTCCAGAACTGCTGAACGCTGTTGGAGAAAGTCTCACTGTGAATCTGACTTTCTCCACTATAAATTTATGCTGAGCTCATACAGCTTTACTATTTCCTCTGCAAAAGTTAATTACTTCAATATCCTCATAACCACACTCTACCGTGAACCCAAAGGACTATTTCACACATTTAACTCTCTTCTTCGCCCTGCTGTTACTCCTCCACCTACTAACTTGACCACCTCAGACTTTGCAACTCACTTCACTGACAAGATTTCTACAATCAGAGAAGAGAACTCTCATCTTTCTTCTTCCCCTTACAATACTTTCCCTAACTTCACTCCCTCTGCGACTCTATGTTCATTCGCACCCGCTACATTGGAAGAGGTTTCTGCTCTGCTCCAGTCCTCCCGCCCCACCACCTGCTCCCTAGATCCAATTCCCTCGCATCTCATCCGTACTATGTCTTCTTCTCTTTCTCCAACTTTCACTAAATTCTCAATCTCTCTCTCTCCTCTGGCATATTTCCATCGCCCTTCAAACATGCAACTGTAACCCCAATTCTAAAGAAGCCCAATCTTGACCCTAACTCCCCATCCAACTATCATCCTATCTCGCTACTGCCTTTTGCATCCAAGATCCTTGAAAGAATTGTGTATGCGAGATTGACAGACTTCCTCAAGTCCAACTCTCTGCTAGACCCACTTCAGTCTGGTTTCTGCGCTAAGCACTTTGTGGAAACAGCACTGACCAAAGTATCCAATGATCTACTCGCTGCAAAATCTCGTGGTCACTACTCTATCCTAATTCTCCTTGACCTGTCTGTGGCTTTTTACATTGTTGATCATCAACAGCTTCTTCTCATCCTCCGCAATATTGGTCTACAAGATATTGCTCTCTCCTTTGCTCCTCCTACCTCTCCCATCGTTCTTTCAGTGTTTCTTTCTCTGGCTCTGCTTCTTCTCCCCAACTCCTCTCTGTTGGTGTCCCCCAAGGTTCAGTCCTTGGTTCTCCATCTATACTGCCTCCGTTGGTAAACTCATTAGCTCCTTTGGCTTCCAATATCATTGCTCGCAGATGACACGCAAATTTACCTGTCCTCTCCTGATCTCTCCCTGTCCCTCTTGACTAGTGTCTCTGAGTGCCCCTCTGCTATTTCTAACTGGATGGCTGCCCACTTCCTTAAACTAAACTTGACCAAAATTTAAATTCTGGTCTTTCCTCCCTCAACTGTTGTTACTCCTGTGTCTGTCTCCCTCCAAGTCAATGGTGCTACCATCAGCTCCACCACACAGGCTCGCTGCCTAGGTGTGCTCTTTGACTCCGACCTCTCCTTCAAGCCTCATGTTCAATCTATTGCCAAATCCTGTCATTTCCATCTCAAAAACATTGCGCGCATCCGCCCCTACTTAACACTAGATGTGACTAAGGTGTCGGTCCATTCCACTGTCCTTTCTCGCCTTGACTACTGTAATCCACTTCTCAGTGGTCTTACGTGCTCCCAACTTGTGCTGTTACAGTCCATAATGAATGCGGCAGCGAGGCTCATCTTCCTGTCTGCCCGCACCTCCCATGCCTCACCCTTCTGTCAGTCCCTACATTGGCTTCCTATAAAATATAGAGCTCAATTTAAAATTCTGGTTCTTGCTTTCAAATCTCTACATAATGCTGCTCCCACCTATCTATCCTCCCTTACACACAAGTATGTCCCGTCTAGGCCCTTACGATCTGCTGAAGACTTACGTCTATCTTCTGACCGTACTCCCACCTTTGATGCTCGCCTTCAAGATTTCTCGAGGGCTGCACCGTTCCTGTGGAACTCGCTTCCATCCTCCGTTAGATGCTCACCCAGTCTCCACTCCTTCAAAAAATCGTTAAAAACCCACTTCTTCATAAAAGCGTAACAATTAAACTGTTAATAGCTCCTGACTGATTCCTCTTCTGCAACTGTCACTAGTCTAATACTATCCTTACCTGTTTGTGTAATTTTACCCCACTCCCTCTAGCATGTAAGCTCATTGAGCAGGGCCCTCAACCCCTCTATTCATGTGTGTCCAACTTGTCTGGTTACAACTACATATCTGTTCGTCCACCCATTGTAAAGCGCTGCGGAATTTGATGGCGCTATATAAATACCATAATAATAATAATAATCTCTTTCTGAAAAGCCAATAAGCAGTATATATGACCTATTGAATCAACTTCAGCATATAGCATAAATCAGGCAAATTATGTTATTGTTAAATATTTACAGCATAAATGTAGATTTGCTCATTATACCTTTATATTTCTTTCAACACGTATACTGTTTAGTCAGGCTCATGCATTATTCCCATGGGTTTGCCAGCTGGAACAGGCAAACATCTATTTTTAGTTTCTTAATGCCTAAAGCTCATTTGTGAACAAACAAAGCACACATGAAGTGTCTGGTACAAGACATAATCACTATTCCATGAGGCAAACTGAAAGTTAAGCATGTTTGTACATGCACTCCAAGGTTTTAGCACACTGTTTGCTTCACGTTACATTTTTTAAAATTATGTAATGTACAAAACACTGTTTTACATATAAAAAAGCAACCCCCATACAAAAAGGAGACAGGGTTCATGGTGCACTTACTTTCTGACCTGATAGATGATTTAACAAACGTTTGATTTGCTCTCTAGTGCTCAGAACACATACTGCTAGCAGTGCAATGAAGCACAAAATTCCATTCAGGTTCTCACGTCGCTGTCACGTTGTAGCTTGCTGAGTCACTGCAACTGAGCTGTGGTCTGTTGCATCCCAATTTTGCTGATACAAAATTCATGCTGTTAATGAATGTCTTTAGGATTTTTTTTGTGGTTACAATGACATGTGATAAGCATGCCCTTATTATACAATCATCTGCAGATCTAGTAAAGGGTGGTTGCCAAAACCCACGCCATACTCATGGTTACCGCCTATACTTCCACGCCACCCATGCTATTTTAAGGAGATTAAGAATATCAACTTCCCACTTAAAACCTCTTGTCCTGATATTACCATTATATGAATCTTTAAAACTCAATAATGAGCCCTGCCCAAGATGAGCAGAGGTGTAATATTTGTTAATATCAATATAAACATTTTGGGGCCAGCAAGATCCTATAAAATAATCCCATCAAAAAAGGGATAAAAAGGGCTTTGGTAGCTCATAGAATCAAGGCAGGGACCGCCACAGACACACTTTGCTAACAAACACCTAGGGGAGTTCGTCCAGACAAAAATAAGGCTACTTTACAAAAAAAAAGGTTAGTAACCAAAATCACACAATGATGTCCGATGTGTCCGATGTGGACTAAGCAAAAAACACAAAAGCTTGATCTGGCTTAAGCTAGTTTTTGGGAAGCTAATCCTTAAAGCGTCACTGTCATGGTTGCATGCATTTTTTTTAATCCCCCTTCCCAACTTCAATGCATTTTATTGTGCCTCTAGTAACCTCCAAATTCCCCTAGGCCCCCCATTTTACCTTTTAAATGAAATCTTTTTTTTATGCCTGGATATAGGTCCTGGGCGCTGCCATCTTTGTGTGGGCAGATGAAGGCCCTGTGGGACATGTCATCTGCCCACAACATGGGGCACTTTATTGGAGTGGCAGGGGTTGTTTTTTTCCTTTCAACAGCCTGTGGCTGCTTGCTAAAAACAGAGAGGGAGGTGCAGCGCCTGGAATGTCCTTGGGGTGTGTATATATAACCATAAAAAGGAGGAGAAATAGGAAACATAGTGAAATACATAAAAAATACAGTAAGGTGAGGGTAAATAAAATGATATGCACTCACACTTTATAGGAGCTTAGGTGCAGCTCCGCTTGGGCGGAATAATTCCCGCCTGAGGATATGGTGGAATACAGACTCTATAGGAGGTTCTTGTGGATACAGCTTCTCTTGCAGATATGTAGGAGAAATAAGAGATATATAGTGCAATATGCCAGACTCAATATTGCTCTGTACAACAAGCTTAGGTGGTATTATCCCCACCAAGGATATGGAGTACAGGAATCCAGCAGCAAACAGGTCCAATAAAAAAGTAATTTTATTGATAAAAAAACAATAAATGATAAAAAAAAATAGGGTAAAAGAACTATATAAAACAATATTTAAATACATCATACTATGGCTTTCTCAAAAGTGTTTCTCTCTGTTTTTATCTGCTTCTCTACAGGACAAGACACTGGATTTGGTGACCTAGCTGCCCTTTGGACTGTACCAGCACTGGACAAGCGCTAAATACCCTCCTGCTTTTATTCACAGGCTGCTCACTGTTTAGTAGACATGCCCCTAATCACAGCATAGAGAGTAGGGGTAGAAGGTCTTATCTTATTTACTAATAGTAAGTAATTTTTACTTAGTTTTAGTAAAGTTGGCTTTAAGCCTTTTAGTAGATAGCTCCCTAATAACGTGCAGCCACAGTATGAATCCGATCAGAATTTCATTCGTTTAAATGACATTTTTGAACTGAATAAAATGCACAAATTTTGTCCTAACACAAATGGACAAACTGTACTCATTCTGTTAGGGCGAAATTGGGTAAATTTGCAGACGCCCTGTCTAACTAACAGGACGTTTGAATAGCAAATGAAGCAACATGAGATCACGGAGGGTGCGTATTGTGGGAAATTTTCTTTCACCACAGGAAATGAAGCGAAGTTAAACTCTTTCTTGGGTCAAAGAAGGTCGAGAGTAGAAAAAATACGTAAAACAAAGTAGTCCCTACTTTGTCTTATGAATAGAGGGGTAGGTGGAATATCAGTACTTTTAATTATAGTATGTGGCTGCTGAAACTTCCCAAAAACCAGAGTCTCTTCTTTTCTGGTGGTACGACGGGTGTAAATAGTAGGATCAGGGAGCAGTGCCTGTGATGGAATTCCCACACTCAGAGCGATATAGAGGAGGGAAGGAAAAAGACACGGATATAATGTAGTATGTAAGAATCTTAAGTGATAGTAAATGAAGGGAAAGGAATCGCACTTACAATTTTCTGGAGCTTATACTCAGCTCCAGATATGTGCGCCTGGACGGTATAATCCCCGTCTGTGGATATGTAGATGGTCCTTGAATGTTCTCAAAAGGGTGTCTCCGGAGGTAGTAGGGTATATCAACTTTCCAATAGCAGTGGGCCGGTATTCGAATAGTTGTTGATATATAAAAAAGAGGATAGAAACATAAAATAGTGCTCTCTGGATGATACAGAATAAAATGATAAAAGATGGAGGTATACTCACAATGGAAGAGCAAATGGGATATTGCTCAATATATGTAGGCATAGGTGGTATGATTCCCACAAAAGATATTACTCCTCGAGTCCTTCAGTGGGGGTGTTGGAGAGAGTTGAAAGGAATAATTTTTTTTTTTTTTAAATAAAATAAAATAAAAGGATAGGCTTGGAGGCTCCAATAGCATAAATGGGCTATCCTTATTGGAGAAAAAAAAAATCAGTAACATAAAACAGCTTTAAAAACACTAACGCGTTTCTCCTGCAAAGAGGCTTTATCAAATATGTCTTCCCTATTTACCTATTTACCTTTCCTACTATTGTTTCATATATATATATATATATATGTATATATATATATATATATATATATACTTTCAGATAGTTACTTTTCTCAAGTCACTGACTTTATTGAAAAGTAACTATTTGCCTGATCTGCAGTTCACACAACTGATTAATTTATGGTTACATTTTGGAGAATTCACTATTGATTATTCTCCTCTTCACCTTCCTAGAAAAGGTACCTATTACTTTGAGCAATCCTTTCTGTATATACTTCTATCCCCTGTATATATTCCTCCAACCCCCTGTATTCCCGTGCTCTCTTTTTTTAAGAATATCTATTAAACGTTAGATTTTCTGTGTCAAGTTTATTAAGGATCTTATCTAACCAGGACAGATTATGTTCTCTCTTTTTCTATATTTAAATTTTTGTGAAGGGTTTTACCCCCTCTAATCTGTCCTTAAGATAGCTTCTATACACACTAGTAGCTACCTGCAGCTTTCTCTCTTTTTTCTGGATTGACATTAGGCAGTTTGGAAAAGGTTTTAGACTACCTGTCATGTGTGCAACTAGCTTCCTGCACAAAAGTGTAAAGTTATTTGGATGTCCAGCAGAATTGCTGCATGTACAGATTCCAACCACTGTAACCATCTTAAAGCAGAAGTGGTAATGGTGATTGGAGTAACCCTTTAACGAAAGTGTAGCACAAAAGTGTCACTTACTCCAGGTATAAACTATTTAGCCACCAATTAACAAAAAACTGCAAAACTCTCATAGTTACTCTATATAAGTTATAGTCTTAAATATGATGCAGCTCATTGCCCAGTATCAATTCAAGTGAAGTTAAAGTATAACAGAAGATATTCTTACAGGGTTGCTGGGAATTCGTACCTACCTAAAGGAAAATCTAAAGGCTGCTCTTTCTATGGGTTCTACCTACACATACTATGCACAGTAGTGGCAGGAAAAGAGAAATAGATTATAAATACATGGTGTATTATAGTCCGCTAGCATAAACAGTACCGATTTGCTCTCCAATACCTCAATATAAAAAATCCCAAAACAGCTAGAGATGATTCCTGGCCAACTACAATAAATTAGGTTCATCTTCCAAAAATGCTCCTTAAGGGAGGCGTATATCTGAATCTGAAAAAAGTAATATAAAGTCATTTTATATTTACATTAATATAGAGCAATCAAACAATACCACTGAAACATCTTATTCCCACATTTTACATCCCAGCTAATATGATTGACTGTCTGAATTAGCCAATTATCTGTCTCCTTTTACTACAAGCTAATAGATTGTTAACTGTTTGTGTGCTTTCTGCTTTTTTTTTTTTTTTAGAGATTTGCTGGACTTACGACTCATGAATCATTGCCAAACTTTCATAGAAATGCATGTAGTAGGGTTTATTACAGTAGATGTTGTTAACATATTCTATGACAGGTCTAAGATGGACTACTGGTTCTGTGCATCTCAGCCATGCTCCCATGAGAGCATATCCAGCAGGAGAGGGCTGAGAATCACAGAGCCTTGTGGTGTGTGTAAGGGAGCACAGCGCAGATTCATGAGGCAATGCTGGTAAAGTGAAGTCAATGTGGCATCGATGGATGAGTCCAACACTTGTCAGAGTCCACTCACCAGTCATACCTATTTTTGGTACTCAAATTGTTGGTGACCTACACTACAGGTCACATCAAGTTATGTCAGGCCGTAGAATGAACCACTATCAAGGACAATGATAGTGGCATTAGAGTGATCACATGGGCATAATAAAATGGAGGCAATGTGGAATTTGGGCAATGTGCCATTAATGTGGGCATTATGAAATGTGAGCACGTGGGCAATAATAATTTAGCCTTCAATCATATTTGTATTATATTTAAACATAGTAATGTAATTTTATCAGCAATAAGAGAGACACTGTAAAAATTATTTTGAAAAATTTCAGGTTTACATTTGCACAAGCATTCAGTGCACATATACTTATGTAACAGGAAACAATGTTGCACAACAAAATATTTCTGCCTATACCAACTGCTAAAAATTAGAGGAAACATTGGTGGCCCCCCCTCAATCTTGTAACACTTTAAAAAAGCATACGACCTGTTCATTTAAATCATCATATCTACACAACTTTTCTACAACTAAGTCACTATCAGGCATCAACTGAATAGAAAATCTATAGCAGTCTGGCTATATTTGTATTCAGATTGTTTCTGAACTTCAAAACACATCATGAAGCCTCTGGAGTTGTGTTCCAGTGAGAGCTGAGCTTTCCCTAGCCCTACAATATGTTTTAATCACAAACCTATTGTAAAAAAATGTAAGACCTGGTGCTGACAATTATGATGGGGCCTAATTACAGAATCTTATCGACGAAAAACACTAAAACAGTCATACCTCTCAAGCATCATGTATCTGATGGAGTTGGTGTTGGAGGGAAACTCAAAGGATGCAGCTAACACATACTTTAAGCTAACCTTTTTATCTAATTTATGCTTTCATCTTTCAAGTAAATCCATACCAACAGCAGTGTCCAGTGAAGCAGGAAGCCAATGGGTAGGGTAAAAGAGTAGGCCGCTGATGCGAATCACATGACTAGAACTGCCAGAAGGGGCGAACATGCCCAAAAAGGGGGTATGTCTGTCCAAAGAATTGGAAGGTCAGCCTGGCATCAGTGTCCCCATGTTGCCCAGTCCCCTAGTCTCCCAGTGTCTGTGTCCCCATTTCTCCCAGTGTCCCCATGTCTCAGTGTGTCCCGTGTCACTAGGATACATGTGGACACAGAGACACGGGGACACTGAGACACTTGGAGACATGGGGGTACTGAGACACTTGGGGACACTGGGAGACATAGGGGCACTTGTGGATACAGACATGGGGACACTGAGAGACATGGGGACACAGACATTTGGGGACACTGGGAGAAACAGGGTCACAGACACTAGGGACATAGAGACATGGGGACACAGACACTGGGAGACATGGGGACACAGACATATGAGGACAATGGGAGCCATGGGGATACTGGGAGCCATGGGGACACTGGCTGGGAAGCATGGGGATACTGGGAGCCATGGGGACACTGAGACACTAGGGACACTGGCTGGGAGGCATGGGGACACTGGGAGACATGTGTCCCAATGTGTCTACCAATGTCTCACAGCGTCCCCATGTGTCTGTGTCCACATGTCTCTCAGTGTCCCCACGTCTTCCAGTGTCCCCTAGTGTCTCAGTGTCCCCATGTCTCCCTGATGCCTTTCCCCTCATCCCTCACTTCCCTGAGCTGTAGTCTGTCTCTGCAGGCTGGGAGCTGCTGTCTGAACTATCTGTACTGTGTAGCTGTTCCCCTGTGTACCAGTGAGTAGAGAGAGGCAGGGAGGGATATGCTGTAGATTCCTATCCCTTTCTCTCTCCATACACAGTGACCCCCTACTGGCTGGTGCTGGTATTGCAGAGTAATCACCGTTTCTACCAGGGGTTCTCAACCCAGTCCTCAGGACCCCCTACCAGTCCAGGATTTGGGGATTACCTGGGTGTGTCTCAGGTGTTTAGAAAAAGGGGAGAAAACACCTTAGACTCTAAGGTGTTTTTTTTTTCTAAACACCTTAGACACACCCAGGTAATCCCTAAACCCTGGACTGGTAGGGGGTCCTGAGGACTAACATTGAGAACCCCTGGTTTATACTGAGAAAAATATTTGCATTTGTATTGCCGGTAATACTGCAATACCAGCACGGCCAGGCAGCCTCAAATACAGGCTGTACCTTAAAATACCAGTGAGGAGGAAAACCTAAGAGTAATGTATAAAAAAAAACAAAAAAAACATTAAAAAATGCCTGTTACTGGGAAAATCTTTTTTTTTTTTTACAGTAAAAACTCAAAGGCTATGATACTCCACTGTTACTCATTAATTGGGATTATCAGTTCTTTGATTACCGACATACTTATAAGGGCAATTCAATTACACCGTTGGCACAAAAATGCGGTTCATAGGATAATCATCAGTAGCATTGTAATTCATGCTGTGTGCTCAGACTGTCAGACACCTTGTCACCAGTTAAAATAGGTGTTAGCTCAACTATTTGTTCTTGTACAAATCTATGGGTTAAAATGCACAGAAATGCCGGCATATGCACTAACCTTACTCAAACCCTCATTAAGACACAGACACAGGTTATTCTTACCATCTACCGAAGGTGCACAAAGATAGAAAAAATCCACCCGGTAGACCAATAATATCTGGAATCGACTCCGTTTCAGCTAAGGTATCTGAATACTTGGACAAATTGTTACAACCTTTAGTAGTGTGCAATCCTGCTTACCTAAAAGACACTATACATATTTTAAAACTTTTAGAGGAGACCACTTGGAAAGAGGGTAATTTTTTAGTCATGTGTGACGTAACCTCCCTCTATAGCATCATACCTCATAAAATTGGATTGGAAGCTGTACAATATTTTTTAAGAAAACATAGTTTTAAAGAAGAACAAACTCAATATATTTTAGAAGGGATCCACTTGATTTTAACCAATAATTTTTTTTGGTTCCAAGATATCTTTTATTTACAAATTCGGGGAACGACGATGGGCACCAAGTTCGCTCCCAGCTACGCGAATTTGTTTATGGCATATTGGGAAGAACATTTTGTGTATGGAGGGCATGCCTGGGGAGCGGACTTGGTGTGCTATCATCGTTTCATCGATGACATATTTTTTATTTGGACGGGAACTAGAACAGAATTAGATATTTTTATCACTTTTTTAAATAACAATGAATGGAACATCGTTTTAACAGCACAGATAAGTGAAGAAAATATCAACTTCCTAGATCTTGATATTAATATTAAGAATACTTGCATCACTACGAAGAATCATTTCAAAGAAGTGGACGCAAACGGATAAATTCAAAAAGAGAGCTGCCACTATACACCCTGGTTACAAAATGCACCTAGAGGACAATTTTTAAGAATTAGGCGCAACTGCACGAATGATGAGGACTATTTACTACAGGCAGAGAGAATAAAGACCCAATTTCTACAAAAAGGCTATACAGAAATAGATTTACAGACAACTCTAGAAGAGGTCCGTTCAATTCCCAGAAAAAATCTTTTGATATATAAAGACAAAAAGGGGAAACAAAAATGGAATAACGATGTTCCGTTTGTCTGTAATTTTAGTGGAAATCATAAAAAAGTTAAAAAGATCATAAATAGATATTGGCATATCTTGCAAGATGACGCGGTTTTAAAAAGTATCTTGCCAGATAAACCTAAGATTATTTATAGGGGAGCAAGAAATCTAAGAAGCAC
This sequence comes from Pelobates cultripes, assembly GCA_933207985.1. Taxonomy (NCBI): domain Eukaryota; kingdom Metazoa; phylum Chordata; class Amphibia; order Anura; family Pelobatidae; genus Pelobates; species Pelobates cultripes. Next base: position 289,657,264 of record OW240912.1, read on the forward strand.
TTTAGTACAAAGTAGTAACAAACAAACTTTGGTTGAAAAAATTTTTTTAAAACAAAGTAAAGGTTTTTATGGTTGTGGCCAGTGTCTGGTATGCAGAAATACTAAAAGTAGGAAACGTCACATAACGGACATGAAACCATGGATAAACCAACAGTTCCAAATTCGAGACCACTTAAGTTGCTATTCTAAAGGAGTTATTTATGTCCTGAAGTGCCAGTGTAATCTCCTTTATGTAGGAAGAACTATTAGATGTCTAAACACGAGAATAGCAGAGCATACGAGGAATATTAAAAATGGATTGGAGTCACATAGTGTCTCCAACCATTTTAAAATATTCCATAACCAAGATCCAGAAGGACTATTCTTCTGTGCAGTAAAATTAGTTAAGAAAGACTGGAGAGGAGGAGACTATATTAAAAAAATAGGAATAGAAGAAATGAAATTTATTTTTAATTTTAATACTATGGCACCACATGGTCTAAACCAAGATTTTGAACTATGCCATTTCATGAACTAAGCTCCCCTATATTATTAATTTTCATACACATATATTTTTTATAATTTTTCATAAACCATTTTTATACATTTTATAATATCCCTGTCTACAATAGAGGATTTCCAATATATTATAATAGTTTTAACCATCATATTTTAAGGAAGAACATTATTTTGATATTGTATTTTGATTTTTATAGTTTTTGAAATGGTATTCATTTGAACATTCATTTTGAAATATCACAAGAGCACTTTAAAAATATAGAAGAGCACTTTAAGGCACATCACCACTTTAAAGTTTAGACCACTTATACAATGGAAGAATATTTTCATATATCGATATCATGCTCTCTTTGTAAAACATTATCAGACAATATGTTTTGTATATTGCATAGACACTTTCAAAAGCTAAAGATATTTGCAAATAATTATCTTAGTATAATATTTTTACAGCATGCAAAGCAGTAATTTCAAATGCACATATAGAATTCAATAAAACACATATATATATGCATAATATGGTGCCAGTAACAATATACAAATATATTTATGATAAATACATAAACTTGTTGAAAATTGTGCAGTTCGTTTTTAAAAACAATAGAGATGCCGAGAGATGACGTCAGTGGAACGCATTATGCGTTCCAACTGACCGAGACCGGAACGCGGAAGTGATACAAGAGAAGTAAATGCGTTCCAGGTCGACGGAAAATGGGATCCGGAAGTGACGAAACCGGAAGTGACGTCACTGGAACGCATAATTGCGTTCCATAGAGATACAACCCGGAACCCGGAAGAGGGAAAAAAAGCGGACTTTTTAAAATTTGAGAAACTGAGTAGAAGATCACAAAGCCGACTGAGGAAGCCTGTGGTATCAGGCGAAACGCGTTTTGGCAATTCTATAAGGACTTTAAAGGACTATATAGCCCTATTTGAACTTTTATTCATTTTTATATAATTCTTTTATTTTGATTTGGAATAAAATTATATTTTTTGTGGAAACCCATTGCTGACCTGACAGTTTTTGTCTGGGAGTGACCACCAGCAGAGTCTTGCATGGAAAAAGGATTTTGGACATCCTGGAATAGTCCAAAGGCACACACCATCCGAGTCATATGAGATTATGACTCCAGGCTTGTGAGTGGAAAATCTACTGCATACATATTTTATTTAACTTTTACTACTATATTGCACTATGGTCTATATTTTATTTTACAGAATATCTGTTATACTACTATTTTAAGAAGCTCCACCTGATTTATGTATGTATACAGGTTATTCTGTTGGAAATAATAGTCCACCGCTTTATTAATTATTCATTATTAATAATTAATTAATTAATTAATTAAGGAATAACAAATGGGGTAATTGCCAACAAATCTTATTAAGTCAACATACCCCCATATAAATAACATACCCCTTGCAATGACCCCACAATAATAACAATAGACAACAATCTAAATAACATATATTAACACAGAAACTGGTCGTCCAGTATGACCACATTTCCACCAGATTAAATTGTAGGGGTGTACCAAGACACCTCTACCCACCATATTGATTGTAGGGGTGTACCAAGACACCGCTACCCACCAGATCAATTGTAGGGGTGTACCAAGACACCACTACCCACAAGTTCCAGTGTAGGGTGTACCAAGACACCACTACACCCCCAGGTTCGGAGCCACCGACGGACTCAAACCTACCAACCACATGTAACACTGCCTAATCCACACTAAACCTCAGGATGCCCACTTCCTTCTCCATCTACCCCCCCGATTTAACCTGGCCATTCCCCGCCACAGCTCAGGACTTAACACCTAAAGCTCCTGAGCGCCCCCCACCACACCGGAATAAGGCCTCCCGAAGGCCCAAATTAAATAGGTCACACCCTACATCTGAAAGATGTACACCATCCCTCCTGAAGTATCTGACCAATTCCTTTTTTGGGACCATGCCCAGATCATTACCACCAGCCTGGATTACCAATATCTCCGGAACAGTGTCCCTTGCCACCCTCCAGAAAATTTCCCCAATAATGCCTTGCCAACCAAAACCCCGAAAACCAAAACACTCCAGCATCACCAACTCCAGAGGAAAGCCCGGCTGCACTCCCTGTCTCCGAATTGCGGCCCTCTTCTGTGCCCAGTAAGAGTGGCCTACCAACCCGGCCACCCAACCGGAAACGAAAATGTAATTAGTGACAAGGCAGAACGCCAAACACAACCCCATAAATCCACGTCCATTAAACCAAATATTCAGGCTGTACATAGGACTTAAACCGTACTGACTCCCACCTGCCTATACGTTTCACCAGATTCTCACTTAAACCCAGGCATGACGCCTCTGTCACCGCCCCCATCCGGAAAGAATGGGTCCCAAAGTGCATGGGATCCAAACCCAACATCATCAAGCCCATCCAAAAAACCCAAAGAAATTGGAATCGCGACAGAGCGGATCCGTCCCCATGTACCAGAAAACCACCCGGGATGTCCAGGCGAAACTCCATGTAGTGTGATGCACATGAAACCGGGCATATTCCTGACCCAGGCAGGGAATATAGCATTACCACACAACCTTTACCAAACACATTTGTTTTTGTACGGCCCAACCAAATCACTACCTTATCGGTCCGTAATTCGACATCTGAATGTTGAACCCCACCAACCCCAGTTCAACAATCCGAAATGCTCCAAAGAACGCCCACGAGAAGGCAACCGAGAATAACCTAACCTCAAAAGGAGAGGAACACACCACCGGCAGCACACCCACCAAGCGCTGCAGGACCTCAAAAGATACTGGCCTCCTGGTATCGAGCGATTTCTTACCTCTCCGAAAACCCCGTAATGTCTGACGAACTAGAAAATGTTTTGTCACGTCATTCCAACCATTCAGCTTGAACAGAAACGCCAATGCCGCCATGTTCCTCTCGATCACCAATTGAGACAAACGCTGAGCAAACAAGCGGCATAGGAACCACAACAAGGTATCCAACCGTCCCTCCCTTGACTGGGACACCCCAGTGTAGCCTACCACCTTGTCCCAGGCATCCCAAACCTTCACATAAGCAGTGCACGTGCCAGGCGTCAGAGAATTCCGTATCAATCCTCCAAGCATGACGTTCCGAGCTGCCACATCACCTCCGGACAGGCCTGTCCATCCTCCCACACCCCCAGGGCCGCCATCTGAAACCTGTCCCGCTGTGAACAAGACAAGGAATCAGCCACCATGTTCAGCAGACGATGAACGTGACGTGCCCAAAGAACAATATTAAACGACATGCAAAATAATACGAATCGCCGTAATAAGCGTACCACCGAGACCGAAGAAGCGGATAAGTGGTTAACTGCATGAACCACCGCCATATTGTCCGTAAAAAAGATGACTTTCTTGTCCTGCAATACGTCTCCCTATAGAGCCAAAGCCACCACCTATGGGAACAACTCAAGAAACGCCAAATTACAAATGAGACCACGGCTCAGCGCACTACCTGCCCTCCAAATATGCCCCAAAACCTATGCTTCCTGAAGCATCCACGAACAACTCAATATCCTCCGAAGAAGCTGCCACTTCATGAAAGAATACCTGTCCGTTGATGTCATGCAGAAACGATTCCCAGACCCACAGATCTTCTGTCATGGCCTGCGACACTCTGACAAAGTGACGCGGAGACCGAATTCCACAAGTAGCCTTTGCCAGAAAATGGCTAAAAACCCTTCCCATGGGGATTACCCTACACACAAAATTCAGACAGCCTATTAAAGACTGCAATTCTCTCAGCGTAATCTTTTTGGACCTGTGGATTTTTGCCATGAACTTCCGAAGTGCAGCCAACTTATCCCTAGGCAGCCAACATTCTCCCACCACTGTATCAATCTCCAACCCAAGAAAACTGAGAAATGTGGTAGGACCCACCGTTTTGTCAGATGCCAGGGGCATGCCAAATGAATGAGCCACCCATTCCAACGACCCAAAACCCTTTCCTTAAAAGGAATACAAAACCCCTTGGAAAACCCATCTATCAACAATTGTGCGTCTCCCCGGTTACCGTACCGGCTTAGCCAAGGAAACATCACATCGACCTTCACTGGCCTGAACCCCAGCTCCGCCGGCAGATGTAGACTTTCCCTGCTTGAAGCACCTATTAAGGTCGTGGGCGCCCCCACAGCCGGAAGATTCGCGCCGAAATTTACACTCGGCACCCCACTTGCATTGACCTTCATTGAATGACCAACAGAACCCTTTCTTCTGACTGGCCAACAAGGAGGAGGTTAATCCCGCACCAGCCCTGCCCTGAAAGGGCGCAGTTTTCTGAGCCATCATCAATTTCATCCAAAGCAGTAGGTCCATCTGGTCCCACCGCATACCGGGATTAGCTGACAACTGTTGGTGGAACTAATCATCGTTCTTCTACCAAGCCAAGGCCCAATAAGCTCCATAAGCCTCCCATATCCCGTCCAAATAACAGAAAAATTGAGAACACCGCTCGGGAAACTTTCCCCTAAGACACTAGCTAGAATACAAAATGCCCGAAGCCAGTTCCCAAAAGACTTCGGTATCGTCTGATACCCTACCTCTTTTCCTCCTCCTCCTTCTTGGCATCTTTCTTATCTTCCTCTTTCAGATCAATATATTCATCCAGGGGAAGGAATTAAAAAAATCTCGAGGAATCACCCCGCCAAATCTTCTCCTTCACTTTCGATTTGGGATTACAGCCCAAAGGCCCAGCAAATGACACATGTACATTCTGCATGGCAGCTTCGGGGATCTGGCCCATCAACTCCGTACGCACACTAACTGCTGCCAACATCCCCGACCCAAGCGAAGGCACCATTGTCTCGCCCTGAACACTGTCTGCTGTAGCCACCGGAACCGTCATCGCCACCCCACTCCTGCCTGGCAGCGGACCCCACGCCCGACTAAATTGTGACTCCTGTGTATCTGCGCCGGCCCAAGAGTTAAGAAAAAACCTCAAGCTATCCAAGAGATTCCCAGAGTGTAGTACAGAAGAAGACTCACCGCCAGGACCCCCTTTCATCGAAGACCATGGAGCCGCCATCCTTCCATCCACCTCGCGAGGTTCAGGAGTAGCGCCATAACTTCTGCATCCAGCCGTCTGGTCCTGCCTCAGGACCTTAGAAGAGGGAGTTGCTGACCTGCGGGGAGAAGACAACCTGGGTAGTCTGCTCTTCGGAGCCCCCACCCGTCCAGCCTCCCCACGTTCCCGACCATGATCTATATCCTCAAAACATCCGGCTGCCTGGCCCGACTTGCGGTATGGGGTAGGCCTATCCTTCCAATACCTCCTGTCAGGTGACCTGTAAGCCCTGCTCCGGCTCCTCACCCTATGCTCGGATGAAGTTGAACGCCCTCTGCTGTAATGCCTCCTATAAGGGGTCCTATCTCTGCTGCGCCAATCTGCTGTGGACCGTCTATCCTATCCCCGGTACCTCTCCGAAGATTTGCCTGGCCTGGGACTCCCGGTGACCTGCTGTCCTGTGTCCTACAGCGGTGCTCCCTGTGCTCCCTGACTGCATGACTCCTCCAATCCGGCTCCTCCACCTCCCCGGTTCCATGCAGCCGTATGCCTTCTCCCCCACCAGACACTGTGCGGACCGTACTGCACTGTCCAGGCCCAGTCTGGGCTGCATCCCCGCTATCTGAACTCCTCTCCTGCCTATCAGGAGACTTATCCCTGCCTTACTGCTTGAGCCAGCCGCTGCCCGTGCTGCCTTAGCCCCACCTGTGACAGTGGCCTTCACCACAGCCGGGGCTGTACTAGATTCCCTCCTGCCGCCTGGACCCCGCACGGCCCGTTCCCTTCCGTGCCCCTGGGCACCCAAGTCCTGCCCCACACCACCAACGGATACAAGGCTCGTGGGGGCAAACTCACTGAATAAAGCAGGAGCGTCTCCAGTGTTGGTCCCAGGCCTGGCGGCACTCCCTGCTTAGACCTTACGGGGGCCTCGTCCTCCGTGTAGACCGTTGCTCCAAACCCACCGCGGGCCCATCCGCTCCTGAAACCACGCAATGCCGCGTTCCCTTACTGCCACTCGAACACCTGAGAGACAACTGACAGGTAAGTTTAGGTTCAGTTAAAATGGCCACTTCATAAGATGGCTGGTATAAATACTCTCATCGTGGCTTCGCCCCACCCAGGTTGTTAGCTTTCACTCAGACTTCCTATGGCTGTTATGCCTACCTCCTGGCTCTGTCAAGGCCCACTACCCTAGCTGTGCTGATCCATGGGCTACATTCTCCATGAACCAAGTCTGCACCAGTCTGCTTAGCACTACCTGTTGGGGGAAGCCCTAAAGACTCATCAAGAATCCATGACCTGACTGCCATTTTCTAATGCATCACTGTACGTGGTAAGAGCACTTGGCAAACAGACGTTCTTTTAACTTCATTATATACACAGGGCATATTACATTAAAAAAACTGACATGGTCACAAAATGTTTATGCTTTCATTAAAAATGAGTCTTACTTGTGAACCCCAGGATACAAACATGTGCTTTTTCTTTCTTTTGTTCTTTCTTATAATTTTCAATTAATTAAATTCTATGCACAAAGTGATGAAGATCTACATACTGATCAATGGTTGGCGAACTGTCATGTATTTTCCTCCATTCTCTTACCATGCACAGGTACTGTATATGACTGGGAGATTTGAGAGAGAGCAACAAGGCGAGTGTCTGCTGCCAGTCATTCAAACAAAGCTGAAACCCTACAGTTGCTATGTATACTTTATATATTCATGTTTAACAATGTTAGCAGTTGGTGTGGTTAGTGTCTGTTATGTATGATAGAATGTAATATCTCCGTATGTCTTTGTTAGTGTGGCACATGTGTTAATTATCCTACATTTGTAATTGTATTCCTGTTCTAGACAGTTTTGTCCTGATATATCATTCATCTCTAACTTTGAGAAAAGCCCTCTTTTCCTGTATAAACCAACGCCATATAATGGAGAGTCTGTGTCAGTTCTAACTCTCCATGTGGAGTTATATGAGTCCTAATTACTAAACCTACCGTTGTGAAAAACGTTTATTTCTCTTCAGGTACATTTCAACAACAAATTTGCTGTTAATTGTGACTATGACTGCATTTATTCTATGTATCACATTAACTTTCTAATAGAACATTTGAAAGATATTTTACTTTTTAGTACAGTTCTTATTCATATATTTTCCTTCATGTATTCTGATCGACAGTGATCTGTTTTTAAGGATAAACAAATCCTACAGTGAGTTTTTGCAATAAGTATAAAGGCATGGGAATTTAGTTCAGTGTCTAGTTTGTATATTAGCTGGGAGCCTGTTTTTTTTTTTTTTTAAATTGTATATATTCGGTTAACTCATATAGGTTTTCTTCAATCACCTAAATATCTGATACATTTACTACATGATAACAGTTTTACACCAGCTTCTGTGCGCAAAACATAGTAGATACAACTAAATAATGTTCATTGACTATTTAAAAAATATTCCATATCATTTTCTCAACAGAACACATTTTTCTTATGATATTCTTAGACAAGCACAAATAATTATTTGAACTTTTTTCAGACATTAGTTTAATAACCGATTGTTGGAAGAGATTCATTAAAATGTGCAATGTTCAGTTTATGTATGAAAACTAGATGATTATAATTTATATTGTGTATTTATCTTTGGAAAGATGTTCAAATAAGTAGGACATATTTTTTGTAAGTTAAAAAAAAAATGACATGAAATTCTGAAGGATGGATAAAAAGAACAAAATTTCTAATGTAATTTTGTTGTCCTCATTGGAACATTGTAAAACATGCTATGACAAAACTATGCATCACCAATTTATTAAACTTTTTTTAATTTGGTCAAACACACACAAATTTAAATAAAAAAACAAAAATGTGTCATAAAAAGTAAAATCTCCAACAATGTAAAAAGAAGACTAAAACTGGATTTTGGAATTTTTGTATTACAAAAAAAGGATTTGTGTAATTTTCACTTGAGAATTATACAATTATTAATATTAAGCATCTTATTCTCTAAAACCAAGGCATTAGGAATGAAATGTATGAATAATTAACATGTCACAAGTGAAGTTTTTTTTTTGTTCTGAATGCATGTACAAAACAAACCTAACAAAGACTTGTTAAAGTAAGATAGTTCAATAGCAATGGTATTTTTTTTTTGCAGTGTGAGATAACTAATACAGTTCAGAACAAATAATAATCTAGAACAAAACTGCATACAGAGTTAGTGTATAGGCCATTATAGTAGCCGTTGGCCAATAGAGAAGATGAGTGATGCTAGCCTAAACTTTATCTAATAATAATACATTTGTAGAGTAAATTTAATATACCATTTAGTTTAAGAAACAAATGTGTTTTTATTATGAAAACCTACACGTTGATGCAGGCAAGAAGACAGCTTCCTTGTGGATCAAAATAATATATTGTCTTTAAATTATTTTCTATCTCATGTTTTGGTAATACATCCACATAATTTTAAAATAAGTAATATCATCAAAGCAAGTTGGCACGACAGAGAACAATAAAAATATATGGAGATAAAGAAGGGAGTAAAGTAAAGAAATTAAGAATAAAATGCTAAATTAATAAAGAAAAAAAAGTTGTATTGCAATTAGGGAATAAGGGTAGATCAAAACTAATTTATGCTATAATCAGTCCATAAGGGACACATTCTGGGAGTATTGATACAAGTTGATACAAACACTGTCTTAATTAAAGAAATTATGTTAAACATCAATCAAATAAAATATAATTTCTTTTTTTCTTTACAGTAATTTGATAATACATAGTTTCTGTGATATTTTCACATGTGAATATGTGTCTAGAATATCGTCTATGAAACCACCTGAACATGCATACATAGAATATCTTCTATAATTTTCTTTTTAATATACTTTTGTACTTTAAATTCTATGTAATTGGTAGAAATACTATTACAATGAGTGGAAATCTGAACCTATTGAAATATATTGTCAGAAAGAAGTAATTATGATACGCTGGGAATTTTTATTTTTGCATAAATTACAAAGATTGCAATATGTAGATTCAACGGATATTGGTTAGCAAAACTGTCTTCAAACTTGTACTTGTACAGAAGGGCACAGATCTGTTCTTACCTTCAACTCTGAAGAGGGTCAAGTGGGGTCTACAGTGGTATGACCCAAGAGCATTTCCTGCACAGTTCATCCACAAGCCCTGAAAGACCCAAGTAGCGGTAATTACAGAGGTAGCACGGCTTGTCACCTTCCACTCATTTGATATAACTGCACCAATAACTGCTCCAGTGCCAGATATACACAATATCAAAGCTAATATATGCACCCCAGTCATGCTTCTTGACTAAGGATCACACGGATTGTCTTCAGTTGGGCCTTGAGGAGCAGAAAGCAGTAAGGTAAAGAATACAGGTCGTCCTGTGCATTTTCTGTAATCTGATCACATTAAACATGGTCTAAAACTATAATGTCCCTTGTAGTACATGGCTTTCATGCTTCACTGACAGAAATTGTGCTAAGGTTCAAAGGACCATTCCTGGCAAACAATGACTGAAGCAGCAACAAAAAATATAATTACATTGAGCTTGACATGTTTTCTTTCTGACAGCTAACTACTATTTTATTTTGAGGCTATATCGGGGTTTGGTACCATTAGCAAGAGACTGGTATTTGTATAGGTGACAATTTCATAGAAATTATATTGAAACATTCACTTTGAATTCAGTATTTCAAATAAACTTAAAGATTAATGAAACGTTAAAAAGTCATAGGAATAGAAACAAAGTCCAAATTAATGAAGTGATGCAGTTCTATTTAAGGTAATGGTCTGTACACGGGTTAATCACAGTTTGACCAAATAAGAGAATGTGATTTTTTTCCTAACTGGAAAAAAATATAGTGTTACTTTATTAAAGTAACACTATAGGCACCCAAACCACTTCATCTCAATAAATTGGTGTGGGTTCCATGTGCCACGATTTTTACCTCTGCAGTTGAAAACATTGCAGTTCTGCAGGAATGGCAATGCTTTCATTGCAGGTTTAACCTCCTCTAGTGTCTGTAAGTATAACAGCCACTAGAGGCGCTTCCATGAAATAGTAAACTAGTAAATAGTAAACTCTGATAGTAAAGTTTGTACATTTGAATGTAATCATGTGTTTTTATCGAGTATACGTCAACATGTAGGGGTGAATTTGTATGTACTGTAGCCAGTGGGATTCTGTGTAATGTTTGCATATGAATGCAGGGGTGTGGTTGTATGTAGTGTTAGCTCTAAAAATGCAGGTGTACTTTTGTTTGTAGTGTTGGTGTTTGAATGAAGGGGTGTGTTTGTATATAGTTTGGGGGTTTGACTGCAGGTGTGTGTTTGTATGTAATGTCGACATTTGAATGCAAGGGTTTGATTGCTGTGATGCAAATACATATATAATTACACAGATACACATAGAGATTGAGACACACAAAGATACACACTGACACATACTCACACAGATACACACTGACACACACACAGATAAACACACTGATGCATACACACACTCAGACACACACAAATACACACATACACACAATTATACACACTGACACATACACACTCACAGACACACACAGGTCATATTTTTTATTTTTAGCCCCCTCTTATTAAAATAGTTTTATGTGCCTACTTTTGTACTCCACACGCAAGCTCTCTATATGAAGCTGGGAGGAAGTGAACTGCACTCCCTTTCTCCCAGCGTTGCTGACACTACAAGGGTCCGGTTGCTCTGTTAAAAGGTCACTGTGCCCAATCGGACTTCAGTATTTTATTTTTGGGAGGGAGGGGGGAGAAAAACCAGTGGCACTTAACTCTTTGTAGAAATAAAACAGTTCCTAGATACCCCATACTGGCACTCACACAAACTTTGGGTGGTAGAGAAAGACTGCTTCACTTATTCTAGTGTGACACTGTTGCTCATGTCTAGTGCAGTGTTGTACTGCTAGTCACTGCCACTTAAAGGGACACTATAGTCATTAGAACAACTACTACGTTTTGTATTTGTTCTGGTGATTAGAATAATTCCCTTTTTCAGAGAAAATAGAGTGTTTACTTTACAGCCTAGGAATACCTTTACTGGCCACTCCTGGGATAGCTACTAGAGGTGCTTCCTGGGACAGTGCTGCACACTGTGCACTACTGCTATTCAGTGTCTCCAACCTCTGCATGGAAACACTGAATTTTCCTCATAGAGATGCATTGATTCAATGCATCTCTATGAGGAAATGCTGATTGGCCAGGGCTGTGTTTGACTTGTGCTGGCTCTGCCCCTGATCTGCCTCCTTGACATTCTCAGCCAATCCTATGGGGAACCATTGTTATTGGCTCAGACCACCACTTCTGATGATGTCAGCAGACAGCATGCCCGTTAGAGGCAGAGGCAGCAGCTGCAGAATTGAATACAAGTAAGATTTTACTATATTTATGGAGGTGGGGGGGGGGGAGAAAATGGTGGTTTTAACACTATAGGGTCAGGAATACATGTTTTTGTGAATAAATAAACAAAACAAAAAAACTGTGTGTAAAGGATTGTCACTAAAAGTGAAAATCGAGCACACAGAGGTCAGGGATGGTGGTACCAGATCCACCAAAGGGCATGAACCCAATATTAATTGGATAACAAAATGGATACATATAATGAGTCCCCCATGAAGGTGGGACTCAGTCTGGTTTTGAAATAAAGTCAGGGCTAGGAAAAACCCAGCAGTGGTACAATCTGTGACTAAACCAGGGATAGACACGGAGTTGTGGCCCTAAAGTTAACCAAAGACCTTGTGACGTATAGTCCCAGATGAGTGCCGTAAATAATTAAATCCAAAACTTTATTAATATGTACAGAAAAAAAAAGTAACTGACACTGTAATCTATGCTAGTAAACCCACTCTACCGCAGCTTGAGGCTGTGCTCCAAGACCAGTTTGCTGAGGTAGAAAAGTGGATTGCAGTTAACAAACTCTATCTAAACACTGACAAAACTGTCACAATGATCTTTGGAACTGTACCTATATTACATAAACTACAAAATCCTCAACTATGTATCAAAACAAATTTAAATAGCACACTGACAACAGTCTGTTCTTTCAAATATCTAGGTATGTTGCTAGACCCCAATCTATCCTTTGGCCTTCATATTGAAGAAATCTCTTCAAAACTTCATTGAAAACTAGGTGCCCTGTACAGAAACAAATTCTGCCTAAGCCCTACAGTAAGGAACCGTAGTGCAACAAATGCTAATGCTGGCCTTTGATTATGGGGATGTAGTGTATGCACCTGCGCCTCAAAACTATGTAACTATGTAAACCCACCTTCATAAACTTAATACATTGTATATTTATTAAACAAAAGTAAAGTAACTATATTAGAGACTCATAAAAATGAGGCTCAGAAGATGGTTTTGATGCAATAAACGGTGAAAAGCTTGATACATACAATGGTAACTAAACCAACAGCACTGAGTACTTGTGGCACAACAAATGAACCAATGGAGTATCAAAATTCTTCCAATAGGTATCTCCAAATATAGGATATTAAATTATAATCAAAATACTTTATTATGTTCCAGAAAACAAAAAATAATAAAAATTACCATCAATGGAGTACCAAGGGAAAAAAATACAATATATCAAGAGGGGTAGATACTAAGGCTTAATTGGTTATGATTGATTCTCTAGGGAGCAAGGTGAATAAAGAATCCACCAAAATATAGGTGGTACACTTAGTTAGATTACTACAGTGTAAGACGTACACCCTAAATAACCTATAAAGAACACCTTCAAGGGTGTACTAAACTATCCCTACTAAGTCAGAAAAAATGTGTAAATTGAACAGCAATAGGGAAGGAGTGGAGAAAACTAAATATATATTCCCTGCAACTCCTAAAGAAACACCTTCAAGGGTGTTCTATGCTGTCCCTAAGTACAAAGAGGGAAGAATAGCATCAATCAGCCTGCCTATAGTAGTAACCCTTCTAAATGGCGTCCATCAGTGCTGTTTGGACAAAAAACATAGGTGAAACAAAAATTAAACACCTAGGGTTCCCATAGTGACCTGAAGTGTTAAGTGAATAAAAAATAAAATAAATGAAAAAATAACCCGACGCGCGTTTCGGTGCGTCTAATGCACCTTCGTCAGGGGCTAACAGTACCTCATCCATGGAGTGGCTTTTAAAGCCCTATTTTGCCGCCCAAAATGATAGTATTCCCAAAGTTACCGAATCCGTCGGCAGGTGTGTGTATGGGTGTGATGTAGGCGGAAACAGGCAGGGCGGACGTCCGCCAATCAGCTATAGACGTTCGTTTGACGTCTATACACATGCCCAGCCCCACGTGGATACAGGGAGGCGGAGTCCGAGGGCGGAGAGGGGAGGGGGAGAATCACAGAGGAAAACTCCTCCCTCCCATTCTCCGTCTATTTGGAATGCGTATGTTGTATTATGGGCGGAGATGTAAGCCGTGATTGACGGCTAGATGACTCCTCACGGCTGGCATCAACATCATGTATCATTAAAAGGATTATCGATAGTATAAGGGTAATAATACCCTTTTAGTAAACTATTCAGGGGAAATGATGAGTGATACATGATGTGAAAGTAAATAGTATAGATCTCAGATAGAATATGTATTGTGCATACCCTCCAAAGTTTAAAGTTATAACTTAATGTGATGAAGGAATAGATGAAAAAAATAGATGAGTAAAATGTCTCACTTTGATCTCAATTTGAGAGATAAACCTATACTTATATCTCATGTCTCAATGCATATATGATAATTAAAGATCCATTCTTTTGTCAAAGAAAGATAATAAACTTATGAGGACAAGAATGTCTCACTGGCCAAAGAATGTCAGAATAGAGATGATTATAGTGCATATAGTTAGAGAACTCAAGATAAGATGCCCGAATGGAGGTGTCCGTCCGTCTTTTAAAAGGTATAAGAGGTCTGTTAAATAAACATACACATAGAATAAATTAGTTAACATAAAGAAAGGCAAAAAGTTTCATCATCATATAAGTTGTAAATAGATTTTCATTAAGAATCGTATATATTGTATAGATGGTATTATATTAATCAGAGATCACTAATAAAAGGAGAGTAGGAAAATCCTTAATTTAGCCCACTCGGTGATAGAGTGCTCAGACGGTAAATCCAAAAGCACTCTCTTCTCCTGAGGAGCTTATCGAGGTTTCCTCTCCTTTGGTCAAGTTTGACCAATTCAATCCCAAGAAATTGGAGTACTCTGTAGTCACCTTGGTGAAAATTCTTCACATGTCTAGAGACTGTGGTTTCGATATGTCTCTTGGTTTTAATGGAATTTATGGGTTCCAAAATCCTTCTTTTAAAAGGCCTAAAAGTCTTTCCAACGTATAATTGATTACATTGACATTTTATCAAGTAGACCAGGCCTTTAGAGTTGCAATTAAAGAAGGAATTTGGATAGAAAGTTTCCAACTGAGTACTATTATGGAAACTTTTAGAATCTTTGCAAATTAAGTTACAGGCCTTGCATCGGCCGCATTTATAGGTCCCCAGGAGTTTGTTGGAGAGCCAATGGGTAGTAGTCCTTTTCAACTGTTTGAAGTGACTATGTACAAGAGTATCTTTGATATTCTTGCCCCTACGTGCTATAAGGGCAGCATTTGGGGGAAGGATTTCTTTAAGATGGTCATCTTGTTTAAGTAAAGGCCAGTATCTATTTAGTATAGTTTTAACTTGTTCCCAGCCCGCATCGTAGGTAGCAATAACTCTTAGATGTTTACAATTTGAAGTATTTTTTGTTGGGAAAGGTAATACATCTTTTATCAAGTCTTCTTGGTCAGTTAAAAGGGCTCGATGATAAGCCTTTTTCAAACATTTGTTTGGATATCCCTTGGCTCTGAACATTGTTCGTAGTTCTCTAGCCCTTATTTTGAAGTCTTGTACATCAGAGCAGTTACGCCTTAGGCGTAGATCTTGTCCTGTTGGTATACCTCTTTTTAGGGGAATTGGGTGGTAGCTTCCCCAGTTAAGCAGACTGTTTGTTGCCGTACTCTTTCTGAATAGATCTGTTTTTATACCACCCATTGTGTTGGGAATTATTGTCAGATCTAGAAAGTTGAGACTGGGGTACCCATTTCTGATGTGAATTTCAGATTTAAAGTATTGTCATTGAGTGTCTGTACAAAGAGGTTAAAGTCTTCTGTGGTACCTCTCCAAACAATCATTATGTCGTCGATATATCTCTTCCAAGAGAGAATATATCTAGTGAATGTACTCAAATTAGTTGTAAAAACCACATTCTCTTCCCACCATCCCAGGTGTAGGTTGGCGTATGAGGGCGCACAAGACGTCCCCATCGCTGTACCCTGCACCTGGTGGTAATAGATGTAATTAAATAGGAAGAAGTTATGGGTTAATAGAAATTGTAATAATTCGATGACAAATTCACTATGATGGTACAACTGTTGCCCTCTTTGTAATAAAAAATGCTGTACATGTTTAAGCCCTATCTCATGGGGGATAGAGCTATAGAGCGCCTCAACATCGAGGCTACAATGTATTGAGTCATGAGGCATGTTCAGAGTATTGAGATGTGCCAGTGCCTGTTTAGTATCCCTTAGATAGGAAGGGAGTTTGGCTACTATGGGACGTACAATATGATCTAGATATACACTCACATTTTGTGTCAGGTTGTTGTTTCCTGACACTATAGGTCTACCCGTCAGATCTTGATGTTTTTTGTGTATTTTGGGTAGATTATAGAATGCAGGTGTACGTGGGCTGGTATTCAGCATAAAGTCATATTCTTTTTTAGAGATCAAGTTCTCTTCAGTACCTTTTTGCAAGATCTTTTTTAATTTACATAGAAAAGGTTTTGTTGGATCTGTTCCCAGTACTTTGTAAGTTGATTCATCAGAAAGGATTTTTGTAGTAATTGCGACATAGTGAGATGTATCTAAGACAACTATGTTTCCTCCTTTGTCAGAAGGTTTAATAGTTATTTCCTCATTGGCTTGAAGATTTTTTAAAGCTTTTAATTCATCCTGAGAGAGGTTTGAGTTTGGTTTAGAAGGAAATTTTGAGGGGGACAAGGAGTCAATTTCTTTGCACACCAATTCTAGAAAAGTCTGTATATATTTAGAGTCTCCTAGTCTAGGGCAAAATTCACTTTTACGGCAAAGGTCTGTAAAGGGGACTGGGTTCCTTTCAAAGGGATCACTTTCTTCTAGGAGTTCTGCTAGGAGTAAAGTGAGTTGGTAATCTTTAACATTAAGGCCCAATGCATTGGCCTTTTTCTCTTCATTTAAAGCAAAAGTTTTGTGAAGTAACAATTTTCGAACAAATAAATGTATGTCTTTTACCCAGATAAATTTATCAAATTTAGGAACTGGAACAAAGGATAAACCTCTTTCCAGTAATTTAAATTCTGTCTGAGTTAAAGTATACTTAGATAGATTCACCACTTGGTCTCTCTCTAAAATCGGTTTCTACGATACGATTGTCTCCTCGGTCTTGGTCTCAGAGAAGGGCGTTCTTCGCCCATGGTCTTTTCTAAAAAAGTAACCCCTTTTTTAAGAATGCTTTTATTTTGTTCATTAGAGGTAGAGGAAGTGGATTGTGAGTCAGTGTCTGAACCACTTGTCTCATATTCTGAGGTGGAGACTTGATCTGTATCGACCTTCTTCCTTCGTTGGAACTTTTTGTAAACATTGCCAGTTTTAAAGTCCCTATGATTTCTGAGGAATTTTTGATGTTTCCTCTGTTTTATCATTAGTTGGTATCTCTCTAGATTAGACTGCAATTTATTTTCATTAGTGGAAAAGGCGGGATCTGTTTTAAACTGATCTATTTTATCGATCTCATTATCCACCTTTATCCCTATGTCTTGCAGTTTTTTCTTTTCATATTTACAGATGATTTCCATAAAGCGGGTTGAGCATTGACCTGCTGCTTCCTCCCATTCCTTTATGAAATCATCTTCCTCAATATGATTAGAGGGAGTTGTTGGAACCCTCAGGCCTCTTGGTATGAGGCCCTTTTTGAGATAATTCTCAAGTGAGGAGATTTCCCAGCTGGTTCTTATCTGCTGTTTATAGAGATTAGAGAGAGTATTAAAACCGGTAGTTAGGGTATAATTAGATTGTGTGGTATCTAGATGGGATTCGGAGAAAACCTGATCTGCATCAAGACACCAAGTGGAGAAATCTTTTTTATTTGAAAGGAAGCCAGTCATGATTAGAAGGAGGGATTGAAATCAGTGATCTCTGAAAACACACTGACCTGAGAGTAATGGGTCTTAAACCCTTTTAAACAAGTTAAATAAGATAGAGGAAGTGTGTCAAGCACCTCATCAAGATATGAGAGTGTGTGGCACACAAAGGTCAGTTTGGTGGTTTGGTGGTTCCAGTTCCACCAGACAGGGCTTATACCTGAAGTAAAGTATTAAACAAAAGTAAAGTAACTATATTAGAGACTCATAAAAATGAGGCTCAGAAGCTGGTTTTGATACAATAAACGGTGAAAAGCTTGATACATACAATGGTAACTAAACCAACAGCACTGAGTACTTGTGGCACAACAAATGAACCAATGGAGTATCAAAATTCTTCCAATAGGTATCTCCAAATATAGGATATTAAATTATAATCAAAATACTTTATTATGTTCCAGAAAACAAAAAATAATAAAAATTACCATCAATGGAGTACCAAGGGAAAAAGATACAATATATCAAGAGGGGTAGATACTAAGGCTTAATTGGTTATGATTGATTCTCTAGGGAGCAAGGTGAATAAAGAATCCACCAAAATATAGGTGGTACACTTAGTTAGATTACTACAGTGTAAGACGTACACCCTAAATAACCTATAAAGAACACCTTCAAGGGTGTACTAAACTAATCCTACTAAGTCAGAAAAAATGTGTAAATTTTTGTATATTGTATATTTAGTTCGATTTGTACTAGAATGTAATTACTTAGTCCACCATTGTGACATGTTAAAAGAACTAAACTGTCTGTCGCTGGAATCCTGACGCCATCTTTCCAGCCTTGTGCATAAGAGCATTTCTGGGAAGTTCCCACTCCACCTACAACCTCCGATCCAGTACCAGCACTTTTTTTAGCAAAACGCTATACAAAAATAAAGTAGCTCGCTCCTTATTTTTCTACAGGGCACTCGATCAAAAATCTTTTAAGATATCTCTGCCAACACATCTCAATATATAATGCACCGGTCATAGTTTACTATATTTATTACCTGTTATGTGTTGAATTTATATATGTGTGTATGTATAATATATATTGTATATTGTATTATTTGTTTTGTAATACTATATTGTACGCTTCTGTAACAATGCAGTGTTTGTGGACCCAGGACATACCTGAAAACGAGAGACATCTCAATGTATCCATCCTGGTAAAATATTTTAGAAATAAATAAACTATACCTGTACCAAACATTCTGCATCATATTTGTTCTTTATCTCCATTTCAGGAACTATAACCATGTTCAGAACTCACCCTTGAGAGTGCTTATAATATGCATATTGTCATTTTCACAAAAAATCCATATTCTCCCTTATTGAATCTGTTATGACTCAATTGATTGGCCACTCTTCAGGCAACATGATAATGCTGAGTTTAACCTCTTAAGACCGCAGGGCGATCTATGCCGTCCTTAAGGAAGCGGCTCTAAATGCTGCAGGGCGGCATAGAACGTCCCCGCGATCTTATGTACTTACCCGGTCGCCGGCGATCCCACGCCGGCAATCGCAGTATGGGGACTCAGCTGGGCGCCCAGGGAATCCCCCTCCTTCGTCTTCTGCTCCTCTGGGCCATGTGATCGCGAGGTCCTTGCGAGGACCTCGCGACCACATGGACGGCATAGCCGTCCAAGCCATTGTCAGCAGGGGGAGTGCATGCAATGACAAGTACTCCCCCTGCTGTCTGAAAAAAATAAAAATAAATGTTAAAACAGTGTAAAATTAAATAGTATATACTTAGATCATATATATATATTTATTATATATATGATCTAAGTATATATATATATATATATACACATATACACACATACACATAAATACACATACACTGTCTAAGTGTATTTTAATATTATTATATATATAATTATATATATATATATTCAGATCAAAGTACACGTCCAATGATATTGACTAAATATATATATGATTATCATTATATATATATATATATATATATATATATATATAGTTATATATAATATAAAATAAACAAATATGTAAATACGTTAAAAATAAAATAATTTAAAATAAATAAATAAATAAAAAATATATATACATGTGTAATTTCGTTCTAACTGTATTTTAAAATTAATATATATATATTGATATCAAAATACATGTAGAACAAAATAATGTATATATCTATATACATAAGTATGTACGTATATATATCACTATATATATACCTATATATAAATAAAAATAATTAAAAAAAAATATGTCAAACTAACTTGATTGCGTTCTACGAAGAAGTAAGTAGAAGTATAGATCAGGGTGTTGCCGTGGATGTGATCTATTTGGATTTTGCCAAGGCATTTGATAAAGTTCCACACAATAGATTAGTTTTCAAACAATGCTTGTTCTTGGGTAGAACATTGGCTTAAAAACAGAGTACAAAGAGTTGTCATTAATGGTAAATTTTCAAGCTGGACAGAGGTGGCAAGTGGTGTCCCTCAGGGGTCTGTTCTGGGACCCCTTCTATTTAACATGTTTATAAATGATCTTGAAGACCGCATTGAAAGTCATGTTTCAGTGTTTGCAGATGACACCAAACTTTGTAAAACAATACAATGTGAGCAAGATATTACTTTGCTGCAAAGGGATTTAGATAGACTGGGGGACTGGGCACTCAAATGGCAGATGAAATTTAATGTTGAAAAATGCAAAGTTATGCACTTCGGCGTAAAGAATACACAAGCAACGTATACCCTTAATGGAAGCGAATTAGGGATAACAACACATGAAAAGGACTTGGGAATTGTTATAGACAACAAACTATGCAACAATGTGCAATGTCAATCAGCAGTGGCCAAGGCCAGTAAGGTATTGTCATGCATGAAAAAGGGCATTCATTCTCAGGACAAGAATATAATTTTGCCTCTTTATAAATCACTGGTAAGACCCCATATTGAATATGCTGTGCAATTTTGGGCACCTGTTCTAAAGAAGGATATTATGGCACTAGAAAAAGTGCAGAGGCGGGCTACAAAACTAATAAAAGGAATGGAACATATCGGCTATGAAGAAAGGTTAACAAATTTAAACCTATTTAGTTTAGAAAAACGTCGCCTGAGAGGGGATATGATAACATTATACAAATATATTCGGGGCCAATACAAACCATTGTGTGGAAATCTATTCACAAACCGGACTTTACATAGGACACGAGGCCATGCGTTTAGACTGGAAGAAAAAGATTTCGTCTAAGGCAAAGGAAAGGTTTTTTTACTGTAAGAACAATCAGGATGTGGAATACTCTGCCTGAAGAAGTGGTTTTATCAGAGTCCATACAGATGTTCAAACGGCTACTAGATGCATACTTGCAAGAACAGAATATTCAAGGATATAATCTTTCAATGTAGGGTAATAACTGCTTGATCCAAGGATAAATATGACTGCCATTCTGGGGTCAAGAAGGAATTTTTTTCCTAGCTTGTTGCAAAATTGTGCTTCAAACTGGGTTTTTTCTGCCTTCTTTTGGATCAAGAGCAAAAAACAAATGTGAGGTAGGCTGAACTTGATGGACGCAAGTCTCTTTTCAGCTATGTAACTATGTAACTATGTAACTATATATATATATATATGTATATATATATATATATATATATATATATATATATACAGCCAAAAGTACAAGATAGCACTCCAGGAACTTCCAAGTAGAATGAATAAAACTTAGCTTTTATTAGCTCAAAATAAAAATCAACGTTTCAGTTTGTATCACAGACTTTCATCAGGATGAAAATCTGTGATACAGACTGAAACGTTGATTTTTATTTTAAGCTAATAAAAGCTAAGTTTTATTCATTCTACTTGGAAGTCCCTGGAGTGCTATCTTGTACTTTTGGCTGTATCTGTTTGCTGTTAAGCACCGGGCAAGTACATCAAGGAAGGTGGAGTGCATTACTATTTTTGTTTTATATATATATATATATATGTATACATATATATATATATACATACACACACACGTATATATATATAATAATTCTACATATATATTTATGTAATAATTTTACATAATTAGGTCATTTTATTAATTACAATTTGCAGGACCTGCCTGACAACCCAGGCCGAAAGTTCAGGGAATTTAATTTGCTAGCACTATATTTAACCCTGTAACTTTTCAAGACACCATAAAACCTGTACATGGGGGGTACTGTTTTACTTGGAAGACTTCGCTAAACACAAATATTAGTGTTTCAAAACAGTAAAATGTATTACAACAACGATATCGTCAGTGAAAGTGAAATTTTTTGCATTTTTCACACACAAATGGCACTTACACTGACGATATAATTGTTGTGATACGTTTTACTGTTTTAAAACACTAATATTTGTGTTCAGTGAAGTCTCCCGAATATAACAGTACCCCTCATGTACAGGTTTTATGGTGTTTTCAAAAGTTACAGAGTAAAATATAAGGCTTGCGTTTCAGTTTTTTCACATTGAAATTAGCCAGATTGGTTATGTTGCCTTTGAGACCGTACGGTAGCCCAGGAATGAAAATTACCCCATGATGGCATACCATTTGCAATAGTAGACAACCCAAGGTATTGCAAATGGGGTATGTTCAGTCTTTTTTAGTAGCCACTTAGTCACAACACTGGCCAAAATTGGCGTTAAAATTAGTTTTTTTGCATTTGTTTGCGACCAAGTGACTACTAAAAAAGACTGGACATACCCCATTTGCAATACCTTGGGTTGTCTACTTTTGCAAATGGTATGCCATCATGGGGCTAATTCTCATTCCTGGGCTACCATACGGTCTTAAAGGCAATGTAACCAATCTGGCAAATTTCAATGTGAAAAAACTGAAAAATGATATATTTGACCCTGTAACTTACCAAAACACCATAAAACCTGTACATAGGGGGTACTGTTTTACACATAAGACATGGCTGAAAACAAATATGTGTATTTTATTGCAGTAAAAGCAAACAGTATTATGACATTCACAGTTAGAATGTCACATAGAACTAAACATTTTTTTAATTCTTATTTTTCCCCATTTTTTTATATTTTATTCATATTAAATTATGTCTCATAGCTAAATATTTGATATGAAATGAAAGCCCTGTTTCCCCTGAATAAAATGATATATAATAAGTGTGGGTGCACATAATATGAAAGAGGTGAATTACGCCTGAACAGACATATAGCGCAAATTCAAGTTTTTGTTTACGTTTTGTTTTGATCACAACTTGTACATTTGGCTGCGTCCTTAAGGGGTTAAACATTATTAATATCAATTCCTATCATCTTGGATGGCAGGGAGTGTAACTCCACACTATCATGATGGCTGACAAGTGGCAGAGTATGGGTATGATGGAGAATCCCAGTGTTTGTTAAGCTGATCCCCACACTAATGTGGAGGATGGAGCCAATAGACTATGAGCACCATAACAATTATGAATACCTACAGTGGTTATGGTGCTTAGTCTTTCTCTTTAAACTCATTGCTGCTTAATCTCTTTAGTATGATACATTTACTGATTGTAGGATGTTCCAATGATCTAATTGTTGCTGATGCCTAAATAGGTTGACTGTCAGAAATAGGGAGTGGGAAATTTAGAGGTCTTCAAAAAATTCAATATACATAAATGAAAAAAATAAGAAGACAGGTAAGCATCAAGAGTATATAAAGATATTTTTTTTAAAAGATGACGGTATTCCTTCAAGTAAATAAAACCAAGTATATAGCGTGATATACACTGCAATAATGCCTGCAAACGCTGCAGTACACTGCTAAATAGCGTATCATAATTCAGCCTCCAAAGAAAACACTCACATAGGACTTTGCTCACATAGTACCTACTCATGTGAATCTAATTACTAAAAACACAATTGTGTTAAAGGGAAAGGTATAGTCAGGGAGTTTAGAGACCCCTAGATCACTGAAGACATATTACACTTTTATAAGAATCTGGTTTGGACAAAGTTCAGGCTATACAGATTTAACTAGTGGTGTGTTTTCTTTCTGAATTCCTTCATAACATTAGATACTCATTCATATTTTTTCACATTTATAGATGTTCACATATATAAAGCCTATGCTATGGCAATCTTTATAACTCATCTTTTACATTGATTAGGTTAGCCATTCTGTTGTAGATTTGCTGCTGTGCTTGGGATCATTGTCCCATTGTATGACACAATTTCGGTAAAGCTTTAGCTGTCGGACAGATGGCCCCGCATTTGACTCTAGAATACTTTGGTCGACTCAATGACTGCAATGTTCCCAGGACTTGTAGCTACAAAACAAGCCCAAATCATCACCCTTTCATCAGGGGCCGACTGACAACTCACAGGGCTCTAGGGCAAAAGAAGATCAAGGGCCCCCACCTAATGCAAGATTTTTGGCCACTACTACTCTCCTCTCCCTTCTTTGTGTGGCACTCACAATGATATCATGTGCGCTCTGCGTCATAATTTCCACCCGAAGGGACAGATTTACCTTAAAGGGATTTATTCAACCAAAAACAGTTTTTTGGAATAACCCTTGCTGGCACGTCTCCCTGCCCTTCCATTAAAACAAACCAAAATTACAAGTGTCCACTGTGTTTCCTGGTGACCTCACAATCAGCGTCCCCCTCATGTGCAATCATACAACTAGCCTCCAAACATGTATTTAATGGCTACTTGTGTGCTTGCGTGTGGGTTGCTGCTTGTAATGTTGTGTTCTTGTATGTCAACGTATTATGCTATAATTAATTGTTTGTCTTGTATTACGTATTGTACAAAGCTGCAGAATATGCTGGTGTGATATAGTGTGTGTGTGTGTGTGTGTGTAATAAGGTGCCAATGCAGAATTATTGGTCAAAATGACAATTGTATTGGCACATATTGAATAAAAAAATATTTTCTGTGGGAGAATATTTTGTATTTGCACTTGGTTACATGTTAAAAGTTTTACATGTATTGGCACTTTGTATAACACAGTACAATTTATTTATTTCAATATAAGCAATTTAAAATTCAAGAGTGTACATCTTGGTGCACTCTTAAAGGGCCAATCCATACACCAAAAACACTTCAGCTGTAACTCTGTTTTTTGTTTTTTCAATTTGAATGAGCATTGCACGGTCTGACCTTGGGATAAATTTGCTGGGACGTCCACTCCTGGTAAGATTGGCAACTGTCTTGAATGTTTTACATTTTGCATAATCTTTGTAGAATGCTGGAATTTAAATTGTTTGGTAATGACTTCATAACCCTGTTTGATGGGCAGCAACATTTGCTTCTTAAAGTTTATTGCTGATGCCTTTCCTCCTTGGCATTGTGTTAACCCACACCGGAATGCTCCAGACAAGCAAACTGCTAATACTTTTACAGAGGTGGTCACACTTGCTGATGATCAATTAATTAGCCTCCTCCTATGGAAGCATTAATAATGCATTGTGTTAAATAAATCATGACACGGTGTAATATGCCATGTGTTGTTGTTCATCTGAGGTTTGATTTACCTAATTTAAAGGCCTGCTAATGAACATATGATTGTTACTATGTCCTGATGTGTAAAACTATTCAAAGAAGGTCTACTTTCATTTTCCCATATATGACACCATCAGCTTGACAACTGTTACAAGGCCACTTACAGTCTCAGGCCGATGACAAACTGTAACATATATGGACTTGACATTTCAATTTGGCCAAGTTTAAGTTTTTTTTCCAGTTTTGCTTTTTAGGTCTATATTTAATAAATTAGTATACAAATTACAAATTCGCTGCTTAGCAAGTAAAATACTTGAGAAGAATACATGAGTGACTCATGGGTTTACACACAAAACTGAGAATTTAAAGTGGTTTCAAGATGAATTTAAAATTTAAAGGGACACTATAGGCACCCAGACCACTTCATCTCATTGAAGTGGTCTGGGTGCAATGTCCTTGTCCCCTTAACTCTGCAATGTCAATTATTGCAGTTTCTGATAAACTGCAATAATTATATTGCAGGGTTAAGACTGCCTCTAGTGGTTGTCAATCAGACAGCCACTAGAGGCACTTCCTCCTTTTTAGGCGACTTTTGGGAATTTTACCAACTCAGGTAAATATTTCATTGATGACATAACAGTGTGACTGGAAACAAGAGGTAAAGTTTTTTCTGCTAACAATCTAGGAATTTTATATGTCTTTAATTTTCAAAACATCCAACAATAACAGAATTATTCACTAAAGTGAGAATGGTTGGGAATTCTAAGTGAATTCTATTTCTGCTATTTTTGCAAACAATAACTCTGCCTATGTCATATTTCACACCCAGCTCATATTGTCTCAGTTTACCTACACACAACGCCGTTTTTTTAGTTGTCAAGCACCAGGTTAAATTTAGCAGGTCTGGAATACCTTTTTATTCTTAAGGTTTTGTAACCAAGCATTATCTGTGTTTACATCTCCTGCAGGCAAAGAAGCCATTTGAAACTCACGAATGCATCTAACACTGCCAGCAAGCAATTATGAACTAAATACAAATACTCAAACCAAAATAAATAACAGTAAAAAATATTGATAAGAATGGAAGTAGAACACTCTGTACCCTTGGCGTGGCAATTTTATTATATATTCTTATTATGTCTCGGTCCCTCACCTCTCTCAAGTTCTCAGTCTCTCACCTGTGCCTTTTTTATGACATGTTTATTTACTAAAGGGAGAATTTAAAGCGATATTCACATTTAAGGCCAGAGTATCAAAAGTGAAAGCATAGCTGACTTAGAGATGTTTTCCAGTTTAGATATTTTGACCTTAAAAGGATACTATAGTGCTAAGAACACTAAGTCTCCCACACTATACCTCACTGTCAGTGGTGTATCCTGGTTTTGTGCTGCCCTAGGCAGGACAAAACTCAGGCACCCCCCTCCCCCCGCGCCACCCCCACCCAACCCTTCCCCCCCGCCCCACCTTCTAAATACACACACACACAGTCAGACACACACACACAGTCAGACACAAACACACAGTCAGGCACAAACACACAGTCAGACACACACACACACACAATCACTCACATTAACACTTTTTTAAAAATGATTATTTAACCCCCCTCATACCTCCTTACCTTTGGGAATGCTGGGGGGGAATGTTTCTCTCTCTCCCTGGAGGTCCAGTGGCTGCTGGGTGGGCGGCTGGCGAGGGAGCACTTCCTCTGAGCACTCTGCTCAGCTCCCTCGCGCGCCGCAGAGTGAGGCTGGGAGCCGGAATATGACCGCTCAGAGGAAGAGCTCCCTCGCCAGCCACCCGCCCGACCATCAGCCAGCGCGGCAAGGGCCGCAAGCACATAAGGCCCTCCCCATGGGAAACCACTGCTGCATTGCTTTCTTATGGGGATTTTTCCGACTCTCTGCTTTAGGACCTCCCTGTATGGATGACGTACCTGGTGTACGGTGAAAGTCATCCAGGCCAGGTTCAAGTCAAGGGCAGGAACTGCGATAGAGTTATAGCCAAGGTGTATAAAGATGGGTGTCAAAAAGGGGAGTAGCAAAGGTAGGTGATTTCTTCAAAAATGTAAATACAACTGATTTTGTTTTTTTGTTTTTTTAAATTCTTTATTTTTCTTGTGCAGGTAGGTACATTTTAGCATCAAACGCCACAACAGCGTACATATTTGCTGGCAGGATTGACAGTAGCATGAGAAGCTGCACATTTTTGTAATTGTGTGTATAAGCTTGACGTAACTTGTGATGCTCCGAGGTGAACTTAGGTGTGCATATGGCAGGAGAATGTGTTACAAAAGTAATATATGATTTAAGCAGATGAGATTCCTAGCATATAGCACATATAAACAAAATTGGTGAACTGTGTCAAATTGTAGTCAGCTATATACCTGAGATTTTATAATGTAGAAACAGGTTAAACTCTAATGCTAAACTAGTGAGCTGTGAGACCCCCTGGTAAGCAAGCTAATAGAGGTGTGACCTCACTCAACTACACATGATTGCATTGGCAAGCTTGTTGGGAGCCTGAGTTGGTAGTTCTGGCATAAATCAAATTAGGTTTAGTGTAAGTGGTGACCCGTAGTTAGCCGGTATGGTTATGTCTGTACATTTGGGTAAGTAATAAGGGTTGAAACTGTCCATATAAAGTAGGCTGGGTATAAGATTGTATATAATATCCTGCGAGGCTGACCTTCCTCATGGGCCTGTGCATAACACATGTATGTTATTCTAACCCCTGGGTTGCCCCTACGTGTCATGGAGTGCGTATAGAAAGAGGCATAAAAATAAAACAACAATCATGGCATAACAGAAAATTAAAATGGGTTGGCGGCATCATCTGCGCTGGTTTAGAAGAGCAGCATGTGGAAATATGTCCCAGGGATTGCGGGTGCTGCGCCCAGGTTGGTGTGGCGAAATCAGCCGATGCCCGGCTCAGTGTTTTGGGGGAGTCTCTGGGTGTCCAGCGGCATGTTCAAGGGTAGCATTAAGTCTGTGTGGAGTGGGTGGAGGGGACTCGGTATCGCCGGTTCCCGCCGTTGGGCTAGGTGTGAAGTCAGGCTAGGTGTGAAGTCAGGAGGGTCCCCTCCGCTTGCCAGGTTTGTGGGCTGGGTCGTTCAGGGCGTTGGTCCCAATGGTGCCCCATCTTTAGTAGGGTCAGTCGCTTGGGTGTGCGGGCCTGTCAGGAGCCCCATCTGTTCAGGCGCCATTTTCCGGTTCTCTTCGTAGGTGAACATTTACTTCTGCGTGTGGGTTTTGTCGGCAGAGTCTTGGGCGAGCTTGTAGCCCGTCTGTGTGCCTCGGCTTGTTGTTCCTTGGCTGTCATTTTCTTCCAGAACTTGGCCAGTATAGCCTCTAGCTTGTCCGTAAGGTCTGGTATTTCTGTGGCCTGCATGCACGTGGCGGCGGCCATATTGTGGGACCGTGCCTCTGCCCGTGTGTATCCTCTCGGGGTTGGACCAAGATATCCCCAACCAGGTGGGGGGGAAACGGGGTGCCAGTGGGTCTACGTCTATGGTTTGTCGACTGGGAGAGCGGCCGTCCCTCCCCGTCTCCTTCGCTCGCAGGCCATGGCTAGCCATCGCGGGCTCATGATCACCAGGATGCTCGGGTAAAGTGGCAGGCTTATCACCAGGTCCTCCTGTAGTCAGGTAGTGGATCCCGGTTAAGTGTGTATCTCGATTTTGGCGAGTATTCACGGTTAATCGTTTAGTAGAGTGGGAGCTCAGTCTTCATGTGTCCGCTCTGCTTGCTGGCTTGGCCCAGCCTCCCCAACTGATTTTGGTTTTAAATAAGCAATAGTATATTATAAAATAAAGATTATTACAATATTATTAGATTATATTAAGGTAATATGATAGTTGTCGTTTAATTTATGTTCCCTTTCTATTTCCTCAGTTGCCACTCTGACTAATAAAAACCCAAATTTTATATCTTATTTTACTATTGTAAAAGTGCAGAAATATGTTGCCAGTATACAAACTATAAAATAACAATAGTAAAATTGTATTGTAAAAGATATTAAAATGTGGGTTCCTTTAAATATTGTTGATATTGATTTTTCAAAGGTTTGGAGTCCAGCAGCCAGATCAGCAATGTTTTCTGCCAGAAGTAGTCACTCGTTACCCAGGTGGTTGAGCCCCTGTGCCTTGTGAGTCCGTCTGGTCTTAAGCAGAGATGAGAGACTGGAACAGAAAGATGGTAATTGTAGTAAGGCAAGCCAAGGTCAGGGGGAAGGAGAAGCAGCAAAGTCAAACGGTCCAATTTCAGCAACAGGTAGGAGAAACAGGAACAAGCTTGATTATAGCGTACAGGAACCACAATAATCTGGCAAAGGTACAGAGACAGAACCAGACACCTAACAAACACAGCTGAAGAGAGCTGGCACTAATATCATTGCTTGTAGTGTCAAGGTTATTAGAGTTCAGGTAAATCTGCAAAAGGCAGGCTGGTGTACTGGTAAGAAAGAGGATCAACAGCGTGGAAACAAGAGTTTGAAACCCAACAGAGACAGTTTCTCACAGCTCCCCCCTACTAAACCCCAGGACCCCATCTACAAAATCCTAGTCCCCCTATAAACACCCTTAATTTAAAAAATATTATTGACACGCCAAGGAACTTCAAAATCTTGTTTTGGCACAGTACTACTAAAAGGTTTTCTACTCCTGCACTAGGGTATTTTGGCAGATGGTGCATGTACAGGGAGATGGGATTCATTGAATCCACCTATTTGGGATTAATTTAGGAATTAAGAGGGAATTATCCATTACCAAGTCAATCGCTACAGAGCACCCCATTTTGACTATATTTATATATGTTATAAAGGCTAGGAACTCTCAAGCCTTGAGGTGGTTGGATATGCGCATGCTATCTTTGATCATTTTACCTTCCAGATAAATTATTGAAGGCCCTGACGATCACTTTTTAACCAGACAGATTGATATCACTAAATCTGTTTGGAGACAACACATATAATATGCATTAGTAATTCACAATCACATGATTGCAGCTGGAGTTACATGGGAAAGTGCAATCTTTGTTCAAAGTAGTGAGTCATGCTTTAATGAGTCATGCTTTAAAAGTATTGGGCTGTCTACAAATAACTTAAAGGTAATCACTTCAACCAAAGGTGGCTGGTGTGATTTGTGGTAATTTTGACCGTGTTCATTATGTAATGTATTTAAAATCTGAAATAATTTATGTAGCATTTGGCCGTAAACAGTTTCGAAAATAGTCCTTTGCTATTCTGATTTTTTTGGCTGATCTTGGTTCGCCATTGCTAATATGATTAGAGGCGTTCTGTCTTCTTAAATAATTGTTTGGTGTGAGCTAGTATGTTTTTGTCAAAAATGACCAGTGTGTTTATTCAATATATTACCTGGGCTCGGCCCTCTTGACTGACAGTTGCCAAGTTGCAACAGTAATTGACAAAAAAGAGAATCTATAATGTAAAATAATGGTTATATAGAAAGCAACCAATTTCATTTCAGCGATATAATCAAGGGAGACTGTGGGACTAAACCCCCTAATATCACTTGTTTTTCTGTTACTCACCATTCTTCTGTCTCCCCACTTCATATTCTTCAATCTTCCGTACCATCTTCCTATCCCTTTATTAATTTCCCCAATATTTTCTCTCCTCCTTATTACTTCACTGTTTTTTATCCCTACTATGTATAACTATTTACTTTTATCCCTAGATGCCGAAAAGGCATTATAACGACTACTATGGCCCTTCCTCTTCGCCACCTTACATAAACTCCGGTTCCCTGACTCAATTCTAAATTCGCTCCAAACCTTATACTCAGCCACAGAGGCGAATCTCTTGATCCCGAACACACCCCGCATCTATAATGGAACAAGACAGGGTTGCCCCCTCTCCCCACTATTGTTCACCATCTCCCTAGAACCGCTACTCCAAGCCCTATGTTTGGACCCCAAAATTAGAGGCATACGCATCAGACAGGAAGAATATAAAGGGTATGCAGATGATCTCCTCCTCACGGTCACAGACCCCATCAACTCACTCCCACCACTTCTACACGCAATAGACGATTCCCTCAAAACTTGGGAATCCCACCCTATCTCCTGGTTAGGAAGAGTGGCTAGCATAAAAATGAACCTCTTGCAGAGATTTCTGTACTTGTTCCAAACACTACCAATCCAGGTAAAGGCTAAAGACGTTAAACTATTACAAACACAAACTGACCGCTTCATATGGGCCAACAGACGTGCTAGAATACGAAGAAACATCCTTTATCTCCCGACAAAAGCAGGGGGCCTTGGCCTACCACACTTCCTACACTATTTCCATGCAGCCCAACTAGCACAGATAAAAGCACTACATGTCTCCATAGGACTAAAACGATGGGTGGACTCGAGCACGACTTGTTCGGCCGCGACATCCCCTCCCTATACATCTGGGTCCCTAAACGCACACGACCGCAGCCCCCACAAACCACACCGGCACTTGACACCTCTATAACCCTATGGAACAAACTCTCCTTAAAACATGCACACATGTCAGACCCCCGCCCCCCACCCAGACCACAACCACCCAAGTACACCCCCACCACCTCCAATCCCATGCACGGGAAGGACATGCACAAAGCCGCCGGATAACATCCTCACAGAGGGACTATACACACAAGCAGGCTACCCTTTCGGAATATGGACACAAAAGAAATACAGAAGCAAATACATCACTAAAGGGTCACACAACAAAACTTGACTAACTCTCCTAATTACCCCTCCCCGCCCCCCTCCCCGCTACCCCACAGAGTACTCCAAGACAACGGAGCTCCTTTCCCTTCTTTTTGCGACTTAAAGTTGCAAACACACATGATTAGCTTAGTTTAGTTTTGTTTTCTATATAACTGCAAAAACTGGGTTATACGAATCCCATCCGAGGTCATACGGTCGCATTACGATACCCCCTGTTACTATAACTCTGTTTTCACATGGTTCAAGGTTACAATTAACCTAATACTGTTCTTATTATTTTGTTGTATATAAAAGTAAAAAACCTGATGGAACGAAATAGCACAGCAAAACACAATTTCCGCATTTTGGATTAATGAAACACAGCTGAAAAAGGCGAATTTTAGGCTTCTGCGTAAGCCAGTGTACTGTTCATATGCCTGTTTTCTTCTTCTGTCATTGAAAATAAAGAATAAAAAAAAAAAAAAAAAGATAAGCTTAGAGTCATGTCTACAAATGCCCGTAGTTTAGGGAATAAGATCCATGAACTTTTAGCAATAATGGCAACTGATAATGTAGACTTAGTCGCTGTTACTGAGACATGGTATAATGAAAAAAAATGACTGGGACATAGCAATATCAGGGTACTCTTTATATAGAAAAGACTTGGAATGCAAGAAAAAGGGAGGGGTGTCCCTGTATGTGAAGGATAGCATAAAATCTAGCCTGATAAAAGTTAGTGAGATGAACATAGAGTCCGTTTGGGTTACATTACAATTTGGTAATCACACAGTAACTTGTGTAGGTGTGATTTATAGGCCCCAAGACAAATAGAAGAGTTGGATAATTGACTAGTTAAGGAAATAGCTATAATGAAAATGAAGGAGGAAGTTATCATTATGACTTTAATCTGGAAAACCAAAATAGCTGCTTGTGCCAGGAGCACACATATTTCTAAACTACCTACTGGGATTGTATCAGATATTACTGTACGTGAAAGTTTAGGATCCAGTGATCATCAGTCAGTGTGGAATATAAGAACAGTTATTGAGTCACACCACATAAAAACAAAAGTTTTAGACTTTAGAAAAACAGACATTTCTAAATTTAGAATATGTTTAAAGGAGTCATTATCAGACTGGAACAATTTAAATGGAGTCCAAGAGAAATCGGATTATTTAAAAGTTGCACTGCTGAAGACAACAGAAAATTGAATTAGGCTTGTCAGTAAAAGCAAAATCTTCAAGAAACCACTGTGGTACTCCGCAGATGTGGCCAAAATAGTAAAAAACTAAAAGTTAGTATTTAGTAATTATAAAAAAAAAAAACAGAGTGAGGTAGATAGACAGATCTATACGATTAGGCA
Source organism: Pelobates cultripes (assembly GCA_933207985.1). NCBI lineage: Eukaryota > Metazoa > Chordata > Amphibia > Anura > Pelobatidae > Pelobates > Pelobates cultripes. Next base: position 289,690,544 of record OW240912.1, read on the forward strand.
GAAAGAGGCTAAGCAAGTTATAAGAGCCTCCAAATCACACATAGAAGAGAAAATTGCCCAGTCAGTAAAAATGGGGGACAAAATTTTTTTTAAATACATAAATGAGAAAAGTAAAGTAAAACAAGTATTAGTCAGATTAAAAACAAAAGAAGGGAGGTATGTAAAAGATGATAAAGGTCTAGCTGACTTCCTCAATGAATATTATTGTTCAGTATTTACAGATGAAAATGAAGGAAAGGGGCCTCAGTTAGGAAAAAGGACAAATTAGTAATTTGTTACATGTGAGTTTACAGAGGAAGAGTTTCTATTTCGACTGTCAAAAGTAAAGATGAATAAATCAATGGGACCTGATGGAATACACCCAAAGTTATTAAAAGAGCTTAGAGATCATGCCAAACTAATCTAATTTATTTTTTTTGATTGGGTAACTAAAATAATAGATCAGGGTGGTGCAGTAAACATTGCTTACCTAGATTTCAGTAAGACTTTTGACACTGTTGCACATGGAAGGCTTTTCAATAAACTACAATCTTTAAGTTGGGATTCCAATATTGTTGAATGGGTAATGCAGTGGCTGAGTGACAGGCAACAGAGGGTTGTAGTCAATGGAATATATTCAAAGCTTGGACTTGTCACCAGTGGGGTACCTCAGGGATCTGTACTTGGACCCATTCTCTTTAATATTTTTATTAGTGATATTGCAGAAGGTCTTGATGGTAAGGTATGTATGTGTTGCTGATGATACTAAGATATGTTGATGTTCCAGGAGGGATAAGCCAAATGGGAAATGATTTAGGTAAACTAGAAAAATGGTCAGAGTTGTGACAACTGACATTAAATGTGGATAAGTGCAAGATAATGCATCCTGGGCATAAATACTCAAGGGCAGAGTACTGAATATGTGATAGAGTCCTAACCTCAACATCTGAGGAAAGGGATATAGGGGTGATTATTTCAGATGCCTTAAAGGTAGGCAGACAATGTAATAGAGCAGCAGGAAATGCTAGCACAAGGGAGCAATGACGCTTCCGAATGGAAGCGTCTGATTGCTCCCTGCTCGCGCCCGCCTATTTCGTAATTTTGACGAAATAGGGGGAGCGGCTTCACGAGGCTCCCGGCACTGGATGAGGTGAGTAAAAAGGGCTGCCTGGCGTGTCCCTTTAAGTGTTTTCAACATATGTAAACTGACTGGGAGTCACAATTCTACCAATGCCATATAATTCTACCGATGCTACCTCTGCACAATTCTACCATTGCCATGTAAAGACGATAGTGGGCCGTTATAGCATCTAGCGGGTCGCTGGGTATTGTCTAGGTTTTGGATCCAATCCCAACTGCTTCACTCTAACATGCCCTTGAAAACCTGAATTATGGTGTTTACATTCTTTGTATTTGGAATTTTGTGTTATGACAAAATTATAAAAAAGGGTGCTGTTAATGCTGCATATTGTACGTGTCACTACTGATATGGTCAGTACCTGTCTTAAATAAAGAAAATAAATTCCCTTTTAATGCATTTAGTTTCACACCCATGATAAGTTTCCCTTTACTTCAACGTCCATATAAATATAACGCTAGTGGTTATCTGTTTACTTACAGCTTAGGATTCTGCTAATTATTAATAAAATTCCTGTCACATTCACGGAATCCTTCTTGTTGTTATGTTACCTATTGCCTGTGTGGTAAATATTTACCTATAATGGTGTAGATTAGACAGAGACTCAATCTGCACAGGAAACTGGAAACAGATGACTTTTCACTTAGAAATTTAAGAATCCTCTGTTTTATGACTGAAAAACCTTTCAATATTAATAAGCTGCACATGATCCTATTAAAAAAAACCCCTAAGCACCTCATTGTCAACTGTAATACCAGAGTTGGCTGACTTCCTTTAAAAGTTAGTTACCTATGGCACTGCAGATATATTGTAAAACACACATCTTTCAATATTGGGAGGGATGAAGTCAGGATAAGAGGAAGTCACAGTGTGTGTATGCCTGCAGTTAATGCACTGTGACATGTGGCAGCCAAAAAGTGTCAGGTCAGCCAGAAATTTATGGATGCTCTACTGACAGCCATACGTGTGCATAGCAATTAATTTTTAATGGCATAACCAGAAATGTACCTTTAAATATGAGTCTGCGGGAGGTTTGAAACTACTTCTCACATGAAGATTAATTAACTAAAAAAAACAAATATTTGCAACACATTGTTTAGCTATCGGTGCACTATTGAAAGTACTCATGAGAAAAGATTATGACATTTATGTGAGTTTTATGCTTATTAAAGCAGTTCTAAAGTGTTATGAATGCAAACATGTATTCCTAACACCATAGCACTCGAATACATATTTACATGTGTTAAACTTACCATTTCTCGCCCCAGTCTTGTCGCGGCTGGCTCCTCTTCAGTGGATGAGATCATCAGTGTTGATCTTCCTACTGTTCCCTTCTCTGGGTCCCTGATACTTTCATCAACAAAGAACACTCACCATATATCCCATAAGCAGGAATTGTACCGCTGTATGCTATACACACCAGTGCTGGCTTAAACTCTATTGAATGTGAGTGAAACTTTATTACTTTATTAGCTATGTAAACACTGCATTTTTTTCTGAAAATGCAATGGTTGCAGAGCTAAGAATGCAGGGACAGGCTATAGACCCCAGAACCACTACATTAAGTTTTGTCCCTTTAATGCTTTAGTACATTTGAGCTATAGATCACATGATATGAAGCAGTTTGATTGTTTTTTATAAAATGTAATAGTGAAAAATCATAAATACTGCGTTTTACAGATATTGTTAAAACTCTAAATATTAATGGGAAAAAAAAGATATGTACATGACCCCTGAAACATACCTGCTAATGTTCTTGTAACAGAACTGTACTCAGACTGCATATGCCGCCAGGTCAGCTTCCTTGCCACCACCCCACCACTACCTTCCTTGCCCCCAACTTCTTGGTCAGCTCCCTGACATCCTGTCCAAAGATCACTGAGATCACTTCTTGGGAAGATTCATAAGAAAGATAAAGCAGGTTGTTTTGATAGAAAGAAAGAGGGAAAAGATATGTTGTATCAGTCACAAGGATTGTGATCCTAAACAGGCGAGAAATAAATTTGGGAGGTGATAGGAGATTGAATTAGAAAAGTTTTAAAGGCAGATGTAGAGGATTTGGTCAAAGGGTCTAACTTTTGTAGAGGTGGCAACTTCACCATTGGTGGAACACACTGTTCTAATTGTGGATAGCAGGGTCACTGGAAAAATGAGTGCCCAAACACACCCCCACAGATTCCTCAATACCAACCACAATACCCACACCCAACAGTCCCAGCCTAATACACAGATGGTTCATGTTTTTAATATTTTATATAGTTTTAGGTGTTAATCCAAGAGTATTGAATTATTTGGGATTATTAAAGTAATTAATTTTGAGTATCAAATCAAGGTTCAAGTTTAGGAACAAAGTTTTATTGGGAATGTATATGTATATGTTAGTGTTTCAATATTCATCCTAACAAGCATTTCTATAGAGTGAGTGCTTCTCTCATCCGTACAAAGGCATTCCAAAGGGGTATTATGTAAAACTTCATAGAAGACAGATTGCATAAAATATAAGCAAATATACGAGAAGTACATGTTACACAAGTTAAGGGTTTAACCTTAATCTCTAATTTAAGTTTTAGCCTAGGTAATTAATTAATTGATGTTGTATTGATCCTTGTGTTTGTATGATTGTAGAGACCGTCCTGGAGTGTTTGTGCCGCCTGATTTCTGGGACTACACACCAATCTCTCCGGCTGACCATGCAATAAGTATTTTGCAATTACATCTGTTTTGTCATTATCCATCTAGGCCGAAGAAATTGAGATACTTACTTATGAGGACATAAACTTTGCACGCAAGAACCTGGAAAGTCCTGAAGGCGCAGTACTGTCTAATACCGCTGGTTCTGTAATAACCCTTTCAACCATTGGGGTGTTGCACAGAGCATTGTGGTGAAAATCCAGCAAACAAAAGAAGAACTATGTGGAAGCTGACATTGTCTTGTTGTCAGCCATATTGCTACCCTAGCCATTTTATGGAACAAAATGTCTGGTGTCTAAACTGATTTCTTTATACTCTGTGAAAGACTTATTCTATTTTTCTGAACTATGCTGAACTATTGAACAATTTTTTTTTTTTACTTTTGTAGAGTTAGCCGGAGAGAGAGGAAGTGTTAGCTCATCCAGGGATGGATGTACTATGTGTGTTTTTGATATATGTTGAGTGTGCCAAGGATGGATTCCCATGTTTTGAGGAACTGCGTGAGGATATGACTGGTTTTTGACTGGACCTTTGGAATAGGGAAATGGTTAAAAGATATAGGACGCAAGGTCCTGGTTGTGATTATTGTTGGAATTTCAAGCTAGATTATAATTTATCTCATGAATGTAAGAAGTGTTTCCCAATTCCTCCCGATACCCGAGCTTTGTACTCACAGGTGCGGGTATTATAAGTCACAAGTGGTGTTAACTGTGAGGGGACCCCACTCAGGTTTTCCCCAGATGTGCTTTTTCCTCAAATATGAGTTTTTGCCACTGGGTTTTTTGCCTGGCCCCAGATCATCGGGTTGACTGGTAATCCTAGACCCCGGTCCTTGGACGGGGGATAAGTATTATTCCCACTTTGACTATATGCGCCCACTTCCGTGGACGAAGGAGGAAAACAACTGTTGGGAATAATACACTTTGCCCATATTTACCCAGGACTTATGATACAGATGACCGGCTGGTTAGTCTGTTTAAAATTGGTTAATGTGTCAGCTATTTGCAATAATATATTTGCTATAAGCTCAAGTTCCATTTTGTCTTAAACATCCATTTTCTATATATCTGTCTTTTTCTATATAAGTGTCTTTTTTCCTGCTGAGTTTCTGTTTCTTGTAGACCACATGATTGCTTGGGAATGCCATAATGTGGAAGTGTCTCTGTCCTGGGAAGATTTTAACCGATAATATGAGCAAGTTTTTGCTCAAAGAGGTGAATGTAAGCATATAAAGTAGTTAACTTTTCTTGTTCATATGTATTTTATGCTTAGATAAGGTATAATCATTAGTGCTGACTGTAAGGATTTAAATAGTTAAACTCTTTTTGTTCTATATGCTTTAAAATAATGTTTGAAATAATTATACTGGCTTTGGCAGATGTATTTTGTACCAAGGTCTTTCGTCTACAGGATGTATGACCTCGCTTGACCTCAGGATGTTCCTGTCCCGTCTTTATTCAAATGCTTATCTTTTTAATGTCAGACAAGTATGTACTATTAACTACAATAACACTATAAATCTCGCTGCTTGCATGACAAACTGTGTATAAATGCTAGCCCTGAAAATACACTCATTGATAATCTTGTTAAAGCACATTTGTGATGTCCGTGTCTTTATTGCTAACAATGATTCTCCATCAATATTGATTATGGTGACCGGAGAATCGAGAATCGAGGGGAGTTGAGTCCAGAACAGCATTAACCCTTTCAGTAGGCATGACACCGCACCCTCTCCCTGAAACTTGCGCTGCTATTTGGGAGGGAGGCCAACTACCCCTGATCCCCAAAGCCCAATCTTATGCTGGGGAGACTTGTTTCCTGCAGCCTCTTCCTAAAAAACTCAATCTGTTTGGGAGGGATGGCGCATTAACCTTTGAGCAAGGTGTCACGTAGATGTATAATTTATAAGTTGAAAATTGTTCTTCGATTTTTTTCTCTTATTGTGTGCGTTGGTTCAAAAAATGTTTGAGACCACTGCACAAGACACATAGCACTTGAGTGGTAGAGAAAACTCAAGTGGACACAGATGCATGAAACATGGCAAATGGCTAAAGGAAACATGGATGGATGGACAGTAAAACATAACAGCATGCTGCTTAAAATATAACAATACTTTAGTAAGCTCTTAGTTCCTGCTTTTTAACTTTAGGCACTGAAATTATCTCTAGAATGACATGTGCATTCATGTAAAGGCAAAAGTTAGTTAATGAATACATACCATGCCAGCATAGTATACAAGTGCTTCAGTAATTACTTCTAAGAAAAAGCTGTAAAATGGTCAATGCATCTATGTCTCTTAAATATGTTCTCTTGGCAGCAGATAACATTGTCTGTAAATATATGAATGTAATTTCTTTAAGAGTGAAATACCTTTACATTCTTCAATATTTTGGTTCTTTTGTTGTACTATCACAAAACAATAAAACGAAAATACTATCCTGATAAAGTTCAATTAAGGTTTTGTTTTTGTGGGATGGACTATCAAGTGAAATTCCCTGTTGTCATGTTTTATTCCCAAGGCATCCATGAGAAGGGCAACCAGCTTCATTTCTAAGAGAGTTAGAGAGTTAAATGGTAAATCAGAGTGGATTGGTTCTGGGAAACATTTTACAGATCTCAAAACTAAAAAGGGAAACAATAACAGAAAACAAAAAAACAAGTAAAATTAAACTTTAAAATTATGTGAAATGTGTGGAGAATGTGCAAGAATAGTGGTGAGGCTTTCCTAGAGCCAACATAAGTTTTTTTTTTTTTTTTCAATTGCAACTTGTTTTTTTAATTTCAAATCCATTGTGGAGGCGTACAGAGCCAAAATTGTTTGTAAATATAGTTTTTATTTTCAACTTTCAAGATGTATAACGCATCTGATAATATTGAGCCATAAGCAGGGGTGGGACATGCAGGTCCCCAAAGAAACATTATCATAAGAGACACGCAGGTCTCTGATATGCCATTTACTATCATGGCAGGAGACTCGCAGGTCTCTTAGTTATAACATTTTACTGCCTTTGCTGGACATGCAGATCCCTTCAGCCTAAGAGCATAACTGAAATCCTGACTGTCAGTAAGGCCTGAGAGTAGTCAAAAGAGTTGGATCACCAGTTGGTGCTGTATTGCCGTGTGGCGGCCTCAGGATCTGGTGGGGAGGATGGGGTATGTGGTAGGTGTGGGTTCATTAGTTACGGGGAGTTCAGTAAGGGGTTTTGTCTGCTGTCGTGCTTGCAAGCAAGACTCAAGAGCTATGCGTGGGACCTCGCACGGGTCTTTTGGGTGTGTCTCATACTGTTTCCTATGTTTAGGCAGATGCTGTGTGTCTGTGTCCAAAATTTGTTCACATTACTTCTGATTAGCTAGCATCACATACCAATAGAGCTATGTAGCCATGCCATCAATGGGCTTTGCTTGAACATGACAATCAAGGCCACAAAAGAGGAACAGTACTGAGGGAACAAGCCTTAAGTGTAAAAACAATTGGTATATCTAGAGTCAAGACAGTAATTGATAAAAAAAAAAATACTTCCTAAATAGCTTTTTCCTATATGGAGAGCAGCTTATCTAAAAGCAAGCATTGGAATGCAAATATGCATATTATAAAAGAAAAGAAGTGTGTATTATAGGAAAAAAAATAATTGAGGGGTTCTGTAGACATCATAATAAACCACAAGAGTTTAGATCAAATGGTTTATTAATGTCTTCATAAAACCAAGATGGTATGTTTAAGACACTGCATTATGTCTAAACTTAAAGGTACACTATAGGTTCAGGAACTCAGGTATTCCTGCCCCTATAGTGTTAAAAACACCATTTTAGTGGCTTGCCCCCATCCTTACTCCCCTTGCTGACATCAGAATTTATCATTTCAGCCAATCCAATGATTTCCCACGGGGAAAGCATTGAATTGGCTGAAATCGGCAAGGAGGTGGTATGGGGGTGGGGCCAAATGCTGGCTTGGCCAATCAGCAGCTCTTCGTAGAGATGCATTGAATCAATTAATCTCTATGAGGAAAATTCAGCATCTCCATGCAGAGTGTGAACATGCTGAACTACAGTGCAGCACTGCCCCAGGAAGCACCTCCAGTGGCCACTTGGAGGTGACCCAAGAGGACAATGTAAACACTGCATTTTCTCTGAAAAGGCAGTGTTTTCATGAAAATGCCTGCAGAGAATGAGTATACTCACCAGAACAACAACATTAAACTGTAGTTGTATTGATGACTATAGTGTCCCTTTAAAGGACCACTGTATCATACATGTCCCAGCCTTCCTAAGATAAGTAGGAGTTACAGTAGAAGTAGCAGTACCTACTATTTGCAGCTTCTGTCCTTCATTTAGCCACCTATACTGATATGCCAGGAGTTGCTGCACAATGTTTTGCTCTCTCCAAAGCTCCTCACTTGGTGTATAAACAATGGGAGAGGGACTGAAGTAAGGGAAGCAGCTGCAAATAGCAGCAACCACTCAAATATGGAACTATGACCATGTAGGTGGCCCCCCAAATCGCACAGTGTCAATTAATACATTTCTTATCTATATATGTGTAACTGTAACGTGTGACTGGTCCCAGATTTGAGATCCAGATCCATCCGATACACCAGGGAACAACAACACAATTATACCTCTGAACAGGTAGGTATCAACTATAAAACTATCCACTCTCCCACACGATCTCTGTGAAAAACATTTATGGCTCTTGGGTCAAGCCCTTTGTAAACAATTTTAAAGACTCTGTGGCAGAACCAAACTATCAGGTAGCACAGCAGACAAAACGTATGTCCTTAAACTCTGCCATGTTATCAATGATAAGATAGTGCTTTTTTAAATGTTAACATTCTCAATGTAGCACACAGAGGTTGCTATTACTTGTGTTATACTATAAAATATATATAACACTAAGAGGAATACCACAAATAATAGCAACCTTTGTGCTTGATTGAGAACATACATAACTTGGTTTTACAACCGCACTATCTTATCATTGATTTACAGTTGCAAGAAAAAGTATGTGAACTCTTTGGAATGATATGGATTTCTGCACAAATTGGTCATAAAATGTGATCTGATCATCATCTAAGTCACAACAATAGACAATCACAGTCTGCTTAAACTAATAACACACAAAGAATGAAATGTTGCCATGTTTTTATTGAACACACCATGTAAACATTCACAGTGCAGGTGGAAAATGTATGTGAACCCTTGGATTTAATAAGTGGTTGAACTTCCTTTGGCAGCAATAACTTCAACCAAACGTTTCCTGTAGTTGCAGATCAGATGTGCACAACGGTCAGGAGTAATTCTTGACCATTCCTCTTTACAGAACTGTTTCAGTTCAGCAATATTCTTGGGATGTCTGGTGTGAATCGCTTTCTTGAGGTCATGCCACAGCATCTCAATCGGGTTGAGGTCAGGACTCTGACTGGGCCACTTCAGAAGGCATATTTTCTTCTGTTTAAGCCATTCTGTTGTTGATTTACTTCTATGCTTTGGGTCATTGTCCTGTTGCAACACCCATCTTCTGTTGAGCTTCAGCTGGTAGACAGAAGGCCTTAAGTTCTCCTGCAAAATGTCTTGATAAACTTGGGAATTAATTTTTCCTTCGAAGATGGTAATCCGTCCAGGCCCTGACGCAGCAAAGCAGCCCCAAACCATGATGCCCCCGCCACCATACTTCACAGTTGGGATGAGGTTTTGATGTTGGTGTGCTGTGCCTTTTTTTTCGCCACACATAGTGTTGTGTGTTTCTTCCAAACAACTCAACTTTGGTTTCATCTGTCCACAGAATATTTTGCCAGTACTGCTGTGGAACATCCATGTGCTCTTGTGCAAACTGTAAACGTGCAGCAATGCTTTGTTTGGCCAGCAGTGGCTTCGTCTGTGGTATCCTCCCATGAAATCCATTCTTGTTTAGTGTTTTACGTATTGTAGATTCGCTAACAGGGATGTTAGCGTTTGCCAGTGACTTTTGTAAGTCTTTAGCTGACACTCTAGGATTCTTCTTCACCTCATTGAGCAGTCTGCGCTGTGATCTTGCAGTCATATTTACAGGACGGCCACTCCTAGGGAGAGTAGCAGCAGTGCTGAACTTTCTCCATTTATAGACAATTTGTTTTACCGTGGACTGATGAACAGCAAAGCTTTTGGAGATACTTTTATAACCCTTTCCAGCTTTATGCAAGTCAACAATTCTTAATCGTAGGTCTTCTGAGAGCTCTTTTGTGCGAGGCATCATTCACATCAGGCAATGCTTCTTGTGAAAAGCAAACCCAGAACTGGTGTGTGTTTTTTATAGGGCAGGGCAGCTGTAACCAACATCTCCAATGTCAACTCATTGATTGGACTTCAGTTGGCTGACATCTCACTCCAATTAGCTGTTGGCGATGTCATTAGTCTAGGGGTTCACATACTTTTTCCACCTGCACTGTGAATGTTTACATGGTGTGTTCAATAAAAACATGGCAACATTTCATTCTTTGTGTGTTATTAGTTCAAGCAGACTGTGATTGTCTATTGTTGTGACTTAGATGATGATCAGATCACCAATTTGTGCAGAAATCCATATCATTCCAAATGGTTCACATACTTTTTCTTGCAACTGTAATTGTGATTATCTTATAATAAACCAACTTCACATTACGTAACCTACAGAGCTCTTTAATCACCAGGTGAAACAGCAACTCATACTAATAATCTCCTTCTCAATGGTGCCTAATCCAAAACCACGAAATTTATCTTCAAACGTAGTATCCCAAGTTTGAATCTTGGTGAGGGTTTTGTCAAAATGTCAGCTGTCATCTCTGTTACGAACGCACCCTACTTCAATAGTGTGCGTGACCTAGTTGTTGTGGTGAAAGGGTTAAAGTTCACTATTTGTCTGCACTAAACCAGAAATAATGACAAAATCACCCTTAACATCATTTTAGCGCTGCCACCAAGACAATTTATAAATGGGGTGCCTTGGTCCCCCAGGTAAATCAATAATAAAAATCCACCAAATACAACAATACTAATTAGTCTCAAGCAGACAAAAGCAGAACTTAATAAAGGAATATTTATTATGAGCAAAAAATATAGTCACAGTGCATACAAAAAATAGATGAAAAACTAATTATTTACACCAACAACAGATAAAAACAAAAGGGCTAAAATAACAGAAGTCCTAAACACTTACTCACTTAGGCTTTCAAAGTAAAACTTCTGCCCAGGGGGTCTCCGGCAAGGAAGATGGTGACTTACTCAAAATTAGATTTTGGCCCTAAACAAGTACTAAGACATTTCAGTATCATTGGATATATACCCTGTGGATTACCATGCCTGGTTTAGAGGTGGAGTTAAAGCATATCTATAGAGACCAACATCAATCCAAATGGACACATTTGGCTCTATCTTCTCTTATGTTCCTGTCACAGAAATAATAATTGCATCTAGGAATTCGTTATTTTTTTCCCATGTTGCGGTACTTGCGACCCAATATGGCGGACATCACAATTCCTTCCCCTATAGTTAAGTTATGCCAATCATGTTTGGGCTTGTTTAGAAGATGGCACTGGTCACATTCCAAGTATAACAAAAACGAGGCTTAATTATTATTCTGTGGGTAAATATTAATGTTTTATCTTTTTGGATATGATAGGAACAAGGCTTATGGCCATTAACATATCAAAGAGATTGACTCATCATTTAAGATGTACATGACTTATGCTTGAAGCCAGACCTTCCGGCTTTTCAGGTGCAGCTTTCACATTTCTGTGCAATTTACATTACCCCTTCTGTCATCTGATCTCTGTGGGGGACCCAGCTTCAAAAGGAATTAAGGCTATAAATCTTCCATACAATCAAATTAACCCTTTTTGACATTGACAATATTCCATCTCTACCAGGCGAGCAGATTATCTATGCACTACACAAATTACATTAAAGGACAATATTCCATAGTGCAATAATGAGTTATGCACGCTTGCCGTGACAATCTCAATAAATCCTTTCTGGTAAAGGCCTCTTACTGCATGACATCTATTATGAATATTCTATGTGCATACATTTATTTTCTCTGTTTGCACCATCATTATACAGCTCTGCTTGTCTTCCATCAGTCCAGTGGGCTTTGACTTTGGCATTCCCACATCCTCTAGACCAGTGTTTCCCAACCCAGTCCTCATGGACCACCAACAGTTCAGGTTTTGTCAGTATCTCCTTTGGAATAAAACAGGGAAATACATCAATCCTGGACTGTTGGTGGTCCACGATGACTGGGTTGGGGAACACTGCTCTAGACATTGGTTAAACCATTGAGCTTGCTTTCATGCTTCTGTTGTGTAGATATACTCTGCTTCAGCAGAAATGCATATAAATGTGCCACTCATTTTTGCTTTCGACTAGTCCATCTGACAGGACTATTCCCATATAGTCATTTACAGATTTATGAACTGATTTGTCTCCAGCCCAATCTGCATCTGTATATCCTACTACTCTGGCATGTCTGACAGTTGATAAATGTAGTTTAAGATGAGTAGATCTTACCAATTGTGCAAGGGTTATCCAGCTTCTTTGACTGGGAGAACTCAGGTCTGCAAGTTGTAGCTAGGTACAAATGCTTACCAAATACTGTACTATACATATTGTTGTTGGATAAAGTCTCACTTTCATCAGACTCTGTGAGGACAAATATACACTTTATAAGCTCCATTAAATATAGAATAGTGTGCTTCTGATTGAGACAAATCAGGATTAACTATTAGTGGCATTAGGCAGCCACCTAGAGCCCAAGGGTTAGACAGAAGTCCTTCAACCATGAATTTGCATGGCTCCATTCACCATCCCTAGGCGAAGAATAAAAAGAGGACCTCAACCCAACAGCCTACCAGGGCCATGTGGGATCTTAATCATTTGCTGTATTGAGAAGATAACTAGCATGTTATTTCCTTCTACTTTCATTTTCAAGATTAGTGGCAAATTTTCCCATTATTTTGACTTCTACTTTTTTGCTCAATTATGTAACAATCTCTGTACGGTTCTGTTGTATTTCACTGCAAAAGATTTATGTCATCTACATAAACTAATAGTCTCATTCCATGCTCTTGTAGCTTGTTTGAGTCCACTTTGTCCTTTCTGTAACTTGCATACTAGACCATAATTTTTTTTTCAAATTCTTCAGGTTCCTTCATGTAAAGATTATCATCTATTTTGCCATTTAAGAAAGCTGACTTCCTTTCACTTAGTGGTTTCTGTAAAAGAAAGTTTATCAATATCACTTCAAGATGAGGGCTTATGTGTTGATGCCGATGTTGCAAGGCAGGACAGGTGAGTAGCTCTTTCTGGATGAGTGTTTAGGAATTGGTTCTAAAATTTAATCAGCTTGATCAGTATCTGGCTCAACAAAATTATTTACTTGAGCTATTTCCACATCTGCTCGTCTGCTCTTTTGAGTGAAGACATCTGTTGCCAAGGCTTTAGCCTGTGAACCCTGTATGCAGACTAGATCTCTTCTCTCTGGCTATTTCACAGGCAGGTCCTGTAAACTAGTTGGTACTTTTCTACATTGTTTAAAGGACCACTATAGGCACCCAGACCACTTTAGCTCAATGAAGTGGTCTGGGTGCCAGGTCCATCTAGGGTTAACCCTGCATCTGAAAACATAGCCGTTTCAGAGAAACTGCAATGTTTACAATAGGGTTAATCCAGCCTCTAGTGGCTGTCTCAGCCTCTAGTGGCTAGAGGCGCTTCCACGCTTTTCACTGTGAAAATCACAGTGAGAAGAGGCTTACGTCCATAGGAAAGCTTTGAGAAATAAGGCGCATTCGCATTCAGCACAGACGTCGGAAGAGGGAGGAGAGTTCCCCAGCGCCGAGGGAGCCCGGCACTGGAGAAAGGTAAGAGTTTAACCCCTTCCTCCCCCTTTAGCCCGGCGAGAGTGGGACCCTGAGGGTGGGGGGAACTAAAGACTCTATAGTGCCAGGAAAACAAGTTTATTTTCCTGGCACTATAGTGGTCCTTTAAGATCAAAATCACTTGTTGCTTGTTTCCTTTCTTTAAAAAAAAAAAAACCCCAACAGTTCTCACTTTTACTTTTCTGGCTTCAGAACTCTGAAGCAATATTTATAATATCTCTCATAACCAATCATGATGCCTATTTCAGTTCTGCGGTCAAGTGTGGACCTTTATGAGCTGGAACAAATGCAAAAGCCTTGGATCCAAATGCTCTGATGTGTCATATAGATCTGAAACACAAAATCTTTGCAGGGCAAGTGAAAGAGAGAAAGCAATAGATGAGCTACAAGACACAATACTTCCTCTCGAGCAGCATACAGCAAATGAGATATACAGATCAGGTACCAGCAAGTAACTATTACTAACATGTACAACTGACCACCCATACATAAATAACTAGTCACAGAAAGAATGAACATCTTGGACCATTGCTCCTAAAAGAAGTTTTGTCTCAACCAGAAAGCAACAAATCTCAGGAGCACAAGCTGCAAGTGCACTTAAGAAAAAATGTATAATATGAATATCCCTGTAGTTAGATGCTCAATTTAATCACAAACAATTTCAGAAGTAGTGACTGGTCTGCGTAGATTGTGTTTGAACGTGAGGGAAGTGTATTGGGGGTGTAGCTGAAAATAGCAGGACCCACTGTATCCAGTGTTGGGCCTGTCACACATTAAAAAGTAACAGTCAATTCCTCACTTTTAGCTTAATACTTAATTTAAAGGACCACTATAGTGCCAGGAAAACATACTCGTTTTCCTGGCACTATAGTGCCCTGAGGGTGCCCCCACCCTCAGGCACCCCCTCCCGCCTGGCTCTGGAAGGGGGAAAGGGGTAAAAACTTACCTTTTTCCAGCGCTGGGCGGGGAGCTCTCCTCCTCCGATCCTCCTCTTCTCCTCCCCGTCGGCTGAATGCGCACGCGCGGCAAGAGCTGCGCGCGCATTCAGCTGGTCACATAGGAAAGCATTCATAATGCTTTCCTATGGACGCTGGCGTGCTCTCACTGTGAAAATCACAGTGAGAAGCACGCAAGCGCCTCTAGCGGCTGTCAATGAGACAGCCACTAGAGGAAATAGGGGAAGGCTTAACGCATTCATAAACATAGCAGTTTCTCTGAAACTGCAATGTTTATGAAAAAATGGGTTAACCCTAGCTGGACCTGGCACCCAGACCACTTCATTAAGCTGAAGTGGTCTGGGTGCCTAGAGTGGTCCTTTAATAGCTAACTTAAAGTCAGCTGCGGAATGTGCTCACATTGTATTGAAATTATTTCTATTTCTATGGAAATGGTTCAAAACAAACTTTTTAATATTTTCCTTTATTTTCATAAATATGCTTTGCCTGGTGTTCCTTTAACAACCATTTGCAGCATCATCTCTTGTAAAGACTATTGACTGTCCTGGGTGAGCATTTTAAAAAGATTAAAATAATTTAACAGCATAGTTCTGCAGACACTAATAAAGGAATATTTTCTTTTTACATTTTGAATAAAGGTAAGTATGAGGCTGATGACAGTACCATGGAACAATAAATAAATCAACCTACGAAAAGATTTTACTTTGTTAAAAGTGTAAATGGAAAGAGAAGAATCATGTATCACGAGGCAAAGGGGAAGTCCAATCTAAAACATAAAAATATATATCTGCATTGTGATATGTAACTGTTATAGTATGCCGAGGTTTTTATATTTTTCTATAAATGTTATTTATACTGATATCAATGTTACAGGTTGTGAAACAGATATCCACAATCAAATTAAGCTACATCTTACTGCAGATTTGGTTATGTGTGTTAACTTACAGCTGCTTCAGTGAGTTCTCTAATTACTGGAAATGTAGCTTATTGACGTTGCTATGGGTAAGACTAGCTCTCATGGTACCTGTAATGTACAAAGATAGTGTAGAACTGGAAGTATACATAGACTTATACAGCTTAGTGTCAGAGACATAGATCCCAACCATCTGTCCTCCAGATAAAAATCAGAAACAAGAATCCCGGTCCTTGATCTTTTAAAGAGCATTATGAATCTCGATGCATCCTTGAGCTCTCTATGCCCTAGTTTACTAGGGTTTGGGTACTCTTACTTGGATGCTCTCTACTCTAAGGTAGTAGGGAAAAGATAGAGAAGGGCTCCTTCTTTGTATATATACCTGGCTAAACATATGTCCCAGTATGGCTCTGCTTGGTGGAGCTCAAATATACCAGTAGACAGGGGGAGACTACATGTGCAGTACTTGGGTGTATTCCTAGTGGCAGCACAACATTTTTGGTTCTCACTTTCACCAAAATCACAAGAGGGATAGAGAAATATCAAAGGATATTCCCATGAAGGCTACACGAAAGCCTATGGAAATGCAGAAAGGAGAGATAGAGATTGGGTAAAGGGACAAACAGGTAGATTCATGTAGAAAGGACAGCTGGAAATAGAGGACTGTAACATACTTATCTGCTCCTGCTGCCCGAGCTGCTCCCCTCTTTGGGCTGCGTGAGCTGGACACCTTGAACGGCTGCACTGCTCCCATCCTCACGTGGAGCGTACAGGCCGCGCAAGCTGAACAGGGAAATATTCATACTTACCATTCGTCCTGGCAAACAGCTCCATCTGCTGATTCGTGCGGGGCAAAATCCTCTTAGCCATTTTCTTCCCTGCATAATATTACACACTGCCCTTTTGAATGGTGCATCTTTTATAAAATCAGAAACATTGTTAGCCTATATATTGCTAATTTGGGCACTTGATATATTCTGATATTGACCTTGACTTGTATTTGATTTTGTGTATTTCTGACCTGGATTGTTATTCTGCTTATACATATTTCTATTTTCCTGACTTTGGCCATTCCTGACTCCGTTTTTATCTTTATAAACATTAAGTCCAACCACTCTAAGACCCGGTAAAATGAGTATCTATTACCTATGGATGTGGGATTCACCATTCCTGTAAGTTAAGGACTAGTGATGTCGCAAACCCGAAATTTTCGGTTCGCGAACGGCGAACGCGAACTTCCGCAAATGTTCGCGAACCGGCGAACCGCCCGAAACGCCATTGACTTCAATGGGGAGGCGAATTTTAAAACACACAGGGACTCTTTCTGGCCACAATAGGGATGGAAAAGTTGTTTCAAGGGGACTAACACCTGGACTCTGGCATGCCGGAGGGGGATCCATGGCAAAACTCCCATGGAAAATTACACAGTTGATACAGAGTCTGGTTTTAATCCATAAAGGGCAGAAATCACCTAACATTCCTAAATCTGACATATGACATATTGACACCTTGACATATGGATTGACACCTGTCCTCAGAGCCCCTGATGCACGGGACACAGAGCAGAATAGAGACTGGTCCCCTACATGGGGAATTACTTGGCAGATATGGATTGACACCCACCAGCCTGGGATCCCACAGTACACACTGGCTACAAGAGCGGAATAGGGACTGTTCCCCTACATGGTCACTTGGCAGATATGGATTGACACCTTGTTACAAACTGCTATTTGTAACGGGCCTTTTAAATGGCAAATTGCCCTGCTTCCCTGGGTTGTGGAGAAGCCTACTTGCCAGCCTCCTCCCGCATGACTACGGCCCCTGGGAGATTGTGAAAATGTATGCACTTTTATTTGGTGTGTATGGCCCTTTAAGACTGTCGGTGGGCATATTGGGGCTTATGGACTCTTTTTATGTGACTGGTGCTGGCCCTTTAAACACCTTTTTTGGGACATCAGGAAGATTGGGACACTGCCCCTTTAAGGCCCTGTCCCCAGACTTGTTGGGGACACGGCCCCTTTAAGACGGTGTCCCCTGTGTCCCTGGGCCTGGTGCAAACCCTTTATTGCCTGCCAACACTTCTTCCCACTTGGTTCAGTAAACTGGGAAATTATTTCCTTCTGAGGACTAAATTGATGTGATGGGACTTAGTCTTTTCAGCCATATTTCAGCTGCAGAGACTAAGTTATTCGGCGATGGGACTTAGCGTCCTTTCAACCTTATTCAGCTGCAGAGACTAAGTCCCATTATTCGCGATGGGACTTAGTCGTTTTTTCAGCCTGAAATAGACCGACCTCACAGCCCAAATCTATGGAACTGTTTTGGGCAGGAGAATGTGCTTGCAGTCGGTCATAAAGGGACCTACAGCTAACTTTTTAACCCCTGGATGGATTTGGCTGATTTTTTGGTTATGTTTATGTTTTAAGTGTGCTGATTCCAAATATGTAATTATGAGGATGGGATGTGTAGTTTTAAAGTTACAGGGTATGGCTAAAAACTGTATTTTTACTGCCTGTGTTTTAATTATGTTAATCTCTTCCCAAACGTCATTTCGTTCAAAGTGGAGAGAATGTTAAAAAAATATATTTTTGTTCGGAGTGTGAGAAATGCTTTTCAGCCGCTTCTAATCTTAAGTATCATTTGAGGAGCCATACAGGAGAGAAACCTTATTTGTGGTGTGTTTAGTATTGTTCTGATCAGTTTAATACCTTCCGCGTCTCCTATCAGTGGACGTGTATATGGCAGCCATTTTAGGAACCGTACACCTGGGACCCGAGCAAGGTCACCTCGTTCAACAGGCGACAACATTTGTCCTGGAAAACTATCCTGGACATTCTCCCTGGAAAACTATCCTGGACATTCTGTACAATTTGTGTGGATATGGCAGTGATTTCTGTAACAGGGAGATGGAAGAAGATGCTTGGTCGGTCCTCTTAATTCAAATTTGGGGCACTGCGCGGTCAAGCTAATGTGCCACCAGATAGGAGGGGTGGGTTTAGTATTGTTCTGATCAGTTTAATACCTTCCACGTCTCCTATCAGTGGTCGTGTACACGGCATTGATTTTTGTAACAGGGAGATGGAAGAAGAGGCTTGGTCGGTCCTCCTTACTGCAAATTTGGGGCACTGCGCCGGTCAAGCTAATGTGACACCAGATAGGAGTGGTGTGTTTAGTATTGTTCTGATTCACTAATACCTTCCATCACCTATCAGTGGTCGCGGTACACGTATTGATTTTTGTAAATAGAGATGGAAGAAGAGGCTTGGTCGGTCCTCTTACTGCAAATTTGGGCACTGCGCTGTCAAGCTTAATGTGACACCAGATAGGAGTGGTGTGTTTAGTATTGTTCTGATCAGTTTAATACCTTCCACGCCTCCTATCAGTGGTCGTACACGGGGTAATACCTTTTGTAACAGGGAGATGTAAAGAAGTGTCATCGGTCCTCTTACTTCAAATTTGGGGCACTGCGCGGTCAAGCTAATGTGACACCAGATAGGAGTGGTGTGTTTAGTACTATTTTTATCAGTTTAATACCTTCCATGTCTCCTATCAGTGGACGTGTACATGGCAGTGATTTCTGTAACAGGGAGATGGAAGAAGATGCTTGGTCTGTCCTCTTACTGCAAATTTTGGGCACTGCGCGGTCAGCTAATGTGACACCAGATAGGAGTGGTGTGGTTAGTACTATTTTTATCAGTTTAATACCTGTGTGAGAAATGTGCTTTCAGCTTCTAACTAAGCATCATTTGAGGAGCCAAGAAACCCTTTATTAGTGGTGTGTTTAGTAATAACTGATCAGTTTACCTTCCTCGCTGCCTCCTCATCATGGGTCCTGATACACACTGACACAGAGCAGAATAGGGAATGCTACCCCAACATCGGTCAATGGCAGATGGATTGACACCTGTCCTCAGAGCCCCTGATACACACTGACACAGATCAGAATAGGGAATGTTACCCAACATAGGGTCACTTGGCATATATGGATTGACACCTGTCCTAAGGATCCCTGATACACACTGATACACACCTACTTGGATGGTATAGACATTTTTAGCAGCTCCTGGCCCGAACACCTGACCCACATAGGAGCCGTAATAGACCGGATTAGGGAGTCCGGACTGACCCTAAAGCCCAGTAAGTGCCATAGGAACGTGTAAAAACCTCCCCAAGATAGTAGTATGGGCCCCAGAGTGTGAACAGGCCTTCCAACAGCTCAAGACGGCGCCCATTAAATCACCTGTACTTTCTTCTCCTGATCCAACTAAACACTTTCTCGTCCATACAGACGCTTCTATGCTTGGATTGGGAGCAGTACTGAGCCAAGTCGGAGCAGATGGTGGCGAGCAACCCGGGGCTTATCTAAGCCGTAAACTTTTGCACAGTGAAGCATATTCACTGCCATTGAAAAGGAGTGCATAGCGGTGGTGTGGGCCCTCAAAAAGCTGCAACCTACTTGTATGACAACCGTTTACCTTACTCACAGATCACAACAAATTTGGGGCACTGCGCGTGCAATCTAATGTGCCACCAGATAGGAGGGGTGTGTTTAGTACTATTGTTATCAGTTTAATCACTGTTACGCCCCCTATCCGTTGATGTGGAGCAAGACGCAGCAGCAGAAGAGGACTAAGCCGAGGTTATGGAAGAGGATGGAGTAGGAGGAGTAGAGGAGGTGGCAGCGTACTGGCAGAGTACACGCTGTAGGGCTGACACACCTGCTTGGAGATAACTAACTGCTATTCAATCTATAA
>OW240912.1:289710958-289760595 GCA_933207985.1 Pelobates cultripes
GCGTAGGACTTAAAAAGGTCCGCATGTCCTCCATCAACAACACGTCTCTAAAGCGTCCTGTCCTTGCCGGCGTGGTCATGGGAGGAGGAGGATGACTTCCACCCCTCCCCCTGTTAGATTCCCGTTGTGCTGTGACATCACCCTTATACGCTGTGTAAAGCATACTTTTTAATTTATTTTGCAAATGCTGCATCCTTTCTGACTTGTTGTAATTTGGTAACATTTCATACACTTTCTGTTATACCGGGGGTCTAGTAGCGTGGACACCCAGTACAGGTCGTTCTCCTTCAGCCTTTTTATACGAGGGTCCCTCAACAGGCACAACAGCATGAAAGACCCCATTTGCACAAGGTTGGATGCCGAGCTACTCATTTCCCGTTCCTCCTCCTCACTGATGTCAATGAAGGTATTTTCTTCCCCCCAGCCACGTACAACACCACAGGTACTAGATAGGTGACAACGAGCACCCTGGGATGCCTGTTGTGGTTGGTCTTGCTCCTCCTCTTCCTCCTCCTCAAAGCCACATTCCTCCTCTGACTCCTTCCTCACAATCCTCTTCCAGCGTTGCCGCAGGTCCAGCAAGCGATGCTGATAAGGCTGTTTCTGGAGGTGATGGTGACCACAACTCTTCCTCTTCCTCTTCACGCTCATCTACGGCCTGATCCAGCACTCTTCGCAGGGCACGCCCCAGGAAGAAAACAAATGGTATGATGTCACTGATGGTGCCTTCGGTGCGACTGACTAAATTTGTCACCTCCTCAAAAGGACGCATGAGCCTACAGGCATTGCGCATGAGCGTCCAGTAACGCGGCAAAAAAATTCCCAGCTCCCCAGAGGCTGTCCTAGCACCCCGGTCATACAAATATTCATTAACGGCTTTTTCTTGCTGGAGCAGGCGGTCGAACATTAGGAGTGTTGAATTCCAACGTGTCGGGCTGTCGCAAATCAAGCGCCTCACTGGCATGTTGTTTCGCCGCTGGATATCGGCAAAGTGAGCCATGGCCGTGTAGGAACGCCTGAAATGGCCACACACCTTCCTGGCCTGTTTCAGGACGTCCTGTAAGCCTATGTACTTATGCACAAAGCGTTGTACGATCAGATTACACACATGTGCCATGCACGGCACATGTGACAACTTGCCCAACTTCAATGCCGCTAACAAATTTGTTCCGTTGTCACAAACCACTTTGGCGATATCCAGTCGCTGCGGAGTCAGCCACTTTTCCACCTGTGCGTTCATGGCGGACAGGAGTGCTTGTCCGGTGTGACTCTCTGCTTTCAAGCAAGTCAAACCTAAGACGGCGTGACACTGCCGTATCCGGGATGTGGAATAGTACCTGGGGAGCTGGGGGGGTGCCGTTGATGTGGAGCAAGACGCAGCAGCAGAAGAGGACTCAGCCGAGGAGGTTATAAAAGAGGATGGAGTAGGAGGAGTAGAGGAGGTGGCAGCAGGCCTGCCTGCAAGTCATGGAGGTGTCACCAACTCCTCTGCAGAGCCACGCATTCCATGCTTGGCAGCCGTCAGCAGGTTTACCCAATGCGCAGTGTAGGTGATATACCTGCCCTGAATTCATGCTTTGCAGACCAGGAATAGTGGTCAATGGACCCTTATTCCCAACACCTGTGTGCCAGAGATGCTAGTTACCTCTTTGCACAATTGAGTACAGGTTAAAGGACGCCTTTTGCTAAAAAGTACTGCCGGTACCTTCCACTCGCGTGTCCCAATAGTTAAGCAAATTTTTGAACGCCAGACCTACCTGCCAGCTTGTATGGTAAAAGCTGGCGGCTATTTAGTACTGACAAGCCAGCAGTCAGACGCCAAGTAAGGGGTGACTTTCTTGACATTGTCTTCACGCCTCAAACATGTCCTTGACAGACACATGACTGTGGGAAGATGAGCGTGAACTGCCTAAGCATGGAGGCGGAGTGGCGGATGGTTGAGAGGGGACAAGGAGGACAGCAGTGGTTGACGTGGCTGAAGATGTTGGACCAGGAGGAGGCTGGCGGCTTAGAGTAGGCGAGCTGCTATACTCATGTGTTGATCCCATAGGCGTTTGTGATGTGAGATCATGTGCCTACGAAAAGTAGTTGTACCTAGGTGGGTGTTGGACTTCCCACAACTCAGTTTCTTTTGGCACAGGTTGCAAATGGCATCGCTGTTGTCAGAGGCAGACACGCAAAAAAAATTCCACACTGCTGAGCTCTGTAATGACGGCATTCTGGTGGTGGACACAGCATGCGTTGATTGGCGTGCTGTCGGGCTGACCCCGCGCTACGTACGCCAGTCTGACTGTGCCACTAGCCCTTGCTTAATTTAATCTCTCCCCTGCTTCCGCAACTCGCCTCCTCCTCCTCCCTGTCTCCCATCTGAACTTTCACCCTGTTCTTCTTCTCTGATTTGAAAGCGGGCACCCACGTGACATCCATGGACGCATCGTCATCATCAACCGCTTCACTTGTATCTGACAACTCAGCAAAGGAAGCAGCAGCGGGTACAACATCATCATCATCATCACACCGTACGTCCATGTGTGTAATGTTGCCTGCCTGAGACATATCCCTGTTATCTACATCCTCTGGCAATAATGGTTGCGCATCACTCATTTCTTCAAACGGATGTGTGAATAACTCCTCTGACATACCAACTGAAGCGGCTGTGGTGTTAGTTTTGGTGGTGGCGGCAGGCGGGTGAGTGGTATCTTGAGAGGTGCCTGAAGCTAAGCTGGAGGAGGATGGTGCGTCAAGGTTCTGAGCGGAGGCTGTAGAAGATTGGGTGTCCTGTGTTAGCCAGTCAACTATGTCCTCAGAACTTTTCAAGTTCAGGGCACGTGGCCTCTGAAAACTGGGCATTATTCTAGGGCCAAAGGGAATCACAGCACCACGACCACGATGGCCCCTGCGGGGTGGCCTGCCTCTGCCTGTCATTTTTGCTGGGATTAGTGGTACTATGCGTGCAAGCTACTGTGAGACCAGATATGAGTGGCAATGTGCACTGGCACAGTTGTGCAGAGCACCGGCTGTAGGCCCACCCGCTTGAAGATAACTAACTGCTATTCAATCTTGGCAATAGTGAAAAAGTTTTTGCTTTTTAAATCCAAGCCATTAGGACACCGGATCTAATTAGTGGCAATTTGTCAGCTTATCCACTGCACAATGCAACACACCCTGCTTTAAGGACACTGGACTGCTATTCAATCTATAACAGTAAAAGTTTTTGCTTTTAAATCCGCTTTGGTTGTGACACCAGATCTAATTAGTGGCACTGGTCAGCGTATCCACTGTTAGCGTAACACACCCGCTTTAAGGACACTGACTGCTATTCAATCTATAACAGTGAAAAAAGATTATTTTTAAATCCAAACTATTGTGACACCAGATCTAATTAGTGGCACTTGTCAGCGTATCCACTGTTAGCGTAACACACCCGCTTTAAGGACACTGACTGCTATTCAATCTATAACAGTGAAAAAAGATTATTTTTTTTTTAAATCCAAACTATTGTGACACCAGATCTAATTAGTGGCACTTGTCAGCGTTCCCACTGTTAGCGTAACACAATCTGCTTTAAGGACACTGATCAAGTTCAATCTATAACAGTGAAAAAGATTATTATTTTTTTAAATCCAACCATTGTGACAGGATCCAATTAGTGGCACCGGTCACCGTATCCACTGTTAGCGTAACACACCCGCTTTAAGGACACTGACTGCTATTCAATCTATAACAGTGAAAAAAGATTATTATTTTTTTTAAATCCAAACTATTGTGACACAGGGACTAATTAGTGGCACTTGTCAGCGTATCCACTGTTAGCGTAACACACCCGCTTTAAGGACACTGACTGCTATTCAATCTATATAACGGTGAAAAAAGTTTTTTTTTTTTTAAATCCAAGCTATTGTGACACCAGATGTAAGTGGTGGCACTGACTGGGGAAATGGGCACAGTATGCACTGTGAGCCTGACACAGAAGCTGGCAGCAGTAGCAGACAACTGACTGCTATTCAATCTATGTAACAGTGAAAAAAGTTTTTGTTTTAAATCCAAGCCATTGTGACACCAGATGTATTTGTGGCACCTGACTTTGTGGGGAAATGGGCATTGCATGCACTGTGAGCCTGACACAGAAGCTGGCAGCAGTGGCAGACAACTGACTGCTATTCAATCTATAACAGTGAAAAAGTTTTTGTTTTAAATCCAAGCTTGGCCAGACACCCAGGATGTAATTTGGTGGCAATTGACTGGGGAAATGGGCACTGTGAGCCTGACACAGAAGCTGGTGCATGGCAAGGCACAAACCAAGTGCATTTACATTAGATAGGTAAAATCCAAAAAGCATACCCTTATCCCCAACCTAGCTATGCTTTTCCCTATCTTATGAACAGCAGCTACACTTTCCCTCCTCTTACTAAGCATGCAGCTTGAGAATGAATCTAAAATGGATGCTGTCCAGTAGGTGGGAGGGTCTGCTAGGGAGGCTGTGCTGCTAATTAGCTGGAATGTGTCTGCTGACTGTGAGGTACAGGGTCAAAGTTTACTCAATGATGACACTTAATAGCCAGTTCCGAATCACAAGATAAAACCGCCTCGGCCAGGGTTTAACGCCAAATATGCTATATATTCCGCCAGGAACCGTTCGCCAGCGAATCGTTCGGTACATCACTATTAAGGACCTCTCGCGGGCGGCTCCTCTCCTATGGAATAGCTTGCCTACTGCCATCAGACTCTCCCCTAGTCTTCAATCATTTAAGAAGGGCCTTAAAACCCATCTCTTCAGGAAAGCTTATGGCCTCCCAGAGTAATCTCTACCTTACATACCTGTCATCTGCTCTCTCCTATGGGACAGTGCTTTGCTTTCTCCTCCAGCTCCGCTTCACTCCTACTTGATATTCCATGTCCTAATGTTTCTAATACCCCACCTCCTATAGTCTGTAAGCTCGTTTGAGCAGGGTCCTCTTCAACCTATTGTTCCTGTAAGTTTTCTTGTAATTGTCCTATTTATTGTTACATCCCCCCTCTCAAAATATTGTAAAGCGCTACGGAATCTGTTGGCGCTATATAAATGGCAATAATAATAATAACCCTGTGACAAGGGCAAATATGAGAGCTGGAATGAAGGGAGAAAGAGAAGATAGATGAACTAATTGGTCAAGAAGAGAGTGTTGGGATAAAAGGACAAAGAAGAGACAGGTGGAATAAAACATCATAGATGAGAAATTTGCAGAAAAGAGGAGAGAGCTGTAATACATGGGAAGAGGAAATAATTAGAATGAGGAATGAAGAGAATAGAGTTGGATTAAATGATGTTATGGTACATAACGGGGGTACAGGAAAATTCATTAATAAAGAATAAAGCATGAGTAAGCTGCAATAAAAATCTGACCAAAAAATGGAATACCTGGAACAAAGAATTAAAAGGAGAGATCTGAAATAAAGTGTAAAAACAAATAAATGTCATGCACTTATCCAGTCTTTTGCAGTCCAATCTTAGTGTTCCAAAACGTGTTTTCGCTATAAAAGCTTCTTCAGTTGGCTGTGATAGCTTCCAGGTCCGAGAGTCCATTTAAATGATCACGCCAAGTCAGAGTTGTGTGGGCAGGGCTCCCTTACATTTCATAGTGAAGTGATTTCTTCCAGTTCCGCCAGAAATGACGTTGTTCCCTGGCGATCTTTGATGATTTATGTGCTCGGCTGACTCCGCCGGAAGTGACGAGACGTAACTCACAGCGCATCACTTCCAATTTCGTCAGTCGGAAGTCCTTTTAATACCTAATTTGGGTCCTCCCCCAAAGGGAGGTCAGAAATTTCCATATTAAAAGAGGGAAAGAAATATATAAGGAACATAGTATCAAGATCATGATTTAAATGACCACTATAGTGCCAGGAAAACATACCTTCAGGGCCCCCCTCCCGCCGGGCTCTAGGGGGTGGAAGGGGTTAAATTTATGTCTTTCTCCAGCGCAGGGTGGGGGACTCTCCTCCTCCTCTCCTCCTCCTTCTTGTCAGCGGCTGAATGCGCATGCGCGGCACGAGCCGCACACGCATTCAGCCAGTCCATAGGAAAGCATTCACAATGCTTTCCGATGGATGCTGGCGTCTTCTCACTGTGAAAATCACAGTGAGAAGCCGGGAAGCGCTTCTAGCGGCTGTCAATGAGACAGCCACTAGAGGCTGGATTAACCCTATTATAAACATAGCGGTTTCTTTGAAACTGCTATGTTTATAGAAAAAATGGTTAATCCTAGCTAGACCAGGCACCCAGACCACTCCATTAAGCTGAAGTGGTCTGGGTGCCTATAGTGGTCCTTTAATTAAACCTGAGATTAAATAGTGAGAGTTCATTATCACGTAGATATGTAAGCACATAGAGAGTACCCAAATTAAAATATAAATCTATACACATAGAATTAAAATATTAAAAAATAATAAATAAAAAAAATCAATTTAAAAATTAGTTTCACATTAAAAAGTGGTATAATTAAAAGATTGCATTCAGACCATAATATTGTTTCTGCCATTGAATTTCTTCTAAAACCTGTATAATATTTAATGTGTCCTTGAGATAGCTCTCATTATTTTGAACTATGGGTTGGAGGCATTTGTCTATATACTCTGATACTCAGCTAGATATTGTGTGTATGCCAGATACTATTGGCCTCCCAAAGGGGTGTGTTGGGCTTTTATAAATTTTAGGCAAATAATAAAAAACAGGAATTTTTGGAAATTCTATATTAAGGTACTCGTATTCCTTTTCACTTAAAATCCCTAGTTGTCTCCCTTTGTCTAAATATTGCACAAACAGCTCTTTGACATCCAACGTTAGATCCTTACTCAATTTGCTATATGTGTTTTCATCATTCAGCAGCCTTAAAGATTCCTGTATATAATCAGCCATGTTTAATAGGACAATACTTTCGCCCTTATCTGCGGGTTTAATGACTATAGTTTCGTCATTTTGATAATCCTTGAGAGCTCTAATTTCCTCTGTTAACAAATAGTTTTGATATTTATTGATTTTTATAATTTTATCTATATCTTTCATTACCATTTTCTCAAATGTATTAATTTCACTTGAGATTAAATGGTGAGGGAAGAATGGGGATTTTTTTATTTAGATCGGTATGTACATGTGTGTTGTCACCCTGTGTGGCTACCTGCAATTTTTGTTCTTTTTTAAAAATACTTTTTTAAGCATAGATTACGTTTGAAGCTATTAAGATCAATAAAAGTGTTAAATTTATTAAGTTTCTTTGAGGGAGCAAACTTAAGGCCTTTCTCTAATAAATTTGTTTGTGTGGGGTTCAGGGTCCTATTGGTTAAAGTGAAAATGCCTCGTTCTCTTTCTGTAGGTATTACTGAGAGCGCCAATTTCTTTTTTCGCCTCTGTACTGCAATTCCACCCCTATTCCCCCTCCTTCTAATGTTCTCCTCCTTTTTGCTGGAGTCCCACATTGATCCACTATCTTGTACCTCTCCTTTGTTTTGGAGTTCCAAACATCCTCCTCCTGAGTGATGTTGGATAGGGTTTCAAATCTGTTGGTTATTGGGGGATCATGTTTTCGTGCTGCTCTCTTATACTGGGTTTTTTCAATTGGTCCATTAGTACCTGGGTTTTGGGTATCACAGCCAACTTTTTCTAGCGAAACGTGTTTTGGCACACTAAGATTGAACTACAAAAGGCTGGATATTTATTTGTTTTTACACTTTTATTTTTTAATTTTTGTTGTCAAATAAAAATTGCATTATAGCACCTTTGGCAGTATGTCCTGTTCCAGGTTCCAGATTTGGGAATGTCATCCCACAAATTGACATTAGGCATTTCCACCTTAGAGCCAAGGCATATATGGACTCTTAATAAGCTTAAAAGGCTTTTTTTGATATTGAGTTTTGGGTCCGTGATCCATATAGATATACTGCACCATAATCTCTTTACCTGTTTGTTTGCATTGAGATTGATATTCTTCCAAGAAGGTGGGGTGCTGCCTACAATAGCACATCTGCACTATTATAGAGCCTTATCCTCAGGCTCTGAATATTGTGAGTGTATCTACTTACTTCATTTGCATATCTACACTAGTATTGCTTTATTTTTTTCTCTTTTCATGTCACCCCTCAACAAGATCTGTATATTCATTTAGTAAAGGGTAAGCGATTATACGACTGTCTATCATCTAGCGCTCCACTCATATCTTGTTAATCATTTTTGGTGAGTTTTCAAAATATTGCTTATTTAAATCTCTTTAAATGAGGGTATGGGGGGGGCAGGGCTTTGCAGCCAAGATGGTTGAACATGTTTTTGAGTAGCTCTCCTTAGCTCCAGCATTAAACATACCATATCTACTAACTTTCCCTACACATATGGCATTAAACTACAAGCTGACGATCTACATCTTACAAGCTGTTCTAGCCCGGTTCGAGGTGTCCAAAGGATAAACTCACCTTTTCCTGGCTTTGAGGCCTGCCACGACAGTGGCGCGGACGGTCGGGAGAGGCAGCCAATCTCCCGACACTACGTGATCACTTCACAGCTGAAGAACCGCAGCCCATTACAACTCCCCCCCCCCTTTAGACTATGGAATTTTCTGCTGCTATATTAATAATAATATCCCAGTTCCCACTGGGTCATTCAGCCTCTTGGATAGAAGCCCACAACCTCGACACCGAGAGGGCCAAGATAGCCGAAGCTGGATAAACCTCTTTGATGCCCAGTTCGAAGCTATATGCCAAACATTCTGGCATGGTATCTAACATCAAAACGAAATAACTGCTTTGTCAGCTGCACAGAAGACCCGAAAAGCTGAGTCGGCAACACATCCCTCTTCTGGGCCAGAGGCCTGCTTAGAATTATCTCCTTGCAGCCATCCATATACTCAAGGGATCATCACTGCGTGAAATCTGAGGGCCCCCAATCCTCCCATCGGGAGTTGGGTTATGCCGCGCTACAGACTGCTACTCTATGACCTCCTGGATTCTCTACAGTTTCTACCAGACCTGGTGGAGAAGAGTGGTGACGTGAGTCCCGGTGTGCAATTGGACTCTCTACCTGAGGTGTGGGCTGATTACACCTGACATTCCTTCATGTATTAAGGGCATCATCTAAAATAACATGAATGTATTTTATGATATGCCAGTTCTTTCTTTTTCTTTTTTTCATCACTGCCAGTAAGATTGGATGTTAATACAACTTGATTCCTATCTACCTTTTCTTAAATTTTACTGACATTCTCTATTATCTCACCAGCTTGACAAGCCCTATGCGATAGGAGTTCTGATTTATTACACTGCAGCTCGACCCAGTAGTTCCATCATATAGGTTAATCTCATGTCTATACTCTTCTCAATAATTATTTTTCAAATTTCAGTTTATTGCTAAGACATACTTGCTTACTTGCGGAAAATTGTGATGATAATTCTAATGCCATGCCTGTTATCCTCTGTCTGATATGACTATGCTTGCGTTTGCAGTTGTGGCCTTGCAGGCGTGTTTGTACTATTCTGCACGACAAATATACAAGATAAAAAAATTATTCATAATTGCAGCACTAATTTAATAATTGGAATGCTTGAGCATCTTTAAATACTATACCAGTGTGGCTAGAGAGGAGTAATTTTAGAATGGTTAGGGAGAATGGAGCTATAGTAAAATTAATAGGGGTATATGACTATGGCATTGGGTATGGTGGAATGTAATTATAGATGGGATTATGGAGGGATATGGTTGAAAAAAGGGGAACAGGGCTATGGCATTAGGGCTAGAAAGGGGAGTATGGCAGTGCAAAGAAGAAATAAGGAGTATGGCAATGAGGACAGGTGTTATGGCAAAGGAAAGGGGATAGGGACTGATTGCAACAACATGGCTTTTGGGATAGGGGAAAATATGGCTTTGGGGACGGAGTTGGGAAATATTAAACTGGTATTCATAATGCTATACAATGCCTTATTCTGTTTAGTGTTACAATAGTTTGATTAGATTACATGTTTGTAAAATTTTAAAAGTGATTTTGTAAAATGAAAACACGAGGTGACCGATACATTTTAAACACAGGAGACAAGTATGGACATATCTTCAGGCTAAAGGGTTATGTTATGCTCACACTCATTCATATTTGCTGATATCAGCTTTAAAAACCATTGTAAAATCTGTCATTCCCATGCAATCACGATGACTCAGTAATCTACAGATGCTAACACGTGATAATCAGTAACAGTAACAGTCTAATAATTAACATGTTATATAAAACATTCTTGGATAGGCAACAAGTTCCCTGAAAAGGTTTCTAAATTAACATGACAATAGAATTATGTTTTATATGATGATTAATGGTCTGTGCAAGACAGCCTCTTATTTAAACATTTTATTTTTTATTTTTTATTGAACTGTGTGGCATGTAGCCATATGGTATCAGGCAAGCATACGACACAGATTGACATGCACAACTGACTATGTCATATACAGACAATGTGGACTAATGTACTTGGGTAAGACTGACTTACCTTTGAGAGAGAGACTCCGCAACCATAGATAGAGTATATGTACTGCATTTTGAAACCAGAAGGCTGAACTACCCATAGCTAACCATTTTTTGGCTTTAGGATATTCACTACCCTTGTTTAAATTAATGGCCATAGACCATATCCCTCCTTTTAGACATGGAGGTGATTGTAAAAAACTTTTGTTACAATGGGAATTATTTTGGATGCAGTTTGGCTCAAAGGATTTCATGAGAAATACTAACTCTCAGTGTTCCTATAAGATTGACTGTCTCATATATATAATTTTTGATAATTGTTGATAATTTCTGTAGCCCTTTTACCTTTTTGTTTTCTCAGATATATATTCCTTTTTTTGCTTCTTTGATGATTTTTTAAAGTTTATTTTGAAGCTCCATTCTTGTTATATCTAGTGTTTAATCTACAGGGACAAGTGAAGGTATTTTTTTTGGTCAAATATCTTGTTTTAGCAGGGGTCTTGTTGATACATTGTGTACATACTTTCTTTTGGTATGAAAATTTTATTTTTATTGTGACCAGGGTGATTGAGTTACTATGTTTTAAAGGAGCACTATAGGGTCAGAAACACAAACATGTATTCCGTACCCTATAGGGTTAAAATCACCATCTAGCCACCCTGTCTCCCTCATGCATCCTTAAAAATAGTAAAATCTTACTTGTATTCAATCCTTAAGCTGTAACTTTGCATGCTGTTTGCCTCAGAAAAACAAGCTGTCTGCTGACATCATCAGAAGTGGTAGCCTGATCCAATCACAATGCTCCCATAGGATTGGCTGAGACTGACAAAGAGGCAGATCAGGGGCAGAGCCAGCACAATTCAAACACAGTCCTGGCCAATCAGCATCTCCTTATAGAGATTAATTGAATCAATGCATCACTATGAGGAAAGTTCAGTGTCTGCATGCAGAGGGAGGAGACACCGAATGTTTGGATGCAATTTAGGCAGCCCTGACCCAGGTAGGATCTCTAACAGCCACCTGAGGAGTGGCCAGTGAAGTTATCACTAGGCTGTAATGTAAACACTGCATTTTCTCTGAAAAGACAGTGTTTACAGCAAAAAGCCTAAAGGTAATGATTCTACTCACCAGAACAAATTCAATAAGCTGTAGTTGTTCTGGTGACTATAGCGCCCCTTTAATTTATTTGTGGATTAGAATGTTACACTATAGGAGTGTAACTGTGTGCTACATGAATTTAGCTTCTGGTCTCCCTTATTTATTTATTTCCCTTTCTTTATCAGTTCTACATGCTACAATTAGACTAAAGTCTTATTCCAACCCTTTTGGAGGGGGGTAACTTCCCTGTGTAAAATGTCCTATTGGGCACTATGAAGAAGGTCACCAACCCATGCGATTGCAGTAAAACCTGCCATTAAAAGCATTTTACTTACCTGGAATCCAGCACCAGGAACTTTGCCAGGTAAGTAAAATACTTTGGTCCTTGTGCGGTCCAATTACAGGCATCTCATAGAGAAGCCTGTGATTGGTGCTTTTTGCTGGCTCAGAGCACATGCACGCACTTTGGGTTGTCAGGGAGCATACAGTGGGTGAAAGGGAGGGGAAATCAATCTTCCCCTTGCATGTGCTCTGCTTACAAGGGAGAAGATTTCTACATCTGCGTAAAAAACACCAAATAAAACAATAAGTGGATATAAACAGGCACTGACAAATATTAAATATCTTGTGAAGTATATAAAAAAATGTGTATGTTTATCTCTGTAAGGCATTTGACAAAGCTCAGAGGGGCAGAGCGAAATGCGTCATGCAAAGGAGGGTGTTTCTGTTCTGAAATAATGAGCTGCATCAATCGGAGCAGTTTGTGCTGCAGACAAAAAGTGACTTCTTGTATCATGGCATTGCAGGCTAGGCAATTAAAACAGAGGAAGTTACCTTTCTTTGGTGGAACCAAGAATTAAATATATGTGGATTTCTTTGCATGTTTTTTCCCCCCAGTTATTATTATTTTGTTATTATTAATATAGCGCCAACAAATTCCGCAGTGCTTTACAGTGAGTGGACAAACAAACATGTAGTTGCAACCAGACAAGTTGGACACACAGGAACAGAGGGGTTGAGGGCCCTGCTCAATCAGCAGAGCGTAAGGGCCTAGACGGGACATACTTGTGTATAAGGGAGGATGGATAGGTGGGAGCAGCATTATGTAGAGATTTGAAAGCAAGAACCAGAATTTTAAATTGAGCCCTATATCTTACATGAAGCCAATGTAAGGACTGACAGAAGGGTGAGGCGTGGGCGGTGTGGGCGGACAGGAAGATGAGCCACGCTGCCGCATTTATTATGGACTGTAACGATGCAAGTTGGGAGCACGTAAGACCACTGAGAAGCGGATTACAGTAGTCAGGGCGAGAAAGGACAGTGGAATGGACCAGCACCTTAGTCGCATCTGGCGTTAAGTAGGGTCAGATGCAAGCAATGTTTTTGAGATGGAAGCAGCAGGATTTGGCGATAGACAGAACATGAGGCTTGAAGGAGAGGTTGGAATGCTGACATAAGAAATCTAGTCAATTCTGGTATCTCAGGGTGACAAATCGATAACATAAGCCAGTGATTGTGAATAACGCTAATCACTTTAGGGGATAGAGTGCTGAATTAGATATGAATTTAAATCTATTTTGATTGGTTATTTTGGGTCTATTATTAGGTGTCAAAGTTTATTTTTTCTATTTGTTGTACTGTATTTTTTGGCTTTACAAAAGATCATCTGGCTATTGCTATTGTCAGAACCTTTTGGTTAAATTACCCATGTGTAAGGTCTCCCACTCTAGTACATAAATGTTTCTCCTAAGTCTAGTATATTGACTTTTAGAAAGGGACTTGAATACCGATGGAGGGTGGAAACTGTCAAAATGTAATAGGTTGTTACAATGTCTCCTTTCTATACAGATTAGTCTAAAAGTTATCACCCTTTTTATGGATCCAAAAAGAGATGTTGTTTTGGTGTCCATGGTAACAGGACCTGAGACCGCCAGATGTTATGTCCTCTTGAGAAGGGTCTATCCAGATTAGTACTGTGTGTCTGCATTTGTAATTGTTTACTTTGTTTTTAGTACTATGTGGAACAAGCTGTTATAATTTATAATTTATTAAGTCAGGCACCCGATGGACTTGCTAAGTTTTGTCATCTTTTGCCTTTTCTTTCTCTGATTGAACGTTACTCTCGGCACAATGCCCTGCCTCCCAACCAGGTGAGTTTAATCGGTGATTATGATTGATACTTGTGTTTCTAAAAATGAAGGAGTGCCTCAGTTTATTCCTTAGGCTTGACAAAGGCTCATGTAAGAGACAAAACAATGCAACTGTGTTTTGTTCATTACAAAAAAAAGACTGCTTTTTTAAAGAAACCACTAGGTCTGCCTGGACTATTGTGTAATTTTCCAGTGGAATTTTCGGGGCTTTGCCCTCCCTGTCTGGAGCACCCTGGTGGGATTAATCCCTTGCAGCTAGTGCGTTGTCCACTTTCTGTTATTCTGTATGAGTCATCAGAGGCATGCAGTATGTTTATACATAGTTTGTTCAGTTTATATTTTATTGGACTTGGAATTTCCTCTTTTTTTTTTTTTATAAATTACAACATGATACATGTATCATTAAATGGATTAAGAACTGTAGCATTGACTTAAATAAAAACAACTTTTCTGTATTCAAATCCATTGAAGTATTACTGAAATACCCAACTCAAATAAGTCACAGAAGTACTTATGATGTAAAAGTAAAGGCCCTAATATATCTCAATATGATTTCTATTATTATATTTGATACCTTTATTTTTGTCATTATTTCTAATATCATTATTTTAATGTAACAAAAAAATGGACACTTTAAAAAGCTAAATTTGAAATGTATTTACGAAAGTATATTTTCATCAAAAGACCTTTCTTTAAACTATAAAATTGCCATGTTGACCTGTACATGGTTATAGTTTCTCTAGACTCACTCAGTGGAGGCTGGTCTATAAGTGCAGATGGGGCCAGTTTTTATTGGGAAAAAAAAATCTAATTTATTGGCACTATGAGATCTAGTGGTATGTGTGTGTATTAGAAAACTAACATGTGTCTGGCGTGATTATATCTGCAGTTTGTATTCTCTTATTTATTATTAACAGAAGATGTAGCTGTTTTTCAACAGGACTAAGCCTAAGAAGTTGGGGGAGGTGAGGGGGCGGGGGGTGGCAGAGGCCCACCACCGTTACACTTCATCAGTCACCACTACCGTATATACTTGTGTATAAGTCGATCTCATGTATAAGTCGAGTGCAGTTTTTTGACCAACAATTGTGAAATATGCTATGCCTCGTGGATAAGTCGAGGGTAAAACTTGGGGCTATAAAATTCTGTGATTTTTATAATTATATACACACACACTCATACAAACACACACTCTGCATTATATACACACACTCTGTGTGTGTGTATATAATGCAGTGTGTGTGTGTTGTGTGTGTTGTGTGTGTGTTGTGTGTGTGTAGTGTGTGTGAACTTTATTTTAATATTTTAATTTATTTTTTGGAATATTATTTTTTTATTATTATTTTATTATTTAATTTTTTTTGTCCCCCTTCTCTGCTTGTTAACTGGTCAGGGATGGGGGCTATCTTAATCCCTGGTGGTCCAGTGGCATAGGCTGTGCAGTGGGGGGGGCTTACTTACCTTTCCTGCAGCTCCTGTCAGCACCTGTCAGCTCCTGTCAGCTCCCCTGTGAGCTCACAGTGTAAATCTCGCGGTCTGCATGCCGTGCGGATCGATGCCACGGTAACCCGTGGCAACGCTTTGACGGCCGCGGCTCTCGCCAGACTTACAGTGGAGCTGACCGGAACGGAGGAAAAGGGAGCAGACAGCAGCTGCAGGAAAGGTAAGTAAACACTTCCTGCCAGCCCCCAACAGGACCGCCGGGCTTGTAATGAGCCCGGCGGTCCTGGTCTGTATTATGGCAATGTAAGTTGCCATAATACAGACCTTGACTCGAGTATAAGTCGAGTGGGGGTTTTCAGCACAAAAAATGTGCTGAAAAACTCGACTTATACTCGAGTATATGCAGAGTTAAATACACCTCTTGTGGCTGTCTACTGGAATATATGGCTTCTATAACCAAGTCAAACTCAAGCCCGCAATCAAACTCAGAAACTTACTCATAAAAGCACTTGGTTGGAAGAGTGCAGCATTTGGCCATCTCAAAACAATGTTTTTATTTGACACATGCTGACATCTTCAGAGCAAGAACGGGCGGCTGCAGGAGAGACGTCTTGATACTGGAAATGAGGTGTGTAATCTTTATTTTACTTATTTTTTTTCTTTCTGCAAAATAGAGTTGAACAGTGGTCTCAATGATAGTAGGAAAACATAGCCTAAAAACAATGTTAATTTTGGGACTATAGGTTTCTTTACACCCTAGTCTCCAATTTATCAACATGAAACACTAAAACAGCCATACCTCCCAAGAGGATATAGCTATAAGAAAACACATACCCCATGCTAATCTCTTCCTTTCAATCCTAACAGCAGTGTCCGGTGAGCACTGTAAAAAGATGGGTCACTGACACAAATTACGTAACCGGCACCACCCATAGACACGGACATTTCCAAAAAGCGGGCGGGTCTTCCCGAAGAATTAGAAGGTCAGCCAAGTGTGAATGCATGTCAGGCTGCTTTCCAATCATGCAGGCTGACCACTTAAGGACATACAATGCAGTCAGTGCCCTGAGCGTGGTGCAAATACGTCCAATGATTGGCTCACCCAAGCTTACTGGGGACTGTCCCTAGCACTCACTTGTCCATTCCTCTCCTTACCCTCTAACTAGAAGGCAGAAGCTCCAGGTATGCAGGCTGGGACAGAGAAAAGGTGGGTGTAGTGAGTGTAGAAGAAAGAGGACATGTCACAGTGTTAGAGAGACTGAAGCAGCAAGAGCATTTGCAGTGTGCAAAGTCAGCTTTAACTTAACTAAAGGAGAGCAAAAAACAAGTTGCAAGAGAGCGCTGAGAACGGACAACAGCTCAATCAGCCTGCCCTTTGGTAGGTCCCCGCTTAGTTCTCAAGCTGGTTTTAGCCCATCTTGTGCCATTACAGAGAGAACCAGGTCATGCATCTCAGACTGATTCCACCAAGAAAGGCAGAATCGATCCAAAATACAGGCCGGCTCTCTCTGCACGAGAGATACAGCAACCCCAGATGATCGTTTCAGCCTTGTTAGGCATCATCAGTGAGGTATAGCCAATATCCCTCTAGGCACCGTGAGCAAGGGGTTCACATCTGGATTACCCTTTAAACTTAAGGAGAGCAAAAAACAAGTTGCAAGAGTGCTGAGAACGGACAACAGCTAGTTCTTTGATGCTTTCTTCTGGTTCATAGTCAGGGCCGGTGCAAGGATTTTGGGCTACACAGACAAACATGAATTTTGCTGCCCACTACCCCACAAAAATGCATCTTCACCTGTGTGTGTCTCTTAATCTCCCCTCTTGAATTTCCTAGCCATTTTTGTGTTTCTTATCCACTCTTGTGGCTTACACCCCCTTTAGTGTATCATATCTGTCATTTTCCCCCTTTGTATGTCTCTAACATTCTCCCTTGTGTGTCTCTAACTTCCCCCAGCCTCTTTGTGTGTCTCCTACTTCCCCACAGCCCCTTTGTGTGTCTCTTTTCATCTTCCCCAGCCCCCCTGTCTCTTCAACGCAGCACTTTTGGTATGTACTTTCTCCAGACCCTTGTGTGTATCTCTTTCTCCTTCCACAACCTCTTTTGTATGCCCCTTCACCCAGCACCTTTTATAGAAACATAGAATGTGACGGCAGATAAGAACCATTCGGCCCATCTAGTCTGCCCAATTTTCTAAATACTTTTATTAGTCCCTGGCCTTATCTTATAGTTAGGATAGCCTTATGCCTATTTTATGTGTCTCTTTCAACCCCCAGTCCCCTTTGTGTGTCTCTCTCTTACTCCACAACCTTTTTTTGTTTCTTTCTCCCCTTTGCCAGTCTCTCCCCCAGCCCCTCTGTCTCTCTTTCTCTGCTCACAGTCCCTTGTGTATGTCTTATCCCCCAAGCCCCTTTTGTGTGTCTTTTTCTCCACTTCACCAGCCCCTCTGTGTCTCCTTGTCCCCCCACAGATCCTTTGTATGTATCTTCCACCACATCTCCTTTTGTGTGTCCCTTTCTTCCGTTCCCCAGATCCTGTGTGTCTCTTTCTCCCCTTCCCCAGACTCTGTGTGTGTCTATTTCTCCCCCCACAGGCCCTGTATATTTATCTCTCTCCTTCCCTACTGCTTCCCTACTCTATGTAGCGTGGTCAGGCAGAGTGTTGTAAAACATCTTCTGTTTCCTCTGCCCGGTCTGACAAGAAGCTATTAGGTGCTCCCAGTGAGCAGTACCTGTCAGATTGGGTAGATTCTCTACTGCAGTCAGCTTGGCCATGCTACAAAGGCTGACTGGCAAAAGGGTTGAGTGCAATGCGTACTCCTCCTGTGAGTCAACCTGAAAATTGCACCCTCCAACGACCAGGGAGTTCATATAAGTGGGACTGATAATCCTCTACCTAGTAATTCCACTTATAAGTAAATCAACTATAAATTGCACTAAGCTTGTTTAATTGGTTATATTGGAGCATTATGAATATCTCTTTGAAGTGCTTCTAAAGTAAAATATATAAACGTTATTGTGTCCATCTATTATTACAAACTACAGTATAAAAATTTCCGAAAAATTACATCTTACAAATTTTCTTATAGTGCCCCTATAGAGTGAGACTGAGTGTTACTAGTTACTCTAATTCAACATACCATTTCAAAGGACTACAAATGATATGACGAGATGGGCAATAGGTTTACAAACGGAAATAGCTAATGGGGGTAACACATGTCTGTATTTTGGTGAACCAAAGCAGAAGGAAGCACTGGAAACAAAAAAGATAATGCAAGATACATTTTGTGGCTTTTTCAAGGTAGATAATTTTCCAAATATGGGCAGTGTAAGTCTGTTCAGCCAATCACGGGCCTGTCCAGAATGACTAAACTATTAGTCTACGAGTTTAAGAAAATTCTAACATAGCAAAAATAGAATCCAATTGGGTATTGGTAACATTATTCTCATCACGATCAAATAGGATGGTGCTCTCCTGCCATCTCAGAGCTTTAGCTAGCGTTTCCTTGTAAGGACTCAAATAGCTGAACCGGGTTCGAAACGCACTCTTGCAACAACAACAGTACAAGAACTCTCAATAGCTTGCATTTAGTTAGTCCTCTTTCAGGTCTCATAATTGTTTATCAATTGTTTATCAATTGCACAGAGAACCTTAACCATTTCCATTACCAGGTCTGAAATTCCAACAAGTTCTTTCTGCACAAGAGATACAGCAACCCCAGCGTTTCGGCCTCATTTGGACCTTGTCAAAGAGTTTTACCTTGATACCCAAATTTTGTTTTCTGTTATTTATAAAGGTCTTTTATAGACTGATTGTACAACACAAAAAATAAATAGATGTAAGTATATTTGACTTGTATAAAACATGTGCTCTCCTACATTACTTTCTATCTAACTTGCCATTTGTGACCATACTATATTCCTACATTGTCAGTCTGATGCAACCTCTACATAACTTTTGTAATACCATAGAGTAGAAAAATACCTCATTCACACACATTTACATAGCATTCCATAGGTATAGAGGTAATGTTGCACCTCTGTAATCAAGAGTTTAAAATGAAACAAAGCAAAAAGGATAAAGTGCAGATTGGATTCATCTGAAAGTATTTACATCCATAAATCATAAGCCATGAACAAATTGTGTAATAAGTACTTCTTATCATTTAATGATACATGGGTTATCTTGCCAACTGATTATGACACCATCAGTTTATATTTTATAAATATGTTTTTATTTCACTTCATTACACTTTTTTGTGCATTTTTTGATTTTATATTTACTTTATTATCTAATTTCTCTATTACACGTTGCTGTTTTATTCCTGGTGTTGTATTATGATGCCTGTAACATAACTGTAACACATACAGAGGGCTGGTCTCCAGGTATAGAACCAGTGTATATGTATCTGTGTCAGTATATATTTGTATGTAGCAGTTTATGTCTGTGTCCATACATCCCAGCATTCAAACGCAATGCTGCAAATACAATGCTGCAGTCAAATGTCAACACTACATACAAACTATCACGATTGCTTACCTTTCCTGCGGGTAGCCACAGAGGGAGCTGACAGGTTACCACTCCTCTCATCATGCATTCTGCAAATTCAGTGCTGGCTACGCCTTCTCTTATGACGCAAAGCATGTGCAGCGATATCATTATAGCTCAAATTCGAGCACTAATTAAACATAAAGTAATGTACCTTACTAAACCAGGGTAATAATCTAAACAAATCAACAAAATAAACATTGGTTTCACCAACCTTTAGCACTTTTTCTGATGCTGCCCTGCACAGACCTACTCTCTGCAGGTCAGAGTGTATCTCCCCCCCTTTTGCTCTGAGACCTGCTAATTAAAGCCTCAGCAGTTGCTAATTGGGCAGTTGAATGAATACAGGCTATGGGGGATTCTGGGTCCTAAATACCTTCCTTCTATTACCCTCCCATAGACTCTGTCACAATATAATGATGAAATCTTGGTCCACCCGAATCAGGTATGCATATGAAACATAAACACAAGAGCAAAACATTGTGAAATATGTCCGTAAACCAAAATTTAATTCAAATTAATAAATAGTATAAAATTGCACACTCACATTTGTTGGAGTCCTCTAATGGCTCTTGCATATGGCCTGGAGTGGAATAATCCCGACTCTTGGGATATATGTGCAAACTTTTCTTTCTATGGGTAAGTAAAATCCTCACCGTAGATATAAAAAACTAAATATAAAATATAGTGCACACCATGTGGTTATAAGAGCATATAGAAATAGGAAATGTACTCACTTTTTTTGAGAGCAAAAAGAAGATTTTGCTCAATCCAAAACACTTGGGTGGTATATTCCCCACAAGGAAAATGATGTATTAATGTCAGGAGAATCAGGAAGTTCCAATTGTATTATAACTGTGATGGTCCACCACTTGGTATTCGAAGGTGATTGATGGGTAAGTGACAACCACAAAACAAAAACAAAAAATCTAGATTACACATTTAATAAATATATAATGTATGAATATAGATTTTATTACTGCTCTTCCTGTTTTTCTCTCCATTTGTTATTTTTTCTCACTTGATCTGTAAATCAAATGGCCATAAACACATAAAATGTATGTTATGTATATATTTTGCAGTGCACTGATTGGCCCATTTCTGTGTCCACCTTGGTTTGCCCGAACTTTTCCCGAATAGTTTTTCATGAATGACAAAAATAAAGTTTTGGGAAAAAAATATTTGGCCAAACTGAACAATCCTACCATGGGGCATTTGCCCCTCAGGCCGTCTAAAATTTCTAGCAAAGCTGTAATCCAGTTAGTGTCCGAAGTAGAAAAATACTGGTATCGTCAGAATTACTTTTCTCATTTTAACAATCCCTCATCTACGATCAGTGCCATAGACCCATTTCAATAATAATAATTGAAGAGTTTGTTAAGTCTGGAGTTCCCTGGGGCTGGCTTTGAATTCAGCATTTAACTGTGTTTGATGTTTAATTGCTATACAAGAGTCTTTATCAATCCATCCCCTCTGTTTTGATGAGGAAGCATTAGCTCAAGCAGCAATGGGCATCTCTGGTTGGCTGAGACTTTCAGTGGACCTTATTCAAGGTTTCACAGTGCCATTGCAGTTATCAATCAAAATGGCTACAAGAAAGTGGGTAATATCTGCCATGTCCATATTTTGATTACTGACCCATTGTCTATTCTCAGGTATTCAAAAACAGATAACATAACAATTATTAAAGAAGTCTTATAACTGGTGTTAGATAAAAAAGGTGGCCCTACTGGAATACTACTGGAATGTATGGGAAGACAATATTAAACATGTTTATTCTTTATAATTTAAACCCTCGATTGACCAGTTTTTAGTTACTTATGGAAATATGTAATATACGGTATATTATACAACTTCAATATAATTGTATACATTTCGAAATATTGTTTCACTAAATGTGAAATTGTTTATTGTTTGGAATAATTAAAAAAAAATTTGATCGTGAACATTTGGATGGATGTTCTAACCCTCTCTTCTGTTTTCTTCTTTTTTCTTTTAAAATGTCTGTAAATGAATATACTGATAATCTTTCAATAAAAATTATCTGACAAGAAATTTTGTTTTGGTTCATGTAAGTTGTGACATTTTTGGATTGAGATCACATTGAATACTCACACAACGCTTGCTGAAAATCAGGAAAATTATCAGTCAGATACCAGTGGTGATTTACCCTTTTGTCTATAACAATGCATCGATAATGTGTCAAGTCTGTCAAATGTGTTATCCATTTTGTATTACCTTTACCTTTGTTACAGTTCTTGAACCACTGTACACTGTATATAATACTGTTATCATACTCACTGAAATGTTTTTGATAAAAGAAAAAGGTAGGTCAATGAACTTAAGTAAAAGTGTATGTATGGTTGGAGTTTCCATTCTACCACAGGTGGGAAAAATTGCACATGTTCTATAACGGGTTCTGAGCCCATGAATGAAAAAAGAAAACATAATTCAGCCAAAAAAACACTGGGAGAAAGGAATCCCAAACAGTACAAAAATTTATAAAAAACAAAACAAAACAAAAACTTAGTACGTTTATCATATTACAGTTAAAATTGTGGTTGGGACAGCATTGGGTGGGATGGGGAGGACGGGGCGGGACACCACCATGATAACGATACAATAGCGTTATTTTGGATGACCTTTCTTCCAATGGTTTTTTTTATTTTTGGCTGAATTGTTTCCAGGTCACTGAGCATGACTATGTTTGTGCTAAAATCTGTACTGTGCTGTACTGTAACTTTAAACTTTAGTTTAAACACCACAACCACAACAGATAAATTTGAGGCAGGAAGCACTAAGGACAGGCCTTAAATTAGACATATTTGGAAGTGTAGTATCTGCATAATCGATGTGGCCTCAGAGGGTGCTATTAATTGAATTTTGAGTCTAAGCTTTTTGTGCACTAATTTTTAATATGTTGTGCTTGTGACCTGAATATACGGTCATTTTTGAGGCTGACATCTTTATAATGAAATGATGCTATCTTTTATAAGACTATTTAATAGTAGTTATGTTGTAAAGTGTGATGCTATAACTTTCATAAAGATAGTAACTATGGTAATGTCATTAATAATGATTCTGTTGCCAGAGGAAACAAGGCAACTATTTGTTATATTAATGATTTATTTATACATAATTTCAGCAATCTAAAT
The DNA here is from genome assembly GCA_933207985.1 of Pelobates cultripes. NCBI lineage: Eukaryota > Metazoa > Chordata > Amphibia > Anura > Pelobatidae > Pelobates > Pelobates cultripes. The sequence continues at coordinate 289,733,820 of OW240912.1, forward strand.
TTCTATTTGACCTTATATGATTTAGCTCTACCCCACATGAAGCGAGACTTGTGATTTAGAGATTAATGTGGTGTGACTTATCTTGCACCTGTCTGTTCAAAACTCTTTGAATACTCATTAAAAGAACATTATAACATCAGGAATACAAATGTGCCCTGGTCAGCGGCCCTGACCGGGCACATTTGGTCAGCGGCCCTGACTGGGGCCCTGGTCAGCGCTGCGGCGCTTTAACAGCGCAACCGGGCCCCCTGTGATGACATCAGATGCTGGGAGGAAATGACTGCCCCGGTTACTCCTCCCAGCTATCAGAGAGAGCCGGTGTCAGGTATAGCATGGCATGTATTTCGTCGCCGGAACCACTTCCGGGTTCACGGCGCTCAGCCCCGCCCCTTTTTTCTGATGCGGTCCCTCCACGATACTTAGGAAGACCGCGCCAGATTCAAAGGGTTGGATTATTCGCACAGGTGCTGCAGAAAGATCAGCTGCTCTACTTTTGATCCTACCTGCTCCACTTCTAGACCTCGGCTAGTAAAACGGATTTCTACCTTCTCCACTTCTCGACTCGGCTTGTAAACGGATTTCTACCTTCTCCACTCCTAGACCTCGGCTTGTAACACTGAATTCTACCTTCTCCACTCCCAGACCTCGGCTTGTTAAAACGGACTTCCCCACTCTCCACTCCTAGTTCTCAGCTTGTTGAAACGGACTTCTAATTTCTCCTTCATTGGGTGAATTAACCCTTCCAGTGCCAGAACTGCCTTTAAGTTAAGTAATACTTTTACCAAACAAGCCAATTCCTATTATTTATGTTACACAGTATCTAAAGCTCACTAAAGTGTCACTTTGTCTAATTATTCCTCTTATTCATAAAGGATTGCTACAAAGCCTAATTTTTCCTTCATGTGTATTTAAAGGTACAGTGACCATTGTTTCATATCAATATAAAAGGAGGTGAAACTTATTGTTGCTGCAATCAGGAAATTCTGCAGTTGAGTTCCAATTAAAGAAGTATTACAAAATAAATATTACAGAATAATCCAGCCCTATTCAATGGAACCAGCAGATATCAACTTTCAAGTTTCTGCCCTAACCAATAGAGTGGATACGATTGCTCAAGGGTTACAGGAACTGCAAATTACAAATGAGAGAATATTAACCTATGTTAGAGACATTCAATGTCATCTTCCTCATGCCGCTCTTCAATCGGCTGGTGATCCTGCTGTCTGTAATCCAGAAAAATTTTATGGAGATAGAACAAAGTACAGAGAGTTTTTGAATTCTTGCAAACTACTAATAGCTTTAAAACCTAGATCTTATCCCACCGAAAGATCCAAAGTCTGTTCAGTGATCTCTTTTTTAAGAGGTGAACCTATGGCCTGGGCCCATTCCTTTTTGGAAAATGATGATCCCATATTAGATTCATTGGATGAGTTCTTTGAAGCTATGTCTTTATTATATGAAGATCCTTTTAAACAAACTACTGCTGATTTAACCATCAGAACATTACACCAAAAGAATAGACCTGTTGAAGATTATATTGCAGAATTCAAAAGATGGGCTACAGAAACCCAATGGAATGACATTACTTTACGCAATCAATTCCGTCTCGGATTATCTGAAGCTGTGAAAGATGAACTCTCTCGTACAGAACTTCCTCCTACCTTAAATGCATTGATTCAACTGTCCATCAGTATTGATAGACGTCTAAGAGAAAGAAAAGCTGAAAGGGTTCTTACTAATTCTACCTGGAGAAAACCTTTCACTACTCTAAAACTACCTGAAAAAATTCCTCCACAAACTGAACCTATGGAAGTAGGTATAATAAAAAGTCCTCTTACTTCTGAAGAAAGAATAAGAAGGAGACAACTAAACTTATGTATGTATTGTGCTTCGAATGAACATCTAATTTCCGAATGTCCTCTACTGAAACATTCAAAAGGTGGTAAGCTTCATTCATCTACCTCTATATTGAACGTTTTTCAAAAAAGAAAAGCATCTACTTATTTTTCTATATCTCTCATATTACAGTGGGATACAAAAAGAATCGTGACTGAGGCCATCATTGATTCTGGTGCTAATGGAACTTTTCTTGATTTTTCTTTTGTTTCAAAAAATAAAATTCCTTGTGTTCAAAAAACTAACTTTATTCCAATCAGAGTTATTGACGGTTCATTTATATCCTCAGGACCCATCAAAGATGAGACAATCCCTCTAAGAATGATTACCAACAATGTACATTTCGAATTCATTACATTTGATATTATTAAATCTCCACTTTATCCCGTCATTCTAGGAATTAATTGGTTAAAAACCCATGATCCTTTAATTAAGTGGTCTCCCTTCTCCATCTCCTTTGCTTCTGATTTCTGTAAAAAAACGTGCTTACAAAACATTCCTATTCTCCAAACTACTAAAGAACCAGTTATACCTCCATTCTACTCCGATTTTGCAGATGTCTTTTGTAAAAAAGAAGCGGAAACACTTCCTCCTCATCGGGTATATGATTGCCCAATAGATCTCATACCCAGAGCTCCTATTCCTTATGGTCATATTTATCCACTCTCTGAAAAGGAGTTAGAAATTTTAAAAGAATATCTTAATGAAAATTTACGCAAAGGGTTCATCAGACCTCGACCTCCCCAGCTGCTTCTAGTATTTTCTTTGTGAAGAATAAAGACCAAACCATCCGTCCTATTATAGATTACAGAGCCTTAAATAAAATAACTATTAAAAATCGTTATCCTCTTCCACTAATAAATGAATTAATTGAAAGGTTAAGAACTGCAACTATATTCACTAAACTCGACCTTCGAGGCGCATATAACCTCATTAGAATAAAACAGGATGATGAATGGAAAACCGCCTTCCGGACAAGATATGGTCTCTACGAATATCTAGTGATGCCTTTTGGGCTCTGTAATGCCCCTGCAACATTTCAACATTTTATAAATGATATCTTTAGAGATCTTCTGGATATATGTGTTATTATCTACTTAGATGATATCTTAATATATTCTAACAATTTGGATGAACATAGGAAGCATGTTAGATGGGTTCTATCTAGACTGAGAACTCATAAATTATACGCTAAACCAGAAAAATGCCTTTTTGAGGTTACTGAATTCTCTTTTCTAGGATACATTATTTCACCTCATTCTTTGAAGATGGATAATTCCAAAATCAAATGTATTATTAACTGGCCCGCTCCTACTACTACAAAAGAATTACAACGTTTTCTTGGATTTGCAAACTTCTATAGAAAATTTATTAGAAACTATTCGGATGTATCACATCCTCTTAACCTCCTCAACAGTAGTAAACGTCCTTTCAATTGGAATAAAGATGCACAAACAGCCTTCGACGAATTAAAAAAAGATTTACAACTGCACCTATTCTACAACTACCTAATCCAACATTCTTATATGTTCTTGAAGTTGATGCATCAGATGCAGCCATCGGAGCAGTTCTTTCTCAACAAAAGACTCCACAAGATCCACTTCATCCAGTTGCCTTTTTTTCAAGATCCTTGAGCTCTGCTGAAAAAAATTATCCTATTGGTGAAAAAGAATTATTAAGTGTTAAAGCTGCCTTCGAAAATTGGCGTCATCTTCTGGAAGATACAAAACAACCTATAATAGTTTATACTGACCATAAAAATCTTGAATATCTCTATACTAACAAAACCCTTACAGCTAGACAAGTTAGATGGAACCTATTTTTTAACCGATTTAACTTCCAATTAATATACAGACCTGGAACTAGAAATAAAAAGGCTGACGCTCTTTCTCGAATTCCTTCTAAAACTACTACTGATGATTATCCTCCTAACAAAATAATAGGGATCCTCTCTTCTCTTCATGATGACATAAAGAATTTGAATCAGAAGGATCTTGAACTTCCCAAAACACCTATACTAACAAAAAAGGATGGTATATTTTATTTTAAAAATAGAATTTATATTCCTCCCATTCTTAGGAATAAATTACTTAAGATGGTTCATGATTCCCCCTAGCTGGACATCCTGGAATAAAGAAAACACTTGAACTAACTTCACGATATTATTGGTGGCCTCGCCAGGATAGAACCATTGAATTATATGTCAAAACATGTCCTATCTGTCAAAGGTCTAAACCAGAACATAATCAACCTTTTGGATTACTACTTAACTTACCTATTCCAGAAAAACCTTGGCAATCCATTTCTATGGATTTTATCGTTGATCTCCCACCTTCTCAACATTTCACCACTATTCTTGTCGTTGTGGATCGCTTCACAAAAATGTCCCATTTCATTTCTTTAAAAAAATTACCCTCCTCTGTAGAATTGTCTAAGGTCTTTATTGACAATATTGTGAAACTTCATGGTCTTCCTGAAGAAATTATTTCTGATAGGGGGACACAATTTACCTCCAAATTCTGGAAAGAGATGTGTCTCTCCCTTCAAATTCAACGCAAACTCTCTTCCGCTTATCATCCCCAAACTAATGGGCAAACAGAAAGGGTTAATCAATGTTTGGAACAATATCTTCGATGTTATTGTTCATACCTCCAAGATGACTGGACCACATGGTTACCTATGGCCGAATTTTCTTACAATAATACCATTCATTCTAGTACGAAAATGACTCCTTTCTTCTCCAACTATGGGTTTCATCCGTCTTCATTCCCCATCCAAACCATTACTTCATCCAATCCTACTGTTACATCAAAAAACGAATTTATGTCTTCTCTATTTCTCAAATTACGGGAGAATCTTCAACTCGCCCAAAATAACCAGAAAAAGTTTTTTGACAATAATAGAAGAATTCCCCCTCCTTACAAGGTAGGGGATCTTGTCTGGCTCTCTTCAAGGAATATTACCACAAGCCGTCCTTCAAAGAAATTGAGCTCTCTTTTTCTTGGTCCCTTTCAAGTAATTACTATCATTAATGATAACGTTGTTAAACTAAAACTTCCTCCAAGTTTTAAACTTCATCCAGTATTCCATGTCTCCTTGCTTAAACCACACATCCCTGATCCTTTTTATAGAGAAATAGTAACAAATCCTGAACCTATCATTGTCCAAGGTGAAGAAGAATATGAAATTCACAAAATTTTGGATTCTCGTGTCCACCGTGGCTCCTTACAATACCTTGTTAGATGGAAAGGTTATGGAGTTGATGAAGACACTTGGGAAGATTCATCTAATGTACATGCTAGGAGGTTAGTTACTGCCTTTCACAAACGCTACCCCTCCAAACCGAAATAGTGCACCCAGAGGATGCCCCATGAGAAGGGGGTACTGTCAGGTATAGCATGGCATGTATTTCGTCGCCGGAACCCACTTCCGGGTTCACGGCGCTCAGCCCCGCCCCTTTTTTCTGACGCGGTCCCTCCACGATACTTAGGAAGACCGCGCCAGATTCAAAGGGCTGGATTATTCGCACAGGTGCTGCAGAAAGATCAGCTGCTCTACTTTTGATCCTACCTGCTCCACTTCTAGACCTCGGCTAGTAAAACGGATTTCTACCTTCTCCACTTCTCGACCTCGGCTTGTAAACGGATTTCTACCTTCTCCACTCCTAGACCTCGGCTTGTAACTCTGAATTCTACCTTCTCCACTCCCAGACCTCGGCTTGTTAAAACGGACTTCCCCACTCTCCACTCCTAGTTCTCAGCTTGTTGAAACGGACTTCTAATTTCTCCTTCATTGGGTGAATTAACCCTTCCAGTGCCAGAACTGCCTTTAAGTTAAGTAATACTTTTACCAAACAAGCCAATTCCTATTATTTATGTTACACAGTATCTAAAGCTCACTAAAGTGTCACTTTGTCTAATTATTCCTCTTATTCATAAAGGATTGCTACAAAGCCTAATTTTTCCTTCATGTGTATTTAAAGGTACAGTGACCATTGTTTCATATCAATATAAAAGGAGGTGAAACTTATTGTTGCTGCAATCAGGAAATTCTGCAGTTGAGTTCCAATTAAAGAAGTATTACAAAATAAATATTACAGCCGGGCGGGAGAAAGGAGAGGGCTTCAGAGTGTGAACTCTGAATCACATTAGCCTGAGCCACCACTGGACCCCAGGGAAAGTCACACTCCTGCACCTAAAAGGTAGGAAACAGGAGGGTGACTTAAACATTTTGCATGTGTGTGTTAGTGTATGTGTCTCTGTATGTATGTATGTATCTATGTGTCTCTTTATGTGTGTGTGTTTGTATGTTTATCTGTATGTATGTATGTTTCCCAATATGTGTGTATTCATGTGTGTGTCTGCATGGGTATCTGTTTGTCTGCATGTGTGTGAGGAGGCGGGTGGACGTTTGAGGGGAGAGGAGAAGTAGACGTATGGGGTGGGGGGGTAGGCTTTGAGGGGGGGGGGGGCAATTTTCGCACAGGTCCTGTGGTTTTGTAGTTACGTCTCTGCCACCTCCTATAACCTCTGACCAGCACTTTATTTAGTCTACCTCAATACAAAAAGAAAGCATCTCGATCCTCATTTTCTTAAAGAGTATTGCAATTATGGAATAACCTTATGGACACAATCAAATTTTCCTTCAGTCTAAAATCCTTTAAGAGATCTCTGTCAACATATCTCAATAAAGACTGCACCTATAATCAAGGTTGATTAGATTTCTTACATGTTCTAGGTTAAATGTATGTTTGTATGCTAATATATATATTTTTTAATTCTTTATTTATATTTGAAATTCTTTATTTTTCTCATTCCATAGATATTGAGAGCTTGCACAGTCATGCAAAAGTTCAGATAGTAACAAATGAGATATACAACAACATATCTGAATAATGTGCAAAAAGGAGAAAGTATTAAGCAGGTTACCGTTTGCCATGGTGTCCATAGAGAGATGTGTGGAATGAGGGTTTTTAGTTTTAAGTGGAAGTATGAAACGCAATGTCTTAGCGTTGGAGTCCAAGGGGCTATCTTCTCAGGATAAAGTGTCAAGTTATGCAAGGCTCCTCTGTAGTAATCGCCCCTGCCGAGGGAACTTTATCTTAGTGTCTAAATGGGAACATAATGGGAACTTGGCATCCCTGAGAGTGCCAGCAGCAAACGGTTATCCAGATTTATACTATAATTCGATCATGTAGGACAGGTGACAGTGTAGTAGGTGGACCAGATTGTTGCTAGCCTCTGTGCATAACTCATAAGTGTGGTAAACCTGACAGATGTCAATATTTGAGAGCTAAATGAGGCAAAGAGCAGAAATGCAAGTGCCTATAATTTAGACAGGTATCCAGTAAATTAGAGTTTAAAAAGAAGAGAAACATAGTAAATAAAAATATAAAACAATCAATTAACACTAGGGGAATTGTTTGATGTTCAAGTGAGTCTCAAAGTGTCAAGAGAATTATATCACCAGGAATTCTGTGGCCTCTCCAGAAGAGAGACCTGTCATTCATGTGATATCCTGAGAAAGTGGCGGGTTTATTGAGGACCGTGTAAAGTCCTGAATTCTCTGGGTCCAAGCAGGTTAGGTCTGTCCCGACCACACCGGGTGCAGCACGAAGGCCCACCTCTTGCATGTGCCTCTCAAGTTCCTGGTATGTTCCGACCTTTTGATGAACCCCCTGGAAAATAAATAGAAGAGCGCTGGGCAGGCTCTATCTGTATGAAATGTGGTTCGCACACATGTTTTCCAGTAGAGGTCTCAGGGATCATCTCCAGAGCAAGGTAATTAAAAACGATCAAGTCCTTCCTGGTAAAATATTTTACAAATAAATAAATGCATTTTACAAACAAAAGTTGTAACTATAAATAAACATTAAAATCAAGAACAAAAAGGGTAACTTTTTTTTCTTCAATTTTTATTTAGTCAATTTTAAGATCGTATAACAGCAACAGAATATAGTTAATAACAGAGAAGGAATTAACCATTTAATGTGTCAAGTCTTAAATAAACTACAAATTGCATGTATATACATTTGTACTATTTCACTGCAGAATAGTGATGTCTTGAAGAAGAATACTGTTAAACGGGCAATTTTACAAATAGTGATTGAAGGACAATTCTTTACAATTGATTTACAAAATCAAACACAGTATAACTATAGCATGGCTGCTATCATTAAACTAACAGTAGTGTTTTCTCACCACAATGATATTATAAAAGGGTGGAAGGCGGTGATTGAGACAGGCTTTGAAGCCCAACCTAAAGTGAGAATTTCATTCATTCAGTTGACACAAAACCAGATGCCATGAATACATACGGAAATGCAATATTTATATAGAACTCAGTCAATGAGTTCATTGAAGGCTATATAATACAATAGTGTCATGTCAGTCTGCAAATATAGCAACTCTGTAGCGAACAGTCCACATGAAAAAAATAAATCAGGAAGCAATAATATCCCACTTGAGTCTAAAAAAAATAAAAATAGAAGTTCATCTTAACCCTTTGAGGGTTAGGCCAAATGTGAGCATATATTTTAATATATCTGAGCTGACTGTTTACCAAAATAAATTCATGTTACAGTTAAATAATGAATATGGGCTGAAAGTGCAGTCTCTCAGCTTTAATCTGAGGGTATTCACATCTAAATTGAGTGATAGGGGCAGTAGTATATGAGGATAGGAGACTGCAGTGTTTTGGGGACAGGGGCTGTGGTATAGGGGACATACAGGCTATAGTATACGGATGCCTCATTATTTTTGGTGGTCTTTAATAAACTCACACCTGAAGACATAGATCTGACAGTTAGTTTGGTGGGTAGAGCTTCTGCTTTCACCCCACTGCTCCTTCAAACCTCTACCCACCCTTGATTTTAGTACTATACAAACTTATTTCAATTACTACCTCTTTTGGGCTATCCCATTGGGCTAATTCTTTCACACAATCTCATACACCTCGGTAGTAAACAGTCCATGTGAAAAAAACACCTTTCTAATAACACTTCCTGCCCTTGTCTTCCCTCGTTTGGATTAATCCATTAAATCATGTTCTTGGTCTACTTTTGTTTTTCTTTTTACACTGCCTCTCTTAAATTTAATTCTTTTGGATCCCACTGCCACCTGTGTTACAATGATACCCAGATATATTTCTCCTCCCCTGATCTCTCCCCCACTCTCCAAGAACACGTCATTTCTTGCCTTTCTTCCATCTCTGATTAGATGTCCTCTCGCTTTCTGAAACTAAACTGAGGTTCTTATTTTTCCTTCTCCTAATACCGATCCTCCTCTTTCACTTTCCCTGCAAGTTGATGGTACCTGTATCAGTCCATCTTTGCAAGCTAGCTGTCTTGGTGCTGTCTTTGATACCGAACTCACGTTTATGCTTCAAATTTAGTCTGTTGTCAAATTCTGCTGATTCCACTAAAACATTGCACGCATCTGCTCCTTTCTTACCTTCCTAAGGAACTTGTGCATGCTCTAGCTTGCATTTATGACTATAATGCGCTCCTTATTGGTCTCCACAGAAATTGTACTGCATCAGTCCTTTTGCTCCCTTCACACATTGTCCTTCTGTCAATCCTTACATTTGCTATTCTACAGAAGCCAATTCAAAATGCTGTCCCTTACCTATAAAGCTCCAACCAACTCCAGCCCCTGTTATATTTCTTCATTAATTCGTAGGTATTACATTGCCTTACTGCTCTGCCGGTAACTTTCTCCTGTCCGCTTCTTGTACCCTAACTGCCAACTCGCATTTGCAGGACTTCTTGAGGGCGGCTTCTTTCCTTTGGAACAGCCTATCTCCAACACCAGACTCTCCCCTGGACTTCAATCTACTCATTCCTACAGAAAAGCTTATTGCCTCACAGAGCAACTTGTATTTCACACACCATGCTCACTTTTAAACAGCAACACGACACTCTCATTTTCTAGTTCTGCAACGTTCCAAACGTGTTACTTTGTTGCTGTTCCCGGCGCTGCACTTTCTATTGTCTAGATTATAAACTCGTTTGAGCAGTGTATTCATCAACCTATTATTTCTGTAACATTTTGCAATGCTCTCATTTATTAAATTTCCCCATTTATAATATTGCAAAGGGCAGCAGAATTAGTTGGCACTATATAAATGTCAATAATAATAATATGGAGTTGGTATAGGATGTTTATTGGGGAAATATAGGCCTTAATACATAGATATATGGGCTGTAGAATATGGGGATAGAAGCTACATTGTGTGGGGGGATAGGGGGTGCCGTTTGTACGAGGGGATATGGTTTGCAGTGTATGGGTAGGATAGGGGCTATCATATAGTGGGGTAGAGGTTGTATTGTGGAAAGGATCGAGGCTGTGGTGGGGGACTATAGAGGATGTATTGTGGAGGGGGTAGAATCCTTATTCTTGGTGATCTTGTGGGATATGCTATTTGTGCAGGCAGCTCCTTCTGGCCAGAGCCAAGGAAAGTATCAGAGCATTTGCCATGGTAAACTTTGGCAATGCTCTGAAACAGTAAGCTTGAGAACTAAATCTTCACTGACAGTGGTTTGGCGGATAAGGAGGTTCTTACTGGCCGTTGGCCCCTCTTAATCTGCTGGTCCTCCAGAAGCTGGCCAGGAAACCCCCTTAATCTCACCTGTTGCTCTCAGCCCTATGCAATGTGACCCAATGGCATTTGCCTGGTGAGCCCCTGCTACGAGCTTTCAGCCAGTGAGTGCACTGTTGGCCTTGGCGCAATGCATGAGCCTCCAGCATGAAGAAGGCAGCAGTACAGTATGCTTCCTATATTTCAAGAGAAGAATAAAATACTTATGCAATGATACTCAAAGAACATAACAGATTTTATTGATTTGTAAACGGAATTCCATTACATACTGATCAGCCAAAACTTTTAAGTAACTAACAGATAAAACAAATAATATAGATTGTATCATCACAATGGCACCCGTAAAGGGAAAGGATATATTAGGCAGCAAGTGAACAGTCAGTTCTTGAAGTTCATGTATTGAAAGCAGGAAAATGGGCAAGTGAAAAGATCTGAATGATTTTGACAAGGACCAAATAGTGATGGCTAAACGACTGGATCAGAACATCCTTTGGGGTGTTCCCAATATGCAATGGTTACTACTTACCAAAAATGGTGCAAGGAAAGCCAACCAGTGAATGGGTGTCAGAATCAAGGGTCAATAAGGCTCATATATGCACATGGTGAGCAAAAGGTTGCCCAACTGGTCTGACGACACAGAAGAGCTACTGTAGCTCATATTGCTGGCCATGATAGAAAAGTTTTAGAACCCACAGTGCATCACACTTTACTGACCAGTCAGAGTGCTGATGATGACCCCTGTCCACTGCCAAAAGTGCCTTCAATGGGGATGTGAATGTCAGAACTGGAACAATGGAAGAAGGTAGTCTGGTCTGATGAATGTTTTTTTTTTAGTCCAGGTGGATGGCCAGGTGGCTGTGCATTGTTTACCTGGAGAAAAGATGGCAGCAGGATGCACAATGGAAAGCAGCCAGGCCAGTGGAGGTAGTGGTATGCTCTGGGCAATGTTCTGCTGGGAAACCTTGAATCCTGACATTCATGTGTTATTTTTTTGGAAGTAATTTTTTGAATGGTTTGAGGAGCGTGACAAAGAGTTCAAGGTGTTGCCTTAACTTTCAAATTCCCCATATCTCAATTGACTTGATGTGCTGGAACAACAAATCCTATCCAATGAGACTTCACCTCATAACTTGCAGGAGTTAAAGGATCTGCTGCTCATGTTTTGGTGCCAGATACTACAGGACATATTCAGAGGCCAGGTGTAATCCATGCCTTAAAGTATTAGATCTTTTTTGGCAGCACGAGAGGGACCCACATGATATTTAGCAGGAAGATTAAATGTTGTACAAAAAGCAGCAAATGTATTGGAGAATATGGCTTACGATCTACAAATGAGATACAAAAGGAACATTTATAGTGTAACACTGTATTACATAAATAAATAGCACAAACAGAAATTGCACTCAAAGAATATTGTAAAATAAATCGTAAAAAAAAAAAAAAAGGTGCCTCCCCCGATGTTTGTGGGGGGCTAATCCAGGACGCCTCTCCCTATAGCAGTAATGCTGCGAGTATGGAGAGCCGGACTCAGGTATCAGGTGAAAAAAGACTGCTGTTTATTGTATAAAGTGTACATAAAAACACTAGAAAAAAATAAGCTAAAAGCAAAATGAGTTGCTAGTCCTATAGATTACTCCTAGCCCTTTGCCATCCGCAGTCTGGCCGGCCACATGTCCGACTACACATGGACAACATCTCTGCGGTCCAATATATCAATCGTCTGGGTGGAGCTCGCTCCCAGGCTCTAGCAGATGCAACAAAGGGCATTTAGAGTTTCTGTCTCTCCCGCAATATCATCCGGAATCTCCAACCTCACGGCAGACTGGTATTCACGACATTGGAGGGACGGCCACGACTGATACCTCCACGAGTCGATATTCTAAAAATTATACAAATGCAGAGGCCCCCTCATCATCGAACTATCTGCATCACGGACCAATCGTCAACTGCCCAGCTTTCTACTGGATCCTGAATGCGAAGCAGTAGACACGTTCCTTCAGACCCGGCTGAACGTGGGGACTTACGCCTTTCCTCCGTTCTACATGCTGGCGAGAGTGATACACCAGGTATGCAACCAGAGGATATCTCTACTCCCCCTGACACCACTATGGCAGAGTCAAGCGTGGTTCTTGGACCTTCTGGAACTATTCTACACCATCCTCTACACCACTCCTACCCTAGTTTCCTCTCCTACTATCCTGCTCGCAATGAGAACTGCATCCTCTGGTACTTCAAGGATGACTAGATCTAGTGGCTTGGACGATTTCAGGGGAGCTTGGGCTACAGACGATCTATCACAAATCACTAAGTACCTGCTATGGGACTCGTGGGCACCCGGAACCAGACGGAGCTACCTCGCTGCCTGGCACAAATGGTCTAGCTGGTGTTTGGAGAGGGACTATGATCCATTTACAGCTCCTACCACCATGAGTCTCAATTTCCTATCTCATTTATTCTCGACGGGTATATCGTATCGGTCCAATGTTTCATGTTCAGCGATCTCAGTGGCTCACATTGCGATCCAGGGCCGACCAGTAGAAGAGGAGCCTCTGATCTGTAGACTACTGAGAGGTATTCATTTGTCACATCCTCCAGATCTGAAATATTGTAGGCGTTGGGATAGCGACGTGGTATTACGATTTTTACGGGAATGGCCGGAGAATGCTTCGCTCTCCTTACGACAGTTGTCAGCGACACTGACAGCACTGCTTTGTCTGGTCTCCTTTTGTCAGGTGATGGACGTTAGGGCCTTTGATGTAGAAGGTTTATAGTTCACCTTGGGCAGCGCGTCTTTCTCGGTGTCCCGAAATACTAAGACTGATTCAACTACGTTTTTAACCCATTTGAACCACCACCTTGCGTGGTCAAGATACTTCACTATGTGTAAACAACCGCCCCTTTATGTGGCTCACCGACGGGTCAACTTCTCGTGTCGTATACCAAACCGCACAAGCCGGTCTCTACTACCACTCTGGCTAGATGGGTCTGCTGGCTCCTGAGGTTGGCGGGCGTTAAATCTTGTTTCAGTGCTCACTCTGTATGGGGCGCAGCAGCGACGCAGGCTTTTTCGACCCGAGCGTCCCTCTTAAATATCATGCGTTCGGCAGACTGGTCTCGGGAAGAGACCTTTTGGATTTTTTATTTCCGTCCTTCTCATGCTTCCTTTTCTCTACTTGAATAGTTGTAAAAATGCAAAATATGAAGTCTCCTGTCATGTGGTATTCAATTTATAAGCATTATAAGATGTAGTTATGAACAAGAGTGAAGTGTGGAATCATGGTCACTACCAATTCCTTTCACTTATTTCTTCTTCCTTTTAGTATGAGTACTTCCATCAACTACAAGCGGAACGTACTTCCCTCAAACACTCATTACTGTTCGGAGTTGTCAGGATGCTCAAGTTTCTACAGTTTTCCATTTCCGGTTAAAGGGACTATCTACATTCACACCAAAGAAAGAGGAATTGGGGGCTGTCCGACCTTATATCTGTTATGATTGTTGTTTTCGGATTGGTTAAGGTTTTTGATTGACTTTTTGCTGCTGGAGTTTTAAAGTAAAGAAAGTCAATGCAAAATCCTCGCCTCCTGTCATTACTAAAATTACGATTATTAGTACACTATGTTAGCATATTCTACAATTGTTTGCCTGGGGCTAGTTACACCTGTAGCACACATTACTTTGACAGCTCGGAACTTTTCCAGACTGCTAAATGTCAATTCTGTGCATATTTTATGTTTGTCATATGTGCAAACTGCATGCTGGCCACTGCCATATTCTGAGCCATGTTTCTCCCCTTACTCACTGCAGCCCTCCTGCCTCCCTATTCCTTCCATTCAATTCTTTTTAGGGCTCTCTCCAAACTCCAACTTCCTCTTGTCACCTCATGCACTCTGAGCTGGCTAAGCGATCAAATCAAAGAAGCCTTTGATTGGATCTTGCAATGGTTACATTTAGTACCTGGTTGACGGTCTTCTCATCAACATATATTATATCATAAAATTACAACAGAGTCATTATGTGTATAGCTCCAGGTCACCCCCCCTTTCACTCTACATCAAGTTACCCCCCCCAAAAAATTATTAAAGGAACATTATATTGTCAGGTATGCAAACATGTATTCTTGACACTGCAGCTCTAAGACTGCTGTTTAGATGGCAGCCTCCCCCCTGTCAGACGCTTAAAATGTGAGTTTACTAACACTTTTTCCAGCTCAGCAAGGGTTTGGTCACAAACTTGATGATCTCAACCAATCCAACGCATTCCCATAGGAAAGCATTTAGAGGCTATTGCGCATGCGCGGCAAAAATGCCTTGCTGCACCAATCAGCATTTCCTCATAGAGATACAGTGAATCAATGCACAGCATGGAGACACTGAAAGCTACACTGACACAGAAAGCTCCTTTAGGATCTCTACTGCCACTAGCAGTGTTTCTAGGCAGTAATATAAACAACTGCCTTTTTCCTCTGAAAAGGCAGTGAATACATTAAAATGCCTGCAGGGATATACTATAAACACCACAACAACTACAATAAGCTGTAGTTGTTCTGGTGACTATAGTATCCTTTTAATTGATGAACAAGTTAACAGCTCAAGTTCATAACTAATCTGAGGCACATCAAAAATACAGGCAGTATATATAGACTATCAGTCATTTATTTACTAAGAGGAAAGGATGCTTTCCTTTCTGGGGTTGTGAGGAGAAGGCAATCTCGATTGTTTCACACCATTAACACCTAGTTGAGACACACTGGACTTTTTCTTCACTAAAAAGGTGTCAGTTGAGACTTGCTGTTGCTTAGGTTTCAAAACTTGTCTAAATTGAGACACAGAGTCGATGGCGTGAGTAGAAAGGAGAAGAGATGTTATTGTTTGAATGGGGAGTCTCTTCCATAATCACAAAAGGTAACGGTTACATAGTAGACATAGTTGAAATGAGACTTGCGTCCATCAAGTTCAGACTTCCTCACATTTGTTTTTTGCTGTTGATCCAAAAGAAGGCAAAAAAAAAAAAGAAAAAACCCAGTTTGAAGTACTTTCAATTTTGCAACAAACTAGGGAAAAAATCATTCTTGACCCCATAATGGCAGTCAGATTAATCCTTGGAAGCTATTACCCTCCGTTGAAAAATTATATCCTTGAATATTCTGTTTTTGCAAGTAAGCATCTAGTTGCTGTTTGAACATCTGTACGGACTCTGATAAAACCACTTCTTCATGCAGAGAATTCCACATCCTGATTGTTCTTACAGTTAAAAAAAAAAAATAAAAAATAAAACTTTCATTTGCCTTAGGTGTTCTTTCCCTTAATCATTCCACACCACTAACACCTGGTTGAGACTCATTGGACCTTAATTGCCTGCACTAACTAAAAAAATATCAATTGAGACTTGCTGCTGTTTTAAAATTTGTCTAAAATGAAACATAGCATTATCATTGAACATGTTTGTGGCATGACTTACAGCAGCTTTCAGGATAATATTTTTCAACAAAAAGTTGCACTTCAACCCACTTTGAACACATTTCTTTGATCAATGCACTAGGAACATTTCCCTTCCCTTCTACAAGACAATTCCTCAAATGCCATCTGTTGCTGCTCCTCTATGAGTTCTTCTGTGGTGAGTTAGGCCTCTTGAGCCTCCAATTCTTCATCATTCACCTCCATGCCTACCGACTTTCCTAGAGTCACAATATCACCAACAACAGAAGCATCCCGTTCAAAACCCCCAAACACTCTTCCAGGGACAGCCTCTGGCCACAATTTCCTTCAGGCTCAGTTTCTGGTCCTGTAAGACACATTCCTGCATGCTTTATCTAGGAGGTATAAACAATGGAGGATATTAAAATGATTTCCACAGAACTCTCTAGGGCTTAGCTTTGTGTCTGAAGTCACTTCAAAGCACCTTTGGAACAGTGCTTTGGGATTAAAGCTTCTTGAAGTTTAAAATTATCTGCAATTTGCTTTTCATGACATTTTTTTTTTTTTTTTTACACACCCTTGGGCTCTCCGAGTGGTGGACTAGTAAAGGATGCAATTTAAATCCCCACTTGCATTCCCACACAACAACTGGGTTAACCTGTCCTTCATTGGCTTGTATCCTGGCAATCATTTATCCTCCTTTGTTACATAGGTCCTCTTTGGCATATTCTTCCAAAACAAGACTGTCTCAGCACTCTTAAACATTTGCTGGGAAATTAATTCCTCTACATAGGGTTTAAATTCAGAAAACAATTTCTCAGCCTTGTCTTTGTTAGCCAAAAAGAAATGCACCTTATACACACACTTATATACATGGTAAGTGAATGCAGCCTCCCTCAGATCGCTCCCAGCTAGCAATCAACTTGAACACAAGAATATACAAAACACAACGAGGGAACCGGCTGATTATCTAAATGGAGATGAATAAAAAGAAGTATAGTGTAATACAGTTTTACAATATTAACACTGCGCAATATGAAATGCACTCACAGGATATTGGACAGTTCAGGCGTATATGGTGCCACCCCTGATGATATGGGGGGCTGGGGGAATCCCCTGGGCACTTCCACTCAAAATGCAGGACTCCGGGTGAAGATATGAAAAAAGCGGCTTTAATTGTATAAAAATATAAACTAGATACAAATAGAGGTCCTACGCGTTTCGTCCCCTCTATAAAGTATGGGACTTCCTCAGGGACCACATTATTAAAATAACAATCAATGCAGTACGCAGTTTTTTGATCGTACTGCATTGATTGTTATTTTAATATTGTGGTCCCTGAGGAAGTCCCATACTTTATAGAGGGGACGAAACGCGTAGGACCTCTATTTGTATCTATTTTATATTTTTATACAATTAAAGCCGCTTTTTTCATATCTTCACCCGGAGTCCTGCATTTTGAGTGGAAGTGCCCAGGGGATTCCCCCAGCCCTCCATATCATCAGGGGTGGCACCATATACGCCTGAACTGTCCAATATCCTGTGAGTGCATTTCATATTGCGCAGTGTTAATATTGTAAAACTGTATTACACTATACTTCTTTTTATTCATCTCCATTTAGATAATCAGCCGGTTCCCTCGTTGTGTTTTGTATATTCTTGTCTTTGTTAGCACTGGAAGCTCCGCCATGCCTCACCACAAACCTTTCAAACTTCTTCTCAAACCTTTCAAACCACCCTCTACTTGCCTTGAATATATCACTCTCACGACTTTTAACCCCTTCTGCACCGCGGGGGGTGGTGGGCACTATAGTGACAGGAAAAAAAACTATTTTGTTTTCCTGTCACTATAGTTTCCCTTTAAATATGTAAAAACTGTGCCTTTTAAAAGATGCCATTTTAAAGTGAACCTATTATGCAAAAATGAACTTACCCGAAATCGCTCCCATATACATTGAGTACACATATATCACAGAGATACATGGTGCTTTCAATGTAAAATATAAAGATTTACTCACTTTTTCTCCATTTCATAATAGCTTTGTGGGTGCTACTCTTTATGTAACACCCACCTCATTGTCACCCTCCGCTGTGCCTGCGTACCTCCTGAAGTCTTCTTTGTCAGGAACGTCGGCTTTATTGCCAATGTCGGAACGGAATGATGTCATGTCACTTTTCTACAATACTCCCAATTGGGCGCTATGGGTGGAGAGCAGATTCTCTCTCTGAGCATGCAGAGCCATTGACTGACAACTGGGATAAAATCTATTATACTACAGGGCAGTTGAATGCTTCAATTTGATTGGTTGACAAACGTTCTAAGGTGTGCATTATTTTCAGGGAGACGCACGGCTAAAGTAGTTCCAGACAGGTCTTGACCGCATTACAGTTCCATATCACTTTGCGTAGTCAACTATAACAGTGAAAAAAAAAAAAAATCAAGCCAAAGATCACCAGGAAAAAGAAACCCTCTGCTAACATACAGCCCCATGCGCTTGATCTACCATTTTCGATGTCTAACTTCACAACCAATGGAAATGTGCAGTTTAATTGGAATAAAGTATATAGTCCTATCTATAATCAATAGAAAATTGAACTGAATATACATAAATAGATAGCCCTGCTGCACGGGTTTTCGTTGTCGCCTACTGTCAATAATAGAAAAATAAAATTAGCAAATGAATTAATAAATAAATTAAATATTGATGCACATGCTTCTCTGTCACATTATTGCAACCTCTCTCTGTCTTTCTAATAACTGCATTAGTCTGCTATCAGTGGCTCAAATCTCTGTTACTAACTCTTAAATTACGTTTTGGAATTAGCAACGAAGGCATGGGAATTGATGCGTAAGAAATTATTGCTACATACAAGAGCGTTTTAATGACAAAAACTTGACAAAACGTCTTGAAATAAATCATCTAAAAACAATGTTTTGAGGTGTGGTAACTGTAGTATAAGCGGAATAATTGACTCCAGGCTGTTGAATTGTTAGAAAAAAAACAAAAAAACACAGCCGAGGTGTAACGGCCGACCACATTACCATCTCGAGTGTGCATTATTTTTCTAATAGTTCAACAGCCTGGAGTGAATTATTCCTTACTTATTAAATAGGCTTTTCTCCTAATCTAAACATTGACTAGCAAAACTGCTAATACAAAGTATAGATAGAATCTTATTCTCAGTCTATTGCTGTGCATCATGACAGGTACCCTTACACATGGCATTAAATTACTAATGCTTCTATAAGGAATACACACACTTAACTCCTTCCATTTCTGATTAGTTCAATGTTTGGTGGGAAAAAAAGTTGTTGAATAATACAACAGAAAATATAAATACAAACAATGGCTGTAACACGGTGTGCAGTATGAAGACAGACACAGTACAGCTCTCTCCACATGGAGCCGGCCACCAGGACCAGGACCAGGTGCTGTATGTGTGGCTCCCGGTCCCACCATGCGGCCATGCTCGCTCTCCACGAGGCTCAGTGTTGGCAGCAGGAGGTGGGCGGAGTCTGGTGACGATGCACACAGTACCACGAGTGGGAGTGTCCGCCGGTCTGGGATGCCCAATGGGATGCCGCTGTTCATTAAGTGGGCGGGGCCGTGGAGTTGAGCCGCTCGCAGTCTGGGAAGTGAGTGCAGAGGAGGCGGTGGGTGACGGGAGCGGGCTGATCGCCGGGCTCTACCTTGACAGCCACAGGGGACACGGGGAGCATGGAGCCCGTGCGTGGAGGAGGGAAAACCAACCCACTGGAGACCGCCAACTTCTGCTCTAAAGTGTTTTTCTGGTGAGTTTTATTATGTGTGTTCATCATAATGATGGCAAAGGTGTCTGGACTCAGGGGGGGTTGGTAGGGTTCTGTGACAGGGTGCTTGGTGTAGTTGGCAGGGTTCTGTTGGCACGGTGCTAGGTATAGTGTGCAGTTTTTGGTTGCTTGGTGTAGTTGTTAGGGTTTAGTTGGCAGGGTTCTGTTGGCAGGGTGCTAGGTGTTGTTGGCATGGTTCTGTGACAGGGTGCTTGGTGTAGTTGGCAGTGTGCAGTTTTTGGTTGCTTGGTATAGTTGTTAGGCTTTAGTTGGTAGGGTTCTGTTGGCAAGGTGCTAGGTATTTTGGCAGGGTTCTGTGACAAGGTGCTTGGTGTAGTTGGCAGTGTGCAGTTTTTGGTTGCTTGGTTTAGTTGGCATGGTTCTGTTGGCAGGGTGCTTGGTATAGTGTGCAGTTTTTGGTTGCTTGGTGTAGTTGTTAGGGTTTAGTTGATAGGGTTCTGTTGGCGGGGTGCTAGGTGTAGTTGGCAGGGTTCTGTGACAGGGTGCTTGGTGTAGTTGGCGGGGTGCAGTTTTTGGTTGCTTGGTTCTGTTGGTAAGGTTCTGTTGGCAAGGTGCTGGCAGGGTTCTGTGACAGGGTGCTTGGTGTAGTTGGCAGTGTGCAGTTTTTGGTTGCTTGGTTTAGTTGGCATGGTTCTGTTGGCAGGGTGCTTGGTATAGTGTGCAGTTTTTGGTTGCTTGGTGTAGTTGTTAGGGTTTAGTTGGTAGGGTTCTGTTTGCAGGGTGCTAGGTGTTGTTGGCAGGATTCTGTTACAGGGTGCTAGGTGTAGTTGGCAGGGTTCTGTGACAGGGTGCTTGGTGTAGTTGGCAGTGTGCAGTTTTTGGTTGCTTGGTTTAGTTGGCAGGGTTCTGTTGGCAGGGTGCTAGGTGTTGGTGGCATGGTTCTGTGACAGGGTGCTTGGTGTAGTTGGCAGTGTGCAGTTTTTGGTTGCTTGGTATAGTTGTTAGGCTTTAGTTGGTAGGGTTCTGTTGGCAAGGTGCTAGGTCTTGTTGGCAGGGTTCTGTGACAAGGTGCTTGGTGTAGTTGGCAGTGTGCAGTTTTTGGTTGCTTGGTTTAGTTGGCATGGTTCTGTTGGCAGGGTGCTTGGTATAGTGTGCAGTTTTTGGTTGCTTGGTGTAGTTGTTAGGGTTTAGTTGGTAGGGTTCTGTTTGCAGGGTGCTAGGTGTTGTTGGCAGGGTTCTGTGACAGGGTGCTTGGTGTAGTTGGCAGTGTGCAGTTTTTGGTTGCTTGGTGTAGTTGTTAGGGTTTAGTTGGTAGGGTTCTGTTTGCAGGGTGCTAGGTGTTGTTGGCAGGGTTCTGTGACAGGGTGCTTGGTGTAGTTGGCAGTGTGCAGTTTTTGGTTGCTTGGTGTAGTTGTTAGGGTTTAGTTGGCAGGGTTCTGTTGGCAGGGTGCTAGGTGTTGTTGGCATGGTTCTGTGACAGGGTGCTTGGTGTAGTTGGCAGTGTGCAGTTTTTGGTTGCTTGGTATAGTTGTTAGGCTTTAGTTGGTAGGGTTCTGTTGGCAAGGTGCTAGGTATTTTGGCAGGGTTCTGTGACAAGGTGCTTGGTGTAGTTGGCAGTGTGCAGTTTTTGGTTGCTTGGTTTAGTTGGCATGGTTCTGTTGGCAGGGTGCTTGGTATAGTGTGCAGTTTTTGGTTGCTTGGTGTAGTTGTTAGGGTTTAGTTGGCAGGGTTCTGTTGGCAGGGTGCTAGGTGTTGTTGGCAGGGTTCTGTGACAGGGTGCTTGGTGTAGTTGCAGTGTGCAGTTTTTGGTTGCTTGGTAGTTGGCAGGGTTCTGTGACAGGGTGCTTGGTGTAGTTGGCAGTGTGCAGTTTTTGGTTGCTTGGTTTAGTTGGCAGGGTTCTGTGACAGGGTGCTTGGTGTAGTTGGC
This sequence comes from Pelobates cultripes, assembly GCA_933207985.1. Taxonomy (NCBI): domain Eukaryota; kingdom Metazoa; phylum Chordata; class Amphibia; order Anura; family Pelobatidae; genus Pelobates; species Pelobates cultripes. The sequence continues at coordinate 289,755,430 of OW240912.1, forward strand.
AGTGTGCAGTTTTTGGTTGTTTGGTTTAGTTGACGGGGTTCTGTTGGCAGGGTGCTTGGTATAGTGTGCAGTTTATGGTTGCTTGGTGTAGTCGTTAGGGTTTAGTTGGCAGGGAGCTAGGTGTTGTTGGCATGGTTCTTTGACAGGGTGCTTGGTGTAGTTGGCAGTGTGCAGTTTTTGGTTGCTTGGTATAGTTGTTAGGGTTTAGTTTGTAGGGTTCTGTTGGCAAGGTGCTAGGTGATGTGGGCAGTGTTTGTGACAGGGTGCTTGGTGTAGTTGGCAGTGTGCAGTTTTTGGTTGCTTGGTTTAGTTGGTAGGGTTCTGTTGCAAGGTGCTAGGTGTTTTTGGCAGGGTTCTGTGACAGGGTGCTAGGTGTTGTTGGCAGGGTGCAGTTTTTGGTTGCTTGGTTTAGTTGGCATGGTTCTGTTGGCAGGGTGCTTGGTATAGTGTGCAGTTTTTGGTTGCTTGGTGTAGTTGTTAGGGTTTAGTTGGTAGGGTTCTGTTTGCAGGGTGCTAGGTGTTGTTGGCAGGATTCTGTTACAGGGTGCTAGGTGTAGTTGGCAGGGTTCTGTGACAGGGTGCTTGGTGTAGTTGGCAGTGTGCAGTTTTTGGTTGCTTGGTTTAGTTGGCAGGGTTCTGTTGGCAGGGTGCTAGGTGTTGGTGGCATGGTTCTGTGACAGGGTGCTTGGTGTAGTTGGCAGTGTGCAGTTTTTGGTTGCTTGGTATAGTTGTTAGGCTTTAGTTGGTAGGGTTCTGTTGGCAAGGTGCTAGGTCTTGTTGGCAGGGTTCTGTGACAAGGTGCTTGGTGTAGTTGGCAGTGTGCAGTTTTTGGTTGCTTGGTTTAGTTGGCATGGTTCTGTTGGCACGGTGCTTGGTATAGTGTGCAGTTTTTGGTTGCTTGGTGTAGTTGTTAGGCTTTAGTTGGTAGGGTTCTGTTGGCAAGGTGCTAGGTCTTGTTGGCATGGTTCTGTGACAGGGTGCTTGGTGTAGTTGGCAGTGTGCAGTTTTTGGTTGCTTGGTATAGTTGGCAGGGTTCTGTGACAGGGTGCTTGGTGTAGTTGGCAGTGTGCAGTTTTTGGTTGTTTGGTTTAGTTGACGGGGTTCTGTTGGCAGGGTGCTTGGTATAGTGTGCAGTTTATGGTTGCTTGGTGTAGTCGTTAGGGTTTAGTTGGCAGGGAGCTAGGTGTTGTTGGCATGGTTCTTTGACAGGGTGCTTGGTGTAGTTGGCAGTGTGCAGTTTTTGGTTGCTTGGTATAGTTGTTAGGGTTTAGTTTGTAGGGTTCTGTTGGCAAGGTGCTAGGTGATGTGGGCAGTGTTTGTGACAGGGTGCTTGGTGTAGTTGGCAGTGTGCAGTTTTTGGTTGCTTGGTTTAGTTGGTAGGGTTCTGTTGGCAAGGTGCTAGGTGTTTTTGGCAGGGTTCTGTGACAGGGTGCTAGGTGTTGTTGGCAGGGTGCAGTTTTTGGTTGCTTGGTTTAGTTGGCAGGGTGCTTGGTATAGTGTGCAGTTTTTGGTTGCTTGGTGTAGTTGTTAGGGTTTAGTTGGTAGGGTTCTGTTTGCAGGGTGCTAGGTGTTGTTGGCAGGGTTCTGTGACAGGGTGCTAGGTGTAGTTGGCAGGGTTCTGTGACAGGGTGCTTGGTGTAGTTGGCTGTGTGCAGTTTTTGGTTGCTTGGTTTAGTTGGCAGGGTTCTGTTGGCAGGGTTCTGTTGGCAGGGTGCTAGGTGTTGGTGGCATGGTTCTGTGACAGGGTGCTTGGTGTAGTTGGTGTGCAGTTTTTGGTTGTTTGGTTTAGTTGGCGGGGTTCTGTTGGCAGGGTGCTTGGTATAGTGTGCAGTTTATGGTTGCTTGGTGTAGTCGTTAGGGTTTAGTTGGCAGGGAGCTAGGTGTTGTTGGCATGGTTCTGTGACAGGGTGCTTGGTGTAGTTGGCAGTGTGCAGTTTTTGGTTGCTTGGTATAGTTGTTAGGGTTTAGTTTGTAGGGTTCTGTTGGCAAGGTGCTAGGTATTTTGGCAGGGTTCTGTGACAAGGTGCTTGGTGAAGTTGGCAGTGTGCAGTTTTTGGTTGCTTGGTTTAGTTGGCAGGGTTCTGTGACAGGGTGCTTGGTGTAGTTGGCAGTGTGCAGTTTTTGGTTGCTTGGTTTAGTTGGCAGGGTTCTGTGACAGGGTGCTTGGTGTAGTTGGCAGTGTGCAGTTTTTGGTTGCTTGGTATAGTTGTTAGGCTTTAGTTGGCAGGGTTCTGTTGGCAAGGTGCTAGGTATTTTGGCAGGGTTCTGTGACAAGGTGCTTGGTGTAGTTGGCAGTGTGCAGTTTTTGGTTGCTTGGTATAGTTGTTAGGCTTTAGTTGGTAGGGTTCTGTTGGCAAGGTGCTAGGTCTTGTTGGCAGGGTTCTGTGACAAGGTGCTTGGTGTAGTTGGCAGTGTGCAGTTTTTGGTTGCTTGGTTTACTTGGCATGGTTCTGTTGGCAGGGTGCTTGGTATAGTGTGCAGTTTTTGGTTGCTTGGTGTAGTTGTTAGGGTTTAGTTGGTAGGGTTCTGTTTGCAGGGTGCTAGGTGTTGTTGGCAGGGTTCTGTGACAGGGTGCTAGGTGTAGTTGGCAGGGTTCTGTGACAGGGTGCTAGGTGTAGTTGGCAGGGTTCTGTGACAGGGTGCTTGGTGTAGTTGGCAGTGTGCAGTTTTTGGTTGCTTGGTTTAGTTGGCAGGGTTCTGTGACAGGGTATTTGGTGTAGTTGGCAGTGTGCAGTTTTTGGTTGCTTGGTTTAGTTGGCATGGTTCTGTTGGCAGGGTGCTTGGTATAGTGTGCAGTTTTTGGTTGCTTGGTGTAGTTGTTAGGGTTTAGTTGGTAGGGTTCTGTTTGCAGGGTGCTAGGTGTTGTTGGCAGGGTTCTGTGACAGGGTGCTAGGTGTAGTTGGCAGGGTTCTGTGACAGGGTGCTAGGTGTAGTTGGCAGGGTTCTGTGACAGGGTGCTTGGTGTAGTTGGCAGTGTGCAGTTTTTGGTTGCTTGGTTTAGTTGGCAGGGTTCTGTGACAGGGTGCTTGGTGTAGTTGGCAGTGTGCAGTTTTTGGTTGCTTGGTTTAGTTGGCAGGGTTCTGTGACAGGGTGCTTGGTGTAGTTGGCAGTGTGCAGTTTTTGGTTTGGTTTAGTTGACGGGGTTCTGTTGGCAGGGTGCTTGGTATAGTGTGCAGTTTATGGTTGCTTGGTGTAGTTGTTAGGGTTTAGTTGGCAGGGTTCTGTGACAGGGTGCTTGGTGTAGTTGGCAGTGTGCAGTTTTTGGTTGCTTGGTTTAGTTGGCAGGGTTTAGTTGGCAGGGTTCTGTTGGCAGGGTGGTAGGTGTTGGCATTGTTCTGTGACAGGGTGCTTGGTGTAGTTGGCAGTGTGCAGTTTTTGGTTGCTTGGTTTTTGGTTGGCATGGTTCTGTTGGCAGGGTGCTTGGTATAGTGTGCAGTTTTTGGTTGCTTGGTGTAGTTGTTAGGGTTTAGTTGGTAGGTTTCTGTCTGCAGGGTGCTAGGTGTAGTTGGCAGGGTTCTGTGACAGGGTGCTTGGTGTAGTTGGCAGTGTGCAGTTTTTGGTTGCTTGGTTCTGTTGGTAAGGTTCTGTTGGCAAGGTGCTGGCAGGGTTCTGTGACAGGGTGCTTGGTGTAGTTGGCAGTGTGCAGTTTTTGGTTGCTTGGTTTAGTTGGCAGGATTCTGTTGGCACGGTGCTTGGTATAGTGTGCAGTTTTTGGTTGCTTGGTGTAGTTGTTAGGGTTTAGTTGGCAGGGTTCTGTGACAGGTGCTTTCTTTGCGTAGCTGGTGTGCGCGGTTGCTTGGTTTTTGGTTGGCATGGTTCTGTTGGCAGGGTGCTTGGTATAGTGTGCAGTTTTTGGTTGCTTGGTGTAGTTGTTAGGGTTTAGTTGGTAGGTTTCTGTCTGCAGGGTGCTAGGTGTAGTTGGCAGGGTTCTGTGACAGGGTGCTTGGTGTAGTTGGCAGTGTGCAGTTTTTGGTTGCTTGGTTCTGTTGGTAAGGTTCTGTTGGCAAGGTGCTGGCAGGGTTCTGTGACAGGGTGCTTGGTGTAGTTGGCAGTGTGCAGTTTTTGGTTGCTTGGTTTAGTTGGCAGGATTCTGTTGGCACGGTGCTTGGTATAGTGTGCAGTTTTTGGTTGCTTGGTGTAGTTGTTAGGGTTTAGTTGGCAGGGTTCTGTGACAGGGTGCTTGGTGTAGTTGGCAGTGTGCAGTTTTTGGTTGCTTGGTTTAGTTGGCAGGGTTCTGTTGGCACGGTGCTTGGTATAGTGTGCAGTTTTTGGTTGCTTGGTGTAGTTGTTAGGGTTTAGTTGGTAGGGTTCTGTTGGCGGGGTGCTAGGTGTAGTTGGCAGGGTTCTGTGACAGGGTGCTTGGTGTAGTTGGCAGTGTGCAGTTTTTGGTTGCTTGGTTCTGTTGGTAAGGTTCTGTTGGCAAGGTGCTGGCAGGGTTCTGTGACAGGGTGCTTGGTGTAGTTGGCAGTGTGCAGTTTTTGGTTGCTTGGTTTAGTTGGCAGGGTTCTGTTGGCACGTTGCTTGGTGTAGTTGTTAGGGTTTAGTTGGCAGGGTTCTGTGACAGGGTGCTTGGTGTAGTTGGCAGTGTGCAGTTTTTGGTTGCTTGGTTTAGTTGGTAGGGTTCTGTTGGCACGGTGCTTGGTATAGTTAGCAGTGTGCAGTTTTTGGTTGCTTGGTGTAGTTGTTAGGGTTTAGTTGGTAGGGTTCTGTTGGCAAGGTGCTAGGTGTAGTTGGCAGTGTGCAGTTTTTGGTTGCTTGGTTTAGTTGGCAGGGTGCTTGGTATAGTTGGCAGTGTGCAGTTTTTGGTTGCTTGGTGTAGTTGTTAGGGTTTAGTTGGCAGGGTTCTTTTGGCAAGGGGCTAGGTGTTGTTGGCATGGTTCTGTGACAGGGTGCTTGGTGTAGTTGGCAATGTGCAGTTTTTGGTTGTTTGGTTTAGTTGACAGGGTTCTGTTGGCAGGGTGCTTGGTATAGTGTGCCGTTTATGGTTGCTTGGTGTAGTCGTTAGGGTTTAGTTGGCCGGGAGCTAGGTGTTGTTGGCATGGTTCTGTGACAGGGTGCTTGGTGTAGTTGGCAGTGTGCAGTTTTTGGTTGCTTGGTATAGTTGTTAGGGTTTAGTTTGTAGGGTTCTGTTGGCAAGGTGCTAGGTGATGTGTGCAGGGTTTGTGA
>OW240912.1:289760695-289956448 GCA_933207985.1 Pelobates cultripes
TTAGTTGGCAGGGTTCTGTTGGCAGGGTGCTAGGTGTTGTTGGCATGGTTCTGTGACAGGGTGCTTGGTGTAGTTGGCAGTGTGCAGTTTTTGGTTGCTTGGTATAGTTGGTAGGCTTTAGTTGGTAGGGTTCTGTTGGCAAGGTGCTAGGTATTTTGGCAGGGTTCTGTGACAAGGTGCTTGGTGAAGTTGGCAGTGTGCAGTTTTTGGTTGCTTGGTTTAGTTGGCAGGGTTCTGTGACAGGGTGCTTGGTGTAGTTGCAGTGTGCAGTTTTTGGTTGCTTGGTTTAGTTGGCAGGGTTCTGTGACAGGGGAAGTGCTTGGTGTAGTTGCAGTGTGCAGTTTTGGTCGTTTGGTTTAGCTGGTGTGTGACAGGGTGCTTGGTGTAGCTGGCAGGTGCGGCGCTTGGCTGCTTGGTTTAGCTGGCAGGGTTCTGCATTAGGGTGCTTGGTGTGAAGGCAGTGTGCAGTTTTGGTTGCTAGGTGTAGTTGGCAGGGTTCTGTGACAGGGTGCTAGGTGTAGTTGGCAGGGTTCTGTGACAAGGTGCTAGGTGTAGTTGGCAGGGTTCTGTGACAGGGTGCTTGGTGTAGTTGGCAGTGTGCAGTTTTTGGTTGCTTGGTTTAGTTGGCAGGGTTCTGTTGGCACGGTGTTTGGTATAGTGTGCAGTTTTTGGTTGCTTGGTGTAGTTGTTAGGGTTTAGTTGGCAGGGTTCTGTGACAGGGTGCTTGGTGTAGTTGGCAGTGTGCAGTTTTTGGTTGTTTGGTTTAGTTGGCAGGGTTCTGTGACAGGGTGCTTGGTGTAGTTGGCAGTGTGCAGTTTTTGGTTGCTTGGTTTAGTTGGCAGGGTTCTGTTGGCACGGTGCTTGGTATAGTGTGCAGTTTATGGTTGCTTGGTGTAGTCGTTAGGGTTTAGTTGGCAGGGAGCTAGGTGTTGTTGGCATGGTTCTGTGACAGGGTGCTTGGTGTAGTTGGCAGTGTGCAGTTTTTGGTTGCTTGGTATAGTTGTTAGGGTTTAATTTGTAGGGTTCTGTTGGCAAGGTGCTAGGTGATGTGGGCAGGGTTTGTGACAGGGTGCTTGGTGTAGTTGGCAGTGTGCAGTTTTTGGTTGCTTGGTTTAGTTGGTAGGGTTCTGTGACAGGGTGCTTGGTGTAGTTGGCAGGGTTCTGTTGGCACGGTGCTAGGTATAGTGTGCAGTTTTTGGTTGCTTGGTGTAGTTGTTAGGGTTTAGTTGGCAGGGTTCTGTTGGCAGGGTGCTAGGTGTTGTTGGCATGGTTCTGTGACAGGGTGCTTGGTGTAGTTGGCAGTGTGCAGTTTTTGGTTGCTTGGTATAGTTGTTAGGCTTTAGTTGGTAGGGTTCTGTTGGCAAGGTGCTAGGTATTTTGGCAGGGTTCTGTGACAAGGTGCTTGGTGTAGTTGGCAGTGTGCAGTTTTTGGTTGCTTGGTTTAGTTGGCATGGTTCTGTTGGCAGGGTGCTTGGTATAGTGTGCAGTTTTTGGTTGCTTGGTGTAGTTGTTAGGGTTTAGTTGATAGGGTTCTGTTGGCGGGGTGCTAGGTGTAGTTGGCATGGTTCTGTGACAGGGTGCTTGGTGTAGTTGGCAGTGTGCAGTTTTTGGTTGCTTGGTATAGTTGGCAGGGTTCTGTGACAGGGTGCTTGGTGTAGTTGGCAGTGTGCAGTTTTTGGTTGCTTGGTTTAGTTGGCAGGGTTCTGTGACAGGGTGCTTGGTGTAGTTGGCAGTGTGCAGTTTTTGGTTGTTTGGTTTAGTTGACGGGGTTCTGTTGGCAGGGTGCTTGGTATAGTGTGCAGTTTATGGTTGCTTGGTGTAGTCGTTAGGGTTTAGTTGGCAGGGAGCTAGGTGTTGTTGGCATGGTTCTGTGACAGGGTGCTTGGTGTAGTTGGCAGTGTGCAGTTTTGGTTGCTTGGTAGCAGGTTGTTAGGGTTTAGTTTGTAGGGTTCTGTTGGCAAGGTGCTAGGTGATGTGGGCAGTGTTTGTGACAGGGTGCTTGAATTGTGGTTTAAGCGGTGTGCAGTTTGCTTGGTTTTAGTTGGTGGGGTTCTGTTGGCTAGGTGTTTTGGCGGGGTTTTCTGTGTGACAGGGTGCTAGGTGTTGTTGGCAGGGTGCAGTTTTTGGTTGCTTGGTTTAGTTGGCAGGGTGCTTGGTATAGTGTGCAGTTTTTGGTTGCTTGGTGTAGTTGTTAGGGTTTAGTTGGTAGGGTTCTGTTTGCAGGGTGCTAGGTGTTGTTGGCAGGGTTCTGTGACAGGGTGCTAGGTGTAGTTGGCAGGGTTCTGTGACAGGGTGCTTGGTGTAGTTGGCTGTGTGCAGTTTTTGGTTGCTTGGTTTAGTTGGCAGGGTTCTGTTGGCAGGGTTCTGTTGGCAGGGTGCTAGGTGTTGGTGGCATGGTTCTGTGACAGGGTGCTTGGTGTAGTTGGCAGTGTGCAGTTTTTGGTTGCTTGGTATAGTTGTTAGGCTTTAGTTGGCAGGGTTCTGTTGGCAAGGTGCTAGGTATTTTGGCAGGGTTCTGTGACAAGGTGCTTGGTGTAGTTGGCAGTGTGCAGTTTTTGGTTGCTTGGTTTAGTTGGCATGGTTCTGTTGGCAGGGTGCTTGGTATAGTGTGCAGTTTTTGGTTGCTTGGTGTAGTTGTTAGGGTTTAGTTGGTAGGGTTCTGTTTGCAGGGTGCTAGGTGTTGTTGGCAGGGTTCTGTGACAGGGTGCTTGGTGTAGTTGGCAGTGTGCAGTTTTTGGTTGCTTGGTTTAGTTGGCAGGGTTCTGTTGGCACGGTGCTTGGTATAGTGTGCAGTTTTTGGTTGCTTGGTGTAGTTGTTAGGGTTTAGTTGGCAGGGTTCTGTTGGCAGGGTGCTAGGTGTTGTTGGCATGGTTCTGTGACAGGGTGCTTGGTGTAGTTGGCAGTGTGCAGTTTTTGGTTGCTTGGTATAGTTGTTAGGCTTTAGTTGGTAGGGTTCTGTTGGCAAGGTGCTAGGTATTTTGGCAGGGTTCTGTGACAAGGTGCTTGGTGTTGTTGGCAGGGTGCAGTTTTTGGTTGCTTGGTTTAGTTGGCATGGTTCTGTTGGCAGGGTGCTTGGTATAGTGTGCAGTTTTTGGTTGCTTGGTGTAGTTGTTAGGGTTTAGTTGGTAGGGTTCTGTTTGCAGGGTGCTAGGTGTTGTTGGCAGGGTTCTGTGACAGGGTGCTAGGTGTAGTTGGCAGGGTTCTGTGACAGGGTGCTAGGTGTAGTTGGCAGGGTTCTGTGACAGGGTGCTTGGTGTAGTTGGCAGGGTGCAGTTTTTGGTTGCTTGGTTTAGTTGGCAGGGTTCTGTGACAGGGTGCTTGGTGTAGTTGGCAGTGTGCAGTTTTTGGTTGTTTGGTTTAGTTGGCATGGTTCTGTGACAGGGTGCTTGGTGTAGTTGGCAGTGTGCAGTTTTTGGTTGCTTGGTATAGTTGGCAGGGTTCTGTGACAGGGTGCTTGGTGTAGTTGGCAGTGTGCAGTTTTTGGTTGTTTGGTTTAGTTGACGGGGTTCTGTTGGCAGGGTGCTTGGTATAGTGTGCAGTTTATGGTTGCTTGGTGTAGTCGTTAGGGTTTAGTTGGCAGGGAGCTAGGTGTTGTTGGCATGGTTCTGTGACAGGGTGCTTGGTGTAGTTGGCAGTGTGCAGTTTTTGGTTGCTTGGTATAGTTGTTAGGGTTTAGTTTGTAGGGTTCTGTTGGCAAGGTGCTAGGTATTTTGGCAGGGTTCTGTGACAAGGTGCTTGGTGAAGTTGGCAGTGTGCAGTTTTTGGTTGCTTGGTTTAGTTGGCAGGGTTCTGTGACAGGGTGCTTGGTGTAGTTGGCAGTGTGCAGTTTTTGGTTGCTTGGTTTAGTTGGTAGGGTTCTGTTGGCACGGTGCTTGGTATAGTTAGCAGTGTGCAGTTTTTGGTTGCTTGGTTTAGTTGGTAGGGTTCTGTTGGCAAGGTGCTAGGTGTTGTTGGCAGGGTTCTGTGACAGGGTGCTTGGAGTAGTTGGCAGCGTGCAGTTTTTGGTTGCTTGGTTTAGTTGTCAGGGTTCTGTTGGCAGAGTGCTTGGTATAGTTGGTAGTGTGCAGTTTTTGGTTGCTTGGTTTAGTTGGCAGGGTGCTTGGTATAGTTGGCAGTGTGCAGTTTTTGGTTGCTTGGTGTAGTTGTTAGGGTTTAGTTGGCAGGGTTCTGCTGGCAAGGGGCTAGGTGTTGTTGGCATGGTTCTGTGACAGGGTGCTTGGTGTAGTTGGCAGTGTGCAGTTTTTGGTTGTTTTTAGTTGACAGGGTTCTGTTGGCAGGGTGCTTGGTATAGTGTGCAGTTTATGGTTGCTTGGTGTAGTCGTTAGGGTTTAGTTGGCAGGGAGCTAGGTGTTGTTGGCATTGTTCTGTGACAGGGTGCTTGGTGTAGTTGGCAGTGTGCAGTTTTTGGTTGCTTGGTATAGTTGTTAGGGTTTAGTTTGTAGGGTTCTGTTGGCAAGGTGCTAGGTGATGTGGGCAGGGTTTGTGACAGGGTGCTTGGTGTAGTTGGCAGTGTGCAGTTTTTGGTTGCTTGGTTTAGTTGGTAGGGTTCTGTTTGCAAGGTGCTAGGTGTAGTTGGCAGGGTTCTGTTGGCACGGTGCTTGGTATAGTGTGCAGTTTTTGGTTGCTTGGTGTAGTTGTTAGGGTTTAGTTGGCAGGGTTCTGTTGGCAGGGTGCTAGGTGTTGTTGGCATGGTTCTGTGACAGGGTGCTTGGTGTAGTTGGCAGTGTGCAGTTTTTGGTTGCTTGGTATAGTTGTTAGGCTTTAGTTGGTAGGCTTCTGTTGGCAAGGTGCTAGGTATTTTGGCAGGGTTCTGTGACAAGGTGCTTGGTGAAGTTGGCAGTGTGCAGTTTTTGGTTGCTTGGTTTAGTTGGCATGGTTCTGTTGGCAGGGTGCTTGGTATAGTGTGCAGTTTTTGGTTGCTTGGTGTAGTTGATAGGGTTTAGTTGGCAGGGAGCTAGGTGTTGTTGGCATGGTTCTGTGACAGGGTGCTTGGTGTAGTTGGCAGTGTGCAGTTTTTGGTTGCTTGGTATAGTTGTTAGGGTTTAATTTGTAGGGTTCTGTTGGCAAGGTGCTAGGTGATGTGGGCAGGGTTTGTGACAGGGTGCTTGGTGTAGTTGGCAGTGTGCAGTTTTTGGTTGCTTGGTTTAGTTGGTAGGGTTTAGTTGGTAGGGTTCTGTTTGCAGGGTGCTAGGTGTTGTTGGCAGGGTTCTGTGACAGGGTGCTAGGTGTAGTTGGCAGGGTTCTGTGACAGGGTGCTTGAGTGTAGTTGGCAGTGTGCAGTTTTGGTTGCTTGGTTTAGTTGGCAGGGTTCTGTGACAAGGGTGCTTGGTGTAGTTGGCAGTGTGTGCAGTTTTTGGATTTGCTTGGTTTTGGTTGGCAGGGTTCTGTGACAGGGTGCTTGGTGTAGTTGGCAGTGTGCAGTTTTTGGTTGTTTGGTTTAGTTGACGGGGTTCTGTTGGCAGGGTGCTTGGTATAGTGTGCAGTTTATGGTTGCTTGGTGTAGTCGTTAGGGTTTAGTTGGCAGGGTGCTAGGTGTTGTTGGCATGGTTCTGTGACAGGGTGCTTGGTGTAGTTGGCAGTGTGCAGTTTTTGGTTGCTTGGTATAGTTGTTAGGGTTTAGTTTGTAGGGTTCTGTTGGCAAGGTGCTTGGTGTAGTTGGCAGGGTTCTTTTGGCAAGGTGCTAGGTGTTGTTGGCAGGGTTCTGTGACAGGGTGTTTGGTGTAGTTGGCAGTGTGCAGTTTTTGGTTGCTTGGTATAGTTGTTAGGCTTTAGTTGGTAGGGTTCTGTTTGCAGGGTGTTAGGTGTTGTTGGCATGGTTCTGTGACAGGGTGCTTGGTGTTGTTGGCAGTGTGCAGTTTTTGGTTGCTTGGTATAGTTGTTAGGCTTTAGTTGGTAGGGTTCTGTTGGCAAGGTGCTAGGTCTTGTTGGCAGGGTTCTGTGACAAGGTGCTTGGTGTAGTTGGCAGTGTGCAGTTTTTGGTTGCTTGGTTTAGTTGGCATGGTTCTGTTGGCAGGGTGCTTGGTATAGTGTGCAGTTTTTGGTTGCTTGGTGTAGTTAGGGTTTAGTTGGTAGGGTTCTGTTTGCAGGGTGCTAGGTGTTGTTGGCAGGGTTCTGTGACAGGGTGCTAGGTGTAGTTGGCAGGGTTCTGTGACAGGGTGCTAGGTGTAGTTGGCAGGGTTCTGTGACAGGGTGCTTGGTGTAGTTGGCAGTGTGCAGTTTTTGGTTGCTTGGTTTAGTTGGCAGGGTTCTGTGACAGGGTGCTTGGTGTAGTTGGCAGTGTGCAGTTTTTGGTTGCTTGGTTTAGTTGGCAGGGTTCTGTGACAGGGTGCTTGGTGTAGTTGGCAGTGTGCAGTTTTTGGTTTGGTTTAGTTGACGGGGTTCTGTTGGCAGGGTGCTTGGTATAGTGTGCAGTTTATGGTTGCTTGGTGTAGTTGTTAGGGTTTAGTTGGCAGGGTTCTGTGACAGGGTGCTTGGTGTAGTTGGCAGTGTGCAGTTTTTGGTTGCTTGGTTTAGTTGGCAGGGTTTAGTTGGCAGGGTTCTGTTGGCAGGGTGGTAGGTGTTGGCATTGTTCTGTGACAGGGTGCTTGGTGTAGTTGGCAGTGTGCAGTTTTTGGTTGCTTGGTTTTTGGTTGGCATGGTTCTGTTGGCAGGGTGCTTGGTATAGTGTGCAGTTTTTGGTTGCTTGGTGTAGTTGTTAGGGTTTAGTTGGTAGGTTTCTGTCTGCAGGGTGCTAGGTGTAGTTGGCAGGGTTCTGTGACAGGGTGCTTGGTGTAGTTGGCAGTGTGCAGTTTTTGGTTGCTTGGTTCTGTTGGTAAGGTTCTGTTGGCAAGGTGCTGGCAGGGTTCTGTGACAGGGTGCTTGGTGTAGTTGGCAGTGTGCAGTTTTTGGTTGCTTGGTTTAGTTGGCAGGATTCTGTTGGCACGGTGCTTGGTATAGTGTGCAGTTTTTGGTTGCTTGGTGTAGTTGTTAGGGTTTAGTTGGCAGGGTTCTGTGACAGGGTGCTTGGTGTAGTTGGCAGTGTGCAGTTTTTGGTTGCTTGGTTTAGTTGGCAGGGTTCTGTTGGCACGGTGCTTGGTATAGTGTGCAGTTTTTGGTTGCTTGGTGTAATTGTTAGGGTTTAGTTGATAGGGTTCTGTTGGCGGGGTGCTAGGTGTAGTTGGCAGGGTTCTGTGACAGGGTGCTTGGTGTAGTTGGCAGTGTGCAGTTTTTGGTTGCTTGGTTCTGTTGGTAAGGTTCTGTTGGCAAGGTGCTGGCAGGGTTCTGTGACAGGGTGCTTGGTGTAGTTGGCAGTGTGCAGTTTTTGGTTGCTTGGTTTAGTTGGTGGGGTTCTGTTGGCACGGTGCTTGGTATAGTGTGCAGTTTTTGGTTGCTTGGTGTAGTTGTTAGGGTTTAGTTGGCAGGGTTCTGTGACAGGGTGCTTGGTGTAGTTGGCAGTGTGCAGTTTTTGGTTGCTTGGTTTAGTTGGTAGGGTTCTGTTGGCACGGTGCTTGGTATAGTTAGCAGTGTGCAGTTTTTGGTTGCTTGGTGTAGTTGTTAGGGTTTAGTTGGTAGGGTTCTGTTGGCAAGGTGCTAGGTGTAGTTGGCAGTGTGCAGTTTTTGGTTGCTTGGTTTAGTTGGCAGGGTGCTTGGTATAGTTGGCAGTGTGCAGTTTTTGGTTGCTTGGTGTAGTTGTTAGGGTTTAGTTGGCAGGGTTCTTTTGGCAAGGGGCTAGGTGTTGTTGGCATGGTTCTGTGACAGGGTGCTTGGTGTAGTTGGCAATGTGCAGTTTTTGGTTGTTTGGTTTAGTTGACAGGGTTCTGTTGGCAGGGTGCTTGGTATAGTGTGCCGTTTATGGTTGCTTGGTGTAGTCGTTAGGGTTTAGTTGGCCGGGAGCTAGGTGTTGTTGGCATGGTTCTGTGACAGGGTGCTTGGTGTAGTTGGCAGTGTGCAGTTTTTGGTTGCTTGGTATAGTTGTTAGGGTTTAGTTTGTAGGGTTCTGTTGGCAAGGTGCTAGGTGATGTGTGCAGGGTTTGTGACAGGGTGCTTGGTGTAGTTGGCAGTGTGCAGTTTTTGGTTGCTTGGTTTAGTTGGTAGGGTTCTGTTGGCAAGGTGCTTGGTGTAGTTGGCAGGGTTCTTTTGGCAAGGTGCTAGGTGTTGTTGGCAGGGTTCTGTGACAGGGTGTTTGGTGTAGTTGGCAGTGTGCAGTTTTTGGTTGCTTGGTATAGTTGTTAGGGTTTAGTTTGTAGGGTTCTGTTGGCAGGGTGCTAGGTGATGTGGGCAGTGTTTGTGACAGGGTGCTTGGTGTAGTTGGCAGTGTGCAGTTTTTGGTTGCTTGGTTTAGTTGGTAGGGTTCTGTTGGCAAGGTGCTTGGTGTAGTTGGCAGGGTTCTGTTGGCAAGGTGCTTGGTGTAGTTGGCAGGGTTCTTTTGGCAAGGTGCTTGGTGTAGTTGGCTGGGTTCTGTGACAGGGTGCTTGGTGTAGTTGGCAGTGTGCAGTTTTTGGGTGATTGGTATAGTTGTTAGGGTTTAGTTGTTAGGGTTCTGTTGGCCGGGTGCTAGGTGTTGTTGGCACGGTTCTGTTGGCAGGGTGCTAGGTGTTGTTGGCACAGTTCTGTTGGGAAGGTGCTTGGTGTAGTTGGCAGTGTGCAGTTTTTGGTTGCTTGGTTTAGTTGTCAGGGTTCTGTTGGCAGGGTGCTTGGTGTAGTTGCAGTGTGCAGTTTTTGGTTGCTTGGTTTAGTTGGCAGTGTGCAGTTTTTGGTTGCTTCGTGTAGTTGTTAGGGTTTAGTTGGTAGGGTTCTGTTGGCAGGGTGCTAGGTGTAGGCAGGGTACTGTGACAGGGTGCTTGGTGTTGTTGGCACGGTTCTGTGACAGGGTGCTTGGTGTAGTTGGCAGGGTGCAGTTTTTGGTTGCTTGGTGTAGTTGTCAGGGTTCTGTTGGCAGGGTGCTAGGTGTTGTTGGCAGAGTTCTGTTGGGAAGGTGCTTGGTGTAGTTGGCAGTGTGCAGTTTTTGGTTGCTTGGTTTAGTTGTCAGGGTTCTGTTGGGAAGGTGCTTGGTATAGTTGGTAGTGTGCAGTTTTTGGTTGCTTGGTATAGTTGTTAGGGTTTAGTTGGCAGAGTTCTGTTGGGAAGGTGCTAGGTGTTGTTGGCAGGGTTCTGTGACAGGGTGCTTGGTGTAGTTGGCAGTGTGCAGTTTTTGGTTGCTTGGTTTAGTTGGCAGGGTGCTTGGTATAGTTGTTAGGGTTTAGTTGGTAGGGTTCTTTTGGCAGGGTGATAGGTGTTGTTGATACTGTTTTGTGACAGAGTGCTTCGTGTAGTTGGCAGTGTGCAGTTTTTTGGTTGCTTGGTGTAGTTGGCAGAGTTCTGTTGGCAGGGTGCTTAGTGTAGTTGGTAGTATGCAGTTGTTGTTGCTTGGTTTAGTTGGCAGAGTTGTGTTTGCAGGGTGCTTGGTGCAGTTTGGAGGCCGCATGTTGTTTTTTTTTTTTTATCCCTCTGATAAGCTGTCATGTAAGCCTGTGTATGTGCTGAGCTGATGGGATTGTATTTTATGTAATAAGCATGACAGAACTGTGATTCATACTTGCTCCTGAAGTGCTGCTAATCTGTGCCAAAGCAGAGAACTCTGATCCCCACTTCCTAGTTGGCGTCTGTGACAGTAGTTGTCTCAATTCCTCTACCTTGCGTCAAGAAAACAGCTTTCTTTCCATTCAACATCTCCCCTGCATTGTTTTCAGGCACAGCGGAGAGCCAGAGATCAGGGTTATTACTTACTACTAGTTATTAATACAATTTTATTTGTTACCATTGTTTCAAGTAACTTGGTATTGGTGATGCTCATTATGTAAAGTGTTTGTTAAAAATCTTGGACTGTTTATACATATATGGAAACAGTGTAATAAAATAAGAAATGTATTCCTATACAGGAGGGTGTGAAATATTTCTTGAATTGAAATTACTTATATTGCATATAGGCTTATTTATATTGATCTTCTGTATACTTGTTACATATACTTGTCTAAGTGTTCTGTATACTTGTTACATATACTTGTCTAAGTGTTGTTCTACTAAGCCTTGGGCCTTTTGCCAAAGGGAAGATGTTTGTAATGTTCTGATAACCCAGCGTATATCTCAGGATTATTTTCTCATAGAGCATTGTCTTAGAGCTGTGGTACACAAAATGCTTTGTCTACATTGAAGATAATTATTGGGAAGGCTGTCTGGAAAGCTCAGAGATGCTTGAAGAGCCAGTGGGTCAAACTAGTTTTGTTCTGCTTAAAGTTGGGTTAAATTGGGAAAAGTCAAACATGTTTATTCACTGAAGTGCAAATTGCTGGGAAATAAAAGTAAAATTCAAAATTGAAAAAGTCATTTCCGCTTTCAGTTTTTCCGTTCTGTCATATTTTTGACCGCTTATAACAAAAGAAATCCACATTTTTATAACATTTGACTGATGACAAGCCTGTAGTTATGTTCCATTTCTGTTAGCGCTGCAGAGCTAATGAGAATGACAGACGTGCTGGGCTAAGATGTGCCTGCCTTTTTCCTCTTCTCAGTCTGTTCTATAGGCAATTGAAAAGCATTGGAAAGCTGCGATCAGATGCGAAAGCTTACACATATGTGAAAATGCTTGTGGATCCTGCACAGATGTTTCTCAATGAGACGCCTCTGATTGGCGAGCACCCCATGTGCTCCCTATTAAGGGTTAATAAGTGTAAAGGGGTTTAGGAAATTACCCATCTCTGTCTCATATGAGATTTTGTCATTTAGCTGAAAGCAGCACGGTGACTGCCTAAGAGGTGTTCCCTTGTCATGGCAAGTGAGCTTACACATGAACCCCTTAACAACGTTTTGGCTTGCTATTTCATCCTACAAAATATTAATAAATAAATCTAATCTCAAAATACACATACAATTACATTTATAAAACTTTATGTAAAATGTGATTCTAAATGTATTTTACATAATTTATATGTAATTATTTTATTACTTGTATATTGAGGGACCTGCCTGTTCACCTAGGATAATTTTAATTTGCAAGCCCTATATTACATCCTGTAACTTTTTTAAACCCCCATAAAACTTGTACATGGGGGGGGGAGCTGGGGGGGGTACTGTTGTACCAGTGAAACATTACTGAGCACAAATAGTATTTTAGTAAAATGTATAGTTACGACAATATCAGTGAAAGTGCAGTTTTTGTGTGGGGAAAAACCCCAAATATGAGCATATGGGGCTACTAAAATGACTGGACATACCCTAGGTTGTCTACTTTTGCAAATGGTATGCCATGATGGGGGCAGTTCTCATTCCTGGGCTGCCATTTGGTCTCAAAAGGCTGATGTGTACTATAGTCATTGCTGCCACCCAAGTTTTTGCAGAAAAGGCAGTATTTAAACTGAAACGTCTGCAGGGACAAGCTATTGACCCCAGAACAACTACATCAAGCTTTAGTGGTTCTGGTGACTATAGTGTCCCTTTAAGAATTACATTTTCTCGTTGGAAATGACTGGTTCCTAACTTTTTTAGCTGGCTCCTCGATTCCAAATAAATTTGTCAAACCCTGCTTTAGTTGAAATCAGTAAGGTGAATTGGTTGTATAGGACTCACGTAAGAGTTTTTGTCTAGACATTGCAGCAGTGGTGTATCCTTGTGCTGCCCTAGGCAGGACAAAACTCAGGCGCCCACCCCCACCCAACCCTTCCCCCGCCCCGCCCCGCATTCTAAATACACACACACATTCACTGACAGAAACACTCACTCACTCACTCACTCACAGACACTCACTAACTAACAGACAGACTCACACACACTAACAGACACACACAGTCACACACACACTAACAGACAAACACACACTCACTCACTAACATTAACACACTCACTTTTTTTTTTTTAACCCCCCCGCCCCCAGCCTCCTTTCCTTGGAGAATGCTGGGGGGGAGGGGTTCTCCCTCTCCCTGGGGTCTAGTGGGGCTGCTGGGCTGCCGGTCGGTCGGCGCTGACGAGGGAGTACTTTCCCCTGAGCGCTCTGCTCAGCTCCCTAGCGCGCCGCAGAGTGACACCTGGAGCCGGAATATGACATCATATTCCGGCTCCCAGCATCACTCTGTGGCGCGCGAGGGAGCAGAGCGGTCATGGGAAAGTGCTCCTTTGCCAGCCACCCGCCCAACAGCCCGTCTGGCTTGTCAGTTAGCCGCAAGGCTAACAAGACATTTGCCCTGGGCATTTTGGGGGAGGCTTTTTTTGCCGCCCCCTGGAAAATGCCTCCCAAGTCAAATGCCTTGTTTGCCTTGTGGCTAAAACGTCCCTGCATTGCAGGTGTGCTTACACTTTATTGGCAATTAGAGTGAAACTAAAAGAATTCCAGTCATTAAAAAGTGCACAGGTATTTGGGATAGTGTGCAAGCAACTTTCTTTTTTATTGTATTGTGCATTTGGGCTGATGTGTACCATAGGCATTATTGTAAAATGTACAACTTTTGCAAGCTGTTATTTTTTTTATTTTTTTTCACCCAGCAAATAATGCATTTTTGGGGGGGGGAGGTTGGTTATTTACTAAATCGTTTAAAAAAATGTTTTTAATTCTCTTTGAACTCCTGGCAATTTTCACTTTAATAACCCGGAGAGCTTACAATAGAAGGTATAGCATTGTTTGCTGTGGACGCTGATCTCTCCAAAATACCAGTGAATTTTCAGTGTTTCTATTTTATTTATATAACTGTTAAACTAATACATACTCATATGGCGGAAGAGTTCTGTATGCCACCAAATTGTATATAATGTTACTAACATATTACAAAATGCAATGCTTAGAAGTTTGAGTAATATTTTTAAAGGGTCAAACAGACCTTGTGTTTTCCGAATGGAGAAGTAAAATAGTTACCAGAACAAACAATTGTTCTAGAATATCACTGTTCACAAGACAGTTGTCGTTTATTTTTGTAATAGTGATCAATGTCTTGTCTTCTAAGAAAGTAATTGTTGTTGCTTCTGTATTGTTTTAATTGTGGAATTGTTCTATTTCTTTTCAGTTTTGATGCTACGTTTGCTAGTAAGCTTTTCTAACATTGTATTGGATAAAATACAATACAATATAGACAATTGGGAAGATTTGTTTACACATAATTTCCAAAAAGTGCCTTTTATATTAGTTCTCTAGTTTATTTGTATTTAGTAACATAGTTACATAGGCTGAAAAGAGACGTGTCCATAAAGTACAGCTTTTCTCATTTGGTTTTTGCTGATAATACAAAAGAAGGCAAAAAAACAAGTTTGCGGCACGTCCAGTTTTGCAACAAACTAGAAAAAAAATCATTCTTGAGCCCAGAATGGCAGTTAGATTTATCGCTGGATCAAGAAACTATTACAACACAATTTAAAAATTATATCCTTGAATATTATGTTTTTGCAAGTATGCATCTAGTTGCTGTTTAAACATCTGTATAGACTGTGATAAAACCACTTCTTCAGGCAGAGAATTCCACATCCTTATTGTTCTTACAGTAAAAACCCTTTCCCTTGCCTTAGACTAAATCTCCTTTCTTCCAGTCTAAATGCTTGACCTCTTGTAGTAAGTATAGTCCTGTTTGTGAATAGATTTGCAGACAATGGTTTGTATTGATCCTTGTATAATGTTATCATATACCCTCTGATGAGCTGTTTTTTTGTTGTTTTTTTTTTTTTAAGCGAAAGAAGTTTAAATTCGTTAACTTTTCTTCATAACTAAAATCGCTTTATTAATTTTGTAGCCTGCTTCTGCACTTTTTCTAGTGCCATAGTATCCTCCTTTAGGACAGGTGCCAAAAAGTGCACCTGGCACCAAGACATTAGCAGCAGATCCTTTAAGTCCTGCAAGTTGCGAGGCGGGCTTTCGTGGATTGGATTTGTTTTTCCAGCACATTCCACAGATGATCAATAGGGATTGAGACCTGGGGAATTTGGAGGCCTCCTTGACCTCTTGGTCATGTTCCTCAATTCATTCCTGAACAATCTTTGCTGTATGGCAAGGTACATTATCCTACTGAAGGAGACCATTGCCGTCAGGGAATACCAGTGCCATGAAGGGGTGTACTTGGTCTGTAACAATCTCTAGGTTAGTAGTACGTGTCAAAGTAACATTCTCATGATTGCAAGACCCAAGGGTTCCCAACAGAACATTACCCATTGTATAACACTGCCTCTGCTGCCTGCCTTTTTCTCATAGTGCATCCTGCTGGTATCTCTTCCTCAGGTAAACGACGCACATGCATCAGGTCATTCACCTGATCTAAAAGAAAATGTGACTCATCAGACCAGGCTACCTTCTTCCATTGGTCCATGGTCCAGTTCCGACGCTCCTGTCCCTATTGAAGGCGGTTTTGGTGATGGACACTTTGGTCCATGGGCACTCTGACTGGTCTGTGATTATGCCGCCCCATACAGAGCAAACTGTGATGCATTGTGTGTTCTGACACATTTCTATCATGTAAACACCAAAGAAAAAATGTTACCTGTGCTATTCCCAAATCCCAATGCATATTTAAACAAATGGAGGTTATTTAGTACCTCCAATGGCCATTAGAGGGATACCCACCTGTCACGTTATTGCAAACCTTTTAGGTGGGTCCTACACTGACTATTCACCTTGCTTCCTTGAGCTTCTGGCAAAGACATCTCTAATGAGACAGAGGGGGGTATTTTTCTAAACCCCCACATGCTTATTAACCCTTAGTAGGGAACACATGGGATGGGCAGCAGCATTGTAACATAGCTGTGTGATACAAAAGTAAATACAAATACACAAAAACAAGTCCTGAGCTCAAACTCCCACTACTCTTGGGTGGCATCAACGACCATAGTACACATCTTCCCCACATACAGTAAAAACCAAAGGAAAAAAGTTACCTGCGCTCTTTCCAAATCCCTATGCATATAAACAAATGGAGGTTATTTAGTTACTCCAATGGCCATTAGAGGGAGGCCCACCTTCCACGTCAAGGCAAACTTAGGTGGGTCCTACACTGGGTCTTCACCTTGCTTCCTTGAGCTTTTGGCAAAGATACACATTTCTATCATGGTCAGCATTGAGTTTTTCAGTAATTTGAGCTACATTAGCTCTTCTGTATGATCGGACCAGACGAGCTAGGCTACGCACCCACCATGCATCAATTTTGGTAGATACTAACCACTGCATACCAAGTATACTCTAACCCAGTCATCTATCCATCACTATTTGGATTTGTCAGTCACGTTTTGCTTGCCCATTTTTCCTGCTTCCAACACATGAAATTCAAGAACTGATTGTTCACTTGCTGCAGAATTTGCATGAATTTTTGAACTATAAGTGTCAAGTATATTGGGGGAACCCCCCATAATCTGATTAAGCACATTAGATGTCTGTATTACTTTTGCTTGTTTACCTTTCATTTTTATCTTCATTAAAGAAGAATGTACAACCTTTATACCTATGGTATACAATGTATGGAAAAATTTAGCTACAGTGTTTAACACTGGAAAATCGTGTATATGTTTAAGTTTGTCCACAACATTCTGCACCTGCAGTGCTTATTGCCAGTATGGGGGTTCATTTGAAACCTGGCCAATCCAAGATATTATAAATGCAATTATTTATATCTCACCTATTTCAATTAGTTACAAACAATGAACATTGTTTTCACTTATTACTGTTGCTTTAAAGGGACACTATAGGCACCCAGACTACTTCATCTTAATAAAGTGGTC
Source organism: Pelobates cultripes (assembly GCA_933207985.1). NCBI lineage: Eukaryota > Metazoa > Chordata > Amphibia > Anura > Pelobatidae > Pelobates > Pelobates cultripes. The sequence continues at coordinate 289,776,389 of OW240912.1, forward strand.
TGGGTGCAATGTCCCTGCCCCTTAACCCTGCAATGTAAAACATTGCAGTATCAGAAGGTGGCCACTATAGGCGCTTCCTGTTGTTTCACTCTTATAGAGTTTAACTCTATGAAATGCTTATATACAAAAAGGTGTGGAATAGGTGGCGCTGTATAATACGTGATATAGATTAGTGAGTATTGGCTGCTATATACACTCTGTGGGTACTCCTCAAAACCCACCATCCCCTTTTTTTCACATCATTCACTGGATCCTGCAAATAATTCCAGTGAAGGGGCAGTGTCACCCCATAAATTGACACTAAGTCGGTATACTTAGAGCCAGTTATCAAAAGGCTCTAAAAAAGGTGAGCACTTTAAAATTTTCTATTTTAAATATTACCATCACTGGAGATACTACACTTAGTGCGATATATCTGTGTTTTCTATATGTGCTGTGGAGAGGAACACACCTTTACCTGGAGAGAGGGGTCGTGTGATCTACCCAAAAAGACGCAAGACGCTTGGAAGTTTAGAGCCTATAAACTAGAAAAGGCTCTAAAAAATGTGAGTTTAGACACACCTGTCACTTACATATTGCTTTACCTCAATTTATAACGTATTGCACTATTATCTGTATATTTTTATTTTTCTTTCTTTTTATGTATATACCATCTTGAGATCATTGTAGAGGGTAAGTGTTTTTTGAATTATTGAAAAACAAATTTTCACCTCACATAATATAGCGCTGCACTCTTTAAAAACTGAGGACCTAATAGGTGGAAACACCAGTAAAGTCTTAAGTTTTTTTTCTGTGTTCTTTGGTGTCTATGAAATGCTACTGGAACTCCTCACGCATGCATGAGGACCTCCAGCCTCTTCAAATCCCCCTTAAGAATGCATTGATTCTTTTCTATGGTGAAGGACTAATGCGGGCGCATGTAACATGTTCAGCGTCACCTTGCGGCATTTGCACTCAGCGGCCGTGCGTCTGTATACCTGACCCCTGCAACATGCTGATGGGCGCCGGCTGCTGCGGATTCACACCAAATTATAGCCGCATGTCCGCCCACTCCTAATGCCTTTTCATCATTGCCCTGTCGTGGTTTCCCTAGTGCTATACTGTGGTAGAAAAGGACGTATGAGGAGTTTTTGTCTCGTACGTTCGGAAAACTTCCGCACCTAAGAACCCTAAAGGGACAGGACTGGGTATAACAAAAATAGATTCCTCCTTGAGATTACGGCCAAATATGATAAGGACTTTTCATGCAAAGCCCTTATAGGTTCAGGTGCGGCTGGTAAATTCATTGATATACATTTTGTCAAAAAACATTCCATATTTATCAAGGAGAGATTACCACTTCTGGCCGTTGAGGCTATTGATGGGAGACCCCTCTCTCAACCCTTAATTACTCATGAAACCTTGTCCATTAACATTTCCATTGGTGCTCTACACAAGGAAGACATAACTTTCCAAATAATTGCTTCTCTGTCTTGTCCCATCATATTAGGATTCCCTTGGGTTATTAAGCACAATCCTCATATCGACTGTGCAAAAGGGGAGATATTGGAATGGGGCAAGGACCGTATTGAGAGATGTATGTTGCACATTACTAAAAGAGTGGGCATCATTACATTACCCCCTGCCAAGCCTCAGAACCCAGAGGTTCTCATACAATATTGGGAGGTTAAGGGGGTATTCAGTAAAAAACAGTCCAATATTCCACCTCCTCACAGGACATACGACTGTTCCATAAATCTATTACCTGGCGCTATGCCACCCAAGGGAGCAGTTATATGCCTTATCACCACAGGAGAGTAGACTAATGGAAGAATATATCAAAGCCTCCCTAAGTAAGGGCCACATACGTAAATCATCCTTGCCTGCTAGTGCAGGCTTCTTTTTTTGTAGAAAAAAAAGATGGTGAGTTACGTCCATGCATTGACTAGAGGGCACTAAACAAGATCACAATTAAAAATGCCTATCCAATTCCACTCATTTCCGAATTGTTTGACAGACTCAGGATGCTCAAATCTTTACTAAACTTGACCTCAGGAGTGCATACAATTTAGTAAGGATTAAAGAAAATCATGAGTGGAAAACCGCATTTAACACTATGATTACTTTGTTATGCCCTTCGGGTTATGCAATGTTATTAATGATGTAGTCAGGGACTATATTTATTCATTTGTCCTGGTATACCTGGATGATATCCTTTATTTATTCTCCTGACCTTCAGACTCACCACAAACAGGTCAAGCCAGTATTGCAAACTTTACTGAATAATCAACTTTATTGCAAACTGGAAAAGTGCATCTTTGATCAGACTGAAGTACAATTTCTGGGGTATAACACTTCTGCTTCTGGTTTTCAGATGGACCCTCATAAACTAGAGACTGTTCTACATTGGCCATTGCCCAATGGACTAAAAGCCATTGAAAAGGTTCACTGGGTTTGCCAATTACTACAGAAGATTTATTAAAGGGTTCTCTTATGTGATAGCCCCCATCACAAATATGACACGCAAGAGGGCTAACAGTACGATATGGTCTAAGAACGCTAAAGAGGCTTTTGAACTTCTTACACAAAGGTTTGCTTCTGCTGATATATTGATACATCCTAACACCAGCAAACCCTTCATACTGGAGGTTGATGCTGTCAGGATTACTGTTTGATCCAGCGCGTAGAACTGTATAGCACGGATGACAAATAAGTAACGTATTACCGGTCCTTAGAATGGCCGGATTTAACGTACACAGAATAGTCAAAAATACCAGCCAAGGTCAGGGAACACAGGAAGGGACGCAGCCATGAGGAAAGCCAGGAGTCAGGATACCAGAATATAGAGAAGTCAATAAACAAAGCCAAAGTCAAAAACCAGGTAGAAAACTATAAACAGGAACGCGCTCTCGGACAACCACAAGGGAAACCACGACAGGACACTGAGCAGGATGCAAACTGGGCCTAAATACCCCTCCTCTAGATCTGATAGGCTGTAACCGGCCTTTGACCCCAAAGTCAGTTACCAGGTTTCATTTGCGTAATTGCTGCTCAGTATTAACACTTCTGTGGATTAGGTTGCTGCTCGGCACAACTTTTCCTGTGTGGACAGTAAATGTCATTAACCACTTTTTTATAAGCGGATGAATACGTGACATTACCTCCCACCTGAAGAACGCCCACCTGGCAGGCAGGACCAGGCTTGAGAGGAAATTTGGCGCGAAAAGCGCGGATCTTACGGCCCGCATGCAGGTCAGGAGCCGAAACCCAAGAACGAGCAGCAGGACCGTAACCTTTCCAAACAACCAAGTACTGTAAAGTGCCCCGAGAAAACCTAGAATCCACGATAGAAGATACCTCGTACTCCTCCTGACCACCCACCACCACCGGAGGGGGAGGAACACAAGGAACAGTATATCTATTGCAGACAAGAGGTTTGAGTAAGGACACATGAAAAGTGTTGGTAACCCTCAAAGATGCAGGAAGAGCCAAAGAGCAAGACACTGGATTGATCTTACGAAGCACTTTAGAAAATAAAATGCATCCAGAATGAAAAGTAGAAAGATGTGCGCAAAATATAAAAAGCATTTATTACTTACACATAGGTAAGGATCAATCAGCATAAAAATCAATTGAAACTGTCCACAATCTGTCCAGATTGCTGATTGAGCCTTACCTATGTGTAAGTAATAAATGCTTTTTATATTTTGCGCACATCTTTCTACTTTTCATTCTGGATGCATTTTATTTTCTATGTAATTGGGATCTGGAAGACAAAACATTGGAATTAGAAAACTGCCTGAGAGCTACGTGGATTTTTGATACGCCCTGTTTTAACAGTCAAAGTGTGAGTGATCCATTTGGCACATATTTTTTTATTTCCCCGTAGTTGGATTGACCCAATATTTGTATCTATGTATCTGTGGAAGATTTGAGGAGATCTTCGAGTTAAATCTACAACTTAGAGGGAAGTTTCTAAATTCACATTTTTTATTCACTAGAGACACTTGGTGTTATATATACTATTGGTGAAATTATAATATCACAGAGTGATATAGTGAAAAAGTTTGTACTTTTTTCTCTCTGAGGGAGCGTCAGGACACCCATTTGCATCCATGTGGGTACTTCTCTAGAAAATTGTCCCCCGCTGGGAGAAATTATGATATTGGCAATAGACCGTTGTTGGCCATCATATTGGCGCTTAAAGAGTGGCGACATCTTTTGGATGGTTCCAAGGATCCCCTTTTGATCATTACTGACCATAAGAATTTGGCATATATTGGGGATGCTAAGTGACTGTCTTCTAGGCATGCTATATGGTCTTTATTCCTATCTTGCTTTTAACTTTCTTATAACTTACAGACCTGGTCCCAAAAACGTGAAGGCGGACACCTTTTCTAGACCGTTTAATACTGAATCAGTACAGGAACAAGAGACGTCCCCTATTGTTCCACCTGAGTGTATCATCACTTCCATTGTTCTTTCATTATCTTCACCTCTGCTTGGCGCCATCATGGAGGCTCAGTCTCAGGCGCCATGCAATAAAACATTAGATAAATTATTTGTTCCATTGAGTGAGAGAGAGAATGTCATGAGTATGTTCCACAACAACGTGATGGCTGAACACCCAGGCATTAATAAATCCTTATCCATGATCATAAGAGCATTTTGGTGGGATTCTCTTAATTTTTTTTTTTTTTAAAGATTATGTGTAGGCCTGTTCTGTTTGCGCAGTTTCGAAAGTTCCTCATAAGCTTCCATATGGCTTGTTGCACCCACTTCCAGTGCCTAGTTTTATGTGGTCCCATTTGTACATGGATTTAATTGTAGAACTTCCTAGTTCTAATGGCTATACCACCATCCTTATGGTAGTTGACAGTTTTTCCAAGATGGCTCATTTTGTTCCACTCAAAAAGTTGCCTTCCTCTCAAGACTTGGTTCTTATTTTTATATGGGAAATTGTCCGTCTGCATGGCATTCCTCACAATGTTGTGTCTGACAGAGGATCCCAGTTTGTTTCTCGGTTTTGGAGGGCTTTCAATAAACAGTTAAGCATTGAATTGTCGTTTTCGTCTTCTTACCATCCCCAAACCAATGACAAAGCCAAAAGGACTAATCAGTCATTAGAATTGTATCTGTGTTGTTTCATTAATAGCACTCAGGATAATTGATCCGAATTACTGCCCTGGGCCGAGTTTGCTAGGAACAATGCTAATCATGACTCCTCCGGACATATCCCATTTTTTGTTAATAACGGTCAGCATTCTACCACGACTGATCGTTTCAAATTTTATGCAGATAAACGGCGGGGTGCGAACCCAGTTTACCAAGTGGGTGAGAGGGTATGGTTATCATCGTTAACATTAAACTAAAAGTCCCTAGCATTAAGTTTTCCCGCAGATTACTTGGTCCATTCCGTATCATTAGGAGAATTAATCCTGTCTCCTATTTTCTGGCGCTTCCTGCCTCCTTACGTATTCCTATAACACCTTTCATGTTTCCCTGCTAAAACCTCTTATGTACAATAGGTATACCGTCCCAAATGTTCCCCCTCCTCCATTACTTGTTTCTGGACAGGAGGAGTATGAGGTCTCTTCCATAATCGAATCCAGATTTTCTCGTGGTTTCTTGCAGTATTTGGTTGATTGATTGAAGGGGGGTATGGGCCTCTTGGGCTTCGGCCTCTGACATTCATCCTGGTTGCATGATTCACTGTTTCCTTTCAAGCCTGGTCCTGCCCGCCCGATGCGTGGTATTCAGGTGGGGAGTAATGTAATATGTTAAGCCTCACCTTGCGGCATTTGTGCTCAGCGGCTGTGCATCTGTATACCTGACCCCTGCAGCATGCAGATGAACACCGGCCGTTGCGGATCCATGCCAAATTATAGCCCCACGTTGGCGGCGTGCATGTGACGACACGCAGTAGACGCACGGGCACGTTCTGGGGTCAAAGGCCAATTTTAGGCCAATCAGAGCTGAAATAGGCTTATTTAAACTCCTTATGCCTTTTCATCATTGCCCTGTTGTGGTTTCCCTAGTGGTTGTCCGAGAGCGTTTACTTTTGGTTATTGACTTTGACTTCGTATTGACTAACCTGTATTCTGGTATCACTGATTTCTGGATTTCCCTAATCGTTGTCTCTTTAGGTATCCCCGACCTCGGCTTGTATTCTGACTATTCTCTGGTACGTTTAGTCCGGCCATTCTAAGGCCTGGTAAGCAAAGTGAGGAGGAAGGGATGCTTTTAGTGGAGAGGAGGGGAGACACAAACTTTTCCTTGCTGGTAGAGAACATCTGATGCCAGTGTGCAGTGCGTGCTGATAACAAACTTAAAATGCACAGAATTGCCATTAGGTAGCCTGGAGCAGTCCTGCTCAATCAATATTACATTCTACATGCGTATATAAAATTTTTGCCTAGAGTTGCCTTTAAGATAATTTTTAGGTCATAATAGTGTACCTTATTCCTCATCTGTGTTTTTCAGTTTTATGTTTTTAATTATGGGTGCAAAAAAGTGAGCTTTGATTGGAAGAAATAGATTTTATATGCTGGGCACCTATCCCAGACAGTTTGAGCAGCATGTTTCTTTTAAAAAGCATAATCCCTTTTAAAACAACATGTGATGATGTGCTGTGTGCTCAAAGGCAGCTGCTTTCAAAATAGTGAGTGGCAGGATCTGGCTGACAATTCTATTATTCTATCGAAGCACACACAGCACTTTAATAGAAGGTAGCCAGGCAGTTGAATTCCTGGTCCTGAAACAAGGAAAATATTATTTTCACAAATGATCTGTGCGATGGTCTATCGATACTATATTGAAAAGCATCAAATATAGGGTTTGAGTATACAGAATTCTCCATGAACATAACAAATATTTGATTGTAAAGTGTGAGACGTAATATAAATGTAGAAGAAAACAGATCTTTATCCTGCATATCGCTGCCCCTATCTTGGTTCTTTGTCAGACATTGCTATATTTTCCTAGGCACCTGGTAGTCACCATAAGAAAATAAAATAAACAATTTTCCGTTGCCCCTCTTCCCTTTCAATGTGTGCATTGGCTGTACCTGGACCGAACATGATTGTTAAAATCTATAACGGAGCATCACATAAAAAATTCAAACTTAAGTTATAGGTGATTTTTCAATGCTTTATTTTAAGCTGCACTGCTATGTCAAACTTACCTTTCTCCTATCGCTTCTTCTCTCAGAATCTGTTCTTCTGTTCTTTATTTCTGATCTAGTTTTCTTCAAAACACAAGACAAAGTAAGGACTACTTTGTCTTATGCACTTTTCCAATGCTTGACTTTGACCAAAGGAGGAGCTTAACTCAACTCCATTTCCTGTGTCAGAACAAGTACATTTTTTACACGCAAACGGCACTTTCACTGATTATATCATAGTTGTAATACGTTTTACTGTTAGGAAAAGAACAGGTTCTGAGAGAGGAAGAGAAGAGGAAACAATAGGAGAAAGTTAAGTTAGGCGTGGCAGTTCTAATTTAATAGTATAATTTCAAGAGAAGTTACAGTTTCCTTTAAAACATATCACTGTGATGATATTGTCAGTGAAAGTTACGTTTTTTTGCATTTTTCACACGCAAACGGCACTTTCACTGATGATCTCATTGTTGTGATACATTTTACTGTTTTGAAACACTCATATTTGTCTTCAGTGAAGTCTCCAGAGTAGAACAGTACCCCCCCATGTACAGGTTTTATAGTGTTTTGAAAAGTTACAGGGTCAAATATAAGGCTTGATTTTTCCTTTTTTTTTCTCATTGAAATTTGCCAGATTGGTTATGTTGCCTTTGAAAGCGTATGGTAGCCCAGGAATGCGAATTACCCCAATGATGTCTTCCATTTGCAAAAGAAGACAACCCAAGGTATTGCAAATTGGGTATGTTCAGTCTTTTTTTAGTAGCCACTTAGTCACAAACACTGGCCAAAATTGGCATTCATGTTTAGTTTTCTTTCATTTTTAACACACAAACAAATATAAATGCTAACTTTGGCCAGTGTCTGTGACTAAGTGGCTACAAAAAAAGACTGGACATAACCCATATTGCATACCCAGGGTTGTCTACTTTAAAAAAAAAAAATGTACATGTGAGGTGTGATTCAGAGATTTATGACAGATAACAATGTTACAATGTCACTATTGATTTTAAAAATATATAGTTTAAAACCGTAATGTCCTACTTGTACTTATAGCCCTATAACTAAAAACTTTGTCCTGGAGAGGCCTGCTTGCCTGCCTCCTGCCCTGCGACTATGGCCCTGGGATGTATTGCCCTTCTAGGAACTGATGTGGGCATACAGGAGGCTTGTCGAAGTGGCCGCCATTCGAATACCGAACACGCGGTGGCCATTTTAACTCATTCAAACGCGGTCAGCGGTGTTTGCAGCCAAATCTATGGAACTGTTTTCGGCTACCCAATTGCACGAACACCGCTGACCCGTAAGTTCTACTCTACTTCTACACTGCGGCTGGAGACTAAGTCCCGTTCAAAGATTCGAACGCTCGTTCGAATGGGACTTAGTCATTTTCTCTGTGTAAAATAGACCGACCGCGCAGCACAAATCCATGGAACTGTTTTGGGCATGAAAATGTGCCTGCGGTCGGTCAAAAGTGACTTATATTTAACTCCCGAACGGCTGAACGGATTCTTATGATTTTTTGGTATGTTTGTATTTGGAATGTGCTGATTAATAATATGATTTATTAATATTGGATGTATAGTTTTAGAGTTATGAAAGTTGGGTAAAAAGTATTTTTTTAAAGTTATGGATAATTGGGTTACCTCTCAGGCTAAGGGGAGAATTGCATAAAAGCAGAGCGTGTGTCATTAAACCTCAGATCTTCTTGACCCTCAATACGTAGCCTTGTCTCGTTATTGGAGGGAACTGCTATAATCACACTGGGGATTGCTATGCTCTGCGTACTCCCTTGAGCTTGTAATCACTTAGCTCTTTTAAGAGCTGTTCCTGTTACGCTCTCCTGGAGGAGAGGTCTTCCCCACACGGTCCTGGAGGACAGAAGCTACGGCGGTTGTGGAGTCTGCGGTGGTGTCCGGTGCGGTGCTTGTGGTCCTCGGCGGAAGCTAGGAAGCGTCCATTAACGGAAGGTTCCGTTACAATTGGGTATTTCTAAACGCAGAACAAAATTTAAAAACTGTTTAGCATGGGTGTTTTTGGGGGTCAAAGTTTGAAAAAGTCTTGTTTTTTTTTGTTTGTTTTTCTCATCATATTTTTATATAGTAAATTATATTATTTGAAAATAATTGTATCTTTATTAAGACCATTTAATGGCGAGAAAAACAGTATGTAATATGTGTTGGTACAGTAAATGAGTAAGAGTAAAATTACAGCTAAACACAAACACCGCAGAAATTTAAAAACAGCCCTGGTCCTTAACGGTACAAAAATTGAAAAACGGTCTAGTCACAAGTTAAAGAACACTAGATCAGAAACGAAGAAAAGAACAGGTTCTGAGAGAGGAAGAGAAGAGGAAACGATAGGAGAAAGTTTAGTTTGGTGTGGCAGTTGTGCTTTAATAGTATAATTTCAAGAGAAGTTACAGTTCCCTTTTATGTGTGTATATGCCAATAACAATCAGGCACTTTGGGGCTTGCTTTTTTTTTTTTTCCTGGGCCTCAATTTAATATTTTTGGACAGTCTTTTCAATCATTTATATTTTGCTAAAAGTTAAAATGGAAGACTTTAATATTTTGATATATTGATAATTTTTTTAAATTATATATTTTTATTTTAGTATTTTGAATAAATAATAAAAGTTTACCCAAAAATATTAACTCTTTGGAAAAGCGTATCCAAAAATATTACATCAAAGCCATTTAAGTAGTAGTTGCAAGCTGTTGCTATTAAAAAGCTGTTACATGTGCTGTGTAAGTTTTCACCATAGCAAATACGCCTTGGTGGTAAAAATAGGTACAACCTGAGCATGTGTACTTCACCTTGTCATTGATCTTAGCAGAAGATAGCGACAGTGTAAACAATGTATTAAACTGTGATTTTGTGCTATGCCAGACACGTAGCTATATAACTTTTTTGAGGTTCATTTTTGCTGTGAGAATTGTTTATTCAAATGAAACAAGCAGTTACACAAATAATAATTGAATATTTACTTCACGTGTCTTGCCTTTTTGTTTGTTTTTATTGCTCATTGATATGGTTTAATAGGCTTTGATATGTGCTTCATGGTTTGTGATGGGATTTAGTTAATATGTATATTGCCTATCGGATGCATAGGGACCTAGGGACTTTTTGCACCAATCCAGAGGGTGGTGTTAATTAAGATTTTTTTTTTAATTTGTCCAGACAGTAATATGTAGTAACAGGGTTTGAAACCAGTCGCTAAGTAGAGTTTGACTGCAAATTGATTTTAACTTATCGTTGGTGCTAAAATCAAAACAATTGTAGAGATGCATGTTACCCTACCCCTCACATCTTAGAAAGTTGCTATCTTGAATACCTTATTAAATATTATGTACATTAAAGCACCATAACCACTACAGACCACTGATTCTGACCAAGAAAAATACATCAGGAACAGGCGATAAATATAGCTACCTTCCTCCTCTCCCACAATGTGCCACCATGTAATTGGAACATGTTTAGGAAATCAGGCCAGTACACATTCATGAATCCTGGCTTCAGGTGCATGTGCTGAAGCATATCAAAACTGCACTCTCTTTTCCTCCACCTCTCGCTCCATAGTCTTAATATAAAAATCCAAAGTAAAGGAGACAATGAGAGGATGACTGAGGGAGGTTAATGAGGTGGTAGAGAATGAGAAAGAAGTGATACTGATATGAAGTATGGATGATGGTGTATGAAATTCAATATATACAAAATTTGTATTTTTACTCCCTAATGAAATCCTTTAAAGATAAGATTATCTAAAGAATTTAAGATCCCTTTGTTCGGTATGTATATAATGGTAATTAATTTAAACTATATCACTATTAGATATGTAAGAGGTTTTTGATAGTGCAACTTAAACACATAAAAATAAATACACAAGTAAATGAATATTGAAGGGATAAAAAAACATTATGGTATTATGGGAAAAATTAAACAAGAAGAGTGAAAGAGGACAAAAGAAAAATTGAATGATGTATATGATAAAAGAAGAAAAAAGAGTACATTTTTATATAAGGTTCATAAGCACTCATTAATAAGGATAACACATTAAAGAAGATAAAAAGGTTTTGCAGAATTTAAGTTTCACATATTAATAGATTATACTAAAAAGGAGATGATATATTCACATTTTTAGTAAATTCTATAACTATGTGAAACTTAAATTGTGCAAAACATTTTTATCTTCTTTAATGTGATTTTTATATATATTGCAAAAGGAAACCTGGAAAGAGATTCTCTCCCCTCTCTTTGAGACTGGGACAGAAGGGGAAATAAGAACTAGAAACAAATGGAAACGGAAATAATTAAAAAAATAAAATAAAAAATTCTTAGAAAACTGGTACACCTTTAGTGTAACCTAAATTGAAAATAGGTCAGATCAGAAATGAGATTTCTGATTACACATGGTGTTTCTTTAATGAATGAATGTGGAATTAATGGTTTATATGTTATAGGGTATTTTAATTTTTTTGTCATTAAAAATTTTCAGAGAGAACTGGTACAAAGATATAAAGAAGTAGGGCAGGGACGAGAGGTTCCAAACATTAAAATAAAAAGAAATGACACTTAATTTTATCTCCGTAAATGCTCAGAGAATGAATACTCCATATAAAAGAGGTCAATTGTATCATACTTTATGCAAAAATCCAATAGACATAGTATATGTCCAGTAGACACACTGGAATGATACACCCAAGAAACTTTGGAAATTCTCTTATTATCCACACATTTATCGAGCTAATATTCTCAGTGGGGGAAAAAAAAACTAGGTTTAGCTATTATCTCTAAGAAAGTAAATCTGGAACCGATCCTTGAGGAAATGGGTAATAAAGGTAGATACATTGTTCTGATTTGCAAAATCAATGATATTCTAAATACATTAGTAAATATATATATTGCCCTAATCAGTTTCCAACAAAATTTCTTGAAAAACTAATGAAGAGAATAGATCAAATAACTCAAGGTACTTTAATTGTAGGAGGGGATTTAAATGTTGCCCCTGATGTTGGGTTGGATAAAAAAATTACCATCTAATGCAAAAATAGATTGGTAATCTAAATACGCCACAAATCTACTTCAGGATTTTTTGTTCGAAAAACTCTATGTATGATATCTGGAGAGCATTACATCCCTAAGAACGAGACTATACTTTTTTTTTTCTTTTTTCTTCAAAGGTACATTATTCAAACTCAAGAATAGATCTATTCTTTACAAAACAAGATACGGTACATAAATGTTCTTCCTCAAGGGTAGGATCAATAACATGTTCTGATCACACCCCCATATTTTTAAAAATTGAGAATAATAGAGAATATTTTCCTCAAACAACACAGAGACTGAGTTAATCATGATGTTCTCCAGGACAGGATATAGATAGGCTGAAAAAGCAAGCTAAGGAGTTTGTTGAAATCCATGATAATGGAGAGGCTTAATTTTTTTTCTATTTGGGGAGAATTCAAATGTTTTACCCGAGGACTATTTTTAAAACTCTGCTCGTATGGGAAAAAAGAGACACGGAGAATCCTTATCAAAGCTTTATATATCATTAACTATGTAAATAATACAAATCCAAAATCTATATTAAAATCAAAGTTCAAGAAAATATAGATAGAAATGTAATGCTCCTCAAACAAAATTGGTATTTGAATAATAACACGATTGACAAACTTCTCTCCAATAAATTAAAATTCAAAAACAAAAATAATTGAATATGTAAAATAAAAGTAGGAGATAAAATTATTATACCCCCCTCTAAACAGATTGGAGAGGCATTGAGCTTGTCTTTAAAAGAAACAGCATGGTTTATTTTTATTTCCCTTTTCGTTTTAGTACTCCATTGTATAGATACATGTATGCCGGCAGAGCGCATGCCATTCTTTACTTTAACCTGACTACAGCCAGAATGCCAGTGCGCCTGCTAGAGTAGGAACGTACAGTTATGAGTAGTGATGTCCAGAACGGTTCGCCACGGACGACGAACATATGCGCTGTTCGGTCCGCCCCCTATGTCATCATTGAGTAAACTTTGACCCTGTACCTCACAGTCAGCAGACACATTCCAGCCAATCAGCAGCAGACCCTCCCTCCCAGACCCTCCCACCTCCTGGACAGCATCCATTTTACATTCATTGTGAAGCTGCATTTTTAGTGAGCTGTCCAGGAGGTGGGAGGGTCTGGGAGGGAGGGTCTGCTGCTGATTGGCTGGAATGTGTCTACTGACTGTGAGGTACAGGGTCAAAGTTTATTCAATGATGACGAATAGGGGGCGGATCGAACAGCGCATATGTTTGCCGTCCGTGGCGAACCGTTCGGGACATCACTAGTTACAAGATGTTTTATTTATATTGACGCGCTTGCCAGGTGGTTTCACAGATCACCAGATTAACAGCGTAGTCTAACATTATAGTCTAACCTGTTCTTAACATTGTAAACTCTATAATAACCATATGAGACAGTTCTTTTTGTTTATGTTTCTTTCGCCAAGTGTGATATAATTACAAATCGCAGCACAGGCCAGACATACTGTACTAAAGGCATGACTCTGTACAATCAGATACAAAGATAAGAGTGTATAGCTATGATCTGTAATGCAATGTTCTAGCCTGACCGCTAAGCTTACTGTGACTACTAGGTGAAGCATTCCTGTGAATCAAACTACTGCTTTCACTTGCCTTTATAAGCGTAAGAAATTATCCTGTTTATGTTACTACTTTAAAAAAAAAAAAAAAAAGTGCAATGTCATTAATACCATGTGATTAAGCGTGTATGGAAACTTGATTGCACAGCTATTGTCACAGTGCAAATCCACCTGTTAAACTTATACACGAACAAAAATAAAGAATAAGAAAAAACCTACGAGTGCACCTACTACGCTTTTTTTCAATATATATTTGCACGCTGAGGTTGCACCATGGCAAGATTTTGTTCTAATATGTTTTAAGGGTGAGTGCCAAGGCAACTTCATATATATTTATGTAATATTTTTACATGTCATTTTATTAATTACAATTTGCGGGACCTGCCTGATAACCCAGGCAGAAAGACCAGAGAATTTAATTTGCTAGCACTATATTTAACCTTGTAACTTTCCAATACACCATAAAACCTGTACATTGGGGGTAATGTTTTACTTGGGAGAGCTGAATTTATATTTATATTTTATTCATATAAAATTATGTTTCATAGCTAAATATTTGATGTTAAATGAAAGCCCTGTTTTCCCTGAATAAAATGATATATAATAAGTGTGGGTGCACCTAATATGAAAGAGGCGAATTACGGTTGAACAGACATATAGTCAAATTCCAAGTTTTGTTTGAATTTTATTTTGATCAAAACGTGTACATTTGGCTCAGTCCTTAAGGACTCAAACTTTTTGGTTATAGACAAAAACTTGTTATGTTATTGATCAGAAGAATGAATTAGGTTTATTATGTATTTATGTGTGAATACCGCACTGTATATATTCCATGAACTTAAATAAATGTATGTCTATGTATATGAATTATTTATTTTTTCCAATAAAGCCAAATAATAAAAAAACTGCACTTAGTGCACCAGAAAGGAATTTTTCATGGAGAAAAGATAACTGTTTTACACATTTATCAAAAACAATCCACACATAGGCTATGTACGTTGGTTTGTAACTGTTTATTTTCATTATTAGAAAAAACAATGTCCGTTTCCTTTTGATTCCTTATTAACAGGTTGCTTCACAGATGAGACAATCGTACACTTTTGTACAATGTATCCAATTTCCAAGAACCAAGAGTACCTATAAACAATATACAAAATATAACAAATAATATGGGAAGAAAAAAAAAGGATATAAAGTTGTCCACACGCAAGAAAATAAGGGTGTATCTTCAGTTACAGAACTGTGACCATAACAGCACAAAGTTCTGTAAGGAAATACGTGCTTAAACTTTGGCAGCAGACAGCACCTCAGATTCCATAACTAACTTGTACAACAAGTCAAATATAAGAAGTTACTGCCATGGCAACCAGTTTAGTCTGTCTTAAGGTCCCCA
Organism: Pelobates cultripes; assembly: GCA_933207985.1. Classification (NCBI taxonomy): domain Eukaryota; kingdom Metazoa; phylum Chordata; class Amphibia; order Anura; family Pelobatidae; genus Pelobates; species Pelobates cultripes. The sequence continues at coordinate 289,791,563 of OW240912.1, forward strand.
TTTCTTGTAGGTAAGGGCAAAACTTTCCATGCTCGAGGGAGAGGTAATTGCTCTCCCTGTAGAGTGGTATGAGTCTGAAAAAATATTTAAATTGACAAGTCAAGTAACCTTTGCTCATTGTATAGGCTATAATACATGCAATTTTCTGCTTCTGTCCCCCTTCATATAAAAAAAAAATATATTTTTTATTTTGTGTTTTAATACAATTGCAACAATGTACAGGTTTGGACACGCAGGCCCCTTGTAGTTTGTAGTTCTCAGTTGGTCGCGCAGGACCTTCAACTGGGAAAATTGGTAATGAGGAAACAAGTTAATTCGTTTTTTAAATTGGTAAACAATTCTTCAGCTTTGGTCTCCCTATGATTTCACATGACGACTCTATGTAGCTTCACAATGTGTGAGGATTCTGAGGCACTATACCCTGTTTCAACACCTAGTAGAGTAGAGTAATAGTGGTGATAGAATTATATATCTTGGTTTTCCAATGTGGATGTATTGAAGGGAGTTATTATACTGAATTTGCATCCATTAAAACAAACTTTTTTTTTTTTTTTTAATGTTTAGTGTTTTGTCAAACAGACTCCTCAAAAGAGCTGCAAAGTAATGTGTCTCAATGTCTGCCTCCCTGATATTCAGCACAAGTCCGTATTTGATTCTTAACTTTTTTTTATTTTAGGGCAAATGACAACCACCACACCCAAATAGAGCATACAGTATTGAAGGTTTCACTTTTGGTATTAGTTAAGTTTTGTGTGTCTTTCATGTTAAGAAAAAAAAAAGGCATTTTTGAAAATTTGAGGTGGAAGGGAAGAGACACTGAATCTTCCCTATTTGTCACCAGAATGCTGTGTGTGCTTATGACGGATGTAATTTTTTCATAGAATTGATTAGGCAGCCCAGAACTCTGTGCCTAAGTAATGTCTGCCGAGGGTGCAACTAGCCCCTGGCATACTGTGTCTCTTGAGTACTTTGTCAGAACCTGTCAACTCATTTAGTTTTCTAGTTTCTTTTTTAGCTGCTTAGGGCTATTTACCAATATTTCCTTGTGTTAATGGGACATTGTAGGCACTTCATGTTATTGCCCCCACCCATGCCTCCTACTCACCAAAACCTTTTACCTCACTTATTAGAGGGCGTGGAAGCGCGGCTTCAAGCCACACCTACAAACCCTCTAGGTATGAAAGGCGGGAATGTTACTTTCTGTTTCTCATACTGTGATGTCACGTGCACTGGCATGGTTGGCCATAGAGAATCATTGAATTAAATGATGGTGAGTGCTGTGCATGTGCCTAAGGTCAACAGTGCTCCTCTATGAGGAGTATTGGAGGATTGGACCGTCATTCTGGAGGCAAGCCTCCTGGATGATGCAACCCAAGGTGGAGGTCCCAGCACTGCTGAGAGAGAATCTGCATTGGTAAAAAGGTGAGTAACTTGTTTTATCTTTATTCATTTAACTTTTCAAGGGCCATCAGGGCTTTAGTGTTAGGAATATAGATATGTATTACAGTGTTTCTTTAATTTTCAATGTCTGACTCTTTTGACTATAGTAACAGTTAAGGTTGGCAAGGCCACTCATTGGATTTGCAGTAGATCCTCAAAGTCCAGTCTATGGTATTGCTTACTATGAATATTACTAGATAACTGATACGGAGCCAGTTATCCCTGTTTCAGACCCGCTAGCTTTAACTCTCGAAAGCTGATGAGAAAAGGAATCTTCTTTCAAATGCTGGGTTCCTAATCTATTTAACTGGCATTGGTAAACTGCTAGATTTAATATTTATGAAATATGCATTGTAACATACTGCAAATAGTTAATACACAAACATGTATTCCTAACCCTATAGTGTTTAACCCACCATTTAGGTGGCTTGTCCTACCTTAGCCCCTCTATAAAAGTTTAAAACTCACCTTATTTCCAGCGTCGCGCGGCTCCGCCCCCTTTGTGACATCAAAATGGCAGATTTTTAGCCAATCCAATGCTTTCCCATAGGCAAATCATTGGATTGATAAAATTGGCACGGGGGCAGGGCCAAATGCCATTTTGGCCAATCAGGACCTTCTCATAGAGATGCATTGAATCAATGCATCTCTATGAGGAAAATTGAGCGTCTCCATGCAGAATGTGGGGATGCTGAACGTCAGGGCTGCTTTTTAATATTTACATTTTATTTAAATATCAACTTATATTTTGTAACTTATTACTAGTTGATTTCTCAAAAAATATATAGCATGTGGTACAGAAAAAAAAAGTGTTGAGGCATGCAATGCATCTGTGGCATGTAAATACAGTGAGCAAGAAAAATATATTTTTAAAGTTAATATTTGGAGCATTTTCAGAGCTTACTTTTAAGGATGGAGCTCCATCATAGTGCCCAATAGGATACCATTACATACATGTTAAAAAAAGAAACTGATCAAACATTTGATTACTTTCCTAAACTTTGCCCCATTTAAGTATTAACATATTGTTCCAGTTCTGCAAATGTTTAGTTTACAGAACTCTTTAGGCATGGATGTTTAAAGGACCACTATAGGCACCCAGACCACTTCAGCTTAATGAAGTGGTCTGGGTGCCAGGTCCATCTAGGATAACCCTTTTTTTCTATAAACATAGCAGTTTCAGAGAAACTGCTATGTTTATAATAGGGTTAATCCAGCCTCTAGTGGCTGTCTCATTGACAGCCTCTAGAGGCGCTTGCGTCCTTCTCACTGTGATTTTCACAGTGAGAAGATGCCAGCGTCCATAGGAAAGCATTGAGAATGCTTTCCTATGAGACTGGCTGCGCGCGGCTCTTGCCGCGCATGCGCATTCAGCCGAAGAGGAGGAGAGGAGACGGAGAGAAAGAGGTAAGTTTAACCCCTTCCTCCCCCTAGAGCCCAGCGGGAGGGGGACCCTGAGGGTGGGGGCACCCCCAGGGCACTATAGTGCCAGGAAAACAAGTTTGTTTTCCTGGCACTATAGTGGTCCTTTTAAAAATTTTCTTCTTGTTGATGGCATCTCCATAATTGTTTTAAATCGTTTTTATTTGAAGTACATAATATGATCGCACATACAGCCAACTGAGAGAAGAAACATAAGTTTACCTACGCCGAGGATTTATGAGTCAACTTGAATCTTTACCAGGATAAGAGAATAAGCATAGGTGCATACAGCTGCACTTGGTAAGATCAGGTAATTCAGTAAAACAAAGCATGCAAAGGCGATAATAAAAGACATTCTGAAGCATGTAGGATTTGCATATTGTAAAGACATTGTACCTCATAGCAACCTAAACCTGCATAGGGGATATAACATGAAAAAGGAATTGTGTTGTACATAGGTTTTCAGAAATAAGGAAAACCAAAAGTAGCAGAACCGTTTGCAGGTTCAACGTGCCTAGATATTTTGTCCCTAATGGACTGGACTTTAAACGTTAGCAGGGAGGTCAGTGAGCCTTTGCGTTGAACTCCAAAGAGAAGAAATAAAAGGCTTGCGAACCACCCGAGTACAGCATAGCTGGGGTAAGTCTAGCATTGGCATGGTTAGATTGCTACAAAAAGTATGTAAGTAGACAACAATGTGTCTCTTGCACAACAGACAGTGTAGAGTTTGCATATATACTGCTATTTGGGGATGAAGCTAAATAGCTCATGTATAACAGTGCCATAGCTCAAAGGGTAATCTGCATAGACACTAAGCCCATAAAGGCATTACTAAACATATTCGATGATTTCAGGTCTAGAGAAGACATTACGCAATATGGTAGTCTAGCATTGGCAATGTTCTTGTTATGGTGCTTTTTGCTGACTATTGAGTGAGAGAAACACAAAATAGAGGGGGGGCATGCTGTGTTTCTCCCTTCGCCTCTGGCATAGTTTTGTAATTATGTATATATGCAAAATAGTCACATATCTGAGTGATAACAATTATATGGGAAGCACTTGATATGTATCGAAACAATGGCTCATCAGGTGATTAGAATAGAGACCATTGGGTTGTATGCTAGCAAAACGTAGCCGTATCATATATTATCGAGATCAGACAAAACCACGAGTAAATAACACATCAAAGCAGAGTAAGCTATTACATATGGGACATAGATAGACAAGCATTACAAGGTTTGAACATCATTATTTAAACAACGTAAATCCTTGCAGTGCTAAGTAAGCAGTTTCCAAGGGCATATTAATAGATTAGTAAGAGTCACCCAATGCCATGAGCCAGCCAGCGCACCATGTGGGCAGAGTCTCAAAGGGCTGTATAACGCCCCGTTTCATATCATCTCTTACTAACTTGCGGTGAATTCTGTTGCCACAAAGGACTGAGCTACAGTAACCCAACTGCACTCATCTGTAGCCCCTGGCCTTTCTAGGAGCCTCTGCCTTATGTCCAAGGATCCCTCCATTCCTAATGTAGGAAATGTAGGCCCTTGGATATTCTGAGTTTTGGATATCACTGTGGGTATGAGCACAGTGGCGTGGAGGTAATCTCCTCGGCAGGTGTATAAGGTAGGTGAAATCGCATATGCGGTGCCAAACTACCATTTAAATTGCAGCAATGTTAGCATTTAACGCCTTCTCCCATTCTTGGCTCTCTTGGTACTGCTGGTATTGCAGCTCTGCGGCCATATTGCAAACACCACGCAGGTTGCGGGGTCACCGTCTAGAGACGGCTGGCGAACAAATCTGTTGCTTCAGGAGGGTAAGTTTCCCCAGCAAGGACTGTGATATCTCCCACTGGTCCAAAAGGTGGAAGTGACTGAGCTAGTCTTCTGTCTCTGTGAACTCGCAAGCCCCAGTCGGGGGACTGGCTTTCTGCCCCACCCAGCAGGCCGCATGTTTCAAAAGATCGGCAGGTTGGACTCAAAGTGAACTTGTTGCAACGAATCATAGGATCATCAATATCTGCGGCTTTTGGAGTGGTCTCCGTTATGGATTCAGGTGTGTTTCCTGCTTTGAAGTAGGCAATGGAGGCTTTTTTTTTTTTTTTAATCCGTCTTTCCGGAGCTACAGACAAACACGGCTAACCCTCCCCAGAAATTCACGCCTGCAATCACGCACACATACATTGGACTGCAGTGGTTATGGTGTTTGGGGTGTTTCTTTACGCAGAGACTGATAATAATAATAGCTGTATTAATAGCATTAAAAAACCCATATTAAAATACCTACTTTTTGTTTAGAAATCTTAGGTCCAGGGACTACTATTAAAAGTACATAGCCAACATATCAGCATTTTAAGATTTCATACAAAAATGCACTAATTTTCTTATATGACCTGTAGCTGGAGTTGTGAAAAATCCTGGACATTTGATGTATTGTCATGATCATGGCAAATGGTTGGAACTCTTTTCACATACATATTTTAGCTGCTATAGTTGTCTACAAATTTATAATACACATTTTTAAAAACTGTTTGCCTCAACATTTTTACAATTTGTTTCAAAATGTCACCAATTTTTGTTATTGTGCTAAATAAGGAGTTACACTACCATATTGTTTATGCTCTAATTGAATAAAAGGGAAATTACTGTCATTTAGACACAAAAATATAAAACTTTGGTTTTAAACATACAGAACAGCCCTTCTTATAAAGGGTTTATTTTAACCAGTGCAATAAAATTCTCAGCTGTTGAATGTGATTTTTTTTTTTTTTTTTTAAATGGGGATACACTAACTTTATATTCAGTGAAATCACTGGATAGTATAAAGCTTTAATATATTTACATTTTTTTAATTCATGTATTTTTTCTTTCTTTTTTTTTTTTTTTTAACTACTTTCACTGTTCCACCTGTGTTTCAGTTTTCTAGATAAACTTGCTTTTATTTACTGCTTGGTTTTATTAATAATTTATGTTGTCCACCTAAGTCTTTATTGCAAGGGTAGAGCAGAAAATGTCCCAAGGGGGAACAAATATTTGTCTTTTATTTCATTACTTTTCCTCTGAAGTTAGACAAAGGAAACATTTAAAGCATATTGGATACATTTGTACCCTGAAGCTTTCTTCTTTGTCACTTTGCAGTCTGCACATCACAGAGTTTTTTTTTAAAGTCTTTTTTTTTATAGTCTAGGTAGCTATATTCCATAAATGCAGCATAATGCCTTAGGGTGTCCATTTAAACTGTTGCTGTCTCTTCAGTCCATTTGAGTCCTCAATTTTTATTTTTATTTTTTTTTATTTTTTAAAGTATATCACTTCATTATTTCACTCCAAGAAGATAGAACTCCATATGATTTTGTGATGGCCCATTTGGGTTTCCAAGTGCCTTAAACCATTTTTGAATGCTACATTTGTGTTATCCATTTGTTACTAAACCTACTTACATCTGTATTCATTCGAAATGCTTTTGCTCACCTCTCTTTTTAGTAAAGGAAAACTTTAGTCTTATATTAATTTATGTTTTTTTTGAAAGAGCATACAATTGTGTATCTACATTGTGCTAGCAGTTATGCTAGCAAATGAATCCAAGCATAGCAACTAAAGCACATGTGCTGCAGTTGCTATGGTAGTCTAGAGATTGGGGTATATGCTCAGCTATCTGTATAATACAGATCTGTGTGTATAAAATATCCCGGGATAGTCAGTGCTTCCTGTATAGTGCTGCTCTCTGTCTTGGGATTATACAGAGAGCAGCACTATACAGGGAGCACTGAGTGTCCCAATTTATTATACACACAACCCTGTATTATACAGAGAGCACTGACTGTCCAGGGATATTATACCCAGACAGTAATTGATAGCTGTGCTGCAAAATGTCCTTGGAATTTTTTTTTCAAATGTTGGCAACTATGGCACTGTATCAAGGATAATGTGTTTGTTTTTTTAATAATCCCTGGTGGAAAATCATGATTCCTCCACCAGGTATTATTAAAAAAACAAAACACATTGTGTCGGGGGCGTGGCTTAACATGTGACAGGGGCGGGGTCAAACTGCGGCGAGGGCGGGGTTAAATGTGCCCCCCTACTTTTGTCACTGGCCCTCCATGTGCCCCCCCGAAAAATGAATCCTAGAGACGCCACTGGCTATGGAAAGTAGCTGGTGCTTCTTGTGCTGGCTATGAAGTGAAGAAATGGAGTGACATCACACTCATTCGCAATTGGCATGCCGGTGTTCTATCATTGTGCTATACCCCGTCAGATTTCTATACCCCCGTCACTTCCGGTGCAGGGAATCAGCTGGATCCTGTGCTGCACATGCTGTTAGCACTCCTGCTACTCCTCCACAGCAAGGTCCTGGAAGGTAAGTAAAACTAGTTTTACACTTTCATTATAGTTAGTGCATTCACTAAGCTTAGGACATGGGACATTTAGGGTTAATGTTAAGGTTCAAATTAGAGTTAGGATTAGGGACTTGTTCATATTTAGTGATATTTCACATTAGGGGAATATCACTAAATAGTGCTTTCTCACACTTTATTTTAACCCTTACCCCAAGGGTTAGGGTAAGAATAGTGTGAGAGAGGTTAGAAGCACTTACCTAACCCTAATTTGAACCCTCACTTAACCCTAAATGTCCCGTGTGCCTAAGCTTAGTGAATGCAGTAACTATAATGAAAGTGTAAAACTAGTTTTACTTACCTTCCAGGACCTTGCTGTTGAGGAGTAGCAGGAGTGCTAGCACGCATGTGCAGCACAGGATCCAGCGGATTCCCCTCACCGGAAGTGACGAGGTACCTTGATTCCAAGGCTCAATCTACAGATGACATTTTCAGTTCAGTCTTTATCCATAACAGCATCGAAGCCAATGTGCCAGCGTTACGGAAGAGGTTTGGGCAAAGCAGGGCATATCAAAAAAGAACGGAGGCAGAGAGCAGTGTTTTCTATGTTTTACATTAAATACATGATGCATCTTTGTAAAATATGGTGAATAGAGTACTCCTGGCAATGTGATCACTACAGTGGTGATGGTGCTTGAAGTGTTTCTTTAAGAAGTCAATGCCAATACACAAATGTACAAAATAGCACAGTTTTTAATGATGTTTGCATGGGTAGAATTGATAAATATTATAGTTGAAGAAAAGAACAGAGTACTTAAAGGAACATTACAGGGTCAGGAACACAAACGTATTCCTGACTCTATAGTGCAAAAACTCACCATTTAGGAGGCTTGCCACCCCCTTAAAAGTTAACAAAACTCACCTTATTTCCAGCGCCGCTCTGTTCCCACCCCCTTGGTGACATAATCAGAATTGCTGATTTTTATCAGCAAGGGGGCGGGGCAAACAGTTCTGGCCAATCCGCACCTACCATAGATATGCATTGAAAAAATGCATCTCTATACGGAAAATTCAGCGTCCCCATGCATAGCGTGGAGACGCTGAATGGCACTGCTGCCTACTGTGCAGCACTGAGCCAGGAAGCACCTCCAGTGTCCATCTGAGGAATGACCAGTTGGAGGTGTCCCTGGGGGCAATGTAAACCCTGCCTTTTCTCTGAAAATGCCTGCATATAATGTAGTTGTTCTGGTAACTATAGTGTCCCTTTAGACTTGGTTTGTTCCACTTGAATAACTGTGGCTTAAAGTTTTTGGAGTTACAGCCCACAGCATTTTCAATATCCATGAATATTTGTGGTAAACTGCTGCATTCTCATGTTTTTAAGGACGTAGATCATGCCAGATTGTGTCTGTACCTTGTGCAGTTTTGATGCATACTATTATAGTGCATCGATAGTGCTGTTAGAATAATGGTCTAACCTCTCTGTTTTAATGTAAATATCTTAAAGCAAAAGAATGTATTAATCAAAATAAAGGAGACTCTTCAAAATACACTGCTCAAAAAAATTAAGGGAACACAAAAATAACACATCCTAGATCTGAATGAATTAAATATTCTTCTGAAATACTTTGTTCTTTACATAGTTGAATGTGCTGACAACAAAATCAAACAAAAATAAAAAAATGGAAATCAAATTTTTCTACCCATGGAGGTCTGGATTTGGAGTCACACTCAAAATTAAAGAGGAAAAATACACTACAGATCCAACTTTGATGTAATGTCCTTAAAACAAGTCAAAATGAGGCTCAGTAGTGTGTGTGTGGCCTCCACGTGCCTGTATGACCTCCCTACAACGCCTGTGCATGCTCCTGATGAGGTGGCAGATGGTCTCCTGAGGGATCTCCTCCCAGGCCTGGACTAAAGCATCTGCCAAGTCCTGGACAGTCTGTTGGTGGATGGAGCGAGACATGATGTCCCAGATGTGCTCAATTGGATTCAGGTCTGGGGAACGGGCGGACCAGTCCATAGCATCAATGCCTTTGTCTTGCAGGAACTGCTGACACACTCCAGCCACATGAGGTCTAGCATGGTCTTGCATTAGGAGGAACCCAGGCCAACCGTACCAGCATATGGTCTCACAAGGGCTCTGAAGATCTCATCTCGGTACCTAATGGCAGTCAGGCTACTTCTGGCGAGCACATGGAGGGCTGTGCGGCCCCCCAAAGAAATGCCACCCCACACCATTACTGACCCACTGCCAAACCGGTCATGCTGAAGGATGTTGCAGGCAGCAGAACGTTCTCCACAGCGTCTCCAGACTCTGTCATGTCTGTCAAATGTGCTCAGTGTGAACCTGCTTTCATCTGTGAAGAGCACAGTGGCGAATTTGCCAATCTTGGTGTTCTCTGGCAAATGCCAAACGTCCTGCACGGTGTTGGGCTGTAAGCACAACCCCCAACTGTGGACATCGGGCCCTCATACCACCCTCATGGAGTCTGCTTCTGACCGTTTGAGCAGACACATGCACATGTGGCCTGCTGGAGGTCATTTTGCAGGGCTCTGGCAGTGCTCCTTCTGTTCCTCCTTGCACAAAGGCAGAGGTAGCGGTCCTGCTGCTGGGTTGTTGCCCTCCTACGCCCTCCTCCACGTCTCCTGATGTACTGGCCTGTCTCTTGGTAGTGCCTCCATGCTCTGGACACTATGCTGACAGACACAGCAAACCTTCTTGCCACTGCTCGCATTAATGTGCCATCCTGGATGAGCTGCACTACCTAAGCCACTTGTGTGGGTTGTAGACTCTGTCTCATGCTACCACTAGAGTGAAAGCACCACCAGCATTCAAAAGTGACCAAAACATCAGACAGGAAGCATATGAACTGAGAAGTGGTAGCCACTTGCAGAACCACTCCTTTATTGGGGGTGTCTTGCTAATTGCCTATAATTTCCACCTGTTGTCTATTCCATTTGCACAACAGCATGTGAAATGGATTGTCACTCAGTGTTGCTTCCTAAGTGGACAGTTTGATTTCACAGAAGTGTGATTAACTTGGAGTTACATTGTGTTGCCTTCTTTTTTTTTTTTTTGAGCAGTGTATATCAATAGATCAGAAAATGTCAAAATATTACTAATTTAATTTTAATAATAATATTGAATAATGTTAAGTTTATCCAAAAATATATATATAAAAAAAATTGAAAAGCTTATCGAACAATATTAAATCGAGGTCCTAGACAGTGTTAGTGACCGTGCAAGCATTTTACCATTATCCAGGATTAAATGGCATTGACATTGGTAATGTTAAAGTGTAAAATTATCACAAATAATTAGGGACAATCTCTACATGTCAGAGAAAGCCCTGCATTTTTCTTTTCTTTTCTTTAAAACGCTGACAAAAGACTGATGGGGAAAAAAAAAAATAAAACAAATTAAATATATATATTTATTTATTTATTTAGAATTTGCACTAAATCCGCTGTATTGGTATGGTGCTTAGAATACACTTGTAAGTATATGCCGGTTTACATAAACTGATCAGCCACAACATTAAATCCATTGAAAGGTGAAGTGAATAACTTTGATTACATTGATTATATTGTTACAATGGCTCCTGTCAATGAATGAGATCTATAATACAGCAAGAGAATTTCAGCTCTAGAATTTCATGTGTTGAAAGAAGAAAAAATAGGCAAGCAAAAAGATCTGAGTGACTGAGTGATGGCTAGATGACTGGGTGAGAGCATCTCTGTTGTGGACATAATATTAGCAATATTATTACTAATAAAATGCCTATTTACTCAGCATTAAGTTAACAGCACTAATCATGATTTACTCAAAATGGCCGCTAGGGTGTTTCCCTTGTCTCCCACTAACACTCTCAACTAAACAAGATGGCGCTGGAATCTGGAGGAGAGCTGCATGAGGCCGGTGACATCACACCCGGTAGGACCAGCAATAGATGAGCCACTTAACACCTAACCAATTATTGATGCATTATTTCCTGTTATCTCTAATTATGCATATGATGTATTACTGCTTTATAAGGGGCATGCCGGCCCCTCAAAAATAAATAATTCCTCAAGTTTTCAATAACCAGAACTGGTGTCCGGTGTGATTTACTGGGGAAGCGTGCACGCATACTTTAATCAGGAGAGGGGCAGATATTCAAAATTATCAAACAGTTGATTTGATCCACATCAATCTCCAAAATGGCAAGTCTTGTGGGGTGTGCAGTGGTTAGTATGTACCAAAAGTGGTAAAAGGAAGGACAAGCAGTGAAGCAGCGTTGGGATCATGGGTGCCCAAGGCTTATTGATGCACATCGGGAGTGAAGGCTAGTATGTCTGGTCTGATCACACAGAAGAATTACTGTAGCTCAAATTGCTGAAAAACTTAATTCTGGCCATGATAGAAAGGTGTCAGGACACAGTGCACCTCAGTTTACGCTGTATGGGGCTGCATAGCCACAGACCGGTCAGAGTGCTCATGATGACCCCTGTCCACTGCCAAAAGCGCCTTCTATGGTGGCATGAGCACAAGAACTGGACCATGGAGCAATGGAAGAAGGTAGCCGTCTCTGATGAACTACGTTTTCTTTTAGATCAGGATGATGGCAGCGTGTGTGCCATTTGGTAGCAGGCTGCAGTATGGTAAAAAAAGCAGTCCAGTAGAGCTATGGGCAATGATTTACTGGGAAACCTTGGATCCTGGCATGCATGTGAATGTTACTTTGACATGTACTACCTACCTAAAGGTTATTACCGATCATGCACACCCCTTCATTCATGCACACCCCCTTCACTGATGACAGTGCCTCTTTCAGCATGATAAGGCACTCTGCCACACTGCACAAATTGTTTGAAAATGGTTTGAGGAGCATGACAAAGAGTTCAAGGTGTTGTCTTGGCCTCCAAATTCCCTAAGTTAATTCGATTGAGCATCTGTGGTATGTGCTGGAACAACAAATCCAATCTATGGAGGCACCACCTCACAACTTGCAGGACTTAAAGGATCTGTTGCTAATGTCTCGGTGCCCGATACACAGAACACGTTCAAAGTCTTGTAGAGTCCATGACTTGATTCATCAGATCAGTTTTGGCAGTACAAAGGGGACCTATACAATATTGTGGATGATCATTCTATTATATTAAAGTCCATGGTTATTAACTCTTAATATGGCAAATAAGCGAACAATTAGTAACAGTAGAAGTTGGCAGTAGTATAGTACAGTGGCTCATAACTTTTTCAAGGTTAAGGCATTATTCAATAAAAGAACATTTTTACTTTAATCCGCGCACACTGCTCAATGAATATTGTAACATTTCTCCTAGATATTTTTAAGTCACAAATCCTTTTTCAAATCACTCAAGTAACACTCCCGTTAATTATGTTTTAAACTTCCAATGACCTCCAAATCTCAAGTTTGTAAAAAGCTCAACTTCGCTTGTCCTTGAAGTTCCAGTGAGACAGATATTGCCCTTCGCTGGCACCAGTGCCAAAGGAAAAACAATTCTCAGATAATGATTCAACAATTTTCCCAGCAATTATGATTTATTAAAATAATATTTTACACAGTAAACAATGTTTGTATGTCTATTATATTAAACCTATAAACACAGTTATAGCTTGCTTGCTCTTGGCATGCCAACTGTTCAGTCATTGTGTACTCTGTCAACTTGCTGATCATCATGGGATAATAGGTTTACTACTGCTAAAATGCCAATGAGTATGCATTACTGGCGTAACGTATTTACTTCTAAATGCAAGTAAAACATAATTTAAAATAATGTCTTATGCAGTTGACAGTTGTAAACACTTCTCACGAAACTGCATAGAAAAGGGCAACATACAGACATTTCTCAATAGTTGTTTTAAAGGAGATATTAAAAGTGTTCATTCGGGAATGTCTGTCATTGAAAATGTGTGGTGGTTAAACAGTGTGCATGTCAGTAAGAGTATTTCAATATATGTGTATCTGTGACATGCAGGGACGGACTGACAGTGGCCTGGGCCCCTGGGCAAAATTAGAACCTGGGCCCCCAGCAGACCGATATATATGCTCGTGTAGGTGTACCATGTATTTTATTGCATGTGCATGTAAAGTGAATGTATGTTTGTGTGTATATTCACTGTGAGCGCTAGTGTAAGTGAATATATGCGTGTCTTTGTGTGTAGTGTCAGGATATGTGGATTCATAGTATATTATACATGTTTGTTTTTTTTAAATAGGGTACTATTTGAAAAAAAAAAAAAAATTGTATGTTTGTGTAGCATGGCAGTATGTATAAGGGTGTATTTGTGAATTTTGGCAATGTGTTTGTATGAGGTATGCAGGCCTCCAAATTTTCCATCTTAAATTACAAACCAAGTATTAAATGTTGCGAGCCACCTTAAAGGAACACTATAGTGTCAGGAATACAAACGTGTATTGCCCCTTAAAAATGATTTACACACCTGTTTTCCAGTACCGACCAAACTCCTTTGCAGAGTTCATCAATTTAGATGATCTCAGCCAACCCAATGCACTATCATTGGAAAGCACTGGAAGGCTATTGTGTACGCACAGCAAAACGCTGTTCTGTGCCAATCACCATCTCCTCATAGAGATGCCTTGAATCCGTGCTTCTCTATGACCGCATTCCGCGTCGACATGCAGAGCATGGAGATGCTGAATGTCAGTGCTGCACATTTTGCAACACTGACACAGGAAGCACCTAGGTGTTCCCAGGCAGCAATGTAAACACTGCCTTTGAAAAGGCAGTCTTTACAGCAAAAACCCTGCAGTGGTAGACTATACTCACCAGAACAACTACATTAAGCTGTAGTTGTTCTGGTAACTATAGTGTCCCTTTTATGTTTTATGTTTGTGCGTGCAAAGGGGTAGGGACTGTAGAGGGTGCCGTGAGGAAGGGGCTGCAGAGGGTACAGTGGGGAATAGTGGGTGCAGAGGAGGGACAGGCTCTAGTGGGTGCAAAGGGTAATAGGTGCTGTTGTCTTTGCAGGGGGAAATAGGAGCTGTAGTAAGTGCATAGGGTATAGGGGCTGTAGTGGGTGCATAGAGTATACAGGGAGTGCAGAATTATTAGGCAAATGAGTATTTTGACCACATCATCCTCTTTATGCATGTTGTCTTACTCCAAGCTGTATAGGCTCGAAAGCCTACTACCAATTAAGCATATTAGGTGATGTGCATCTCTGTAATGAGAAGGGGTGTAGTCTAATGACAATCAACACCCTATATCAGGTGTGCATAATTATTAGGCAACTTCCTTTCCTTTGGCAAAATGGGTCAAAAGAAGGACTTGACAGGCTCAGAAAAGTCAAAAATAGTGAGATATCTTGCAGAGGGATGCAGCACTCTTAAAATTGCAAAGCTTCTGAAGCGTGATCATCGAACAATCAAGCGTTTCATTCAAAATAGTCAACAGGGTCGCAAGAAGCGTGTGGAAAAACCAAGGCGCAAAATAACTGCCCATGAACTGAGAAAAGTCAAGCGTGCAGCTGCCACGATGCCACTTGCCACCAGTTTGGCCATATTTCAGAGCTGCAACATCACTGGAGTGCCCAAAAGCACAAGGTGTGCAATACTCAGAGACATGGCCAAGGTAAGAAAGGCTGAAAGACGACCACCACTGAACAAGACACACAAGCTGAAACGTCAAGACTGGGCCAAGAAATATCTCAAGACTGATTTTTTTAAGGTTTTATGGACTGATGAAATGAGTGAGTCTTGATGGGCCAGATGGATGGGCCCTGGCTGGATTGGTAAAGGGCAGAGAGCTCCAGTCCGACTCAGACGCCAGCAAGGTGGAGGTGGAGTACTGGTTTGGGCTGGTATCATCAAAGATGAGCTTGTGGGGCCTTTTCGGGTTGAGGATGGAGTCAAGCTCAACTCCCAGTCCTACTGCCAGTTCCTGGAAGACACCTTCTTCAAGCAGTGGTACAGGAAGAAGTCTGCATCCTTCAAGAAAAACATGATTTTCATGCAGGACAATGCTCCATCACACGCGTCCAAGTACTCCACAGCGTGGCTGGCAAGAAAGGGTATAAAAGAAGAAAATCTAATGACATGGCCTCCTTGTTCACCTGATCTGAACCCCATTGAGAACCTGTGGTCCATCATCAAATGTGAGATTTACAAGGAGGGAAAACAGTACACCTCTCTGAACAGTGTCTGGGAGGCTGTGGTTGCTGCTGCACGCAATGTTGATGGTGAACAGATCAAAACACTGACAGAATCCATGGATGGCAGGCTTTTGAGTGTCCTTGCAAAGAAAGGTGGCTATATTGGTCACTGATTTGTTTTTGTTTTGTTTTTGAATGTCAGAAATGTATATTTGTGAATGTTGAGATGTTATATTGGTTTCACTGGTAATAATACATAATTGAAATGGGTATATATTTGTTTTTTGTTAAGTTGCCTAATAATTATGCACAGTAATAGTCACCTGCACACACAGATATCCCCCTAACATAGCTAAAACTAAAAACAAACTAAAAACTACTTCCAAAAATATTCAGCTTTGATATTAATGAGTTTTTTGGGTTCATTGAGAACATGGTTGTTGTTCAATAATAAAATTAATCCTCAAAAATACAACTTGCCTAATAATTCTGCACTCCCTGTAGGTGCTGTAGTGGGTGCATAGGGTATAGGGGATGTAGTGGGTGCATAGGGTATAGGTGCTGTAGTGGGTGCATAAGGTATAGGGGATGTAGTGGGGCATTGGGTATAGGTGCTGCAGTGGGTGCGTGGGGCTCCACTTGGAGCAGGGGGGTTAGGGGCTCTACTTGGGGCAGGGGGGGTAGGGGCTGCAGTGGGAGCAGGGGGGTAGGTGCTCTGATGGGGCAGTAGTGGGGGAAATTATATGATAAAACATTTTTAATAAAAACATTTAATAAAATGACTTAAAAAAAAAATAAAGCCTCCCCCTCTCCCCCCTCAAATCTTACCTCTCTGGTGGTCCTCTTCTGAGGGAACGTCCCTGTTCCAGGGCACACAATGCTGACATGCTGCCTGTAACTCTGCTCAGGGCAGCTCCGCACAGCTCACTGTGACTGATGATGTCACTTCCTGCAAAACAAGCTGCACGGAGCTGCCCTGAGCAGTTACAGGCAGCTCAGTGAGGCTGTGTTTGGAGATAGGCACACTGAGGGGCAGCGTAGTGGGGTCTTTGGAAGGCCCTTTAGCTGTCCCTCAGTGTGCCCTGCAAGAGGGGATTATATTTTTAGCAGCAGGGGCCCGCGGACGGCCGTGCGGGCCCCTTACGGAGTTCAGGATGGGTGGGGAGATTGTTTAACTCCCCAGCTGAGCCATTACTTACTGCAGCAGGGGCGGGCCCCCCAGAGCCTCGGGCCCTCGGTCCATGACCGATTTACCCGAGTGCTCAGTCCGCCCCTGACGTGTATTCTTTGATTCTTGCATCAGGTCCCTGTGATTCCTAGTAATGCTCCTGATTGCCGTCATACCAGTAATTTTCAGAATTCATTTCAGATTGATACCAAAATATGGGAAGGTACGTAGTAACATACCACACATATTTTGGTGTTCTCAATTTTTACCAGATTTTGACATTTATAAACATTTAAATTTTTTGGTTATATTTTCAATCTACACTGCTCAAAAAAATAAAGGGAACACTTAAACAACACACTGTAACTGAAAGTCAATCACACTTCTGTGAAATCAAGCTGTCCACTTAGGAAGCAACACTGAGTGACAA
This sequence comes from Pelobates cultripes, assembly GCA_933207985.1. Taxonomy (NCBI): domain Eukaryota; kingdom Metazoa; phylum Chordata; class Amphibia; order Anura; family Pelobatidae; genus Pelobates; species Pelobates cultripes. Next base: position 289,808,481 of record OW240912.1, read on the forward strand.
TCAATTTCACATGCTGTTGTGCAAATGGAATAGACAACAGGTGGAAATTATAGGCAATTAGCAAGACACGCCCAATAAAGGAGTGGTTCTGCAGGTGGTGACCACAGACCACTTCTCAGTTCATATGCTTCCTGACTGATATTTTGATCACTTTTGAATGCTGGCGGTGCTTTCACTCTAGTGGTAGCATGAGACTGAGTCTACAACCCACACAAGTGGCTCAGGTAGTGCAGCTCATCCAGGATGGCACATCAATGCGAGCTGTGGCAAGGTTTGCTGTGTCTGTCAGTGTAGTGTCCAGGGCATGGAGGCGCTACCAGGAAACAGGCCAGTACACCAGGAGACGTGGAGGAGGCCATAGGAGGGCAACAACCCAGCAGCAGGACCGCTACCTCCGCCTTTGTGCAAGGAGGAACAGGAGGAGCACTGCCAGAGCCCTGCAAAATGACCTCCAGCAGGCCACAAATGTGCATGTGTCCGCTCAAGCGGTCAGAAAGAGACTCTATGAGGGCCCGACACCGTGCAGGACGTTTGGCATTTAGCAGAGAACACCAAGATTGGCAAATTCGCCACTGGTGCCCTGTGCTCTTCACAGATGAAAGAAGGTTCACACTGAGCACATTTGACAGACATGACAGTCTGGAGACGCCGTGGACAACGTTCTGCTGCCTGCAACATCCTCCAGCATGTTTGTTGTCAGCACATTTAACTATGTAAAGAACAAAGTATTTCAGAAGAGTATTTAATTCATTCAGATCTAGGATGTGTTATTTTTGTGTTCCCTTAATTTTTTTGAGCAGTGTATTTTTCGATATATTTAATATTTTGAAAAAATCATTCTAAAAGTTTATCCAAAAATATTAAGTAATTTCAGAAGCTTATCAAACAATATTAAATTGAGGCCTAGGTTGGAAAGAATTCAGACTCATTATATAGCACTGTAAATTCTGTTTCAGAGGGGATGACGACTTTTTTTCTTCTGGTGAAAGGATGCATGCTGTAGTGGGTTTGGTGCCAGTAGGGTCCTGGTGACTAGGGGTCAAATTTTTTTTTTTTTTTTAAGGTTTGCCTTCTCATCTGGGCCTGCCGGGTGTTGATTCCCACCTCCACTACCAGTGCTGGAGAAAAGCTAAGCAGGAACGTATGTTCCTGTTTCAGCTATGCAGGTACTTTCTAAGTCCTGCACGGCAGGGCTTGGCTCATTGGCTGAGAGTGTCAACTGATCAATTTCAGATCAATGCATTGTTAGCTGACACTGGAAGCAGCGCCTTGAGGACCCCAAGTTTGAAAACGGTTTGAATCCTTATAATGTGGAGAGAGGGGCACCAGGTCATTCAAAGCACCATAACGCAACCACTCACTGTAGTGGTTATGGTGCTTATAGTGTTCCTTGAAAGTTTCTAGGTAGTCAGGTGTTTTTATTACCAGTTGTATATTTCACAAGTCTTACTGAATACCACAATTCCTAGTAATTTCAGCCAGGGATGATCAATTTCAACTGATGTCTGCTCAAATTCCCTATGGTGTTTGCAAAACAAACAAAAAAAAATATCTGCTGATATATTTCCTCCAGAAAAAAATAATTAAACATTTTTTTTTCTCTGGTTGAGCAATTCTGTCTCCTCAGAGAATAGTCTAGACGTTGTGTATTCTACATATAGGAGTGCTTTGAGAGTGATCCTCGAGGGACCAGCGTGCATGCACAGAACAATTAATGTCACTAATTTCCAGCAAACATAGTTTCCTTTCTGACTGAAAATATTCTCTTAAAACAATGGGGCTGCATGCAGCCACTTACTGTCAGAAGACTAGCCAAAGTAATCAGGAACAATTTCATGTGTTCTTCCACGCTGTGATCATTTAGTGCATTGAGAAGTACTTTATGTGCAGGAGAAATGGCTGCCATCATTAACATTATATGAATGCGCTTAAGTTATTTATTTTAATTTCTTAAATTTTTCACTTTCACAGGCTGTCTTAGTGATCAACAATTGTTGTCCGTTTAGCCAAGAGCTGAATAAAAGGGACACTATAGGCATCCAGAACACTTCATCCCAGTAGCGGCAGAGGTACAGTGCCTTGTTCCCTTTGCCCTGCAATGTAAAACATTGCTGTTTTAGAGAAACTGCAATGTTTGTATTGCTGGCAGTGGCGTACATACCAGGGTCGCAGGGGTCGCGGCTGCGACCGGGCCCGGCCGCCCCTGCGACCCGGTATGTACACACAGGGCCAGCCTCTTCCCCTGGGGGGCCCAGGAGCCGGCCACCCCAGGGCCCCCCGAGGCTGGCCCTGCTGACACCGGGCGGGTGGCCGGTCAGGCAGGCGGGCGCGCGAGGGAGCACTCAGTGCTTCCTCTTCAGCTCCCTCGCGCACTGCACTGATGCCGGAGCCGGAAGATCACTGAGTGCTCCCTCGCGCGCCCGCCTGCCTGACCGGCCAGCCCGCCCACAGTGACCTGCCGCCCAGGGAATCCCCCCAGCACTCCAAAAGGTAAGGAGGCTGGGGGGATTAAATTTTAAACAAAAAACTAGTGTTAGTGTTTGAGTGTGTGAGTGTTAGAGTGAGTGTTAGTGTGAGTGTTAGTGTGAGTGTTAGTGTAGTGTGTAGTGTTAGTGAGTGTTAGTGTGTGTGTCTGCTAGTGAGTGTTAGTGTGTGTGAGTGTTAGAGTGAGTGTTAGTGTGTGTCTGCTAGTGAGTGTTCGTGTGAGTGTTAGAGTGAGTGTGAGTGTGTGTGTCTGCTAGTGAGTGTCAGTGAGTGTGTTACTGTGTGTGTCTTACGGAGTGTGTGTGTTAGTGAGTCTGTTTGATGTCTGTTAGTGAGTGTGTGTTTGTCAATGAGAGTGTATGTTTTGTAAGTGAGTGTGTATGTATGTCTGTCGCTGACTGTGTCTCTGTCAGTAAATGTGTGTGTCTGTTAGCTAGTGTGTATGCGTCTCTGTGAGAGTGTGTGTGTCAGCACTTACCTTTCTCCAGCGCCGGACTCCCTTGGCGCTGGGATCCCTCAGCCTCTCAGCTCCGAATGCGACCGCGCACGCATTCAAACCGCCCATAGGAAAGCATTACTCAATGCTTTCCTATGGACGTTCAGTGTGCTCCTCTAGCGGCTGTCAGTGAGACAGCCACTAGAGGCTGGATTAACCCTCAGTGAAACATAGCAGTTTCTCTGAAACTGCTATGTTTTCAGCTGCAGGGTTAAAACTAGAGGGACCTGACACCCAGACAACTTCATTGAGCTGATGTGATCTGGGTGTCTGTAGTGGTCCTTTAAAGGACCACTATAGTGCCAGGAAAACATACTCGTTTTCCTGGCACTATAGTGCCCTGAGGGTGCCCCCACCCTCAGGGGCCCCCTCCCACCCAGCTCTGGAAAGGGGAAAAGGTAAACTTACCTTTTTCCAGCTGCCTGGAGCTTTCCTCTCCCCGACGTTGGGCGCACGCTACGCAAAGTTTGCGCGCTACAAGATTCAGCTGGTCGCTACATGGAAAAGCATTCATAATGCTTTCCTATGGACGCTGGCGTGCTCTCACTGTGAAAATCACAGTGAGAAGCACGCAAGCGCCTCTAGCGGCTGTCAATGAGACAGCCGCTAGAGGAAATAGGGGAAGGCTTAACCCATTCATAAACATAGCAGTTTCTCTGAAACTGCTATGTTTATGAAAAAATGGGTTAACCCTAGCTGGACCTGGCACCCAGACCACTTCATTAAGCTGAAGTGGTCTGGGTGCCTAGAGTGGTCCTTGGCGTGTGCATCTGCATGCACTGGCGTATTACACCGTCGAGGGGTCGCAGCCCTGTAACCCTTGTGACCAGGTGCCCACCGCCATGTGTTGCGGCCCGCCCTGGGGGATGGGGGTGGGGGGTGGGGGTGGGGGGTGGGGGGTGGGGGGGGTGGGGGGGGGGGGTGGGGTGGGGGTGGGGGTGGGGGGGGGCCCACGGATCAATTTTCGCACCGGGGCCCCATGGGTCATGTGTACGCCACTGATTGCTGGGTTAAGACTGCTTCTAGTGACTGTCTTCCAGACAGTTACGAGGGGGGGGGGGGAAAGGGGCAGAGGAACAATTTAGTGTTAGGAATACAAAGCTATATTCCTTACACTAAAGTGGTCCTTTCAGCTAAGCTAGTTCTGACATCTGTACTGTCCTAACAGACCCATCTTATAACTAAAAGAAGGTAAAAAAAAAAACTACTTAATCATAGCAATTTATTAAGCAATAATTACCTACATAACTTTTCAGTGGCTTTCCAATCTTATACACATCGACTTGATTTAGTTAGTTTTTTTTCTTGTTTACATTAATAGTAAAGCAAAGTATAGTAGCCAGGTTTCGTTTTTCAGTGTTTGTTTCATGTTGACTATATCTGGAATTACCACTTGAAGGTCTAATTTGCTGAGAAATTATAATGCAATGAAGCAAATAACCAAATCAAATGTCTAATGAATTTACATGTATAAAGGAGAGTTCAGAAACGAGAGTGGAGCTGACACCTCTGGGGAAGAAACCGGGTCTAATGGTTTCAATTCTGATAATTAGTGACCATTTGTTGTGACCATTGTATAGAAACAGTAGTAAAGTGTCAGCGCTGATAGAACAAACTGGTAAAATTCAAATTAAGGCAGCTTTCCTCCAAAAGGAAGGGAGTCCCTCTATCCTTATAGTAGTGAGGCAAGTACAAAATATAAAAAAGTGTAGAGGATTAGCGCCACTCTAAAAAGACACTGGTGGGGATGTTATAACCAGCATAAGATGCCTTAAAAATAAATAAATATAAAATAAGATAAATGGAAAATAAAATATTAAATATAAGTCCAAGATAGAAAGTCCAAAAAAATTTGATGGTATATACTTTCCAGAGGAGCAATCACAAACTTTTTCAAGGAAAATCTTCTTGTTGTGATATCAGATGTGGTTCGTATGTGGAGAGAAGGAGAGGATAATGGTGCAGTATGTCCAGAAAATATAAAAATAAGAAAAAAAGTATACATGGTCATGCTCGTGTTTTTTAGAGCTTTAAAACAGCTCTAGTATGAAAGGCGTACAGTGGTACAATCCCCACTTATAGGATACGTGAAGAATGGTTTCAACGATGTATGGACCAAAAAAATGGTCTAATGTCAGCAAGGAGGTTCAGGGGCGAGGCCAGTGCTGGCATACCCGCGGGTCACTGGAAATAGGGTAAGTTGTATTACCTTTTAACCCTTTAGTGACCAGACCGTTTTTCAATTTTCTTACCGTTAAGGACCAGAGCTGCTGTTACATTTCTGCTGTGTTTGTGTTTAGCTGTAATTTTCCTCTTACTCATTTACTGTACCCACACATACTATATACAGTTTTTCTAGCCATTAAATGGTCTTTCTAAAGATACCATTATTTTCATCATATCCTATAATTTACTATAAAAAATTATAAAATATGATGAAAATATAAAAAAACACACTTTTTATAACTTTGACCCCCAAAATCTGTATGCATCTACAACCGCCAAAAAACACCTGTGCTAAATAGTTTCTAAATTTTGTCCTGAGTTTAGAAATACCCAATATTAACATGTTATCTTTTTTTGTGTGTGTGCAAGTTATAGGGCAATACGTACAAGTAGCACTTTGCTATTTCCAAACCATTTTTTTTTCCCCAAAATATATATATATAAAAAAAAAAAAAGACAACCTAAGATATTAAATTTGGGGTATTTTAACTCTTTTCATGCAACCATTTTACCACCAATCTATGCCAAATTTAAACACATAGCAATTTAAGAATACATGTACTGAGAACTTTAAGGGTTACTGCCAAAGAACACTCCACATGTGTTCAGCAACATCTCCTGAGTACAGTGATACCACCTATACTTAGGTTTGTTGGGGTGCAATGCCAAACCTCTGACGTGTTTTTCAGATTTTACATCTTTACCTATCTTCTTTTTGGGGGCCTTTTTACATATCCCAATTTATTTTCTTGCAGTGAACATGCATATATTTGAAAAGTTGACACCCCAAGGTATTGTATGTGGAATGTTTTGATGCCTTTGATGCAACCGTTTTAGCCAAAAAGGAAGTGTGTGTTGGTAATTTTTAAATTTTCATTTTTACACACACATTTGTGTGTGATTTAGGGAAGCTTGTTGTTGGTTATTGTAAGAAAGCACTCCAGGTTGTTTTCTGCAAGGCCTCCTGAGTACACTCATGCCCCCATACATAGGTTAAACTTGAAGATAAAAATAGTCTGGCGCATGAAAAAGTAAAAAAAACCCCACCAAAAACATAATCCTAACCAAAAAAAAACAAACTGAACGACAAATGTGAAAAATAAAATAAAAAAATGGACCAGTGTGTGATATCGCTTGAAGCAGTCCCCAATGCAGAGTCCAGGCTGTCCAGGGCAATCAGGACAGTAAAAGACGGTGTCCTTTCTCTGCCTCCTCTTGAAACAGACTCTGCATCTTTTTTGAGAATTCTGCTTTGCCACAGCAGGGGGGGGTTTTAAAAATAAACTCTGCTCTCTCCCTTCACCGCCCGTGGAGCAGGTGCATATTGGTACAAAATCCATGAAATGATCTGAAGCTGAAACTGTAAAAAAAGCACTTAGTCCACACATCCGTGCCCTTTATACACCAAACACCAAAACCGTAAAGGCTCCAGTTACCACAGTGATGACAAACAACTGATAGGATCATGCATACCACTGAGGCTACTCTTTAGCTGTTAAGGGGCCTTCTAAAGTTTGTTATAAAAAAATAAATATATAACCGTCTGATATAGCATGCTCTTTTAAGTGTTAAAGGACCACTATAGTGCCAGGAAAACATACTTGTTTTCCTGGCACTATAGTGCCCTGAGGGTGCCCCCACCCTCAGGGTCCCCCTCCCGCCCGGCTCTGGAAGGGGAAAGGGGTTAAAACTTACCTTTTTCCAGCGCTGGGCGGAGAGCTCTCCTCCCCGTCGGCTGAATGCGCACGCGCGGCAAGAGCTGCGCGCGCATTCAGCCGGTCGCATAGGAAAGCATTCATAATGCTTTCCTATGGACGCTGGCGTGCTCTCACCGTGAAAATCACAGTGAGAAGCACGCAAGCGCCTCTAGTGGCTGTCAATGAGACAGCCATTAGAGGATTAGGGGGAAGGCTTAACCCATTAATAAACATAGCAGTTTCTCTAAAACTGCTATGTTTATAAAAAAAATGGGTTAACCCTAGAAGGACCTGGCACCCAGACCACTTCATTAAGCTGAAGTGGTCTGGGTGCCTAGAGTGGTCCTTTAATGTGAGTTGTTCATAGCAAAGTAATCAAATTAAAATTAATTGGATTAACAAATTAATGTAAATACATTAATAATAAATAATTATAATGTAATTATTTTATTTAAGTCTTCACTGAGTGCTTTACTCGAGGCATTCGGCACACAGGCAGAGCATCAGAAGCCTGCCCGATGGCTTCTGATGCTCTGCTACACTGCCTGGCGCCACATGCGGCAACCTGTTAGTGATCACTCCTGGGGAGCGATCACACGGCCGCCCGGCAGTCAGGAGAGGTGTTGCAGGATGCATCGACACCGAGGCATCGCTGCAATACCTTTTTGAGTGTCTGGAAGCGATCATGATCACTTCCAGCACTCAAATTTGCCACGGACATACCTAGTCCTTAAGTACTGTTTTTTGGGGGTGTTTTTTGTCGGACGTACCGAGACATGTGTGACATGTCATGATCCCCTTTAATTCCAGAAGTATAATCGTTAAGGTGGTTGAGGGGGGAGGGGGGAGGGGGGGGGGGCAAGCCACCTAAATGGTGGTTTTAACACTATTGAGTCAGGAATACATGTTTGTGTTCCTGACCCTATAGTGTTCCTTTAAGCTATAGTTGTTCAGGTAACTTTAGTGTGCCTTTAGTCATGGAAACCGCTAAAGATGCATGTATTTGCTTTCATTCATTTGAAAATTAATCACCAGAGTGAATGTTACTGTGGTGATTAAGCTGATGCTTTCTGCTCTGATAACTAATACTATTATTGTTCCTTTCCATGGATGCAGAAATGGTATTTGACAAGATTGTCCAGACTTATTGCGTTTTATTTCTAAAAAAAAAGTTGGGTTTAGAGCAAGTGATGCTGTTATGGATAGCATCTCTATTGTATATGTAATCACCCTGTATAAAGGAATCAATGCCCTTAGTTACCACTCTTGTTTGTTTTGTCATTGTATCCTTGAGTTAATGAGATGTTCTACAATAAGTGAGATTGCTACATTACTGAGACTAATGTTGGTGCCAGTTATCATAATTCATCAGAGTTTGAGATTACATTCAGCATCAACAAATCCAAGGGTCCCACCATCAAATATACAATCAGAAATGTCAAAATCTCAAACTATTGCCAAACTTAAAAATGAATTGTCTGTGATTATAATTTAGCAAGGTGTGACCTACACCTTCAGATAAGCATATCCCCTTTCATTGCCACTATATGAACTTCATTGATGAGGTCCTGCATTAAGGCCCTTGATGCTTCCCCTAGAGATATATTGATTCAATGCATCTCTACGAGGAGATGCTGATTGTGGAGGAGCATTGGATTGCCGATTGTCATCAGGACTAGCGAGGTGGGCCAACCACAGCAAGACAAGTGTATGCCAGGGGTAGAGGGTAGAATGATTAGTAAAAAAATTTTTTTACAGAGGGAGTCTAAATAAGTAGTCTAAAACACTTCTAGCATTATGAATACATGCTTGTATTTCTAACGCTATAGAGTTACTTTAAGAAGGTGTTATCAGTTAAAATTAACCTCTCGTGACTGGTTCCCTTGAGTAAAAATGACATTGTAGCCTTTGCTTGAGACTTGTCCTTTCACTACCCATGCCAGTATTATATGGTCATTTAGGCTTATATACTGAATTATTTTGGGTTATGGGATGCCTGCAAGCTATGCCTATATACATGCTGCTTGTCAGAGTACACAATTGTGTAATTTTTGTTAGTATGTGCCCATGGCCTAACCACTCCGAGCAAACATGCTTCTTAGTGGTGAGAAAATATTTCCTGAGGAATTACATTCCCTAGATATAGAGCTCTTGTTGTTAAACTAACTCACACTTTAGAATATTTTTTTCAGCCAATAAAACATACTGAAATACTAATGGATGCATCACCAAACTTGCAAATATCACATAGAAATACTGCAGAGATGGCAAAATTATACCTTGTCGCTTAGACATTTCCACATTTTGTACTAATACAACCTGAAATTAAAATGTAGTTTAATGTTATTTTTACAATTTGCTTGGGGTGCAGTGGAAGGTAGTGAGCAGAATCCATTTCAGGAGCATTACAAGGACACTTCAAGCATCACAACCACTAGATCTTGCTTTAATGTTTATTGTGCCAGGTGTGTCCTGGCGCCTCCCTCTGTAAGTACTTAAACGTTTTTTAAATTGTGTACCTTCTTACCTGGCATACGCTGAGTGATGCTTCCAGCCTCCACTCCTAATGCCAGAGCGCCTAAAGCTCTCCTATGCTGAGCCCTTCAGTGAAGAACTTGGCTCAGTGGCTGAGGGTGATCAGCTGACATAGGGCTGGCGCGTCTATAAGGTGGCACAAGCGGCCGCTTTAGGGCGCACTGGCCCAGGGGGTGCTAGATTAGAGTGAATGGCAGGAGGTGGGTACACAGCTTTACCTCCTGCCTGTCACTCAGTGTAGCGTGGTCGAGCAGAGCGGACCGCGGTACAGGAGGATCTGTTTTCTGTAACCGGCTGGACTGACAGGAAGTGCTCACTGAGAGAGCATTTCCCGTCAGTCTGGCCAGGTACAGGAAACTGAAGCTCCTGTACCGCGGTCTGCCCTGGCCGGCCAGCCACACTACAAGAAAGGTAGGAGGCACACACGAGGAGGATAGAGTACCACTAAGGGGGGAGGGAATGGAGCAGACCATGGGGGGTAGAGAGGGGCACTAAATGATGGGGGATGGGAGGGAAGAATGAACACTGAGGGACAGGGGAGGGGGGTTGACCACTAAAAGCGAGGGAGGGCAGAGGAACACTCGGGACTGGGGGGGAGAAAGAAGAACGTTAAGGGGGGTGGGGTACTAATGTACAGGGGAGGGAAGGGAAAAGGAACACTGGGGTAGAGACCACTAAAAGAGAGGGAAGGGAGGGAAGAAGAACACCAAGTGAACTTTAAGGGGAATGGGGGGGGCACTAAGACGGGTGAGGGAAGGGAAAAAAGAACACTGAGGAGAAGGTGAGAAGAACACTAAGAGGGGTGGCACAAAGACAGGGGAGGGAGGGAGGGAGGGGAGAGGAACACTAAGGGACAGGAGGGGAGAGAAACACTGAGGGACAGGGAGAGGAACACCAAGGACAGGGTATGGGAGAGAACACTAGGGACAGGGGAGGGAGGGGAGAGGAACACTAGGGACAGGAGGGAGGGGGAGAGGAACACTAGGGGACAGGGAGGAGGGGAGAGGGAACACTAGGGGACAGGGGAGGGAGGGAGAGGAACACTAGGGGACAGGGGAGGGAGGGGAGAGGAACACTAGGGGACAGGGGAGGGAGGGGAGAGGAACACTAGGGGACAGGGGAGGGAGGGGAGAGGAACACTAAGGGACAAGAGGGGGGAGAAAGACACACAGAAGGACAAGAGGGGGGAGAAAGGCATACAGATAGGACTGGGGGTTAGAAAGATGCACAGAGAAGCTGGGGGTGGAAATACAAAGGGGCTGGGGATGAAAGAAACACAAAGGAGGTGGAAAGAGTAAAAGACAGAAAAAGGCTGGGAGAGGAGACCTACAAAGGGGCTTGGGGAGTAAGACACACACAGGATGGATTGTAAGTGATACACAAGGGAGGAGTAAGAAACAAAAGGTGGGTTAAGAGGCACACAGGTGAAGATTTTTTGGGGAGGGGGGGGCGCCAAAATCATCTTCGTCTGTGTACCCAAAAATCCTTGCACCGGCCTTGAGCTGATGTAGTGGTTATGGTGATTGGAATGCCTCTTTAATAATTTGGAACTGATATTGCTGCATTGTCAATGTCTTTCTTGAAAAGGATGTTTGCAAATCTTTTAATTACCTAACATGCCAACAGTACACATATATGCACACCATGTTTTGATATGTGACTTATAGTTATGTCACATTCTAAGTTATGCTGTGCGTGTACATAGTACACCAATAGTAACCTATGAAACAAGTGCGTACATGCATAGTGCAGCCAGGATTATTTATATTGAAGAGAGCATTTATTTCTTGTTTCCCTGGAGATTGTACTCGGTGCCCTTATAGTACTCACATTTTATGGTTTTATAACCTGTGTACCTCTGAAAGGTTAAGGTGTTTTTATAACACCTGCTGTTTAATTTCAGTGTTACTTTTAGAGATGAAATACTATCTGCCAGAGGTAATGTCATTTTGTGCACTGATGTACATTAGATTTTAATAGAATGTAATAAAACAAAATTGAATGTCAGTGTTACTCCTTATACAAGAATCAACCCCATTACTTCTAAATATATAATTCTTTTATTGGCAATATATCCTTTTGGTTTTTCTCTTAAAAGATTTGCTAGAGTGCATCAGGGCAAAACAAGTATTTTTATTTTTTTTCAAAAAAGGCAAAACAAAAAACTTAAAACTTAATTTGAAGCTTTAAAGTCGCCCAAACAGCACGATGTAAGTATAGGCTCCATTACCTGGTCTGATCATGCACCAATCAGTATGAAACTACATATACCCAATACCCTGAACGTAAAATATAACTGGAAACTGAACCCTAATATCTTTAGTAACCAAAAGACCAGGGAAGCATTGACCACAACTATCAACACTACTTCCAGGAAAACAAAGCCCTAGACACCACTGCACTGATTCAGTGGGAAGCACATTAATCAGTGATTTGGGGGGAGCTCATTATATGGGGATCCTTACTTAAAAAAGAAAAGATGGAACGGATAAATCATCTGTTAGATGAAATCTGGAAACTGGAAATTGCTCATAAAGTCACCATGGCCAAGTCAGATTACAATTCATTAATTAATCTCCGAACTGAACTTAAAATTATTCTGAATGACAGAGGCATACTTAAAAGATAAATTCGACTCCAAACTTACTCGGATCTATTTCCAGATCATTAGATGAACCCTTTACAATAAGAAAATCGATGAAAGCTATTCCAACAAAATCACAGGACCAGATGGCTTTCAACTTTTTACTATAAAGTCTTTGAGAAGGAGCTGGGCCCCCACCTATTGGAAGCATTAAATTCAATATCCCCCTCAAAACCCCTAAACCCAAACTAGCTTAGAGACCACCATTACCCGAGTTCTCAAACCAGGCAAAAACCCTGAGGTATGTTAGAAATTACCACCCGATATCACTAATCAATGTGAACGTTAAAATCTTTACTAAAATGCTAGAAATCCGCTGGAGATCACTATTTACAGTGCTAGTCCACCCTGATCAGGCTGGCTTCCTTTCCCACTAGGGAAGCAAAGGACAATACCACCAAAATCATTGATCTGGCCTATTGGGTTCAGACCACACATACACCTTCCTTAATACTGGCTATTGATACAGAAAAGGCCTTTGACAGAGTGGACTGGACCTTTCTTTTTGCCATACCTCTTTTGAAATACCTGGGATTTGGACCCCGATGGATGGCCTGGATAAAGGCCATATATTCCTCCATGACAGCGAAAATTAAAGTCAATGGCCAATTTTATAGACCCCTTCCAATTACAAACGGAACAAGACAGGGATGTCCCCTATCCTGTTTATTTTAGTATTAGAGCCACTATTCACTATCACTAGAAACAACCGTGATATCCAGGGAATAAATGTGGGTATCGAAAAGTTCAAAATATCCGCATCTGCGGACGACTTTTTATGTACGATAACTAATCCCTCAGAATCACTGCCACACCCTCTTGGGGAACTGGAAACCTATAGTTTACTCTCCAACTTTAAAATTAACATTGATAAAAGCGAAATACTTAAACAGATGTGGACTTCTTATGAGACAAATTCCCCTTTCAATGGGGCCAACATTTTTACCTCACTCCATCCATCCATGTATATTGGAAGGGGTGCAACTCAATTTTAATTAATTTGTGCTCAAAGCAAACCAGTAAACAAACTGGTCTCTAAGTGTTACAAATCGCTACTATGATCTACAGACTCAAAACTTCTATATTTTATCAAATACTGGAATAACCACCTGGACGCCCCACTCGAAGGAAATCTGGGAAAAATACTTCTCCTTACTCTGAATACAATGCATACTAAACTCCAATACTCCCTTTGCTATTTTATGCTAACTGCTGCAAAATCAGCAATTACCAAACACTGGAAAACTACCCAAAGCCCAACCATTAGACAATGGTACCAACAAATAGAATACTTCCAACCCTAGAAGTTATACGCTGGGCTTCACTAGATGAAACCACTAAATATAATGAAATTTGGCAACCATGAGTAACTGTTATACAACTGGGGGAGTAAGAAAATTAGTTCAGGCTCGTACAGGCTGGAGTCGGGCAATTCCACTACTGTCTGGAAACAGACTAGAACCTCAAAAAACATGACATAATTATACAACAATCTTAGATTTTCCATGTCCAAACACATGAAACGTCCAGGAGAGTATTTATTACTCTCATTAAATCTCGTTGCCATCACTTGGTGAGACACTTCCTTTTCCCCACTTATGGTTCTCTTTATTACCCCTATTCTTAAGTTTCCTTTATTGGTTAAGTTAATTTTTAATGCATACGCCTAGGACCTTTTAATGATAAACACACTAGATCTACCGACCTATCCTAAAGCTGCATTATATTAAATATTAGACAGCTAAGGGATGAATATAAATCTAGAAGTATGGGTATCATGATCATCCCCCACATTGGGAAGCGACATCCAGAATTATGTCCATAGTGCCTTCAGCACATTTACACAACACAGGGGAAAACCTCTTTACAGTATTAAAGAAGAGGCAGCTAAACGATGTAACCCGTTGTATTACCCTATACTAAACCAACTAAATGGATCATTTTTTTATACTTGATGAAAGTAGGACAAAAGTGTTTAGGTCGAAAGCACAATGTAACATGTTTGTGACGTCGCCTGCGTGTGATGGGACTTGAAAAGATGACCTATGCCTGTATTGAACTAACACCTATTTACTTATGTTATATATGCATTGTCGTATGTTATATTCGCTAAAAATCAATAAAAACAAAATAAATGTAAAAAAAGTCACCTAACAGTATTTTTTTTTTTACATTTTTATTTACTTGAGCTCCATATTATGTTAATAATTAAAATTAAATATAGAAATTCACAAGCTGCTTTATCCTGGATCTAACTACATCCAGTTTGGCTCCCTGTCAATATCTGTTATAAGCTCTACGGTTTGCATCTAATAGTAAGATTAGAACACAGAGAGAGGAGGACAAACAAGCAATGTGCTAGGAACTAACCAAGTCCATTGCAAAATATTTAAAGTGTCATCCTACGCACAATAACCACTTCAGGACATTGTAGATGCTTTGGGAGATCCCTATCGCTATGATAAGTAGCCATACTGTTTTAAACCTGGATTTTCTGGGCACCTTTGATCTGGGCATCAGATATATACCTTTAAATACCTTCTGCATTCAGCGTTTGAAATTCATCTCTATCTGGATGGAATTAATTGGCAGAAGCATCAATTGACACTCAGCCAATTAATTCCTTTCAAACATGGGTTGAAATGACATGACTAATGCGGAAGTAGACACTTCGAAATTACTGGTGTTAGCCTTTGACCACCTTTTATATTGAGTTTATTTTTTAATTTGGCATTTTTTCTGGTCTAAGAAAGAAGATTGAAGAAAGAAGATCTTTTTTCAGATCGTACATATTAAAGGAACACTCCAAACACCTTAACCACTCTCTGTAGTAGTTATGATGACCTGGCACGCTCACCATTGTAAGCAATCAAACCATCCATTACTAACGCCAGAAAGGCAGCGGCTCCGAAGCAGGAACTTCTGTGGGCTCATTGGCTGAGAACGATAACCTGAAAGGGTTTACGCCGATATAAACAATATAAATGTAATATTGATGGCGCAGCTTGCCTAGTGAGACATTACTTTTTTAATTTAATTTGTATGCCATTTAGTGCTTATGCTCTAGTGCTTTCTTACCTTTTAGTTATAGGTGTTACAGCAAAGTTACACCAGTTATTCGTAGCAAATTTGTTTTAACTTTGCTTCAAAGTCAAAATAATAAAAGAAGCATGCCTTGCTCTAGTAAATCAGCCTGTTTTACTATAGAAAACAAAATATTTTCAGTGAGGGTTCATTTTTCTTCCATTAATCTCATCATGAGAAATTCCTTTGTAAAGCTAGTGACTGTTTTCCTTTGCAATCAGATTAAACAAGGAATTACTTTATATTAACTATTGAGATACTTATTAAAAGAACCCACTTTCCTACTGTCATATGGTTATAGAAAAAAAAACTAAAAAACACAACAGTGTTACAAAATTATAAACGCAACACTTTTGTTTTTGCCCCCATTTGTTTTTGCCCCCATGAGCTGAACTCAAAGATATGACTTTTCACAAAAGGCCTATTTCTAAATCTGTGTTAGTGAGCACTTCTCCTTTGCCGAGATAATCCATCCACCTAACAGGTGTGGCATATCAAGATGCTGATTAGACAGCATGATTATTGCACAGGTGTGCCTTATGTTGCTTAGGGTGCTCCTTTAACCTCTCAAACACCAGTAGATGGAAGGATACAATAGGACCAACACACTATTGGTTCCCTCTATATTAACTTTTACCCTCTGACACTAAGTTTATGGATCAGTGTTTCATTAACGACACAAAAACTTTTGGTATATTTTTACTATTGGCGTATTGCCCTGTCAATATGTCTGGTATTTCCATGCCTTGTTGCTCTGTGTTTTTAGTAAGAGATGCTGCTTTCATATGGAAACATTTGTGGCAAATTATAGTCCTGCGAAGGTCTCTGATAATGTTTCCTAACTTTCAGCTTGTGTTACAGAAGTATTTTACAACAAAATCGCAATACAAAAAAAGTCACAACCTTTTTCAGCCAGTAACACTGTTGAAGTTAGAAAAAGTAATCAACTTAAAACCAGTCTTAGCATCAATCATCTTCGTTAATTACACAATCTTGAGAGCAATGCTCCGTGATGAAATATGAGGTTAGTGACAAGCAAAATGGATCCATCTTGAAAAAAAAAAATCTGACTTGCCTGTTTGACCCGTTTTATAGTGTAGTGGTTAAAAATTGGTAACAACATGTGTCATTAATCAGCTGTGGTTCAAATTAACACATATTTATGTTTCTTTAAACATGTATGTTTCCTTTGTATATGTTGGGTATAGTATGTGTTTTTTTGTCATCACTTTTACCGTGTTATTTTATTGTTGCATAGCTTATGGATCCTTTAGTTTTATAGGTTAATGAGCAATAGTAAGTTTGGTCACATTACATGTAATAATAGATCATCAACTCAAGGGACCTGTTTGTGACATTTGCTCTGCTCATGTTTAAACTCTTTGTAAACTTTCAGGGTGTTGCTTGTTAGGAAAGTGTTTTTTTTCTATATTTATCAAATTTAATATCCTATGTTAACTCTCTTTTGGAAGAATTGTAATGACTTAATTACTATTAAATCTAAGATGTAGTGCCCCATCTTAGTGAACTGATAATGTTAAAAGTGCTAACCCTTTTCATATATTTATAGTTATAGTATTTTTTTTTTTGTTTTTGTTTTATACAGTTGGCTTAATTCCTTATTTCTTATTGGCCACAAACGAAAGCTTGAAGAAGATGACATGTATAAAGTTATGCCTGAAGATGCTTCAGAGAGACTTGGAGAAGAACTTCAATGGTAAGAATTGCTTCAAGGAACACTCAAAGCACCATAATCACTACAACCGGCCTAATTTTAGATAGCCAAATCATATTTGAATGTCTTGACCTGGGGCTGCTGGGCACTGCTCCCATCCTCCACTACCATCACTGGAGAGTAAAAAGCTCCTTAACAAGAACTTCCATTAGCTCTCCTAAGCTAAATCAGTCTGTGCAGGGCGATTAGGTGTCACTCTCAAGTAATCAGCTGCAGCTAAGCCCCGCAGCTAATGGGGCTAATTAAAGTTACTGCTTAGAAACCTCCAGATTTCCAGGTTTAGTGGTGGAGGCAGGGAGAGCGCTCCACTGATTTCAGGTTAGAAGTCAGACCATTCAAAAACAGTTTGACTACTTACAAAGGGGAAGAGTGTGGCAGCACAGCTGTCCAACTTTAGTAGGTATGGTGCTTGGTGCATTCCTTTAAGGGAATGTTATCGATTGGCACCTCAAACATCTTGATACATTATAGCTGCACAATTTATTTCATGGTAGGAATGTCAGCTGTTTCCAACAGAGTTATATATGCAAATATGTCATTTCCCAATTCACTTCCTCTAAGTAACTACCTCTAGGATAAGATTACTTTCTATCTCACCTTTTTTTTGCACATCAGGAATCCAACAAAAGTGGGGGAGCTAAACATGTCAGAAACTGATAGAGTAATCTCTCTAGTCTCACTGTCAAATGTACATAATCTCAATTTTAAAGGAAATCAAAAGGTTAGGAATACAATTCTGTATTTCTAACACTGTAGTGTCCTAATTGCATATTAGTTTTAGCTATATTTCTCATTCTTCGTAAAAAGCTAAAAAAATAAATAAGTTAAAGAACTATATATGTCATTTATCTCTATGTATAAAATATATATATATATATATATATATATATATATATATATATATATATATATATATATATATATATAGACTCCAAAGTGGCAACGGCTGCTCTCCGGTTTTACAAAAGTTTTATTGAATCATAATAAAAGCAATGACCGACGTTTCAGTCCCAGCTCGGGACTTTCCTCAGGGTCCAACAAAACAGAATATAATATATATATATTATACATAGAGATAAATGACATTGTGGCAGCACCAAGGGAGTCTCTGCATTGGAGAAAAGTTAATATGATATATATATGCTTTTTACTTACATTTTCTCCAATGTTCCAATGCAGAGACTCCCTTGGTACCGCTAGCCACTCAGTCTCCCACAATGTCATTTATCTCTCTAAAGGTGATGTAATGTGTGTGTAGTATATGTTGCAATATATCCTTTAAATGAGCACTCCAAGTACCATTACCACTACAGCACACTGTAGTAGTTTTGGTGCCATTAGTGCGCTGGCACCTACTCAATGTAAGTAGTCAAACTGTTATAGAACATTTTGCCTTCTTATCTGTTTTTTTAGTTTTATTTTATTCTGAACTAAGCTCGGAGGTGCAGGGCTTAGCTCCTTCACTGTAACCCATCAGCTGACACTGTGTGCCAAGTAGTTGGTACTGTTTTGTACAGGGCTTAGCTCAGAAGAGCTAATGGAAGCTCCTAAGCAAGAATTTCCATCTTCTGAAGATTGTAGTGGAGGCAAGGAGCGGCTCCCCAAGTAAGAAGTCAAACTATTCTGAAATGATTTGACTACTTACCTATTGGTTGGCATTCAGAAATGCCTGGCTCCAAAGAAACTATAGTGCACTGGTGCTTGGAGTGTTCCTTTAAGCACAATTTCAAACACCTTCAGAACATCCAACCAAGTGGAGAACACTTTCCAGGAGGTAGGCATATCATTATCCATATCTACCATAAAGAGAAGAGTTGATGAGCGCAAATACAGAGGGTTCACCACAAGGTGCAAACCATTCATAAGCCTCAAGGATAGAAAGGCCAGATTAGACTTTGCCAAAAAATCATATAAAAAAGCCAGTCCGTTCTGGAACAGCATTCTTTGCACAGATTTTTTATTTTATTTGAGGCATTTATGAGTTATATCATTAATTGACAAAGCAAGGGTACAGTTGTTACACATGTTAATATACACTCTTGAAAAATGTAGCGCTTTTTTTTTTTCCTTTTAACTGTTAAACATTCTCGGCTAGTACATGCCACGTACGTAACTGTTAATGCGCAAGAACCTGTGGATTAGGCATTTACGTCTAAAAGCGTGTTGTAGTGCAGTGTTTGCTCAGGGCTTTTAAAGCCATGATGAGAAAATACAGATAAGGCAATAGCCCAAAATATAATTACTGGCTAGAACACTAATAAATGAAAATAAAACATTAGAAGCAAATAGAAATACAGTGATATAATAGTCACCTGAGCCCACACACCCCATCAGCTCACCTCATTGCAGAAACACAGAAGGGCACAAGAAAATTATGTAAATAAAATACAACAACAATGGGAATCAGCAGAGCTTTGAAGACCTGGTTGAGGCAGAAATGTGTCCAGATATAGAGTCCGCTTGGGAGCAGATAGGTCACCAACAAAACGTATTCATCCAATTCCAAGAGTGGGAAATTGAGGCAATGGTGCAGGGTGGATGCTGATATCAGCAGTAAGCTAGGAACAAGCTGGGTCATCCCCCCCAGCTCCAGGCCTGAACAAAGGCCAATATCGCTGAGCCACTGACTCTAGGGCACTTGGAGTCCGAGTCCTTCCCTACTGGGAAAAAGCTGAAGGCCTTGATGTTTCTTCGCCGCCTGTGATGATTGGGCCTCTGCTTGTGTGGATGATGCACCGGGGTTGTGCCCCTATTTTGAATAGCTTCTCCAACTGCCTCCACGGTCTGTAGAACTATGCTGGTCTGTTCCAGTCTGTAATGGCCTGTGTTCCGAGGCTGGGAGTACTGACACCATCTTGCAACTTGTGCCTTGGACACGACTGAGGAATGTGCAGCTTTCAGGATGCAGCACAAGTACAAGATGCTGGCTGGTGGGGACTGGGATAACCCCCACCAAAAGGGGGGGGGAGGGGAAGTTGGGCAAGCACCACTTGGTGTCGAAGAGCCGGTGCAACACTGTTGGGTAAGTAAGCAGGATGGCAGCCGTCCATCCTACTCGCTGTCCAAGTGGGCCTCTGTCACTCAATTTCTTCTCCAACAGGCATAGGTTAGGATAAATCATTGGTTTTTTGGCTTAAGGTTGTTATTATCAACCAGAATTGGCTAGTAAAAGGCACATACTGCACGAGATGTTCCTTGTCTGACCCACACTCTTTGCAAGATCAACCTGTACCAGAATGATGAGAACAAAGAAATATGGAGAAGGCTTGGCATTGCTCATGATTCAAAGCATATCTCATCATCTGTAAAATACACACACACATCACCATTCTGGGTGGTGAATGGAAGATGAATAGAATTGGAAAATGAATTGTGAAATGCATGCTATAATTATGGGAATCAGGTTGAACTTTTAATCAGGGCCTTTGACAGGGCAACAAATGCAGCAGCAAATGTTTTGCATTTACTCTTTTAATAGGAAACATTGGATTCATGATTAACACATATTTTACTTAGTTTTGGAGACTCCCATGCAAAGCAGCGATCTTCTCTGGGAAAAAAAACCCCTAAAACCTCCTAACCTCAATAAGATTTAATTGCAGATATTTTCTCTAGAGGCTGATTACCAACATGTCTGAACATCAGCATTCTGATACTTTGTTGATCACCCTGTAGACATCATACTACTTATTTATATGTGACAGCTACGGCTCAGAAAATTGTGACCTCTGGTGTCTCCACACATTCTAAGAAGGAAATATGGCAGCTGCCGGCATTCCGTAATAAATGAATAGATTTCTGTGTCATAACAGTGTTTCCTTTCTGGTAACTTGGCAGTGGCGAAGCCTCAGTTTCTAGATTAATTTCCTATAGCTGATGAATATCTCACTGTTATATTCTGCTGAGCAGGAAACTGTCAGAGATAAAAATTTACTTATACAGTGATAAAAACATAGAAACACGTGGGATTCAGCTGATATATTTTAAGAAAAAAAAGCTGAGAGGAGATGCTCGTTACAACATACTGACTTACAGGTGAAGTGGAGAGTGGACCCCCCCAATGGGATTAGGAAGAAAAGAAGACACACACTAGAGCACCAATGAATTTGAAGGACTAGACCTATTTAAAGGGACTCATGGGAGGGTGGGATTAGGCTGCATTTGGGAGCATTGTAATTGTCACTGCTTTTATTCATAATTTGGTCTCTGAGGAAGGCCCAATGCTGGGACGAAACACGTAAGACTGATATTTTATACTTTTTTTTTTTTTTAACCCAAATAACCATATTTTATACGCCCGTCTACCTTTTGGAGTCCTGTTTGGTTCCTGAATTATGGTGATACCTGATCCTGAGAAGGATTATTAGCCCCCCCATCTACTTTGGGGGAGGCACCTTTGGAGTGCTTCCTATTCAAACATCTTGTGAGTGCAATCTAAAACCGCATGTGCTCTTTATTGTTTAACCCCTTAAGGACACACAACAGAAATATTCTGTTATGATTCCCTTTTTTTTCCAGAAGTTGTGTCTTTAAGGGGTTAATAGTTTTACACTATGTTCTGTTTATTATTATTTTCTCTTTAGATATATGAGCTGAATCCCACATGTGTTTTTATATTTCTATGGCTTGTTAAGACCACTACTTGGGAGGTGAACTGAGGGAGGCTGTTTCTTTACTGTTGATAAGTGTTATTTTTATTACTTTTGTACCTATTGTATTTCTTGTGTTGTATACTTATACAGTGATATCAATTCACACAGTTCTAGCAATAAGTATCCAGTGAATTAAACATGAGGAATGTATTGTACTCTTGAGACTCTTCAAAGTAATGAACAAGGGTAATCCTTGTAGTTTTTGTTTGTGGTAAAAGATGACAGAAATGCAGCAGGCACTAAACAAAATAATGTACAATGCAATAATTGGGGTAGGACACCACTGAGCAAGAAAGTAGGCGTTTCATATGTCAGGAGACACATCATCTTCAACAATGTCAGTCTCCTGTTAAACGTGAAATGCGTAGGTTCTTACTCAGTGGTGTCCGCCTCCCCCTGTTATTTATTTTGCCTGCATTTGCATTGATTTTCACTGTACATTATTTTGTTTACTGCCTGGTGCATTTCTATTATCTTTTTCCACAATAAATGAGCAACTACACAGATTATCGCTTTTCATTACTTTGGAAATTCTCAAGAGTGCAATACATTCCTCCTCTTTCATTTATATGGAGTTTTGTTGGGACACTGTTTATTTGCACGAGATCATCCATATATTTATACATCCATTGCATTGTGAGTATTTGTCTCATTTTTATGTCCTTATTTTAGTTATTCTTTGCAACATACATTAGGGAAGCAGCATTTTTAGTAGTTTTACTTGGCTTTGGATTGAGCTAACAACAATAGGTAACATATGATCACCCAAAGCACTAAAATTCTCTCTTCTGCCGTGTCATGCAGGAAGCAGCAAAATTTCTTGGTAGGCACTGTGTGCGTGCATCTGTGTGTGTGTGAGCATTTTTTAACTTGCTGTACCAGTTACAGGGTTATTTGCGTACTTGAAAATTCAAAGTGAATTCAAATGCCAATAAAACAAAGGTTTAAAAATAATATCAGGAAGTATTACTTTACTGAGAGGGTAGTGGATGCATGGAATAGTCTTCCAGCTGAAGTGGTAGAGGTTAACACAGTAAAGGAGTTTAAGCATGCGTGGGATAGGCATAAGGCTATCCTAACTATAAGATAAGGCTAGGGACTGATGAAAGTATTTAGAAAATTGGGCAGACTGGATGGGCCGAATGGTTCTTATCTGCTGTCACATTCTATGTTTCTATTTTAAAATAAAAATAATAATAATAAAGTGAATTTCAGGTTTTAAGGCCAAAACAGCAAAATTAGAAAAATAATAGGATTCTACTATGATTTAAAACTACACAATGGTGTTAGGAATACAAAACTGTATTTCTAACACTATAGTGTTCCCCTGCACCCCTCTTCCCCGTGCCCCCCTGTGGCAGCAAATAAAGGGTTATTAACTCTTTTTTTCACTTACCTGATTCCAGTGCTGATGTTCCTCGACTCTGGGTTGGCTACTCCTCCAAAGTTATGTTTTGGCAGCCTGATGCGCATGCGCAGCATTTTGCTTTTCCCATAGCAAAGCACTGAATCAGTGCTTTCCTAAAGGGATAGTCTAGATGCTGGACGTCCTCACACAATCCGTAAAGACGTCCAGCATCGTTGGCCTCAGTAAAACTGCAGGCAGTGACTTTTGTGGCTTTCTAGTATGCAGCCACTAGAGGCATTCTTCAGCCTGCAATGTAAATGTTACAGTTTCTCTAAAACTGCAGTGTTTTTACATTGCAGGACTAAGGGGACAAGGGCACTGCATCCAGACAACTCCAATGAGATTAGTGTCTTTTAAGTTTGGTTACTTTGAACTAAAACTTTAAGTTGATTTTGAATTATTGCTTCAGTGATTAAAGGACCACTCTAGGCACCCAGACCACTTCAGCTTAATGAAGTGGTCTGGGTGCCAGGTCCCTTTAGGATTAACCCTTTTTTTTTATAAACATAGCAGTTTCAGAGAAACTGCTATGTTTATAATAGGGTTAATCCAGCCTCCAAATCCTCTAGTGGCTGTCTCATTGACAGCTGCTAGAGGCGCTTGCGTGATTCTCACTGTGAAAATCACAGTGAGTACATGCAAGCGTCCATAGGAAAGCATTATAAATGCTTTCCTATGAGACCGGCTGAATGCGCGCGCATTCCTTGCATCCACTACCCTCTCAGTAAAGTAATACTTCCTCATATTATTTTTAAACCTTTGTCCCTCTAATTTAAGACTATGTCCTCTTGTTGTGGTAGTTTTTCTTCTTTTAAATATAGTCTCCTCCTTTACTGTGTTGATTCCCTTTATATATTTAAATATCTGTGTTTTAAAAAGCATTAAAATTACTTTGTGTTAAATATATTTTTATTAGACTCCGCACATACCAACAAAAGAATAGTTTGCCGAGGAAACATAGTATCTGAAATCAGACATTGTGCGGGTAACAAACCTCTCAGACAAAACAACCCAATAACTGTTTGTTGTGTTAGCTATAGTAGGCTGTGTGAGTATTCAAATTACTTTGTATGCATTTTATCTTCTGTTTATATTTAATTTTAGTTACTGGAATGAAGAATTACAAAAAGCTCAGAGAGAATCACGTGCACCACATCTAACCAAAGCCATCATACGCTGCTACTGGAAAGCCTATTCAATTTTGGGATTTTTTACATTTATTGAGGTAAAAAAAATATTTTATATTTAAATCTTATTCTTTGTAATAGTCATGTTGAAACCACTATTACTTCTTTCTATTATTAAATGACCTCAAACATTGATGAATGATTCAACAAAGATTGTGACCTACTGCTCTGCCCCTACACATCTTCTGAAGTTCTGAGGCTTCTATCCGGCAGCCTTGGAGTAATTGGATGCCATCTTTAAACCTTTGTTTACTGTTAACCCTCCTCTGCCCACCTGGTGCCTGGAGCAGTGCTTTTAAGGGTAACTTAGAAGAAGAAACATGTTTTTGGAATTGTTCATGTAAATATTTTGTAACTAAACAAAAATAAAAAAAGCTATGACCTTTCCAACTGTGATTCCTTTACGAAAGTGGAAATCTGTACAATAGAACTCCTAAATGGCAGTGAATTGAGCAGTGAAAGTTGTTTAGGTGACTATTGTATTCCTTTAAATTGTTGGTGTTTGATCGATCCTTTTTTTCAGGATGTGTCTTGTCTGTAATGAAAGGACTATGATCTGATATTTGATATTTTGTACTCATGTAACGTTTTTAGAGAGTGGCTTATAATGGCAATAATTTATAAATTATAAAGAATGCTTCAATTGTAATCAAGACTTATATGGCTGTCAGTCAGTCAGTCAGAATTCTCAGTTCCATTCTGCTTATCCATATTGAGTATGCACATTCTGGACAAATGTGTGACTTTTCAGAGAAAAGGCAGTGTTTACATTGTTGAGATCATTAAAATTGATGGGCCACTCACCTAAACTCTCTGAACTCTCTGACACACACATACACCACTGCCCACCTTGTGGTGCTCCTCAGGTGGCCAGTGCTGAACAGGCTAACAAACACCCATGCATCAGGACCAAATTCCTAGTTGCCATGGCAACCTGGTTGCCTTGGATCTGCCAAGCCATGCATTAAGGTAAAGGGTTTATTTCAGGTTTAGGCTTTGAGAGCTGAAGTTTGAAAGGATATTTATAAAATACTCGCCATCCTATGTCTTCTGTAGATTAGCTAGAGTGATGACATTAGAGCTGCCAGAATACAATGTGCATCATTAAGAGCTTTCCCTGATACCCCCGCAAGGCATTTCACATGTTACCTTTCACTTCCTGTCCAGCGCCATACACAGACACTGAAGGAACTGGGCCAGCATGGATATTTACACCCTTTAAAACTGTTCCTGCAGTTCTGCTATAAAGACTGACTGCACTACAGAGGATGCTGGCCAAGAATTTTGGTACTTATATCTCCCCATCAGCCTATTTAAGCTGAATAAGGCAAATTCTCACTGCTGAAAAAAGGTGCCCCCTAGTGGTTAGATTCCTACTCTACTCTGCCTAATAGGAAACCATTTCATTGTAATATCAATCTCCACATCGCTCACAACCACCAGTGTCTGTAATGTTCTTATAAAGCTGTTGCATTTCCCCTGCACGTTATGTTTAGCCACTAAGGCCTCAAATTATTTATTTCTAAAATATTTTACCAGGAAAGATACATTGAGATTTCTCTCGTTTTCAAGTATGTCCTGGGTCCACAAATCATTGCATTGTTACATTAGGTACAACAAAATACAAAAACAATATTAATATACAATAAATACAAAATTTAACATAGAACAGGCAGGAAATATATAATCAACCATGACAGGTGCATTCTGTTTTGAGGTATGTAGAGAGGGATCTCTAAAAAATGACTTTAAGCTTAGGGAAGATTTTAAATTGTGCGGGAGGTCATTCCACAATTGCGGTGCTCTGTAGGAAAAGGAGGATTGGGCTGCTTTCTTTTTGTATTGAGGTAGACTAAGTAAAGTGTTGGTACTGGATCAGAGGTTATAGGAAGTGGGAACAGCTGGGGAAAGCATTGTGTTCAGGTAGGGTGGGAGTTTCCCAGAAAAGCTCTTAAACACAAGGCTGGAAAGATGAAGGGTGCGTCTGGATTCCAGATGTAGTATATGCACCTGCACCGCAATTCCACATTAATAAACTCAATACATTGTATAACTCGTTTTGCCAATTTGTGCTACAATGTAATTACAGGACTCACCATTGTGACATGCTAAAAGAACTAAACTGGCTGTCGCTGGAATCCAGACTTCGTCTTTCCAGCCTTGTGTATAAGAGCTTTTCTGGGAAGCTCCTGCCCTACCTGAGCAGAATGCTCTTCCTTGCTGTTCCACCTCCTATAACCGCCGATCCAGTATCAGCACTTTATTTAGTCTACCTCAATACAAAAAGAAGCAGCCCGATCCTCCTTTTCCTACAGAGAGCCGCAATTATGGAACGACTTCCCGCACACTTTCAAATCTTCCCCAGGCCAAAAATTCTTTGAGACCCCTCTCTACATACCTCACAACAGAATGCACCTGCCATTGTTGATTATATATTTCCTACCTGTTCTATGTTAAATTCTGTATATATTGTGTATTAATATTGTTTTTGTATTTTATTGTTCCCTATTGTAGCAATGCAATGTATTGAGGACCCAGGAAATACTTGAAAACGAGAGAAATCTCAATGTATCTTTCCTGGTAAAATATTTTCTAAATAAATAATACTCTGTTTCAAATGATGTTTTTATTAATTTCTTTCATTTACAAGGAGACAGACACAATTATGTGTTATTTATCTTAGTTGCTTTTATCAGTGAGTTTTCATTTTGTAAACTGACCTTTTTTTTTTTTTTTTTTAGGAAAGCGTTAAAGTGATCCAGCCAATATTCCTGGGAAATGTTGTGAGTTACTTTGAGAGCAATGATCCTAGCGAAGCTGACCTGGCTGATGCCTATATCAATGCTGCTGCTTTGTCTGTTTGCACCCTTCTTTTTGCTGTCTTACATCATCTCTACTTCTATCATGTTCTCCGAGCTGGGATGAAGCTTCGAGTAGCAATGTGTCATATGATTTATAAGAAGGTAAGCAAGACTATAATGTGGAAAAACTGACTCACATTTTGCATTATCAGCCATTTGTAGTTCCACTTTTTAGTTTCTCTTAAAGCACAGCCGCCACAATTTTTAGTTTAAAAAAAAAAAAAAAAAAGATGTGATCATCTCTTTTCATTGTCCATTTAAAGGTTTATGGGGGTTATTGTTCCACCATGACTAGATCCCCTTAGGGATCTCTTGCCTTGAAGATTTTAAGGCATTTTTGTATTGCCCACTGTTGTATACATGCAATATCATGCATTCTCAACCCACATATATAGTAATATGGCTTCCATTAAGTATTTGATAGAGTCCTAACCTCAACATCTGAGGAAAGGGATTTAGGGGTGATTATTTCTGATGACTTAAAGCTAGGCAGACAATGTAATAGAGCAGCAGGAAATGCTAGCAGAATGTTTGGTTGTATAGGGAGAGGTATTAGCAGTAGAAAGAGGGAAGTGCTCATGCCATTGTACAGAAAACTGGTGAGACCTCACTTGGAGTATTGTACACAGTACTGGAGACCGTATCTTCAGAAGGATATTGATACCTTAGAGAGGGTTCAGAGAAGGGCTACTAAACAGGTTCATGGATTGCAGGATAAAACTTACCAGGAAAGGTTAAAGGATCTTAACATGTATAGCTTGGAGGAAAGACGAGACAGGGGGGATATGATAGAAACATTTAAATATATAAAGGGAATCAACACAGTAAAGGAGGAGACTATATTTAAAAGAAGAAAAACTACCACAACAAGAGGACATAGTCTTAAATTAGAGGGACAAAGGTTTAAAAATAATATCAGGAAGTATTACTTTACTGAGAGGGTAGTGGATGCATGGAATAGCCTTCCAGCTGAAGTGGTAGAGGTTAACACAGTAAAGGAGTTTAAGCATGCGTGGGATAGGCATAAGGCTATCCTAACTATAAGATAAGGCTAGGGACTAATGAAAGTATTTAGAAAATTGGGCAGACTAGATGGGCCGAATGGTTCTTATCTGCTGTCACATTCTATGTTTCTATGTAAGTATATAAAATAAAAGCAAAGGTTTTTCAAGGTGTGACTTTCCTGACTGTGTTACCCAAGAATCAATGACAATGTACCTTGTTAGGTTGTACCCGGTTTGACAACATAAGGTGATGAAATAAAAGCATTTTACTATGTGCTTGTTTGAGTAGTGCCTATTCAATAAAAATACATAATTGAAAAAATACTTTAGTTTACAATTGCATTTAAAGTGATTTGTCAATAACACATATTTTTAGACAGTCCCTTTCAGACCCGGTGCATCAGAACATATTACAGTCACTTTTTTAAGTGCAGATGAACAACTTATAATACCTTAACGGATTACTTCATCTGTGTTTCATAGTAGCTTATTAGTAATTCATTTGATAAACTTTTTGTAATTGTTTCATTTATTATATAGCTTTCTTTTATATTTCAGGCACTTCGTCTTAGTAATACTGCTTTGGGACAAACAACCACAGGACAAATCGTAAATCTCCTATCAAATGACGTTAATAAGTTTGACCAGGTTATATTTTATTTTTGTACTTATATATTTTATATAATAAATAATGTATTGTTATAGCACACAGCCTATACTATTAGGGTTACTCTTGACTGGTGTAATTGTTATCTCAAATTAAGCTGCTATTTATTATACCCCACTACAGCAAATAATGCTTTATAGTGTATTGTGGACTTCCTTTAACTTCCGAGTTATTTTTGTATATAATTGTTTGGCTGCCTTTATATTAGGTCTGTAGACATCAGAACAACTGAGGTTAATCTCACATTCTGGAAGAAACAAAACTCCTAGTACTCTGACAGTGCCCCCTCCTATGTCTCTTTTAAACACTCGTATATATTTATTTTATTTATTGATTTAAGAGACTTTTTCACAAAAGACAAGTGTAGCGGAATGGACCTTGCTACAGTACCCTTATACCTGCTCTGGGCTGTCTGTGCCAGTTTTCCCCCTCCCAGTTATCTCCTATGTCTGGGGCTTACAGTCAATGTGTGAGGCATATTCCTCTCTTATTGAAAATCCATGTTTTTCCCCTGTTTCGCCTGGCTGTTCGTTCAATTCTGTTCCCTTAAGTTGTTCCCACAGTTGTGGTCGACAACCGAACAAACTACCGAATGGTAGGCCACCCAGATGTGCGGTGTGCTCATTAACACCATTCACACCTCCACAAACTGCAACTACGTGAACATTC
Organism: Pelobates cultripes; assembly: GCA_933207985.1. Classification (NCBI taxonomy): domain Eukaryota; kingdom Metazoa; phylum Chordata; class Amphibia; order Anura; family Pelobatidae; genus Pelobates; species Pelobates cultripes. The sequence continues at coordinate 289,837,830 of OW240912.1, forward strand.
CAAGCGGTCGGCTGGATGAACACGTGGCGGCCATTTTGGAACACGAACAGAGACAGGGGTGTTCGGTCGTCGAGTGCATGGACCTAAATCGTCCACACGACGGCTCGAACACCACTGGGACTTCCACCTTCTGTTACCTTTGTGGAAAATCATACGAACAGAGAGGCATGCAGGGGGAGCAACCTCCTGAACCAGTTAATCATGCGGACACACGAACAGTCGTATGTATTTTGTAGTCCCACAAGAGACCAACTGCACTGCCTATTTTCATGGAACTGTTTTGGGCAGGTGCCTGGTGTGCAGTCGGTCTAAACTATACCCGGTGGCGTTTTGGCAACGTTCGTGAGATCTGAGTGCTTTTCAGGTATATCTTGGGTGCTCAGACCCAAGCTATCCGGGGATATAGTACTTGAGGGGGTACTTTATGGGGAAATGCATATTTTGGTGTGTTAAAGATTTTACACGTCCAGACCTGAGAGGTAATGTAATTATATTCGGTACTTTGATTCAGCCTGTAACCGCTGGTGGTTCCCTTATTTACCACTATAATCTCTTAAAGCATAGAACTTAGTAAGGCTAACCATACAGATATCTTAGCCATAATTTTATATAGTGTAAGAGATCCTATATTTAACATATATAAATAATTGAGAATACAATATAAAATAAGGATTGTCTTGGAAGCAAGATTGTCTTTTGGATATTTATTATATAAAAATATAAAATCCATTATAGCAGAGTTTAGAAGATTAAATTACATGCTTGCAAATATCATTAATAGGTTAACATACCCTTCTGAACATGTCATCATGTCAGCCTCTCTGTCATTTTAAGATGGAGCAGCGTCTGTCTCCAAGTCTCTCCTCTGTATCTTAACATTTAAAAGTACACCTATTTATACCTTAGGTGTCTCCATTTTAGGTTACTGTAGTTCAAATATGAAAAAGTAACACTTCTTTTACTTTATTCAATTTAGGTCCTCCCTTAATTTGGCAAACATACAAGGCCATAACTAAAGGGTGTATACGTCATGGAAATTTTCCTGACTTAGTTCAAGATGGCATCTTAAAGTCTGAATAGGTTATCTGTTGTTTATACTAAGTCGTAAGTGTACAGTCGTGGGAGATTCCCGGATTTGGGGAAGTTCCATTAACTTGGGGTTACCACAGTATATTGTGTACTACAAGAGTCGTAGTATAGCCTTGAAGCTTGTTTATGCATTATTGTTATTGTAATTCGTCTGGGACAAAATGGCGCAAACATATTATGCACTGAGGTTATTGCTTAAAGAAACAGTTATGAAAAACAATATGTTCCATTTCTAACACCTTGTCAGTTTGCAATATATCTTAAAGACAAAGTACACAGTTTAAGAAATACAACATTTCATTCTAAAACTTGTAATATTTGCATTTGCCCGTAACAAGCCTACTCTTGGGTCAAGTGGGGAATGCCCCTGGAATATGTATTTGGAAACCCCTTGCATGGGGATTCTCATAAAATGCCAGCTGTGGCTTCATTAAAATCAGTTATACCCCCAGAGCTGAGTGTCGTCCAGTTGCTGGGGAGGTGTTTCGAGATTCTTGGATTATTTTGCAGGATTTGGCTCTTCCCTTGGAGTAAGTTACTTGTTCCTGAGTACATCTTGGAGTAACCAGCGGATGAGAATATATATATATATATATATATATATATATATATATCTATCATCATCATAAGCATTCTCAGTTGTTAGGACAAATGAACATCGATCCTTGGTTTTTAATATCTGTGATCTTAACTTTTTAAGATCTTTAAAATAAAATAAAATCTTCAAACCCGAGATATTGATAACATAGTGTATCTATAGGATCAAATCGCCATTAGTTCATGTACGCAGGGCCGATGCAAGGATTTTTGGCTACACAGGCACTTTCTTCCCCCCCAGCCTCTTTCTGTGGCTATCTCCCCTCAGTGCATTTTGAGTCTTTCTCCATGTGATATAGACATAGATATATAGCCGCACACAATCAAACAAATATAGGCATACAGCCATAAATCTACACATACAGGTACAATGTCATACTAACATAGAAATACAGACACACACAGATAGATTCAGAGACTGTCATACAGACACAGCCATACAAAGACTTTCATACAAAGGCTTATAGTCAAGGGTATAGAGATACAGTCATACAGAGCAAGGGTGGATCCAGAGCCTAATCTCGGGATTGGCACTAATAGTGGATTGTAGTGGCTGTAATTGAAAAGTTTAGGAATGTAGTAGGGGGATAGGGGCTGTGGTGGGGGAAAATGGGGCTGTAGGGTATGTGCTGTAATTGGGGGGATAGGGGCTGAAGTAGGTTGATGGCTACAATTTGGGAAAGGGGCTGTGGTGTGGGTGATATGCGTTGCGGTTGGGGGAGAGGGGCTGTAGTGAGGCTATGGGCATGGGGCTGAGGGAGGGTGGCATGGGGCTGAGGGAGGGGGACAGGGGCTGAGTAGGGCGGTAAAAACTAACTAAAGTGTATTCCCCACACCCTTGAGGCTTACCTTGGACCAGGGAGGGGTGGGACAGCACCTGGATTCTGCAGCCAGTGAAGTCAGCCTGTCTTGATGATTTTCCCAGACTCCCCAGCAGGCCTAGGAGAAGAGCAGTGGAAGTCACGCCCCTTCCTTCTGACTTTATCAGGAGAGGTTGTCCGACTTCCCTGGCTGCAGGGAGACAGGTAATTTGATAAATCCGTGTCCCCAGCCAGAGGCAGGGGATTCTTATTTTTGCGCCCCCCCCCTCCTGCTCTGGCTCCCTAAGGCGGCTGTTTGAGCCGCCTTATGGATGCGCCGGACCTGCATGTATGAAACAAAACAAAAGGGAAATGGGGGGAGGTGGTTATGCGACGATGCATGACTCAATCCATACAATCTAGGCCAAACTCATTGCCTATTTACTCTGTAATGTGTCCTGGGATCCAATATCTTATGAAAAAAAGTTTAGGATGTTAATTTACCATTTAACACGTTTTCTTCCACTTTCCTTATAGTCTCCCGAATGGAGGGGACCTCAACTCTAAGCCACACAGCCACACACAGCTGCCAAAGTTATTATAATGAGTTTTTGTGCATGACTTAAGACCCTCATTGGGGGTAATGCAGGAACGACCAAGGATTAAAATAAAAAGGTCTCTGTAATACAGCTAGCTCCTTTCAAATGTTTGAACTTTTGGCAGTGCTACTTCATATGGAGATAAATGCCCCTATGACCACATAGGCACCAGCACAAAATGATGCAGGGCTTTAATCCACAGGGAGTGAGTAAAATTCCTGATCTGAATTCATCTAAAGAAATCTTTTGTGGTCAATGGAAAATCCCGTTTTAGCTCATCAAAACTGATGATTGACCCATCTGTACATCAATGAGCATGTATTTGTATCCCTGCCACTTCTATTTTTTTAAAATCTTTTGTCCTCCAACCTGTTGTAAATTGTTGATTCTGTAGGACTGGAGTCAGGGAAGAAGGACTTCCTGTCAAGTCATACCGAGATCTCTACCTTTCCCAAATATACAGTGAATTAAGATTTGCTGGACAGTTTGTGTGGATTATAGCTGCCTGGGATTTGTCAAGCCACATGTAAAAAGAGCCAACAATCCGGCTTTCAAATCCACCCGTCTTTCCACAGGTGGAGCATCAAAGAAAGGGGACAACCCTGTCTGGTCTCGTTGGAGATCCCAAATTATATTTGTTGGGTACTCAGAATTTGAAGCAGGGCATGCAAACTGGAGTGTAATGCCCTTATAATCATAATGAAGTTAGCAGGAAATCCAAAATGGTCCAATAGGCCAAATAATTATGGCCCTATCAAATGCCTTATCTGCATCCAGCAAAAAGGAGCATAGAAGGCATATTACCAGTTTTGGCCTTCCATACTGGATCAATCACCCATCATGCATTTTCATATAACTGTCTATTTGGAATAAATCCCACCTTGTCAGGGTGAATCAAGGTAGGAAGGATTTATGTTAGTCGTTCAGCCAATACCTTTGCTAGTATCTTTGTATCTACATTAATCAAGGATATAGATATTTAGTTTCCCGCTGTCATTGGATCTTGGTCTCCTTTTGGGAGAAGGACGATGTTAGTGAGGGTCATGTCTGAAGGAAGGGAGCCAGTCTGTTGGGCAATGTTAAAAACCTTTAGCATATGAGTTACCAGCATCTCACTAAAGGTTTTATAGTAGCTTCTGCTATACCCCTTGCAGATCAGGCTACCTTTTAAGGGTTAAGCTTGCTTAGAAGAAATCATCTTTTGTAATCTCAACCTCCAAGAACTCCATCAACGTTCCCGGAATTGGAGGGAGTTTGAACTAATTAAAAATTAGTTTCTTACCCAGATTTGTTCTTGGTATGGTTGTATGGGTGTGAGTAGAAATTCATGAAAGATTTGTATATATCCCCCAGAGAGGGTAATAGAGAGCCTCAGATAGAACCACAGTAATCGGCTTAAATTGTTGTCTAGGGTGGAGGCAGGGAGCCAAGGGAGTATCTATTCTCTTTGCTTTTTCATAAAAAAGTCTAGACAGTTTCATCTGCTATGCCACCTCATCTTAAAGAAGACGTATGATCTGTGCGCTAATCTCTCTCAGTTCCATCAATGTCTTTTTCTTTTTGTTATGGGATGCTATATTAATTAATAACCCTCTTATTACTGCTGTATCGGCAGTAATACTTATTAGTGTTACTGCTGCTTTATCTATGTCAGCAGTATTATTTTCATTAAAGAAATGGGTTCGTGCTTGAAATATCTCTGTCTTGACTTCTGTATCGTGTAACAAGGCAATGTTACGGCACCACGACCATGGTGGATCCTGATCAAGGCTGTGCAAATATATCGCTATGTCAGCGTGATCAAACCATGTTATACTATTACTGTCAATTTTGTTATACTATTAATGTCATTTTACAGTTAGCTAAGAAAGTCTATTCTGGAATATGTACCATATGGGGCCAAATAGAATGAAAAACCTATCTCACAAGATTCTGTGCCATCCCATTGTCTATCAGACCGCATGAGTCTATGAATTTCCGGATAATTTAAAGGGACACTATAGTCACCTGAACAACTTTAGCTTAATGAAGCAGTTTTGGTGTATAGAACATGCTCCTGCAGCCTCACTGCTCAATCCTCTGCCATTTAGGAGTTAAATCCCTTTGTTTAGGAACCCTAGTCACACCTCCCTGCAAAGTTCAATTTAGAGATTGAGATACAATTATTTAAGATAAATTACATCTGTTTGAAAGTGAAACCAGTTGCCTCTGTCAATCATAGCCAGGGGAGGTGTGGCTAGGGCTGCTTAAACAGAAACAAAGTGATTTAACTCCCAAATGACAGTGAACTGAGCAGTGAAATTGCAGGGGAGTGATCTATACACTAAAACTGCTTTATTTAGCTAAAGTAATTTAGGTGACTATAGTGTTCCTTTAACTTGTCCGTCGCGACCATGAGATTGTAGCATACCTGGTCTGGAGCTTCTGACTGCTGCTGGACATCAGACTGCATTGCAATTACCACCAATTAATAAAAAATCCTTCGGTAAGGGCTGAACTAGGTCTTCTATGTCTTCCCATAAACCTGCATCATGAATGTTAGGAGCATATAGATTGAGTAAATGCATCTTTTAGTATCCTAAAGATCTAGACACCAAGATGTAGCATCCCTACCCATCTGCAGAATTGCAACCTCATTATGATTGCAAAGGGAATTGGAGGCATACACCCTATCACAATTCTTATTTGTATAAGACAAGGATCGAGGTTGAGATAAATGCATGCACCATGGAGATAGCAACCATATAATGTAACACAGAGAAAACTACGTACTTGTATATCAGATAATACAAGTCTGGATAATTAAGCAGGGGAAAGAAAGGAAAAAAGGGATTTTTTACACCCTTCATTTCCCTTTTTCCTTTTGAGGGTTCATATTTACCTGTATAACTGCATAGTGATATTACATTTTGAGAAATATAACTTCAGAAATGCCATAGAACCCCATTTAAAGGAGCGTTTCCTCACTTCCTCAACCCATGTGTTCATTAGAACTCTTTATAGGGGAATTTAGAGTAAGCAGATTGAGGCAAACTTGATGGCAAATGCTGATCAAACTTTACATATGAGAGAGAGGACATTAGAAGGTTAATATTTACAGGTTTGGGTGCACTGCTAGATGAAGTTTAGAGTAAAATAGTTAAACCATTGCTGTAGAACCTCCCTGAAGGGTGCTTTCCCACTCTCTTGCAAATGCTTTAACTAGATAAGTCTATTTGAACTCCAAAACTGTGAGTCCAGAGCAGACCGATTAAGACAAGCTTGATAACTTAAGTGGTTCCATCTGTGCGTACGTTATTTACTTTGCTTAGTGAGTATATATAAGTATAGCATAATAATAATAATAAAAAAAATGTGTACTAGAAGAGCACCTTGGACTTATTCATGGAATTGACCCAAAGCAGATGACTTGACCATTCAGGTCATTGCCTGTCCCCCGTCACAGCCTTTTCATGGTTTTACTCTCCCAGTGTTTCCAAAATAAAGGAGTAGGATGGGTGAGTGCCCAAACATCAAGGTAAAATATCAAACTCATGTTGTAAGCACAAAATAATATGTAATAATGTAAATTAATAAAGAATAACAGAAGAATATTGTATAGAATCCCATTTCTTGGCTACTGATTGAACGACTGCACCACTGCAGGCCTCTTCCCCTCTCATCCACTGCAGATCTACCCCATGTCTACTTCCTCCTGGTAGCACCAAAATTGGGGAGCAAGGTGGACAAGGTTCACTCTCCAGTCAAGCTGATGTGAGTCTGAACAATATAGATTGTGGAAAACAGTGATCAATAGTCAAATACTATATTGGGTCGGTGTATCCAGAGGGAGGCTGTCCGATAGCCAAATACAAGGCATGGAAACTCAGGTTTACTAGTGGCTATGGAAATCAGACCCATAAGGAAGTTAAATGCAAGGTAATATCCAGAGACTGCTGAAAAGCCATGTTTGGGCATACCTCTATCATTCCCTGTGATTCAAACTCTATTTTTCAGGCCCTCGATTCCCACGCATTATACCAGTCCGTGGCAGTAGGGTAAAGAGCGACTTCTGATAGAAAAGAGATGAGTTGTAGTTTGTGGTTTCCATCTCCAGAAATTGGAAGAATTTAATTATGTCTATTGTAGGAAGTAGGATGACCCCAATTTTAAAAAAACTATTAATTTAAAGGGGTGACCCTACACAAACAGGATGTTTTTAGAACACAGTAGGTCCATAATGGGCCTCTATAGTCTCTTCTGTAGGTTTAAAAACTTTCATAGGCTTCCCTTGATAGGAAGTTTCTGCGCATCTGCTTTTTTTGATAACTGCTTCCTTTGTACTGTGGTAGTGGAAGCAGACTACAGTGTCTCTTGGTTGTCCCCCCCTCACTATAAAATTCTTGTAAGGCATGATGGACTCTGTCAATCTCCCTTTGTTCTGCTCTGAATATTATTGCACTTTGTGTGACTGGTGAGGTCTTCCATTGAGGCCTTCACTACTGCAAGCCAGCAGTTTAAATTGTTGGTGAGATCTAGTACCAAGTTGTGTGCTCTGGTCACCGACTTGTCTCCACAGTAGCTGTGTGGGTGCCTAAGGTCTGGATCTCGGTCATGACCATGTAGGACCTGTTTTTCAATTTCTCGAGCTAAATATTCGTAGTCAGAATTCATTTGTGAATTGTGTTTTCGTACAGGATGTGGATGAGTCAAAGGACCATCATCATAATCACCAGGTGCTCTGCTCATGCTTCATGAAGCACCATCTTGGATGTCTGCCACTCTTTTGGCTTAGATTTCTTTTGTGAGGACTTAATTTGATTCCTAGAAAGTATGAGAGTTGGGTATTTTTTTCTTTTTTTTTTTTCTTTATCTGAACTTCACCTGGCAAGTGCTTTTTCCAGGCTGTTACACTGAAGGTCTCCTAGACATTGACGGATAAGCTAAACTCTCCTTGTTTTTTGTTTTCTTCTATGTGTAGAAACCTGGGTTCATTCTTTTTGTGCTTGACTTAAATCCATAGATGCATTTGCCAAGTGTGCATCATATGCAGGAACACTTCTTTCTGCATAGATGATTTTATAATTTGAAATTGACATTTGTTCTTCTGTGTTAATTATTCGACACCTGTCGGGAAGATCCATTGTCCTGAAGAGATACAATGAAATCTCTAGTACTTTATGCTCCAAAATATTTCTAAAAAACATGAATGAATTAAAAACAAAAATAATTTGAGTCTTTTGTCTACATGATATTATGAAGTTTGAATGTATGTAAAAAATTATTTAAAAGTTTACTACAACCATCATGACCACTTCAGTGATTTGAAGTGGTCATGGAGGTAGTACTTGGTATGTGTTGTTTCAGCTTTAAACACTGCACGTTCTGAGTTATTTGTATTTATGTGCTGGGCGCCAGTTGCACCCCCAGCACACATGACATTGGCAACCCAGAACTCTGGGCTGCCAATGTCCGTTCTATGCATAAAATATGTCTGTCAGCGTGCATTGCACACTGATAACAGATGTGATAATCTTTCCCTCGCAGGCAAAGCACCTTGTATTTCCCTCCCTCCTCCTTCCATTTTCCATTGATTTTAAAAACAAACAAACAAAAAAGAATGTTCTCCCTCCGTTCCTCCTTCCCACTCCAATCATTTCAAATACTGAGGTCTGCATCCAGGGAGATGCTTTGAGAGGGCATTGATGGCCTGTGTTCATCGTTGATTGGGTTTTCAAAAAATTTAGGGTGACTAGGCAACTTTAGTAAAGCTTCTATGGAAATGTTAGAATTGGAAAGACTAGACCATGAAACAAATCATGTGTTTGTTCAATGAAAACTGAATTGGGGCTGAGTAGCTTCTGGTCAAAACTGAGAAAGGAACTATAAAGCTGTTTATCTCTGTTTCTAACAGGTTACCATTTTTCTGCACTTTTTATGGGCTGGACCGCTGCAAGCCATAGCTGTAACTGTACTTCTCTGGATGGAAATTGGCCCTTCATGCCTTGCTGGAATGGCTGTGTTGATCATTCTGATGCCTTTGCAAACATGTCTTGGAAAATTCTTTACTTCTTTTAGGTAAATAGAATGTTATGTATTCACTGATATTTTACTTTAACATATATTTTAAAAGAAAAGTTGTAATGTTTTGAGTGCATAGACGGAGTTCTTTTTTCTAATTTTTATACTGAACTGGAAAAATTTACAGTCACCTATGTTTTTAATTCAGCTATATTGACATAAAATGTTAAATTCGTGACAATTTACAATACATAGGGTTATTCATTTATGTGTGAATTGTCAGGAATTAAAAATATATTTAATGTTTTAGGTAAAAATAGATGAAATGAAAACATAATTGACTCTGAGAACTTGTCACGTTAGGTTGTTTTAGCTTAAACTTTGAAATTCAGACAGGTCACACTTTAGTGAATCAGTGATTTGAAGCTGTGCAGAAATCAGATCATGTAACACACATAAGGGTTTCTTCACTAAGCATTGAGTGGAAGTGGATTGGAATCTCAAAATTTAGGCAAAAATTGCTGATTTAATTTTTTATTTTAAACTCCGCTATAGTGACAACTTGGATAGTTTATTCCAAATTTTACTTTTAAGACAAAAATAAATGATACGAACAATTAAGAACTTGGACATTTTTTCCAATTTGACTATTTTGTGCTAAAATTTTTAATTCACTCTGAATTCATGAATATTTGCACCTATATGCATGTACATACAACAAGCGCTGCGGAATCTGTTGGCGCTATATAAATGGCAATAATAATAATAATAAGACCAGGTTCCACCTTGTACCAATACGATCAAAGAAAGACATGGGCAATCATTAGCAGCAATTTATCTTAAACTGTACATAGCATATATTATTTGCCCTCTGTCAAATAATATATGCTGATAATCCACAACATTTAATCCACCTGCCTAATATCGTATAGGTCTACCTTTTGCTGTTAACACAGATCTGATGTGTTGAGGCATGGACTTCACAAGACATGTGAACCTGTCCTGTGGTATCTAGCACCAAAACATTAGTAGCAGATCATTTAAGTCCTGCAAGTTGGGGCATCCATGGATCAAATTTGTTATTCCAACACATCCTACGGATGTTCAATTGGATTGAGATCTGTGGAATTTAGAGGCCAAGGCAACACTATGAACTCTTTGTCATGTTCCTCAAACCATTCCTTAACAATTTTTGAAGTGCGGCAGGGTGCATTCTCTTGCTGAAAGAGGCCACTGCTGTTAAGGAGTGTACATGGTCTGGGACAATCTCTAGGTAGTTGATACTTGTCAAAGTAGCATCCACATGAATGCCAGAACTCAAGGTTTCCCAGCAGAACATTGCCCAGAGCTTAACACTACCTCCGCCAGCCTATCTTCTTCCAATAGGGCATTCTGCTGCCATCTTTTCCCCAGGTAAACGTTGCACTCACACCTGGCCATCCACCTGATCTAAACGAAAACATGATTTATTAGACTAGGCATCCTTCCATTGCTCCATTGCCCATTTTCCCATTAAAGACTCTTTAAGTGGTGGACAGGGGTTATCAAGCGCACTCTGGCAGGTCTGCGAATACACAATCCCATACGCAGCAAACTACGATGCACTTGTTCAATATCTCCACACTGTGTATGGAGGTGCTAAACATCCCCATAGAGATGCATTGACATGATTCAAGATGCACAATAGCCTCCAAATGCTTTGGGAATGCATTGGATTGGACACAGAGGGGGAGTGAGGTGGGTCCAGCCGTGCTTAGACCGGCACAGTGTGAGAAAAACTGTGAGTAAAGTCAGATTCCATTGAGGAAGGCATTCCTAGGGGGTGGTGAGGATTACTGTATTGCCTTGATTTAGTTTCCAGCCTAATTGACTATGCCTTTTTGTAATATTCTTGTTTATAGTGTTTATTTCATGTTGTAAAATAAGGTATTAACTATTTTTATGATAGTTGTGGTGTGCAGCTTGTTTTTTTTTATTTGTAAAATCATATTGCTGACACTATAATGTTCCTTTAAACACTCTGTAAATATCATATATGTGAAAAGTAACTAGCTAGAGTGCTTATTTGCAGCAGTAATTATATCATTAAAAAAAAATGATTAAGCTAGTATTTTCAATTGCAGAGAAGTCAGATGGGACACTAATGTAGCTGATAATGTGAGCTTGTATGCTGTTTTCTTCTTATAGTGAGCAATACAGAATTAACAGAAATTTGAGAGCACTAGAACAGGTTTACCAAATAGTGCTTTCCAGATCTGGGGTATTTTCTTATTTATTTTTCTCTATCTTCAGTTGCACACCATTTCTAGTAATTTACACAGGTGATCATCACTTACTGACAGAGTTCTGCTCCTACGACCCTGTCGTAAAATGATTTGGTCAGTAAGTGAGGATGCCGAGTCTCATATGAATATAGACCAGCTCACTAATGCAAGGAATTCCTCGAATCTATGTTCGGGGAAAATTCCCCAAACATAGACCAGCTCTCTAACGTGGGGAATCCACGCGCTAGAGAGCTGGTCGCAAGACTGAGCCGTCGTTATATATAGGTAAGTCGTAAAATGAGGAATTTCAGATTCAATTTTATGACATTTTGTCATTTGGAACTTTTTCTTGTAGTAACAGGGCTGCAGACTGCTACATTTTTTTCAATGATATAATTACTGCTGCATTGGGTCTAAATCAAAGAACCACTGTAGCTCGTTACTTTTTATATATCATTTACTAGATATTTAGAGAGTGTTTAAAGTCTCTATCTGTATTTCTTTACATTCCTCTGCTACTTAGGATCTGATCACACTCACGAATACCTTCCCCTGGTTAATTTGTTTTTCCACTTATTACGTGTGTTTTTTGTCCTACCTATATATGATTTATTTTTTTTATTTTTGTTTAATATATATCTGAATAAAGATCATCTATAAATATATAAAAGGTCATTCCATTTTTTGGTGCCCATTTAGCGGTGCAATTTTAGTATACAATTAAATTCTAGAGTTATGAGGGTTAAACCCTTAGGCGGTTTTACCTGGATGGATATTTGTCTCCTTTTAGAGGGACTAATTTTGTTTCTGTATTATGATCTGAGCTGGACAAAAACTGTTAATTACATCAGCCCGTAATAGATAATAGTTAGGATGTAAAGGGAATGTGAGGCCTGAACATGATTTTACAGTACACAATACCATGGACCAAAACCACAATTATAATCAGATGGAGAAGACCTTAAAAGAAAATCTAAAAGTACATTCATTCAACTTTGAGTCATATATTCTCAAGGTGGTATGGTGATATAAACCGTTAATCTGTTATTTTTTATTATTCTGCAGGGGTAAAACTGCATCCTTCACAGACACTAGAATTCGGACGATGAATGAAGTAATATCTGGAATGAGGATTATTAAGATGTATGCTTGGGAGCAGCCATTTACAGATCTGGTCAATAACATAAGGAAGTATGTTTTTAATCTCTGACATTTCCCCATGTCTGCAAAATAAATCAATGAATATTACCTAAAGCAGAAAAAAAATATTTTTATTAAACGTAGAATCTTTTATTGTTTTTGGATAACACGTGAAAATATTTTTTTCTCCTTAGCTACAGGATAGTAAGAACGCTTTGGTATTATTTGGCTGTGCCAAACTCATCTCAAATCTCAACCTCATCACCTGTTGGGGTTCATTAGCAGACTTCTACATGTTGAACGCCTGCAGCACTGTAATAACACTATTTAAATGTTCCTGTGTGGTTTGGTTTGATGGCGTTAGTTATGCTTTTTTGCTTTCTTCTTTTTAGGAAGGAGATTTCCAAGGTTCTTCAAAGCTCATACCTACGCGGAATCAACTTGGCATCTTTCTTTGTTGCAAGCAAAATCATCGTGTTTGTGACTTTCACCACGTATGTGCTGCTTGGCAATGTTATCTCTGCAAGTCGAGTGTTTGTTGCAGTATCGCTTTATAGTTCAGTGCGACTCACTGTGACTCTCTTCTTCCCCTCAGCTATTGAGAGGGTTTCTGAGGCTAAAGTCAGCATTAGGAGAATTAAGGTACAGTAAAGAGCTTATTATTTCTTATTTCCAGCAAAAAATGGAACTGACAAACTTTTGTACATTCTTGTATCAATCTTCCTTAAATCAAAGTATCTATAGAACTAAATGTATTATTATGATTATTTATCTCCCATTCTAATTAAAGCCAGTTCACACCGTTCCTCCAGTTGTTTTGAACACCATCAGCGTTGTCTTTCTATATCATATACCCGGGAATTTGTATTTTTCCCACAAACTTATAGGATAACTGAAGATCTTCTTAAGGCCTCCCTAGCACGATAACTACAGTGTTCCTTTAAAAGTTTCACACTATATCAAAGATTCACAAAATGATATAAATAGCTGTGCTGCTAGTAAAATCCATTATGGTTGGAAGTCAGTTAGAAGATCTGTATAGGCAAGCTATAGATGGTTCTGGGGAAATAACAGGCACTATGCTGTAAATTATGGCTTTAAACAGCGACCTAAAACGGTGTAAATAAAAAAATAATACATGCTGGGGACTATAAGATCCATAATGCATTTACAGAAACTAAAAAAGTTAAAATACGTTACTCCTTCATATTGAGAAAATCAATTGGTTCTCTATTTTAAAATAGAAAAAAACTGGACTCCATTTAAAATTAGTCGCCTGAAGAATGGCCATCTGGCCCTGAAAGGGGGACCTGGAAATGCTTAGTGTTATTGTCTAGTATTTAGAACACCCAAAAGACAAGTAAGTTATCTTACTTGCTTTTCGTGCAGTTGCTTAGTCTCCTGACCCAATGTATTGGACTCCAAAGGGGTTCACCCCTTAGGTGATCCATGTAAGTTTGCACACAAAAAAAAAGCTTAACAATCTCATTGAGTCACATGAATATAGCTATAATTAATCTAGCGTACATAAAATGTGAATCCATGCTATTGTTTATGTTTGAATAATTCAGGGCAGAGTTTTGGTTGTCCAAAGGTTGCTCCACACATTCACTCTGTCATGATGTGTAGTTAATTTTGTTGATTAAACAATTTTATTTATTTATGTATTTTTAAAAATTGACCGGCGGTTTATTTATTAAAGGGAGAACGGAAAGTGAATTCAAAGAGAATGTAAGGACAAAGTAGCTGAACTGAGAGCACTAATTCATTTATTTTGACCTTAAATTTTAACTTTACATTGAATTAATTTTGAATTCTAACTTTAGTAAATGAAGTGTTTAATAAAGATTTCTCAACACAAGAACAGTGAAAACAAAAACAAAACAGCCATGTTTGCAAGCTTAATACTGATTATCAGCTGGCTGGAAAGAGAAGGAATAAGAAAAATAAGATGCATGGTAAAAGGGAAAATAACACCGGGTGGCCAAGAGGCACCTGCTTACTAGAAGTGGCTTCCCACTGCATGCATCAAGCTAGAAAGCTAAACAAGGAGGAAACCAAAATTGGACCCTCAGAAGAAAATGCTTCCATCCAGAGAGACCATCGTTTTGAAATATTGCTCAGTAATTTCATGAACAGCAGCTGCAAACTTGGGCAGTGGTGAACAATGTGCAGCACTGTTGTCCAATGTCTCCACGCGCATTGGATTGACTGAGATCATCAATTATGTCAGCCAAGGAGGTGGATCGGGGCCGGGACACACACGTTGTGCTGGAAAAAAGGTTTCCATTTTTTTTGTGAGTGAGTTTTCTACTTATTTAAGTGGAGCAGGGCCTTAATAAAGGGGGGCTTAATAGTGTTTTTAACACTATAGGGACAGAAATACACGTTTGTGTATGAACAACTCCACTTTACGTAACAGAACAGTACAAAATATATACACTGATCAGCCACAACATTAAATCTCCTGAACGGTGAAGTATATAATATTTATATCATAACAATGGCACCGGTGAAGGGGTGTCCTATATTAGGCAGGCTCTGAATGGGAGCAGGTGCGTAAATAAATAAAATAAAAAAAGTGACCAAAACTGGATAAATTGAATGACCAACCGGTGAAAGGGGAAAAAAAACATATTTAAAGGGACACTATAGTCACCAGAACAACTACAGTTTATTGAATTTGTTTCAGAGAAAATGCAGTGTTTACATTACAGCCTAGTGATAACTTCACTGGCCACTCCTCAGATGGCTGTTAGAGGTCCTTCCTGGGTCATGGCTGCCTAAAATGCATCCAAACATTCAGTGTCTCCCCTCTGCATGCAGACACTGAACTTTCCTCATAGAGATTCATTGATTCAATTTGTCTCTATGAGGAGATGCTGATTGGCCAGGGCTGTGTTTGAATTGTGTTGGCTCTGCCCCTGGTCTGCCTCCTTGTCAGTCTCAGCCAATCCTATGGGGAAGCACTGTGATTGGATCAGGCTACCACTTCTGATGATGTCAGCAGAGTTACAGCTTCAAACTTGAATACATTAAGATTTTTACTATATTTATGAAGGCATGAGGGGTCCAGGGGGGCTAGATGGTGGTTTTAACACAATAGGGTCAGGAATACATGTTTGTGTTCTTGACCCTATAGTGATCCTTTAACATGCCAGATGCGATCTACATGCAATCTACAAGGCAGAACAATTGATGGATATTGAATGCACTTTGGATAGATATGCTGTTTTTTTTAGTTTAGTTTTTTAAATACTACTAAAAGAGAAATATAGTGTATATATGACTAGTTTTATAACTTCATCTTCCTATATACATGGTTTGCAAAAAATCATTTTATTATAGAATATATATAGTAATTGTTTGAAATAGGTGTATATATAGCTCACACACAAATAAACATATTACACCCATTCAATGACGTAGCCACACACTTTGGAATATATGCAATATTGCATAATAAACACATACATTTAGCAGAGTTGTTATATACACTAAAATTTGAAAACTTCTATCTAGTTACTAGTTATAATCAGAGTTTGTAATTATTTGACATGTTTCGTGTAACCCAGGGCTTCTTAAAGGGACAGTATAGGCACCCACAGCTCAATAATTTGGTCTATATGCGATGTCCTTGCCGTTTTAATCCACCATGAATCGCTTTGTTTATAGTGCAGTGTTTAAAAACCTCTAGTGGCTTTCACTCAGACAGCCACCAGAGGCACTTCTGTCCACACTGCAGTGTAAAACTCTATTTCTATCAGACGGTCTCATAGGTCTCATGCGCACTAGCCTCCCAATGCTTTCCTATTGGAAAACATTGTATTGGCTAAGGCCATCGTTCTTGCCGATTTCCGCCATGGAGGCAAGACTGGCTGCAGAGAACGCATTGAGGCATTGTAGAAAAGGTAAAAGATATGTTTGTATAAATTCTGGGGAGGGTGGGCTCTCATTTAAACGGCTACGTGACTGTAGCATTAGGAATACATATTTGTATGTCTGATGTTATGCTTTAAATTGCTTCTTAATTGACAGCCATCAGTAAGTAAATTCATAATACACTCAGTGACTACATAAGTCCCTTGGAAGATTATGCATATCAAATTAAATAATTTCTTAGAATCAAAAGAAGTCAGACCAGCATGAAATAGAATATAATAATACTAATGCAGTCATTAACTAGCACATTGATTATGCAGTCATTAAGAGTAATTAGTACAATCCTCTCTAGTAAGTGCTTGTGATTATGCTTTATCAATGTGCTTGCTAATTACCATGTTACATTTCTCAAACGACACTAAAACCCTAAGGTCAAATGGAATCAATATGAATGGTAATACAACTGGCTGAAGGAAGGCAGAGCTTTTGATGAGTACAGAGCTCGGGTGCAGGGAGTGATGGAATGAAATAGACTGAAAAGGACTGGGAGTATATTAACTTATCCAGTTTCAAGAAAGGTTCTTGGACAGGTTACTTATTATGAGTTTGTTATGAGGCAGGTGGCACACTGGATGTGAGGGGTAAGGTGTATATGAGGGAGGAAAGGTAGGTTAGTCGTACAGCTGCATATGACAGACAGTATATATGAAACAATATCTGTAGAAGCTAAGGAAGTGTTTTGCACTCATTCTCATGTTTCTCTTTATTCTTTTACAAGCTCACATTACTGATCGCTTAGCATTTTCGAATGTTAATCCTCATCATCTTTTCTGCAGGTATTCGGAGAAGTAGTTTGTTTGATCTTTTAAAAAAGATCACTTTTTCCATGCAGGGTCATTTTTGTTGTTGATTTTTTTTAACTGTGACTTATAGAACTGTTGGTGTGAATGCAGCAACCTTTAAAGCAACAAAAGAGAAGAGATGTTCAATTGGGGACAATATGGAACTAAACTGAAAAAAATGATGGAAATAGTTAATCTTTTAGTCTTTCTGAGTTATTCACTAACGTGAGGATTGTCAGGAATCCTACAGCTCTACAGCATTTTCTCGTCCCTTAATGCATGCTGTGCAAGTGTTGTGGATGACCTTTGTGTAATTACTCCTGACACCCACCAATAAAAATCAAAGTTCGCAGAACTCCACAGCTCCCTGTCAATCTTTGTTATAAGCTCCGTCCTTTGCACCAAGCAGTCCGCATAGGGAAATCAAATAGAGAATAGTAAAAACTACAGTCTTTTTCATTCGCAATGTGTGCATGGCCAGTGCCTGGACTGATAAAATGGACACGAAAAGGCTAACACAACTTTTAGGTGATATTCAATGTTTTATTCAGTAAAATAATTTCCAGATCAGTGATAGTACCCTTTTAAAGAGATAGGTCACACACCATACCATAACCTATGCTCATTGCAGAGGTTATAGTGCAAGGGGTTCCCCTCTTACAGTTCACAGCACACCATATGTTAGAACTAGAGTGCTTTGCAGAATGCACTGCAGCTTTAAAATAGTTCCTGCCATCAAAAGACAAATCAGTGCTTCCTCTTGCCATCCCTATTACTGCTTCTATTGTGCGTGTTGGGCAGCTCTGGGGATTGCTATGCACAGCCCTCATGAGAAAACTACACAGGACTGTGAATAAACTGACAGCAATTGCGCTATGGCTGCTCTCACATCACTCAAATTTTCCACTGAAAGCATCAGATGTGTGTAACTGTGGTTTGGCCCTGACCTATATATCTAATAACTTCTGCAATACACTAGTTAATAGGATAAAATGTGACTGATTTGTGATTCCTACAAATGATCTGAGTGGTACTGTGCTACTACTCGTGTTTGTGTTAGCTGCATCAGCTGTCAAGTACTGCCTATAACCATGGGCAGCCGCAGGAATCTTTCCGGGGGGGCGGGTGAGGGGCATAATTGTAATGAAATCTATGCTTGGCCCCTTTTCGACAGTGTCATGAAGAGGAGGAGCATAGTCATTATCACATAAAGCCAGGGTGGATAGCGTTTTCACAACTATGGTGTCAGGAATACATGTTTGTATTCCTGACACTATAGTGTTCCTTTAAGCAAATTAAAGGAACATTCTGGTCACCATAACTTCAGCTAAATGAAAATGCTATGATGCCAGGAAGCCCCTGGGTGCTCTCTTTCTTTTAAGGGGTTAAACCGCTCTCAAATGGTTTAACCCCAAAGGCTTCCTCCAGCTCCACTCCGCTCAGTGATATTCGGCATCTGAAACGGAGTGTCAGGAAGTGCAGATTGACGTCAGGCATGGGTGCTGATTGGCTAGAGTTGACAGTTGACGCTCTAAGCCAATCGCTAGTTCCCGGTTCATAAAAGTTTTTCACTTTTTTATGAATGGAGAGCTACTGATTGGCTTAGAGTGCCAGCTGACTGCTCTAGCCAATCAGCAACACCTCTACCCACTTGACACTCCGTAAATAAAAGTGAACACATTAACACTGATATTTTTTTTTTTATCTGGGGAGATGAGAAGGTCCAGAGTTTCCCTGTCAGGCCCAGGTACCAAAGCCTTATGATGTGGTCCTGCTCCAATCTCCTTTTCTTCTCCTTCATTTGACAGTCTTCTTTTTCTTCTGACACTGTCTTCTATATTTGGCTCCTTCACCTTTCTGCTCCTTTCTCATTCTGATTCCTTTCTGCTCATTGCAGACCCTTTCTGCTCCTATTACTACTTTTTTACCTTTGTGCTCCTGATTCTTTCGGCTCCTTTACCTTTGTGCTCCTTCTGTCCCTTCCTGCCCCTTGCTGCCCCTGCTCCTTGCATACCCTTCCTGCTCCTTGCTGCCCCTTCCTGCTCCTTGCTGCCCCTGCTCCTTGCAGACCCTTCCTGCTCCTTGCTGACTCTTCATTTAGGCTGCACCCCCCAGCCCCCATGCCTCACTTGCCTAATCTATAGGCTGCCCCCCATGCCTCACTTGCCTAATCTATAGGCTGCCCTCACTTGCCTAATCTATAGGTTGCCTCCCCCCATGCCTCACTTGCCTAATCTATAGGCTTCCCCCCCATGCCTCACTTGCCTAATCTATAGGCTGCCCCCCCATGCCTCACTTGCCTAATCTAAAGGCTGCCCTCACTTGCCTAATCTATAGTTTGCCCCCCCATGCCTCACTTGCCTAATCTGTAGGCTGCCCCCCATGCCTCACTTGCCTAATCTATAGGCTGCCCCCTCCATGCCTCACTTGCCTAATCTATAGGCTGCCCCCCATGCCTCACTTGCCTAATCTATAGGCTGCCCCACATGCCTCACTTGCCTAATCTATAGGCTGCCCACCCGCATGCCTCACTTGCCTAATCTAGGCTGCCCCCATGCTTCACTTCCCTAATCTTTAGGCTGCCCTCCATGCCTCACTCCCTCCCTAATCTATCTGCCCCAATGCCTCACTCCCTAATCTATAGGCAGCCCCCCATGCCTCACTTGCCTAATCTATAGGCTGCCCCCCCATGCCTCATAATCTATAGGCTGCACCCTGCCTCACTCCCCTAATCTATAGGCAGCCCCCAATGCCTCACTTGCCTAATCTATAGGCTGCCCCCCCATGCCTCACTCCCCTAATCTTTAGGCTATTTTAAACCCCCCCACCCCATCCCTCTCTTACATTATCTGTAGTCTCTCTGTGGCTGTATGTGTTGCTTCCCTGCGGTTTCAATCAGCAGAGAGAAGCAGGGATAGATGCAGCTTCCTATCCCTGTCTCTCTCCATACACAGCACCACCTACTGGCCGGCGCCAGTATTGCCGTTCATTTTAAATCGCACGAAAAATAGCAGAACAAGCTGAAAAATCCAGGGGCAAGTGTCTACCCAGCGGATGCCTATGCCTATAACACTTTAGAAGTAATAAATGGTAATCTGGCAACACAAATTAGGTCTGCAGAAATTCATGTTTACGAATAAACCCTTTTGTTGCATTATTGGAAATAAAATGGCTTGGGTTGAGTTTTCTTTGCCTTCTTTTTGATCAACAGCATACATGAATGGGTTTCAAGGTTGAACTTAATGGACTTTTTTTTAAACCTAGTTTATTATATAACTATGTAATATGCACATAAGAACTGCTTGCATAGAAAGGAATTCTGATAAAACTTAGAGAAACAAAAAGTTCTGAATTGGAACTTGGTAATTGTATTAACAGCAAATTATTTTAAATCATTGCAGTGAATAACGTGTAACTATATCTGTATCGTCATGGAATTTACTAACATGCTATTTGATCAGTAAGTTACTACTGGAGTTAAAATAAAAAGCATTTTTGTTTAACATCCAGTTTTTTATTTTCATT
Organism: Pelobates cultripes; assembly: GCA_933207985.1. NCBI lineage: Eukaryota > Metazoa > Chordata > Amphibia > Anura > Pelobatidae > Pelobates > Pelobates cultripes. The sequence continues at coordinate 289,858,568 of OW240912.1, forward strand.
TTTCTATTTTATTCTTTATTAGTACATATGTTATTGTTAAAGGCTGTGTTATCCTTTAAAAAAAAAAAAAAAACAACAACAACAAAAAAAAGGTATGAAACCTGAAACTGCATTTTTATCAGCTTTGCTTTACTGTGTCCTGAATTGTGTAAGTTAGCTAGTTCATAGACGTGCCAACCTCTGGCTTTTGTATGAACATTGCTTAGAGGTAGTTATTACAAGAGATTACTTTTTCTGACCAAAGGAATGTGATTCTAATTATTATAATACTCACAATTTTTTATATTTTGTTTCTGATACGTAATGTCAGAGTGCCCTACGATGCAGTGATGAGAATTAGTTTGCAGACAGTTCTGACAATGAATAAGTTAAATCATAAACTTTCCATTTGTTTACTCTTCAGTGTATTATGGCTGCGCCCATTGCAAATTTCCGTTCATGAGATAGATGTGTTGCGTAAGAACTGTTTCAGTAACGTCAAGAGTGAAGGAGGATTGTTTTTTTTTTGTTGTTGTTTTTTTTTTAAATAATCTTTATTTATGGTAGATTAGTATTACGAAACAGTAAAAACAAAACAGTGTGATCAAATCCTGACATGTGAGGGAAAATAAGGCAAACATACACGATATGCAAGGACAACAACAGTCACAATAAAAAAAAATAAAAAAAATAAAGGGGGTGGGGATAACAAACTTTGGGGGGTGGTGGGGAGTATGAGAGGTAAGGTATGGAAAGAGTTGTATCAACTGAAAGTAGCGCACTAAACACTGAAATTGCACCCTTCATGGTCCCTCTTCAGACATCTGACACCCATCTTTTAGATAACTTTACTATAAAATCAGCTCAATGAGTGTTTATGTAATGTGTGGGAAGGGAGGTGCTGGCTTGTGTGTATTTGTGGTCTGTGTAGTCCCCTTCTGCTTGCATTTACTCAACGAAGAGGGACAATGATCCCTGATGGTCTAATTCGGGGGGGGAGGGGGTTGGGGAGGAGGGAGGGTTATGCTCAAGGTAGGTTAACTCTACCTATTGGTCTATTGGGGTCCTGAGTCACAAATGGTCCAGCAGGGGAGAATGAGGTTTGCACCAGGGGTGGATGCGGGAATCGCACCCTCACAGTTTGGCACTCAGTAAGTCAGAGTGCAAGCTGGGAACATCCGGTGGCTGTGCTCTGGCTCACTAGAGTGCTCCAGATCCCAAGGGAGCCATTATGGAGGTCTGAACCCACCTGAGGTGCCATCCTCGCTCTGACCACCCCACCGAGTCAGCACTAGCACTTACCCGTGGCGGGACTAAAATAATAGAACTACCTATCTGACCAAAGTTCAGTGGTGCCAGGGCCAGATTAAGGTTGTCCTCTTTCCCAAAACACTGGGCTCTCTGTCTGTGAGTGTTGCCTGTGTGTGTGAGAGAGAAAGTGTGTGTAGTCACTGAGAGTTGCTTGTGTGAAGGAGGCCAAGAGTATGGGGTGAAGGCTGAGTGAGTATGCGTATCTAGCATGTACCTGTGTATGTGCCTGAGAAAGTGTGTGTGCACATCTGACTGAGTGTGTCTGTGTGTCTGGCATTGTGTACTTGTGCATGTGCCTGAACATGCTTGTGTGTGAATGTGTGTCTGTTTTGATGTGTATGTCTGTGTCTGGTAGCATATATGTGTGTGGGGTAGATGCTTGTGCTGTGTTATTTTTAAGGGGAGCTGCTTGTAGATTTTGTGTGTTGTCAGGCTGTTTCTTGTGTGGGCTGGAGTGACCGCGTTTGGAGAGTAAGTGTGACATGGTGAAGGGGGTGAGTGGGCCGTGGTGAGGGACAGTTAGTATGAGAGTTGTGGATGGGTGAGTATGACAAGGTTGGGGAGTCAGTGACTGTGACAGGGTGATTCAAGTGGTGACAATGTAAGGCTGTGTGTGTGTGTGCGCTCATTGAGTTACAATATGTGAGAAGGCTGTGTTAAATAGTTTCCCAACACTGTAATTTTTTTTCAATATAACATATGCCTCCTCCTTCTAGTTAGATTATCTGGTGGTCTGGTGAATGCCCTTATGGTCCAGTGCAGTCACAGGCCTTCTGGTCCAGTGCTCTCTGATGATGTCAGAGCATAGGCTGGGCATCCCAAGACCAGTGCTCTGATTCTCCCAGAGTGCCGGAATTACGAGGAAGCACAGACCACCATGGAGTCATTTTGAAGGGCTGTGCAGGGAGATCTTTTGACCTCCCTGACGACTTTAAAGAGGCCCGATCAGACCTGAATCGTCATCTAGCTCTGATGTGGTGCCTTGGGCATGTGCCATGCCTGCCATACACTACTAGGTATGGAACCAAGGGGTGAGGAGCCCAGGGCAACTTGTGTATGCATAAGTACAACAAAAAGGCAGGAGTGGTAATTAGCAACACATTTTTATAATACAGGAAACACCTCCATCTGAATAAAAATAGATTCAGAAGATTAAATGAAAACCCTCTAAGTTTGATGTATGGTCATGTCCATCAATTAGATCTAAAGATCTAAAAGAAATAGAGGCAAGAAAAGAATTACAGGCATAGCATAAACTGGGCTATCCTGTCTGACCTGTCATGCAATGATGCCATCAACAATTCCACTGCCTTAATCTTTTCAACTGTGCCAAGCCACTTGCCGGTAGTTTGTGGGGATATTGTTTCACTATTGGATAGGTATAGGGGATTTTGATATAGTGAGCATATGTTTAACAATAATTTTTCTATTGTTTAGTTGACAGAAGGGTGTGGTGTAGTAGAATAATGGAAACTTTGGAGATTACAGTTTGGATAGTCTTTCACCTGGAAGTGAGTTTAGGACACGACCACCAAAAATGGGCATATGTGCTTACCAGATCTCTGCATCTCCAGCATCTGTCTGAAACAGACGTTTGAGACAAAGGTTCTACACTACGGTGACAATAGTTTGAATGCTGTTTCCTGCAATTTAGAGAAGATCGAACACTTGCGGACATATATAAACATTGGTCTGGAGAATTGGAAACACCTACTTCCCGTTCCCATTGAACCGAAACTTTGGAATTTTTTTTTTATTTTTATATCACTTAATCTTTACATATCATATTAATTTTCTGCTGCATTTTGGAAAATTGGTACAGTGAAACTGTGTACTGCACAGGATCTAATAATTATTTAAATATGAGTGACAAAAAAAAAAAGATATATTTGGAAACAATTTAAGTCACAGTTATCAAGATATTGCTATAGAGTAATTGATCCTGGAGGAGTTAACAAATAATTGACAATTCAAGCCTGGATACACTGCTTAGTGCCAGTATTTGAGCACTGTGAAATGGACTGTTAGTGTACTCATAAGGTCTCAGCGCAACTTGATACCTTAAAGGAACACTCCAGGCCTCATAATCACTACAGCCACCTGTAGTGGTTATGGTGTTTGGAGTGTTCATTTACTGATAATTTTAATATTAAGTGGCACAATCATAGAATTTAATAAATGTAGATACAAGTTTTACTTGCATAGTCTGCCATTAGTGCATATATGAGCTTACAAAGCAATACCAAAGAAAGCCCATAAATTCCATAGATGAATGAGCATTTTTAGTAGGGCTCAATCCCTGTCCCACTGCATCTATGCAATATTGCAAAGGCACCATAAATTGCACCCCATATCCTCCCACACTGTCCATTTGCCTTTCTAGTTTAAACCTTATGGTTACAGTATATGACCATTATGCCTGTGTTCATACATTATTTTTGCATACTTGTGTCATTTTAGGATTCTACACCCCAAAAATGCCTTTAGGTCTTTATAAATATACACAGACTGTATTAATGTGATAACTTCTATTTAGCTGTTTTTGTCACATCTATGAATTTCTGTAATATTGTTAAATATGGGCTACTATAAAACCTTGGATTCTTACCATAATTCTGTTAACAATAGACAAATATGACTAGGTGTTTTTTAAACAGTACAAAATTGCATCTATACATCGAGGTCACCAAATACTCATCTATGCATTAAATAAATCTCAGTAGGGACGGAGCATCAGAAAGTGCCAGAATTTTGAATGAAACAAGTAATGGAAAGGACAACCGTTTCTTCTTTAAAAGTACTCTGTGCAATCTGCTTTGTACAAACTGAGCTGGAAGAATTGCTTGCTGTTGTGGTTGTTCACCAAATGAGAATTCAAAGTGAATTTCAAATTTAAATTTGCAGAACTGGAAAAATTCAACTATGCTTCCATTTCATTATCTTTACGCTTGGATTTCAAATTCACTCTGATTCCGTGATACGGGAGGACAGCAGTGGAAAGAAGGGAGAGGGACAGAAGCCCCCACAGCAGAAACCCCCTTAGGAGTATTAGTGATACAGATATGGTCTATCAGGCCACTTAGGGGACTATTTTGAACATTTCTCACATTTTGTATTTCTTGTTTGTTTTTGTTCATCCTTCCTGGTCTCAAACACTTGCGGACAATTAGCCTAACACATTAGCGTAACGGGTGAGTGACATGCAGGTTGGCTGTGAATCAAATAAGAGTGTATGACGGGAGAATGGAACGACAACAACTACATGTGTGTGTGTGTGTGTGTTTATGCCTGTCGGAATATGTCGATAGTGTAAATGGGAAAGTGGGAGGCCTAGCACAAGCGAAGGGTAGAGTCTGAGGATGAGTGGCAGAAGTGTGGGGGGAATGGTAAGAGTGACTGGGGAGCTGTATGACCGAGACAGACAATTTACGCAATTGGTCCTAATGCTTTATAAGTTTATACATTTTATGTCAAATAATATACTGTCTGTTTTGAATGACAATGTGACATTCCTTAATACCAAAATATGTGGAAAATGAAGAAATAAAAATCACTCTGAATGCTCACTTTAGTAAATAAGACTGTGATTTTTCTTATCTAATTTGACTTCTATGGTATTATTTTCTATGTCAATATTCTTTATAATTTTATCAATACGATAGTATGAAATCAAATTTAAATCAGATAAGCATGTGGTGAATCAAAATGCTCTTTCCTGGCACTGTCATTTATTTTTTTTCTTTCACATTTCCTCTCTTCCTTCCCATTGTATCTTAATGATAATGCTCCACCATTACCATTTTCTTTTATTTTTATTTAATGTCATTTCTTTCTAGTGCCAAATCTCTGTGCTTGTTGCAAAAAATTGCCAAAGATCGTGCTCTATAACGGAAAGTAGTCCCTAGTTTTTCTTTTGTAGATCTAAAAATTAGGCAAATAAAAAATAAAATAAAATAAAACCAAGGAGAAATAGAGTACAAAATGACTAATTTAAAAGCAAAACCTGCACATGTGAGATCCGCTTTAACGGCCTAACTCCTTTTGTAATAGAATGGATAGCAAATACATAGAATGAGCAGTCCACACAGTGTGTATTATATTGCTGATGCTTTTTTTGAGTGTTGCACTAACTGTAATAACATTCATTCATTGACTTTCAGAACTTTTTATTGCTTGATGAAATTACCAAACCAGCATTGGAACATGTGGAGCAAAATGATGATAACCTCTTGGTACAAATTCAAGATTTGACATGTTACTGGGACAAGGTAAGGATGATACTTGTTATTTCTTGCCAAATTCATTATCATTGTTAATTAATGTCCATTTCCAGACATTGTACCCCTAATAGACAGCTAAGGCTATTTCTGCATATGCTCAATTAACTCTGGTTTACCAATGTGTTGACATACACAATAGCTACTTTGCGGCTAGCTGCCATGCCTTTAACTATGCTACACATCCAAGCTTTGCCCTCTGCATTTGTTTTTTTGCTCTAGTAGGGGAATAGCTTAAGGTAGAGCAAATATATTATGTCATTAAATCACTTAAGGTATACAAATAATTTTCAGCCACGTTAACACTGCTGTGGCAAGCACCAACACTTGAAATGCTTCATTAAATTGGTGTATGTGATGTGCCACAATGACATATTGATGAGAGTCTAGCTCAAAATAATGGTCAGACCTCGGATAAATTCCGACTTTTATCTGATATATTATTTCATTGTGTATATGTGTGCATTCCTCTGTATCCTGTGTAGTAATGCAGGCTTGTGAGACAAGGAAACATGATCAGGCCTCTTGAAGATGTGAGACTCAGGCTTATTTCATGAAAAGACGCCTTCTAACCCCTCTAGCTGGACAGCCTTTACAACCCTCTTCTGTATCCAATATGTTGACAAAATTTCACCAACTTTGGCATAGGGCATAATGCCTCGAAGCATTGACATGACTTTGTCAATGTATATTGGCTATGAGGGACAACGACTTGGATTTCTTCCATTTTGAGGAAGCAATAAATAACTAAATGATTTCCACTTTGGCCACATGGGTTCTTTTCATTGTACATACTAACCAGCTACTTTAGTAAGGGCCACTGCTGTACTGTTAGGTAACTCATGGGTGACTACAGATGTAAGTCTGGAAAAGTGATCAAATGTAAAATTAACCATAGTTTGATTTGGAAAATGCTTTTCTGTCACACTTGTATTTTGTTAAAGGAACACTCCCATTAAAAAAAAAAAAATAATAATCTTTACTCTATGTTTAGTTGCACTTTTCCGTAAACTCTTTAGATGATTTCTCCCATTCTGTTTTAGCACTGAAATTGTTAAAAATTTTTATTCCAGCTCCAAGTGAGTCTCTTCACTACAGCCCCAAACAGGATCCCGTGAAGTCATCATTACTGATGACTGGTGTCCAATCAGTCCAATTGTATTAGAAAAGCATTGGGACACGTCAACATGAGAGGCTCTATGAGAATCACTCAATATTGCTTTGAACTACAATTCTAACTTAATGAGGCTGGAAACCATGAGCACATTAGGCCCAGCCCATAGGAAAGCATTGACTAAATGTTTTCCCACGAGGATTTAACTGACACTGGATGTCCTCATGCAGAGCATGAGGATGTCCAGTGTCAAGTGACCTAAAGTCTGGTAAAATTCCAAAAGCACCTCTAGTGGCTGTCTTAGTACTGCAATGTTAACATTGTAGTATCTCTAAAACAGCAATGTTTTACATTGCAGGACTAAGTGAGACAGGCACCCAGACCACTGCAATGAGCTGAAGTGGTCTGGGTGCCTATAGTGTCCCTTTAAGCGAACATAGTTAGTTTGGTTACTTAAGCTTTGTTTTAATAAGCTGTCCAAATGATTCAATACTGTTTGAAAAATGTCCAAGTGATTTGTGTGCAAATATTGCCATATAAATTAATGGTGACCTATGCAAATAAGTCATTTGGAAACTTTTCTAAGAGTATTGAATCATTTGGAATGCATATTAAATCGAGGCCTTTCTGTTTAACAAGAGCTTGCTGAAGTCTGCAGGACTTTAAATATGTCTCTTTTAAAATGCAAATCCAATACTAGTGTTAATTTTGTCCACAAAAACTAGTTGACTAAATTTTTTGAGAATTAATTGACTTTTTAGCCAACAGACTATGACTAATACTAAATTGAAATTTGCCGCCAAAATTAACAGTGCAAAGAGGGGCTGTGGAAGGGGCAAAAGAGACAGACAGAGGCTTTAACGAAACCTATTAGATTTTAGTTGTTGGCTAAAACAATTCAGATGATTAAAATACGACTAAAACTGAAATGGCCTTTTCATCAGAAGACTACGACTAAAACTAAATTTAAATTTGCCGCCAAAATGTCCCATACATTGAAAGGTGTTGGGTTAATCCATTATGAATATAATACATTGAAAAAGCCCAGCATGGAGTGTCTAAGCAAAGCAGGTTTTGCTATGGTGACTACTGCTACCACCTAGTGGTTATTTATCATTATTGGTCCTAAAACCACTTTATTTGTACCAATTAATTTGCACCTCGAATACCATTTTTTAATTCTTTTTTATTAATATTAATTATAGAAAATATTGGAAAAAGCACATGTTCTGGAGAAAAAGCTTAAACATTTATTTTCATTAAACTGGTGTTTATTTTGTATTATGATCTAAAATACTACATTATTGTTTGCTGTTCACTTTATGTCAGAGCATATAATTAAAGGACCACTATAGTGCCAGGAAAACATACTTGTTTTCCTGGCACTATAGTGCCCTGAGGGTGCCCCCACCCTCAGGGACCTTCTCCCGCCGGGCTCTGGGGAGCGGAAGGGGTTAAACTTACCTCTTTCTCCAGCGCCTGTGCGGGGAGCTCTCCTCTCCTCCCTCTTCTCCTCCTCTCGATGCTTTCCTATGGACGCCGGCGTCTTCTCACTGTGATTTTCACAGTGAGAAGCATGCAAGCGCCTCTAGCGGCTGTCAAGAGACAGCCACTGGAGGCTGGATTAACCCATTTATAAACATAGTAGTTTCTATGAAACTGATATGTTTATTAAAAAAAAAAAAAAAAAGGGTTAGCCCTAGCTGGACCTGGCACCTAGACCACTTCATTAAGCTGAAGTTGTCTGGGTGCCTATAGTGGTCCTTTAATGTACACATATTACAGTGTATTGTTTTATATGCTTTTATAGTAAAACAAAATTTGGTTAGGTAATGTGTAAAGCATACATAAATATGTTTTAAATAAATAAAATAAAATATATATATATTATATTTCTTTTATTAATTTTTTTTGTTTTTAACCATCACACCATATTTGAAGATGTGCCATTGGTTGGTTTGTGCAGTTCATCCTAGCTTAATTTCTGTTGTTCTATTTGTATAAATCCAGTAGTAATATCTTTTTATGAAGTATCCTTATTCGTAAATTAGTGTAAAATTATGTTCTTGTTAATTACGTTTGCTTTCACAAACATTTTATCATTTGTGGTACTATTTTTCAGTTGTATATTTTGTGATATGTTTCATGTGTTAATTAGGACAATGCTGTTCTTAAAATAACCTTTTCTAAAGGGAATCCCCCCACCCACCGCCTGTGAGAATTTAAAAGTCAGATTTACTTGCTTTGTATATTGTGGTGTGCTGGTCTCTGTCTCCTTGACTGAGATTACCAGTCTTAGTGATCTCAGCAAGTTCAATGTTTTTCTATAGGAAAGCATTGAAAGGCTAGTGTGCATGCGTGGCAAAACTCTGCGCTGTGCCATTCAGATGGTCTCGATGAGACCATCTGATTTGAAATAGCAGAGTTTCACTTGGCTATTTCGGTGCAAGCTCCTCTAATGGTCTTCAGAGTGGGCATCCTTCTACCCAGATTTTGTTGACTACGTCTCCCCTGATGCCTTGCCAGCATTGTGGCTGTAAGACCATAGTGGGAGATGTAGTACCCAGCATCTTAAGTGCTGAAGGTTGCCTACCCCTGCTCGACAGGCATTTAAACCCTATTATGTAGTAAACATTGCTGTTTTTGCACAATGGCAATGTATTCACTTGCAGGGTTAAAACTGAAGTGATTATAGTGTCATTCTTCCCTTGTGCCATTCTTCCGTTTAGTGTTAAAGTAATTTTTTGCGGTTCGGTGCTAAATGAGAGTCCCCGGCAGTCCGTCCCCTCTGTGCTGCTTGGTCTAATGAGAAAACACTACCCTGCGAAGCAGCGGGCAGCGGTAATTATCTGAGAGTGTCAGCTCACTGCTTGGAGCCTGTAACACCCTCCTATTGCTGGTATGAATTAATAAAGCCTTAGCTATGCCTACAGTGGAGGCTGGGCTATGATTGCCATGTATCGCCATTCAATGTTTAACTGCTTGTAAATGACTTAACATCGAATGAACAGTTTTGGAGAACTGCAGGCACTTTAACTAACTCAATGAGATGAAATGGTTATAATGTCTAGAGTGTGCTTTTACCTGTTGACCTTCCAATTTCTCTGTTAGATGTGATGTGTACGTCTAGATCTGAAACATGAAATGTACAAGATAAAAAAAAGCATACGCCATCCCTTGTTTTACCTACCAGTCTATCTGAACTTTATCTCTTTCTGTTTTAATACTTGTGTTAAAAAGACATATCTTGGCTGTACTTTATGTACTTTATTCTGCAAATTAATATTTTTTTTTAGAATTAAAAGCTTTTTATTGTGAGTTCTTTGATTTAAAGTGTATCTGTTATTTTTGCCTAATACAATAATTCTCTTTTCTTTTTGCTTTTGAAAATTCGATTCTGTTGCTTTTGCTTTTTGCAGGAAACTCACAGTGTATAATACTTCTATTTTCTTATATACTCCATGTGTTCTCTTAAACATAAATAATAACACAGAGATAGCACATGCGGTTTATACAGTTGTAATTATTTTCTTCCATCTATTAATTTCAAGTTGTTATTTTGTAGATATAGGACAACTTTACTTCTTCTGGCTTTAATCACTTGTAATATTACCAAAAAATTTACATTTACACCTTGCTTAGACCCTTTTTTCTTACTATTTACTGCATGCAAACTGACTGTTGCATATCGTCCAGCATTGGGAGGTATACATTGGGACAACTAGTTAGTAAGGTTGAAGTGGTAGTGTGCCAGTGACACCATTCAAGTCAATGGTCCCGATACATCAGGGTTATGTCACCTGGCACAAATTGTGTGCAGTCCCACAGTACACACAACCAGACCTTCTCATGTGCAAAGCACTATATGTGAGGGCAGATATGCCCTGGAGAAATTCTGAGCAACTGCAAACTTGCTGGACCCTTTTTGCAGTTTCTGCTCAGGTGTATAACCCAAAGAAAAAGCAGAGATGGTAGTAAAGGTAAGGTATGGCGTTGGCTGAATTAAGCCATCGGGCAATCGATCAAGCAGGGGAAGAACAACGAAAGTCCCTAAGGTAGAATAATATCTGCACAAGATAAAGGAAAAGTTTGGACATGACATTTATTATGCATCTATAAAAATAATCACATTCAGTATGTATTACTACTGTTTCCTTGTAAGTTATAGACATTAATAGTCCATTATAGACATTTATTAGAGGTACACAGTGTTTGAGAGTACAACAAATATCTCTTGTCCTTGAACATAGATTTGTAATATTTGTACAGAACTATTCCATGATTTTATTTTTTTAACCTAAATCAGCGGCAGTAACAATATTATTATCAAGGATGCTAAATCAAACTGTGTGATTCTTTTACAGACTTTGGAAATGCCAACTCTTCAAAATATATCCTGCAGTGTTCGACCTGGTGAATTGCTGGCTGTGATTGGACCTGTTGGAGCAGGCAAAGTGAGTTTTATCTTTCCCCTAAGCTAGAAAGGCCTAAAGTGGGTGACTTTACAGTGTAATGAAAACGTTAATACTTTTTGTAAGCTGCTTTCAGAATAGGTTATTGAGCTTGTTGTGAAAGAGAATGTGTGTGTTCACATCGATTGTTCAAATGCATTCCACATGAGTGATGCAATGTCACATAAAGCGGCCTGGGGTGTTATTTACGTTTTTGTCAAGACACAATAGATTTTCTACTTTTATCTACTTTTAATCCCTCTCGTAATAGTTAGGAACGTTTTGACGTGCACATGTATTTTTGTGTAATTCATACTGTATTGTATTTCCATATCGGATTGTACCTATATCGTAATGAATCTTTTAACTCTTTGATTGGCAGTATTTTTTTTGCATTTTGTGCATAATGGAAACTGGGCTAATCCTGAGAATTTTTCCATTTTATCATTCAAATTGAATTCCAACACAAACATGCAGTTTTACATATAGATATATATAGCTCGTTTCTCTTAAAAGGACTCTTCTTTTGGTACTATGAAATTATGAATGTATCTGTACATATCATTTAGTAATAATATAATATATTTAAAAAGGATTTCCATTTAACAATTGAACTTTTACCCAATATTGGACTCTAAAGATATATTTACAAATTGTGTGCCTAAATGAACACACATGTGTTTTTTTTTCTTTTGTCTTAAATTTGGAAATATGCAACGCTATATAAAACTGTTGTAGCGTTCCAAAAGTAAAAAAAAAAAAAAAATCACCATGATCCACCATCTGGACTATAAAAAGGTTCACACAAATCTTCACTAGAAATTGAATAGTTCAGACTTGTCAACAAAGTCTCTTAACAGCACAGCAATGGTTATATAGTTCAGTGACAAGACTCGTCTTTGCAGTTTGGAGAAATATCACAGACATGAAGAACACTGTGATCCTCTGTTTGCACAATTGATGTACAACAAGGAGCTGTGACTGGTCCGCTGTGTTAACAGACTCACCCCAGCAGTTTTTTTTTTTTAATATAGTGCTGACCAGCTAAGAGTAACGTGATTGACATTTAAGTCTTTGCCTATCACATAACCCTATTGTGGTTAGCACTCAAAGGAATTAAAGGTAATGCAGACTGGAGAGATGATTTTTATCATCAATGTTTTTTTCAACAGAAGTTAAAGTAGACTATATATATCACATGATGCTGCTACCTTCATAAAGATTCAAGATTTGGGTGTACAATTTAGGCTCTTAATTAAAACTAGTAGCATCTATTAAATCTAAGATTTTCATGTTTGTGGTTTGTCAGATGGGGAGTTTCTGATTTTCTTTAAATGTCATATAACCAGTGTTTCCAGTATTGATTCATTAACGGAAGTCAATTCACATGGAGACTGACATGTGGTATTTTAAACATGATCTTACCTTCCTGAGAACACTACATTTTGTATTGTATATTTTCAGGCTTGTCTGTAGATTGACCTCTAACAATAGGATTTCACATAATACCGAATGCTACACGAGAACTGTTGACAGCTGCAAAACATTATAAATAGTTATTAACTTGAACCTTTTTAAAAAAAAAAATACAATGCAAAAAACTAAGCTCAGTAGCATTAGATTCATAATTAGAGCTCAGCAAATGCCATGCTAGGAAATAATGAAAGGGTAGAAAAATAAGCATCCAGACAAGCAAGTAAAGGAAGACACAGTTTAATGTGTGCGGTCGGCGGAAATACTTCACGATAGTTGTACGGTCACAAGGAGTTTTGCCGTTCAATGCTAGTGAAAAAATGTTTTCACATTTTTTTTTAAATCCTAATTTGTTAAAACCATTCTAGTATAATATTAAAATAAATATCATTGGGACAGCCTGAGCATCTGATCATTGGCATGTTATTTGAATGTCAATGAGCAGGGATCCCCATTTATTGTACCATCACACCAGTACTGTTACCTACAGCCCTTTGCATCTCATTAAATCTGTTGAAAATAAGCAATAGATACTGTGAGTAGTCAGCAGCTAGAAAAAAGATAGCTGTTGGTAGATAGGTGTTTTAGTGAGTCTTACTAAATTGTCCATTGTCTGTATATTGAATTTAAAGAGTTCCTGTAATAGACCTCTCTACATGCCATAACGGTTTAAAAAAATGAAATCCTATTTATGCAATTCTTGTTGTTGAATGTTCTATGATGTATTGTATGCATGTTTTAACTTTTCCTAGTGCATCCCTATGGATGTCTTTTGTTCGGATCCATACATTGTGTAAGTAAATTATGTTGATGTACGTTTTGTGATTAACGTGTATTTCTTTCCCCTGTATTCTTCAGTCATCCCTTCTAAGTGCAGTACTTGGTGAGCTGCCTAAAGATAAAGGGTTTGTGGATGTCAGAGGTAAAATTGGATATGTGTCCCAGCAGCCATGGGTATTTTCAGGCACTGTCAGAAGTAACATATTATTTGGGAAAGAATATGTTCAAGAAAAATATGAAAAAGTCCTCAGAGTTTGTGCTCTTAAAAAGGTAAATTGTGGTGCAAGTGAGGTGTTTATTTGAAGGAAGTGTATACAGTTTTTGGGGTATTTGAGGTCAACAATGAGTTTGTATTTGTAAACAGAATTTGTTAGGGCACAAATTAATCTATTATTTCAGTGGAAAGAATGCGTATTTAACAGTTTAGGCACCATAACAACTTCCAGGAGTCCCATGGATGCTCTCTTACCTTAAGGTGTTAAACCATTCTAGAACAGTTTAACCCCTAAGGGTGCTTCTGGCGCACATCTCCAGGTCTCTAGGCGGAATCCAGTATCTAAAACAGGAGTAACCGGAAGCATGGAGTGCCGCTGGACTGGGGCGCCACTGATTGGCTAGAGCAGTCAGCTGACATTCTAAGCTAATACGTAGGTCCTCATTTAGAAAAAAAGGTACAGGATTTGTGGAGGTTGGTGCTGGAGGCAACCTTTGGAGTTAAACTTTTGAGGTTAGAGTGTCCAGGGGCCTTGGCTAAATAGAATTAACCCCTTTAGGACACATGACGGAAATATTCTGTCATGATTCCTTTTTATTCCAGAAGTTGTGTCCTTAAGGGGTTAAACTTAGAAAAATCCCACAGGGAGATCTCTAAATTGGTTATTTTTTGGAACAATGTGGCATTGCTGGAATAGACTATCCTGTCCCTATCCTTATACAATGAATTATGGAGCTTGGGAGTCTGATTCATATTTACAGAGGGATTACTGAGATATTCACTATTTTAACAGATACCCTAATTCAATAGGCAAACAGAAACACACTTTGGCTTCAGTGTTCATTTTGGCAAGAAACAAATAAAGCCTAACAAATCACTGAATAAGTAACACAGTGAATAACTATGTTGCTAAATTCTATCTATTTCCTTATACCTAACTGCAGTCAAGTTTATTCCAGCACAGCCACATTGTTCCAAAAAATAACCAATTTAGCGATCTCCCTTTGAGATTTCTCTAAGTTTAATTATATTTAACTAAATTAGGGTCAAGCCCTAGGGTAGAATTGGTACCACCGACACTGACCAATCCTTTATCGGTAATATTTACTTTTTTTTTTTTTAATTAATTTCTGGACATGTGCCTTAGCCATGTAGTTTTGCCAAGTTTTATGTCCGTTTCAGAAAGGTGTCAACACATGCAACATGCCAATAACACTATGTTTCTTCAAAGACGTCTTGATAACTATCTCTTTCAAAAATCACATCACAGAGGGCATGTAGTTGCACACCTACAGCTTTTTATATCCATTTGCTCCATAAGATGCCATGTGATGAAAACATAATGAACTATGTGCTGCTTGTGTTGTGATAGTTACATTTTTGTACATATCTCTGCAGGACATGCTGCAGTTAGATGATGGAGACTTGACTGTAATAGGAGATCGAGGTGTTACACTGAGTGGTGGGCAGAAAGCTCGTGTAAATTTAGCTAGGTAAGACATAATGCTTTTTAAGTATTTCAATAATTTCCAAAACTTACAACCAAAAATGGTATTAGAAACTGTGATACTAACCTAGCTTAATATGTAGATTTTCAGAAGAAACCATGACTTAATCCCCTGTTTGGCACTTGTGGGGCGACCATGTCTGGCAGTCTATATGGCACGGTGAGAATTGTGATCGTGGCCCCTTCAAGAATGCCCTCTGGACGTGAACAGGCTCTTTAGAGTTATAGTACACCTCAGTGTCAGAACCACTATCCGTATCAAGGTGTTCCTTGTAATAAATGTCCCCAGAGTGGAGTCCCTTTTTTTTTCTTATTACTTTACAGAGAGGGTAGTGGATGCATGGAATAGCCTTCCAGCTGATGTGGTAGAGGTTAACACAGTGAGGGAGTTTAAGCATGTGTGGCATAGGCATAAGGCTATCCTAACTATAAGATAAGGCCAGGGACTAATGAAAGTATTTAGAAAATTGGGCAGACTAGATGGGCCAAATGGTTCTTATCTCCTGTCACATTCCATGTTTCTATTGTTCTTTTACTTTTATACATTTGAAATGCAAATAAAGTAGATTTCCTCCATAAGCACCCGTTTGGTATTGTAACTGGACCAGAATTAGTATGGGTGCTATCTATTTTAACAGAAAATGCCTGCTAATGGGATCCAAATGTGCGCAGACATATTAAGTTTTTCACATTAATAGTACTGAAATAAATCTGTCATCCCTGGTGGTGCTAGTGGTGTGTGAACTCTAGCCTGTGGTGCTAGAGTTCACGCTTGCGATATCGGGGGCGTTGCCATGGCAATGCTCCGGGTCTGGCGAGAGAGGAGGACCCGGTGGAGCTCTATCTTGCAGCTCCACCGGGTCCTCCTCTCCCTCCCCAGCCGCATGTCCGTGCAAGTGGGCCAATGAGGGAGATCTTTGATCTCCCCACCGGCCCGTCATGGAACGCAGCAGGGTTGGCGGATAGCAGCGGAGATCACAGGACCTCCCGGTGTGCCTGATGGCCAGTCCGGGTCTTGTTGACACTACAGTGAGCTAAGAATGAGATGTTGAACTTCATTGGCAATACATACCCTGGCTAAAATCTGACCTCTCTCTGAGGTTTTAGGTTGTACCCTCTGTGCTCAGATTTGTTACATATGTTCTTATGTACTAAATTACCAGAAAAAACTGCCCAGGTTTGTTTAAATATATATTGCTACGTTCTATATTGCCCTTGCATTTTCTGGGTTTTTGTATGATACATGAATGTATACTGGCTGGGTAAGTATCTGCAGTATTCATTATACTATAAATGTTTTTTTTTTAGTAGTCTGTAACTAAAACAAAAACACGGTCTGAGATGTATTTTTATTGACCAATTTGAATAATTACCTATTTAAAAATCATTTTGTCTTTCTGTATTGTTGTAGTGGACTAAAGTACCAGTATCCTTTGCACAATAGATATAGCTACTTAGAAAACTCATCTCTTTCAATTACCTAAACTCTATCAAATATGACCTGTGATTTTTTTTTGATTTTTTTTTTCCTTACAGAGCTGTTTACCAAGACGCAGACATTTATCTTCTGGATGATCCTCTAAGTGCTGTTGATGCCGAAGTCGGAAGGCACCTGTTTGAAAAGTGTGTTATTTATAGCAGTTGAGCTTTATCGTGTTCTGTTTCACGTTTCGTGTTCCTCATATGTCTATTCTAAATTCAGCAAGTTAAGACTATTTTTGTTGGATCTTTTTAAAGGCACCAAAGCCACTTAACCCCAATGAAGTGGTCTGGTGCAGTGCCCCGGTCATTTTAACTCTTTATTTTAAATAGCATTTTGTAGAAACCGTTATGTTTACATTAAAGGGTTAAAAACACCTTTAGTGGCTATCTTCCTGACAGCTACTAGAGACGGTTCAACATCTAGAGCAGAGTCAGACTCTGTTCTCAGTCAACTGCTGTTCATTGCGTTTTGCCTTGCATCTCTTTTCTCGTCCTCAATGCATCTCAATGAGAAACATTGGATTGGAGACGAGACAGTGGAAGATGTCAGCAGTTATGCTGACAAAGATGGCGGCAGAGTGGGCGGCTGCAGTGGAATTGTCTCGCCACTGGAAGCAAGTTAAGTTATCTTTGTTTAACTTTACTTTTTAAACACAAGAGTGGGGTGGACAGAGATCATAGCAACAGAAGGGAACTTATAGTCCTGAAAAAAAACCCTGCTTTTTTGAGACCATAGCGCCCCTTAAAATGAGTGACTTGGTGTAATAGCAGGTTGGAGGTATCACAGAAATCCTTTTACAGTATGTTACAGTATAAGAGCTTGGACACATATAAACCGGTACGATGCAAAAACCACTGTCAAGTCTTACTGATGTCCTACGTTGATTTTAGAATTTAGCTTCCTTTTTACAATCTACATGTTTTAGAGTTATGACTGTTTTGAGATGCTTTCAGAGTGGTGCTATGGAAGTTTGTCTGAGAAATTTCTGTTCTATGTCCGTACGCACGGACTTCATTGGTTTGATTATTTGTTTCCTAAAGTTTGCCTTTGCCTCTGGTTACAATTTTTGTTGCCATCTTTGATGTTTTGTTTTCTCCACTAAACAACACTGTTATCTTAATAAATTCAGACATTTGTTTTCTCGGCACAGGCAGATGATTTTGGATCTGTATGACAATGCTCACAAAGTTACTTTGATGATTAGTTACCCTTTCATATTCCCACAAACTGAATTGATGCTCAATGCCTTGATTATGCCGTGAAACATATTCACTATACAGAACACATTTGTTACCCGTCAAGGCCCAAGGAAATGAAACATTTATCGGTTCAGCAATACTGTAAGAATTTGCACATGAAATGTGTCAGACAAAGCATTTAAATTAAGGCATAGCAGCTTGTCATCTGGGTGTTTTTATCGAGTCAGAATGTAACATAACAGACGATTGAAAAAAAAATGTTCTCTATCTAGATTCTGTCAAGAGTTCTTTTGAAACGGAACGTTTTTTCTGTTTTGTTCTCTACAATGAAACTGCACTCTAGCACAGTCTTTTTTTCAGAGCTTTTCTTTCAAATGGATGTACACTGGTATTAAAACACCAGAGCTACAGAAAAGAGATGTTTTATTAGGATTCCAAGTGTGTGGCCCTGACCCAAGTTCTCTACATTTATTCATTTCTTTAGAATAATACCAATTTGGTACATAAATTCTTATATGACCTCACATGAGGCCAGCTTTTCTGGATGGCCTTGGAGTGCTCAGGTGATTAAATGATTTATCCTGTCATTACTATTGTTGTGATCAGCCTGTTTCGTGCTTTCGGGAATGACAGATGATTACATATTGGTCTGTTGCATTGCTGAATACTGTAGTTAAAGACCCATTAACTTTATTTGTTGCATTTAACAAAGAAATAAAAAAAGGCTTTATTTCTTGGAATTTTAATTCCATATACATTTTAAAAGGTACACATTAGGATTCACTCACCAAACACTGAATTACATTGAATTGAAAACCACTATATTTCAAAATGTAGTCCTAAGTACCGGTTTTGGAAAAATTCTCTCATCCAGTTAGAGTCACAGCTGGTCTATGTCAGGGTAAGTTTTTCCATTTAGTTTTTAGTTTACTGAAATGTAATGTTTAGTGAATACAACACAATAATTGAATTTTTCACAGAATGTGGTTTTCCCAGTTCATTGGTTACTCTAAATATTTAAAGTTTGCAGCATTCCAACTTCGCCAGTGCTGAAGCCCACATGATGCTTTTACATGAACACGTGATAAAGGATTTAAAGGGATATACAATAAAGTGAGATTTGGTGAGAATTCAAAGTGAATTCCTGACCATTCTCACTTCAGTGAATAACCATGTTAAATAAGATTGCCGATCAGGATCACAGGAGTAGTGTCTTTTTTTGCAGTCCATTCTCCCATCACTCTCTCCTTAATTCCTTGCTTCTAGATTTATTTTTAATCAGAATATTTGTTTCTAATATTCAAGAAATATTTCTAGATGTTCCCAATAGTTTAAAAATATTTTTATTATAATTATTTTTTTGTTTCCTAGGTGCATCTGCCAGGCACTTCGTAAAAAACTTTGCATTTTGGTCACCCATCAGCTCCAGTATCTCAGTGCAGCCAAGCAGATTCTGATTCTGAAAGAGGTACTAACTTCCATTATTTAATCATAACCACTGTGGTTAAGACATTATAGTGTAATAAGACTTCACATCCTTAATATGTAACCATGTCTTTAAATTGTTTTGTTTATTACTTTTAGTAAATTAATTAGAATCAGGAAAGGAAGTAAACGATGAAATACCAAACTATGTTCACAGAGCAGTCAATGTAACTTTTTACGTTGTAATTAAGGAAGGAGGGGGAATGGAAGGAAATAAAAAAATAAAAATGCTGAAGAATCTAAGAATTCAGGTACAAACATATCTTTTAAAGTAACACACCAAGCACTATAACATAACTGTGGCCCCTATTGTATGTAGTCAAACCATTTTCAAACAGCTTGACTGCTTAAAGGACCACTCCCGACCTATGTCCCCCAATAATTACAATTTATAAAACTGATGATTTCTATCAAAAATTGGCACTTTTATAAATAATTTATGAAACACCCCAGACAGCCAGGGGAGGTTCATTCCTGCTTCCATTAGCTCCACTCTACTTCTGCGCACCTCCTTCCCCTCCTGCATACCCCAGATCAGACCTTAGACCAGTTCACAGAGCTAAGATCAGCATGCGGTAAGTGCTGAAAGCCTCTTTTGGAGAAAATGGTAGGGTTTGCAAAGGCTGCAGTTCATAAGCACTGTTTTAAGATATAGCCCCAATGAATCCGTGCATACGCACATCTACTAAATGAATTCTATTTGTTTGCCCATTTGGGCAGTGAAGTAATTCTTTAACTGGGGTACACAAGGTGCTGCTTCCTGCCTCGACTACTATTGCTTGAGAGCTGGAGTTTCCCAAGTAGAAGCTTCTGTTAGCTTTCCTGAGCTAAGTAAGCCTTGCTGTGCTGGACTTGCTCATTGGCTTAGCTCTGTCACAAGAACTAACAGACGTTCCTGCTTCCGGGTCCCTGGTGTTAACAGTGGAGGTGGGCATGCTTTAGCTCCCTATGGTGTTCCTTCAGTCTAATTAAGTCCCTGCTTGCCTATGCTTAAAAGTGCTACCTGTTCCTTCTTAAAGTAAACTGACTTTTTAATCTTCCTTTCCTACGATGCCAGAGCACTTTGTTAAAATATTTTTTTTTCGGGTATGCAGCTCCTTTAACACCTTAAGGACACATGACATGTGTGACATGTCATGACTCCCTTTTATTCCAGAAGTTTGGTCCTTAAGGGGTTAAAGAACACCTATATTTGGATCCCTATACTAGTTTTAAACCAATCCAGTCATTAAGAAGATGAGTTACATGAGGGTTATGTTTATTAACTTAGAAGGGTTAGTAGTCAACGGAAAATCATACCCCAATATTTAACGGAGTTGAAGACATCATAAAATTCAGCTTATTTTAGTCTGGTTTTAGGTCTTTAGAGTTTGTATGGTTTTGAGAATTTGAATTTCAGTTTGCTATAATCCGTATTTAGTGAATAAAGCCTTGGTGTTAAATAGTATATATTAGGAATTCAATTTGGCTCACTCACATGATATAAACTCCACCATGCTAAACATCTGGTTTCCTGAATTTCGTTTTAATGTGTATGTTAAAAGGTAGAGCACTAGGCAAGGTTTGAGTTTTCATCTGATGAAAGAGGAGTTTATTATCAGATATATGATGTAAAGTGGTTAATTTCACTCCAACGTATTTTTACTTCCATTTACATGCACATACCTACTGGTTGAGATAATAAGGTAATAAGTTGCACACCGTGAAATGCAAATTTTACATGGGGAAAAGTAATGCTGTAATTTTAACAAATGCACTATATAATTCACTGAATGTATTTCTATCATAATTATCTGGGTAAAATGCTGAATAATTATTTTTTTTTTCATTTATTTCATGTTTACCAAAACCGTGATTGAGGGTCTTAATTTAATGTTTTTGGTTAAACTTTTGAAATGATGTACTATCTTTGGCATAAACATTTAAAATTATAAAATAATTTTATTTTTTATTTTTTGCTATATTGATAGTTTCCATATGAAAAATTTTGTGATATTTTAATATTCTGTAAAAAATATTTTTAAAAGTTCATCCAAAAATATTAAATAATTTGAAAAGCTTTTCAAAAAATGCTAAATCAAATGTTTGTTTTTATCCATTCAGCTATGGTAGTGTCTCTTTCGTTCTTTCTATTTTGCTGAAAGTATCTCATTCCTTAAACCCATATCCTATATATCAACCATCTCAAACCATGGCTCCTCAGATGTGGCTGAACTTTAACTTCCAGGATTCTTTGGTCATCTTTTGCATCCCAAAAATTTTGGTCATTAACACCTGGGGCCATAGTTTAAAATCCCTGCTTTATATATTGTAGCAACTTCTTCTGTTGTATGGTCTTTAACCCGTTAAGCCCTTAAGTACCAAACTTCTGGAATAAAAGGGAATCATGACATGGCACACATGTCATGTGTCCTTAAGGGGTTAAGGACCAAACTTCTGGAATAAAAGGGAATCATGACATGTCACACATGTCATGTGTCCTTAAGGGGTTAAGTAAGTCCTCAGGTTGCATTATTTTGCATTTTCGAAAATATTGAATTAGACGGTCAGTAAAGGTGCCCCGTCTATTAAGGTGTTCTCCTAATGTAATGAGCTTGTTCAGTCACTTCTGACCAGTATTGTGTTTTTGGTTAATATTGGCTTACATACAATCTATACTCTTCCATTTTAGTCTCTAAATTGTGTTCACATTGTAGTTGGTTTTCCTTACAGCTTTTAGGACAAATTCAGCACTAGTGTCCTTACAAATGTAAACCTGTCTAACCCTCAGATGACAAAAACAACTCTACCAAAGAATCATGTCTGAGGGAGACTGCCAAAGTATGTTGCAGTCATCTAAAAATACTTGTGTTGGCAATTGTCTGAATTCTTCATTGTGTACCTACAAATCAGGACATTGGGTGTCTTAGGAAATTAGTTCACAGAAGAATGTTGAAAATATTTACAAAGACACATTTTAAGCATGTTGCAACTTTAACTCTTTAAGGGCCAAATGGTTGGAAAGGGAACCTTTACTGAATTACTGCACTCTGGGGTCGATTTTGCGTCTCTTCTGAAAAGTGGAGATGATGAGCAGTCTCCAACTGATGGCCAGGTGATAAAGTCTTCTCGGATCCGCACCTTTTCTCAGTCATCTGTCTGGTCTCAGGAGTCTTCAGTGCAGTCACAAAAAGAAGGCACGTCAGACACTCCACCAGTGAGTAGCCAAAGCGACTGCTAAAAACTCTCTAAACAGTACAACTATCAAATATGTGACAATGGAGTAATTGTTTAGATAGATGGAAATCATATCCTATTCATATCCTCCTCTTCCACTCTGTCATCTACCTTCCCTCATTCGTTTACCCTCTCCTATTTATCTTACTGTCTGTTAATATCTACCTGGACTATCCCCAGAACGTTATATATAGAAAGGTCTCAAAACATTAAATGATATTGTTACACACTTGCATACAGAACTTGGTTTCAGCCTTTAAACAATATATATTAACCTGTATGAGGATAATCACAGACTTTTTTTTTTTGCAAGCTAGTATGATGACTTGTTGCTATCTTGACTAGTTAAAATACTAAATGGAAACTTGCAATAAATGACTGCATTGAGCTGAAAAAAGAAATCTGTGGGTAAAACTGGCTCATATTTCAGTTGAAGGTAGATTTTGGGTGCCATAAAACCACATCACTGAGGGCTGATTGTCGGTCGTGGATTTTTCAAGTGCAAGTTAGGAAAGTATGGATCTATGTACTTGAGACATTGTCGGCCTTAAAGGACCACTATAGTGCCCGTCGGGCTGGATGGAGAGGAAAGGGTTAAATCTTACCTTTTGCCCAGCGCCGGGCAGGGAGCTCTCCTCCCTCTCCTCCATCTCTTCGGCTGAATGTGCATGCGTGGCAGGAACTGCACGCGCATTCAGCCAGTCCATAGGAAAGCATTCACAATGCTTTCCTATGGACGCTGACGTCTTCTCACTGTGAAAATCACAGTGAGAAGCACGCAAGCGCCTCTAGCGGCTGTCAAGAGACAGCCACTGGAGGCTGGATTAACCCTAATATATACATAGCAGTTTCTCTGAAAACTAAAAAAATGTTTCATAAGAATACCTTTATATACTGCCACAATTGATAATGTAGGAGATATTTTGATGCTCTCGGTATCATTTTGTATACAAGTTTGACTGTTGTATTTACTGGTCCCTTATAGGGGTTACTCAGCACGTTATACTACCATTTGGACCCGTTGATGAACATGGATATGTAAAACACAAAAATGTCTAACAATTATAAATAGAGATATTCGGTGGCATTGCAGTGTATACCTGTATTATTTCTTTATGCTACCTATTCCCATTTCCTTTGCAGACAGAACCAGTCCTAACTGCCCTCCCAGAGGAGAGTCGCTCAGAGGGGACTGTTGGTTTCAAGGTGTACAAGAAATACTTTCTGGCAGGGTCAAGTTACCTGCTGATGTTTGTGATGTTCCTGCTTAATATTTTATCCCAGGTATGTATTTTGGATATTTCTAATGTGTACTGCATCTTGAATACCCAACGTGACCATCATCAATAACAAAACAGTATACTGAAATTATACTTACTGGTAGTAACCAAAAAATGTTTCTTTATATTCAAAATTTGAAGCAGCAAATACCTACAGGGTGCACAGAATGACCCACAAACTAGTAGCATTAAAAAAATACTCAAGCACATACTTATTGTATCTTTGTGGCTTTATTCAAGTGATCAAAGTGAATTCAATGTTCCCACTGGATTTACCAGTCGAAATGTTGCTGTACACTTTGTGCAGTGTCGGTGGCCGTAGTGTATTTAAGATGTTAATGCCAATGTCATGCATTAGCCGGCTGCTGTGTGTCACATGTATGGAATGGTTGCTGTTAATCTTTTTAGTCATTATTGCACTGTTAACTCAGTGTGTGTTTTAAATGGGCAGGTAAGCTTGCTATTGGGAAACCTGAGCTGTGTGGGATTGTTGTACTTTGTTTTAAATGTACCTAGCATTGAAACTTTCCAACCATGAATGAATTACATCTGACTAGGTAATAATGATGTCATTTTCTATATTAAATATATCCAATTACACGTTTTATTTTCTTCTATGCTTGTGTACATTATGGAGTAAAAGAGATTTAACAAATGTGATAACTTATTTACTTTGTTACCTTTATAAACAAAATGTGCTGTGGGATTTATGAAATGTAGTATTGTGTAACTAGTCCTTGTGTTTTTTTCCCTCAAGGTTGCTTATGTTTTACAAGACTGGTGGCTTTCCTACTGGTAAGTTTCTAAGTGTACGTGATTATTCCTCTAATCATCTGCTGCTTAGAAGGCTAAATTAATTTTATCAATATGTAATTGTAATTGGATGAACATTTATGATCTCATCCAATTCAATGCTTCTCCATGGGGGGGGGGGGGGTAGGCAAATGGACATGCACTGTAATAGCTGTTCTGTGCCAGTCAGAATCTCTAAATGGGCAGAGCAAAAATGAAAAGTGCAAAGATGCTGAACGTAGGTCCTGCAAAGGTTGCTGGATTGCAACTGGCAAGGCTTCTAGTATCTGTCTGAGTGACAAATGTAAACACTGTGTTTTATCTGAAAGAGTTTACACTGATCACATTTCATGTTAAGCTTGCACCAGAAGCACAGACCCCTGTAGCTCTTTTAAAGTGACCATTGGCTTTTTCACGGCTTCCTTAAAAAGTCTCCTCCTTGCTTGGTCTCTGAGTTATAACCATTTCTAGTCCGTGTCTGAGTGTTGTGATGTAGCCACCACTTCTAGATAATTGATGCGATAGTGCTAACTTGGATTTCTAAGCACTTTGATTATACTTTGTAACCTTTTCCCAACTGATGTAGCTTGAGTTCTCTCTCTTAATATTGCTTTTTCTTCTTTCCATTTGGTCTGTGGCCTGACCAATTACCTTTACCCAGGCTGGGACTTTTAGCCTTAGAAAAATGCTTGTTACTTTAATGTTCTTAAAGGACACAGGGGTTAATTATTTTTTTTTAAAACAGAATATTTTATTTTATTTTTTTTGTTTTTTTTTATATATGATATATTTTTAATTCCAAAATATATTTTTGTCTCCTTAACCCCTTAAGGACCAAGCTTCTGGAATAAAAGGGAATCATGACATGTCACACATGTCATGTGTCCTTAAGGGGTTAAAATAATTTTTTTTGAGTTTAAATATTTTATCTGACAAAATGACTGTTTTTCAGAAAATGTGAACATGGGTGAGGTATCTGAATACTTTTGCAAGGGATTATATATTTTGAAAACATACATGCCATGTGCAACCAGCATAACACTCTCTTTTTTAATGGCAGGGCAAGCGAACAGGAGAAGCTGAATGTTTCCTCAACTGCAAATGTGACTGAAACAGAAAAGCTGGACCTCAACCTGTATTTGGGAGTTTATGCAGGTATTGGAGCAACTGACAGGCAGAAAAAGAGATTGTCATGTACTTTTGCAAAGTTATAGTGCAGCACCTCCAATTATTACATGATACTATAATAGCTGTTAGACATCATTGTCTTTTTTTAATTTTAATGGAAATTGGCACTTTACAGGAGGGGGGCGGGCAAAAAAGGACAGCATAGTTTTCTTCTGCTTCCGTTAGCTCCACAAAGCTAACGGAAATTGCAGGAACGTGTCTTCCTTTCTCTCTTCTCAGCTGGGCTGGGGAAAGGGGGGAGGACTGGCAAACGTTGCAGATCTCTGTAGCTTTTGAAGATGTGTGTGTGTGTGTTCGTCTGTCCGTCGTCCCCCTGTTTCAAAATACCAGAGTATTACACTATGCAATGATACCTTTTTTACTGGACGAACATAATATTTCAAAGACAAGCTTTCAAGAGTTTTCCTCTCTTCCTCAGGTCTGAAGCAATACAGACTTGAGGAAGAGAGGAAAGCTTGTCTTTGAAATATTATGTTAGTCCAATAAAAAAAGGGATCATTGCATATTGCAATACTCTGCTATTATGGCAACTTGTCTACTGGACTAATACGGCTAATCCAATCTACACTATATATATATATACTTAAAGAAAACACGCACAGTAAAATATACGTCTAGTACATTGTTAAAATCAAACCTTTTTAATGGAGTGTTCCTTTAATCAGCTAATCTCACAACATGTAGTAATCTTGCAAAGTACAGGTTCAGCAAAAGTTTAAGCTATTAACTAAACATTTGTATTTCAACAATGTGTGTGTCCGATTTCCCTTCTTGTACCCTGCTTAGCATAGCCAAGCTGCATCCACTGGCAGTCTTGGCATTAAAGTTTCATTCCTGGCAGAACTTTAATTTGTTGTTCAGGTGTTTGTGTGGTATGTGTTAAGGGGGCCAGGAACATAACATGTGCTATCCCCACCCACTATCCTTACACACAACCAGCACTCGATTCTTGGTGAAAAGTCTTTTGCCAGGACTCACATAAGAAACTGCTCAGCTGAAAAAAAAATGCAGTTGGCAGGACTGGCTAAAGCTCATATCGCCAACTTGCCAAAACAGGTCTTTTCCATCAAGAAATATTCCGGTTTGCAAGTGGATCAGTCCTGTTACATAAACACCAAGGCTGTCCATCAGAGTGGTTGTGTGTTTTGATCAAAAAGAAAAACATGTAATATATAGTTTCACCACTAGGTGGTACAGTGTGCACACTTAAATGAACATTTAGCACAAATATAAATTGGCATGCACAGAAAGGTGTCAGTTTGCAGATCATGGCAGCAATCCACAGCATAAGAATATCAGTGCTCTGAGAACAAAGAATACTGCAGTTAAATTACCAGGCATATTTAATTGCTCATAAAGTGTTTTGGCTCACACTGAATTATGAAAGCAGAATGTGCAGCATTGATCTTAATATAAACTCTGGGGACTGAAAGCTCTTCTTGGTAATAAATTACCTCTGCTCTTTTGGTTTATGAGGACTTGTGTAAATGTGCCAGCATATCCCATGTAATGGATCTTTCAAGTTTCTATTTGAGTCTTTTTATTTCCCTTAAGAATTTCCAGGGCAAACGCTTTCTCATGAAGTGCGCACTGTAACAAATGTTGATAGCCTATGTCCGGAACAGGGGTAGGCAGCTGTCGGCACTCTAGATGTTTTGTACTACATCTCCCATGATGCTTTGCCAGTATGTAAGAACATTATGCCAGCTGTTAGAGCATTATGAGAGATCTAGTCCACAACATCTGAAGTGCCGAAGGTTGCCTTTTCCTGGTGTAGAATGTCTTTTTGTTATGATGCAATACTTGTAATTGACTATTTGCAGATACTTGCTGCTGAGTCACATTTTGTATAATTGATTTTTGCCTAGGTAGACTGCAATAAATAATTTAAATCCATGTTGCTCAGCTCTGTCAGACTATATAGGTATTGTAGCAGACCTCATTACTATATACATGTTGGTAGATGATAGATATCCACTTCTCACTACGGAAGCTCTGGGATGTCCTCAATGGTGGACCAGCGATGGTCAGGTTACTTCCTTCTCATAATGTAAATGATTGCAACAAACAGAATGTAGGCGAACACATACAGAACACTTTAAGGGTTGAGCAAGGATACTCCATCTACAGTGCTGCAGAAGTGCCATTTTCCATTGTCTTGCATTTTGAATGGGCAAACTTTTTTGCTAATACCATCTCGTGCATTTACTATTCTTTGCTAAAAACACCACCATTTTAAAAATTATTTTAATGAATTATGTAATGCTTCCACTCCCTGAGTGATTACACAGTCAGTGCTTTCATTTCTGAAGATGGGTCGGCTTAATGGTGATTAAATGGAAAGAAAAACTACAATTAATGAGTACAACTACTGGCCATTGATAACCTGATTTATCAGGTCTACAAGCCCTCTGGGTTGTACAATGACATTCTCCTATCCTAATACTAGGCCAGGGGGTGCCATGTTTCATTGTCCCTAGTGTTACCTTGATGCCTGTCACCAGAACTTGCTGTAGTCACTTCCCAACAATCTAATTAATACATATACATACATCCAAAATACTGGCCACATATTATGGACTATAATAATTCTAACTGGTTGTCAACTCACTCTTTCTCAGCACAGCAGTATACTGATGAATAAATCCAATATTTACTAATCTCCAGACTTTGTCCCGATGAACTAAACCTGGTGAAAATGGTCAAATTCCGACCAGAATGGCAATTTTCATATTTACTAAAGCTAAATCCAGTCAGAATTTGAAGCATCTAACCACTGGCTCATTATTTAGTGAATATTCCCCACCTGCGGCACGAGGGCTAAAACCACCCTTATGCTAATATTGACCACCATAGGCTTTTTGTTTTGCTATTTAATGTGGCGGCTGTCTAGCAAGCGCTTGTCAGTTGCCTCATGGTTAACCGTTGAACTGCTGGGGGCTTGTTTCACTGGTTTGGATTTTAAGCTTACAGTCAAAAGCTAGAAAAGGCTGATTGCTACTTTGTATCTCACACTTTTTTCATGTTTTAGGTTTGACGGCTGTCACCATCGTGTTTGGCGTCCTGCGGAGTTTGCAGGTTTTCCATGTTCTTGTATGTGCTGCTCAGGCCTTGCATAACCAGATGTTTCAGGCACTGCTAAAAGCACCAGTCCTCTTTTTTGACAGAAACCCAATTGGTAAGTTATGCAATACTATGAAATATATGTTGAGCCCAGAAAGGGTGTACTTTACCCTCTGTATTTGCATCCTAATAGAGCTCAAAATGTCAAGACCTATGCTATGACACAGGCTTACTATTTACACTCCGCTGCAAGAGCCCTAGGTTCACTCACCAGGGTGAATTTATCTACTTCCAATAGCTGAATTTTCACTCTCCAATGGCTAGTGAGAAAGTGGGAATTATGATATGGATGTCTATATATGTATGGATGTTTATCACTGTGACGGACCGCTGGCACTCCGACTGAGTACCTCCGCCAATCGATGCTCCTAGTGCTCGCTGAGGACTCCAAGCACTCCAACCGACACCATCAGCACTGCAGACCCCACTTCCAGCGAAGCAGCTGCGCCGGGGTCTCGCTGTCTCCACCCACTCTGGACCCAAGGCCAGGGTCCAGCTTCCAGTGGGTTAACCTCTCTTTCCCCAGAGAGCAAGAACAAGCTCTTAGCAGAGCTTAGTGAATATGCCCTGGGGAGTATAGTGAATATAGCAATCCCCAGAGTGTAGTTTTCCAATCCCCCAAACATGAGCCAAGGCTTAATGCTGGAAAAAGACTTTACTGGAAGTAACAACAACAGGTATTCAAGCTACAGTTTCTTTTATGCCCTGCTCCCATGCAGGGGAGGGACACACGTTATCTACAGTAGCCAATAGAACAGAGGTTACAGCCCACACAAAATCCTCCCCTCTGCCTGTGATTCAATTATCTTATACAATAGAAGATTCAATTATCACAGGTAGGAAAAATACAGTTTTACAGCATATTCATAACTTCTAAAATATACATCATATTCACATAAAAATCACAATTAATCACAATCAATCCATTCAGGGAAACAACATATCAAAAAATGGCATGAATCAGACCAGGGGTTCAGAAGTTAGTAAAGTATCTTTTGGGGCCTGGCTGGCAGCATGGCTATCTGGCCCAAACTGGTTTTATAGAGCCCTCTATCCTGGAGACCATGGGGAAAATAATCCAATTATCCAGGGATAGAGGCAGACTCCATTGAGCACATGTTCCCAGTAAAACACAAAAGGATACAAAAATACATAACTCCTATCATATTGAATTAAACGGGCCAGATCTCCCAGGGTCCATAGTCACAGGGCAAGAGGCGGGCAAGCAGTCCTCTCCAGGCACAAGTGGCGAAGGGCACTTCGTCACAGTAATAAATCCATGAATAAAGTAGCAGGGAGGGAAAGTATCGAATTAATGGAGGGGGATTCTTCACAATTATCTCCAGGATAGAAGACTCTGTGGAACTGGTTTTGGGCAGAAAAGCCATGCTTCCTTTGGTCACAAAGGACTACGATCTATCTTTTGAACCACTGGACCAATTTGGATGATTTTGACATATGTTTGTATTTGGAGTATGCTGAAAATGTAAGTTTCATGTGAATGTGATGCATACTTTTCAAGTTATGAATAATGTGGAAAAATTGTATTTCTCTGCTTGTTATAATTACATTACCCATTGTGTAAGGTAATTGAATCACAGGTAGAGGGGGAGGAATTTGTGTGGGAGTGTCTGAGTGTATTGTATGTGTTTATTGGTTGTGTTCCAAAACCCTGTGGGTGGTACTAATGTGTAAGAATGTGTACATAAGCACAATAAACCCACAGCTCTGACTGTTCACTGATTGACCCTCAACACGGAGCTTTGTCTCGTTCTTGGGGGGATTTATTGTATGCTGTTCCAGTTTGACTGCTAGGAGTGTAAACCTATTTGTATGGTTTTTCCTATTCGGCTGTTTACAGCATTCATATGGTTTCCTGTTCGGCGGATTGGTGTTCTGCAGTAGCTGTGCCTGTGTCTCTGGAAGGAAAGATCTACTAAACGGCGGTTTAACCCTTTTATGCCTGGGGGTGCCGTTACAATCACCTGTACAAAAAAACATCAAGTGTGCTACTATGATTATTGATACAATATGTGCAAATAAAATCACTCCATCTGTAAATCTTATACGAATGAATTTAACCTGTTTTAGCTAACGTAATTACATAAAATACCAAAACTTGCCACTGCTGTAAGCTTCCCCATTTCTGACACCTCTCATGATATGGGCTCTCTGTAGGTCAAGGTGCTCCGTCTCTCTTTTTCCATCAGCCATTCTCTCTATACACACACACAGATTGGTGGGAGTTATACTTCCATTCAGCAGCTATTTGCAGTCATTCATTAGAATAAAATAGGCCAAGAAAGAGTTTGAGATGAGAGAGTGAGAGATTTTGTCTCTGTAGCCTCTCCCAACAATTAGATTCTGTCTCACCAGCACTTCTACTGGCATGGGTTCTGGAGAAATTGGTAAACCTCTTGGTTTGTTGTGTTGTCCGTAGAACCCATTTTCCCATAATGCCCATTTCCATCATCTTCTCTGTCTCTCTCTTTCTATGCTTACACACAGTGTACACAAATATATATACACTATGAATGGTATATCTGAAGCTTGGTTTTCTATGAAATCTTATCCAGTGCTTTGTACTGTATGTGTGTAGTAGCAATATGAATATAATGCTCTAAAAGATCTAGTTGACCTTTGCTTTGTGTGACCCTTTGACAAGATTGATGCAATATTAATCTCCGTTTATTTTCTCTGTTTGCGAGTCTTTCTTTTTTTTTTTTGTTTAAATTTAACGTGTGAATATGCCTTGCTGTTCTCTATTTAATTGACGTGGTCCTTTGTGCTTGAAAAGTGTCAATAGAACTTGAATCAAAAAATACTTTGTCACCTTTGACCTTACTATTTTTCTTTTCTTTGCTCAACAAACCTGCCTACGTAATTTCCCCTAATTCACCTGAACCCCTCCAGGGGATAAGACTAAAAATAGGACGCATATTTAATCTGGTGTGAGACATTTCTTGTTTTAACATGCTTGAGGTAGGTTTAAAGAAAACATTTGGAATGTTTCTTAAGAAAATTTGTTTTGAATTGCCCGTTTGCTAAACCAGGCAACACACCTCAAATAGAATAGCAAAATATTGTTTATAATAATGAGACGATTCTGTGATTACCGTACCTTTTTATGTTTCTAAGAAGGAGCAATTTACTTGTCTTCATGTAACTTTGGTTTGTTTTGTTCACATGGCTTTGAATAGTAGGTAGGAGGATTTACATTCCCAGGAGACGAATATTATTAGCAGGCATTTTTATGTATTGTATAAGACTGAATTGCTACATTTAATCTATATTTTTGCGGTTTAATATTTCAGGATTGAACGAATTTGGTTCCACTAATTTATGATTTGAGATCAATGTCCATGTTGAAAATTGTAGACCAAAATAGCCAAGCGGGAAAAAAAGCTGATTTTAATTGTTTTATTTTTGCTTATTCAAGCATACCGCATATTGGATAAATTTCAGATGGTTGTGCGACTAACCCACATAAACGTATTGTTTATCCAGTGGACTGATGAGTTCATTCTTTTAAATATATATTTTATTAAAAAATCCTTGGGACTCATTAGAGAAACAAATTAAATATGTAATGTTCTCTTTTTGAGTTTCTATTAAGTGAGCAATTAAATGCATGAAAAAACAAAACAAAAAACACATATATAGACACGTACAGATTTTCTGTTCTGACAGATGAAAAGTCTTTTGACCGTGATTTTCCTGGAATAATCATAGGGGCTCTTTTCAAGAACAGGAAAGGAGTTATGTCTAAAGAACGTCACTATTTAAATGTTTTGTTTACATGTGTTAAGTGAGCTTTATGAATAAGTGTAGACATTCTACATTTGATAAAATTATTGCAGTAGTGATCACATAAAATATTCTTTAAAGTACATTAGCTACCAAAGGAGGACCTTCTCACATAATTTATTTAATATATAAGATAGTGATATAAAACAATTAAACACATCTATTAATGTATAATTGCTAAAGCATATGTTTTCTGGTGTAATTAAATGACTTTTCCGAGCACATTATGTTGAAATTAAATGGTATCCACGGAATCTGCAAATCTGGACGAAAGCTGCAAATCCAGTGGTACCAGCTAAGCATAGTATTTAGAGCAGGAAGTTGCTTTTAGCTATTCATGATTTCTAAATATTGTGCAGAATATCTGACCTGTCAAGAGTAACATCTAAAGTTTTTGTGTTCTG
This sequence comes from Pelobates cultripes, assembly GCA_933207985.1. Classification (NCBI taxonomy): domain Eukaryota; kingdom Metazoa; phylum Chordata; class Amphibia; order Anura; family Pelobatidae; genus Pelobates; species Pelobates cultripes. The sequence continues at coordinate 289,891,651 of OW240912.1, forward strand.
CCTAAAGCTGTTCCGGCATTGTATACAGTACTTGAAACAAAGTATAAAACCAATTACATAATTGGTATGAAACCAGATTCACCATAACAACAAATGCTCGGAGTATCAGTTATAGTTCAAGAAGGTCCCTGACTCTTTGCAAACCTTTTCTTACAGCTGAGCAGAGTCTTGTGAAGTAGGTTCAGCTGCCCCTTACTTAATGTATGTGCAAAGATCCCCAGCTCCTGAGGAAGTCCCGAATATCGCAGGACGAAACGCGTAGAGCCAACTAGACGGCAGTCCAGAGACCTCACTACCACTTCGAAACCAGCCAAGGTATCCCCTAGCCCCCAGGAGTCGCGACCTCACTACCACTACGAAACCAGCCCAGGTATCCCCTAGCCCCCAGGAGTCGCGACCAAGGGGCTTTGTGAGAACCCATTTACATCATTCAGTGGTTGGTGCCAGACATTTGTATCCCGGTCTCTTAATTGTACTGCTTTGTTTTTTACTGACATATTGTTTTTACTTGGAATAAGGATTAAGATACCACAGGGCCCAAGTTAAGTTACTAGTTTGCATCCTCCAGCCCCCCCACCTCCCCCAACATTAATGGGGCCACACAAATTCATAGTTTAAGGTCCATCTTACCCGTGAGCCCTAGGGGCACCTTATGAATCATCCTGATCTGCGTGTGAGCATTATAGGAATTGTAGTGCATAATCTTGTCTAGTGATTAGCAATCACAGTCATAAACCTCCGAAGAGGTACATTTGCAGTGTTTTTGTTCAGATCATCACTGTGATCAAGATATAAAGAATATGTTTTTTTTGACAAACTGAGCTGCACTGTCTTGAATTGTACAGTTTAAAACTTTCATTACAGACAGAAGATAAATGCCACTTTGCAATCATACAATTATTAGCTACTGGTTTTTTTTTGCTCTCAGAAATCAATTGGTACCGCTTGATATTTCATTTTTGTTTTTATTTAGAGGTTTAAATAGCTGTTATTATTCCTTATAAAGAGAAAATTAGGTGACTCAGAATATTACTCTGTCCAAGGTTGTATTGCAGCAGGCACATAATTGAATTGTGTAGTATTGCGAACACTTTTTTTTCACCCTGTGTTCAGTACTGCATTTTCTTTTCAGAAGAACATTTTGTACTTTACATAAATGTACTCATTATGCTTCTACATAAAGAGATTAACCCTTTTAATATTTGCATCTAAATATTTTAATGGTGCTGAAATCGTGCAAGGAACATTTAGTAGAGATATCTGAAGGCTTGACAGAAAGATAGGATGATAATGGCTGTTAATTTTTACATAAACCCTCTCATGATAGATCTATTTTCCTCTTATTTTTTTACGTTATTAAGCGGTGCTGTGGGCTATACTGTCCATTCGTACAGGTTTGAAAGTGTTGATCTTTTCTGGTCACAAGAGGGCAGCATAACTCAGCTCAGTTAACAGCGTCATACTAGTAACTGTCAGTGTTTTTTCTATAAAACAAAACAACCCATCATTTTTTTTTTTCCCTTCACAACTTCGTACACATAATGGAAACAAAAATCAACATATAAAAGTTATTTGCAGTCAGTGATGGGTTTTCCATTCTTTTTGGAGGCTGTGTTGAAATGAGTTAAAATCATGTGACTCCCTACAGAGAAGTGAAACTTTTTTTTAATTAGCTGTGCAAAGAATAAGCTATACAAAATGGAAGAGAATTAGCACATCTAAGAATATTGAATTGAGGTTTTTTTAAGTTTCTCATGATTATTCATTAATTGGCTTAAAGTGCTAGGTATAAGGTATGTTAAAGTCCACATTATGAAAGGAGAAGTGGCGGTCTGTGGTTGCTTGGGAGAAGACCTGAAATTGTCATATCACTCCCCAAAATAGTTTTACAGAGACAGTGGGATGGTGCCCGTAGACCACTCTGCACCATTACCTCTATATTTAGCTGTGTAATTGTGCTTATAGTTTCTCATTTAATTTATAAATCCTGGGCTGTATTGTAGACCAGTGTAGCAGCTGTGCAAATTCTTTTCACTATGGCAGCCTTCCTTTAATGCTCATAATTAAAGTTTTTGAATGCTGGCTGCCAAATATAGTTCTCGCACAGGATACAAGGTAATACACTGCAGATTTTTTAAAATTTATTTTACAAATAACTTCACTCCATTTCTTGTCATCACCTATTATTGTGTATTCTGTTTGAGCTTGCTGGCAATTTAAATGCAAGTGAATGGGTTGATATGAGAACAATGAATTGCATCAGTCATGATAATTGTTTTCAGCCACTTAATAACACCCTAAATATTATTATATGGGTGTTTGAATTGCACAGCTAATAACTTAGGTGGGTGTGTCAATGAAAGTCAGTATGACTTTGTGAGCTTGCCAACAATGTTTTCATACATTAGTGGTTTAATAGACTTCATACTTTATCAGGGTGTGATATTAAATTATATTTCTTGTGGGAGTTGTTCATTTTCACCTTGGTGTTATAATAGTCTTTGTTACTAATTGAGACGGTTTTCGAGTGGCACATTAAAGTTTTCACATTGCATTCTTTCAGCTAATCTCTTTGTAAACTGATTAGTGAAGGCCAAACAACAGCGTGTTAGATTGTTTTGTTTGTGTATATTATCAACTTGGATAACCTAACTGTATCTTTATTTGTTGCAATATAAGCTGTCTGTAGAACACAAACTGGCAAGATGACAAGCTGGTCAAAGTACCCATTTGTCCTGTTCTATTCCAAAACACACTCTTTTATAGTAGGTATATTTAAATTACTTTAATCCAAAAACGCGCCCAATGGGTGACCTAGTGCAATTTGCAATAAAAGAGCCAATGATTTAAAAAAAATATATGATGGTTCTCCTTCCTTGTTGATCTAGACCAAGATTAATTCTAATGCCCTCTAATTGCAACGCCTACTGTTTTCTTAGAAAAGGGGCTAACTGTGCATGAAAAGTTATTGCTATTCTGCATTCTGCATTAAGATTTGATATTTAAAAAAAAAAAAAAATACATGGCACTGAAGTATCCCCCAGGCTTAGTGATAATTACTAGGTAACCATCAGTCAGATGGAAGCACAGGTTAATATTAGGGACCTTTGGCAAGAACTGACTCTTGTCTGGAAACGTCACCATTGAATAAAACATTGAAACTCATCTATAATGTGTGTTATTCACTTAATGCTCCATTTTCTTTCAAATATATATAAAAAATTGACCAGTTCAGTAATGGTACATCTATTACATCAATGATGGAGGAGAAACAGAAATACCGGGGAAGATACATGTTTCACTTGTTTCTTTTTCTCCTCTTTTGTCCATGAGGACACACATGTTGTTTTTTTTTGTTGTTGTTTTTTTTATGATGTTTGATAGGGAGTCAAAATGGGGGTGTACAGTTTCATAACAGAGGTAAATTGAGTAATGTGCCTATCAAGATTAATCTTTTTTTTCTTACACCACCCAAACACATTTTTTTAAATATAGGCACTAAGCAAGTAAGTTTCATTTTCTTATATCCCCCCAAAATATATATTTATTGAACAATAATTAGAAAATATTACACTCCAGTCTGTAAATATGTTAGCTACATTTTGAAGGTAACGTTTGACACTATTAAAGCACTACCATGCTATTTGTGCTATTTCAAATTCTCTTAGGAAAAAACAAAAACATTTTAAGCCATGACATTTTCAGTATGTGATTAGAACAATTGATAACAAAAAAATAATTCTGTTTCAACTGAAGAAAGTAGACTTTTGTGATAAATAAAGTGCAAAGAGAGACCAGACCCAAGCTGGACAATAAAATAATAATAAAAAATAAAAAAAATAGTTATTCACTATACGTAGAAATTATGCAGTAAATTGAATGTGGCATTATGTGGGTTAATGATTAAATGCATGGAAACTGATTCTTGAAAAAAAGCAAAAAAAAAAGCAGCTTTTAATTATATTTTTTATTCAACATGTATGCAAAGTTTATAAAAACTGGAACATTTAAAAAAAAATGTTCTATATATAAATATTAAATCCTGGTTACAATTTAATAGTCAAATGAATGGTGTTGGATTAACTGTCCACCTAAACTATTAGACTGCAGCCATCTCACGCATATTAATCATTACATACTCAGGTAAGATTAATCCATGCCTCAGGGAATACACTCTCATTCGTGTTTCTCGAGGTGCTGGTACACAGCAGATATGTATATTTTCTTTCCTGTCTTTTTTACATATCATTATTATTTTTTTCTTTTCATCCTGATCCTATAATTGACTGTTCTATCTGTGGAACCGAAAACTGCTAGAGGATAATTTGATGAAAAATATTTTACAAGGCCTGATCCCTATTGTGATTTTGTAGGAAATAATTTAGAAGTCATTTATGAATGTAGCTGAAATCCACAGCACTCCTATGTAGCAAACAATAAGGTAAAGGTAGGATTTGGAAGGAATCCTTGAGAAATTGTTTTTAATACTTCATTTCAGCATACTTTAGATAATGAAAAGCATCCCTCAATTTTCCTAAATTAAGGCAATTTATACAGGGCTATGTTTTTCTTCCTGTACATAACAGAGATCTGTTCTATTTAGTGTGATAAATCACGGCATAGACATCGTGTTAGAGTGAGCCTTAATGTGGGGTAACATACAGTGGTAAGTGCACTTATAAGTCTAGGTCATAGTACAGACAATAGTGAAGTACTGAGCTCTCATATTTCTTTGTTTTTAGCTTTGGTATAGAGCTACAGTATTTTTTTTTTCTAGTTTTCCTATTAGTTTGATGGTCTGATGGCCAACATTGATTTTTATTTTATTTTTCCTTTTACTCTTTGTTAATATATTTCTTATATTCCATATTGTGTGCCTAACTTTTTACCTGTTTTTCCTCTTACAATAAATATCTCATATTTTCTAGAGTTTAAATTACACACTTATGAAAAAAAACCCCCACATCTGTTACCAATAAAAATGAGATTACTTGGTATTATGCGTATTCCATTAGGGTGTGCACCCAGGGAACATTACCACCTAAACCCGAAGTAAGAAGTACTAATATTTCACTGAGACAGAAGGCTTCAGATTTGCATAATCCTTCTTTACTGGCACCTCTAGCTGCAAAGAAACAGTTAACAGTGAGAAAAAAAACCAACCAATCAAAGGACAGAAGTATATAACATCCCCCCCCCCCATTAAGATCCTCCCACTTTCTCTTTCTTTGCTGTTGTCTCCAGGTGATTCCTCTCTAATTTGGAGCACCCTTACTAATTTGGCGTATAACTGTTATACGTGATGCATAGTGATTTTGTATTATTGTTTCTATAATTTGCCTTATTGGGGCCTGTTTCTGAACTGCTTCTGGAGCCTTTCTCCTGCTGTCCTATCCAAGGTCGTGTCGGAACTCTCCAGTTCTGCAATTGCTCTTTTCTTGCCTAACAGATACTCTGGGTTTTGCTGATGGATTCATCCTCCCATCTGCTTACTCCTGGGAGGATTTGTAGTTGGTCAGTCTCCCTTCTGCACTAATTCTGGATGACCCCCAGTTCCCTGTACATTTTAGGCCTGCCCTAATTTAGGCGTGATTTCCTTGATATGTCTCTGGATGCCTATATCACGGTCCCAGTCCATCAGGACTACAGCTGCTTTTCTTCAATTCAGTTCGGACAAATTTCTATGGCAGTTCACATGCCTCTTGCTTGGCTACAGTTCGGTGCTTTCGTGTTTCACAAAGCTCATGAAACCGGTCATGGCTTCTCTTCACACCCAGGGAATTCTATTCCATTGTGTATCGAGACAACGTGTCTGAATGGAAGAAGGCACCTTCCTTGGATCCATCTCACTGGTGGGCGGGTTGATTGCTCACACCAGTGGGAGGACCTTCTTGCTGTGGTTGGTTGATTAATAGTATCCCCATGTGAGGGATCACTTAAATACTGGCGTCTTCACAGTTCTATCCATCCCCTGACGAAGGTGCATGTATTTTGCACTGAAACACGCTGTGGCCTCACCAGCATTACCACTTTAGCAATGTGCACATTACTGCACATTATGCACTGATATTTTGACACTGTGCACTTTTACTTACTCTATTCTGTCTTGTCTAGCTAGTTTCAAAGAAAAAGAGGGCTTTTTCTTTGAAACTAGCTTTCCTCACTTTTTCCTCTACATTGTTACAATATAGTGCGGTGATTATCTAATATTTGCAGAGACTCGTAATACCATTTTCACTTTTACTTTACCCCTCTTATCCCTTTGTATAATAATACCATTAATCCCCAGCATCTGTTGTTATGTTACTCCCGGTGGACATTTGTGGACACTGCACTCTATCTAGGGACGCATATCTATATGCATGTTTAGGATAATGCAATTAACTAGCAACTCTTAAATCCTTTTGTGACAAACGCTCCTTACCCTGGACGTTTGTCACATACTCCCGGAGGAGCCTGCTAGCTAGCCTGCTGCCCAAGTACTATGGGTCACATGCAAAGACCCTTTTCGGGAGTTAAATCTCCCAGCCGCCATTAACAGCTTTCCCTTGGTGCCCCTGATTCTGCACTTTCCCTTCATTTGAATGGAACCGAACATTAGCTCCCTGGAGGCCGTTCGCATGAAGAAACCCACAAATTGTCCTCAGGGCTACATAGCCGCGATCGTTATGGAACTAAGTTCGGCATGGGGACTTGTTGGGTTCCCATTCACCTCAGCGGGACTTAGCCGCGAATGTTATGGAACTGTTTTTGGCATGAGGTGAACGTGTGGCTCCCGGTCCTGGGTTTTGAGCGACTTTGAAATCGGCCAGGAGAGAGCTTTTTGGAGGGAAGGTGCCTGTGACTAAGGGGAACAAACTCTACCCAAGACTCAGGCGGAGCACCCTGTATTGCATCCACATGAGTTCCCGAAAGTTGACCGGCCAAAACACCAAACGCCCTGGAACTGTTTTGGGAATTGGACCATGTGTGCGGCTTTGACACGAACTTGGGCACTCAGATCAGGGCTATTTATTGATGTAATTTTGTGGGGTTGTTATATATTTTTATAATGTTCTGGGGTATTTTTATGTTTTATGCTTGGTCATTCTGACTCAGAAATTCATGGGCTTGTTTTACTGTATCCTTGCTTTGTGTATAAGTGGGCCATCTGGCCAAAATAAAGTCAATCTTCTTGTACCCTTCATCATGTCTAGGCTGATGTTTGGGTAGCTCAGAGCTTTAATCACTGCTTCACTTGGGATTTGGGAGAACTACAGCGGATCTACTCAGGCGGAGTATAGGGGATCTGTTACACCTTTTTTCACTTACCCCTTTTTATGAAATCCCGAGAGTTGGAATTCGATAGGGGGGAGTACCAGGCACCTGTAAGAAGTAATTTTGCACATATCATACTTCTAATTGGGGATAAGAACAATGCCAGGTGAGACCAATCTCATTCATTAAGAGTGAATCTCTTGTCTTCTCTGTTCTTAATATCTGTATCTAGAGGATATTTTCATTTTAGTGCTTAGGACCGGGACATCCTACACTGATATCACGGTACGGATCCTTCAGGATCTGCATTTCGTCATTAAAGGGACACTATAGTCACCTGAACAACTTTACCTTAATGAAGCAGTTTTGGTGTATAGAACATGCCTCTGCAGCCTCACTGCTCAGTTCGCTGCCATTTAGGAGTTAAATCCCTTTGTTTATGAACCCTAGTCACACCTCCCTGCATGTGACTTGCACAGCCTTCCATAAACACTTCCTGTAAAGAGAGCCCTATTTAGGCTTTCTTTATTGCAAGTTCTGTTTAATTAAGATTTTCTTATCCCCTGCTATGTTAATAGCTAGCTAGACCCTGCAAGAGCATCCTGTATGTGATTAAAGTCCAATTTAGAGATTGAGATACAATTATTTAAGGTAAATTACATCTGTTTGAAAGTGAAACCATTTTTTTTTTGTTTTTTTTTCATGCAGGCTCGGTCAATCATAGCCAGGGGCGGTGTGGCTAGGGCTGCTATAAACAGAAACAAAGTGAATTAACTACTAAATGACAGTGAATTGAGCAGTGAAATTGCAGGGGAATGATCTATACACTAAAACTGCTTTATTTAGCTAAAGTAATTTAGGTGACTATAGTGTTCCTTTAACTTTGGCTTTGACTTGGTCTGTATAGTTTCTGCGCTTCACTATCGACTCGTGCTGGCGATCTTGAAGCTCCCATCCTCCAACTATATGAAAATCCAGACTTTAATAAAATTTAGATTATTCAGACACCAAGGCTATAATAATTCTAAGCCAAACTCATGGAAACGTGCTTATATCGAAATAAGCAAGAGTTTGGGAGGACAACTGGCCCTACATAAGTGATTGTCTGGGCACACTCCTTATGCATCCCTATGTCAGGGGGATTTAGAGACTCTGGCCCTGTGTGTGAGAGTTGGCACCATATTTGGGCAAAGGGCTTGGAGACTATCATTTGTGCCAGGGGAACTTTGAGATACTGTGGCTCATCAATATTATACCTGTCCATTCTGCATTGAGGTTAATGACTTATGGTTACTAATCTGTGGGTCAAGAAACCAAAGCTGATGTTCTCTCCAGTTTGTTCTTTGGAAACATTGTTCATTTCACCTAGAATTCTGCCTGCAGGATCAGTGGCTTTAACTGAGGGCAGCCCAGCATCATGTGCTGGATAAAGTTATAGTCCTGGTCATAGGTGGCTGACAGCACGTAAAGTATTTCACACCACACACAACAGTATGAACTGATAAAGGGGAAATTAAGTGTCTGCCATCAAAAAGCTACAATGCAGAGTGTCACTCTATAGTTAGCAAATTTATTGTTTTTATTCATGTTGTCAAGTAATGAATAAAACATAAAGTAAAAAGCTTAACTTAAAGGGACACTATAGTCACCCAGACCACTTCAGCTCAATGAAGTGGTCTGGGTGCCAGGTCCCTCAGGTTTTAATCCTTCAGATGTAAACATAGCAGTTTAAGAGAAACTGCTATGTTTACATACCAGGGTTAATCCTACCTCTAGTGGCTGTCTTCCTGACAGCCACTAGAGGCGCATCTACGATGCTGGATGCGAAATTTGCATTCAACGTGCAGAAAGTCCATAGGAAAGCATTAAGAAATGCTTTCCTATGGACTGTTTGAATGCGTGCGCGGCACTTGCCGCACATGCGCATTCTGCTCCACTCGGGAGCAGACGTCTGCAGGGGTGGAGAGGTCACCAGCGCCTTGGCGCTGGATTAAGGTAAGATGCTGAAGGGGTTTTACCCCTTCAGCGCCAAGGGTGGGGGCACCCTTAGGGCACTATAGTGTCAGGAAAATGGGTTTGTTTTCCTGACACTATAGTGATCCTTTAAGTGGTATGACTGGGACAGATATTTGTTTTTAGAAGTGCAGTGAATGTTAACAAAAGGTTGACTTAGAGTAGAATTGATAACACCCCCTGCCACAATTACAAATGTCAGATTTTCCTGTCCCTGAACTTGCTATGCAATGACATGACAAAGCCATTGACCAGGGCGAAGCACTTAAAAATGATACAAGGTTGTATTCTATCATTAATAATATTTTGCAATGCTTGTGTAATGCTTGCCAAGATAATTATTTTAATTTTCCAGTACGATATACCATGCTATCAATCCTAACGCATACAAAATGTGTTGGATTGATATTTGCTTGCTTTGATGTGTGTCAAATATATTGTATTACATGATTAAATATATTTATATTTCTAAATATGAGAAAAGACATAAAAAATTAACAAAGGTAATATAATGTATTTTATTTCCAACACGTTGAAAACATATTACATGTGTGTGTTTGTTTGTGTGTGGGCATGTTTGTGTATTATATGTATTCCATTGTTTATTTGTAGAATGGATAGAACAAGCACAGATGCTGGTATTTTTAGGGCAGATTGCAGATGGCACAGTGATGGGATCTCTAGTGAGATCTTTCTCTGCTCTTTGGTTCACAGTCAGCACAGAAGGTGTTTTCTCTTTTAAAGTTTGGACATCATTTGCCATGTTTGCATGTCTTGAAGTTGGGTCCTATTAGTGAAATCATTTCACTTATATTAGATTCCTGTCATGAAGGCTTAGATAAAGAGCTTAAACGAAAATCTCTTAAAGTTCAAGCATCTGCCACTAGGGGCAATAAATTATTTCCTTATAGGCAATCAGGCTGTGTATTGTACTTTTTCCGAGCAGTTAATCTAATTTAAACCTCCCAGATGATTCATAGCGCCTCAATGGGATTTATACATGGTATTAAATTCTCTCATGTCAGGAACTTTCAAACATTTCCACCTGCATTACTGAATATATATATTCCGAACGATTGGCATGTTTATTTCTTGCTTTCTCTTCAGAGGAAGACCAAATGTACATGTACTGCCTTTTAACCACCTAACTAACATCTTACAATCATTTACATTTCTTTAGCATGATTATAGAAATGATGCTACTTAATTTAATTCTTATTACAGTACAAGAAAGAAAACAAAGTAAATTTGCTTAGATTTTTTTTTTCACTCCTGAATTGTATATCTTTTTACTGATTTTTAGTATTATTTCTGTTAATTAGAAATGATAGTCCTAAATAATAAATCTGTTCTACATAGAATGCAGTAATGCCCACGTTGTTTTCTATTTTTCTTTTTTAATGTAGTGCTCTACACCCCATATCCAATGTAGATCATTGTAACTAAGGAACTAGCCCATGATTGCTTGCCTCTTTTTTTTTTTTGTCTAATTATTATAAGTAAGCTTATTTGAACAAGGTCCTCATCAACCTGTTGTTCCTGTAACATTTTGTAATGGTTTCAATTATTATTAAATGCCCCCCTTTTATAATATTGTAAAGCTCTGTGGAATAAGTAGGCGCTATATAATTACCAAATATAATAACAATAATTACTATGAAACATTTAGGGGGGAAAAAAGCAGGCTTCTCTATTCACCAAAAGCCAAGATCCTCTGCTGTCACGTGGATAATGCCAAGTGGCAACATAGGGGCCTAGTTTTCCCAAGAAAGCCTTGGCTTTTGTCAAACCAGTCAAAAAAGATTTTGCAAAAACAGAGTAATTGCAACCAATGACTTCTTGCGTCATAGTCACTCTAACAACTCTTGATCGTAAGATTGATTCTCCTACACCTCTTCTTTTTAGTGACATAGTACACTGTAATATGTCTGAAAATTCTTAGTAATCTGCCTTGTTAAGTCATGTTGAAATATTAAAAATATCGTTCTAGATGACATTTTTTTATATTTGTTTCTACTGTTAATTTAAAATTAATTTCGACCTGTAAAATCTTGGCAGCCCTTAATTAAAAAGAAACAAATGTTATAGTAATGCATTTAAATGTCCAGCAGTTACACTGAAATTAGTGATCATCTTAATTCTTATCATACCCCAGACGGTGGAAGCAAAACTAGCCAGCTATTAAAATTTAATTTTGCATACTACATTATGCAATAGTTGGTTTACAGGTTTGCATCTTTCTAAGATAATTATGTCTGATATTCTAAATTGCAGATTTTACAGTTGGTATAACATTCCAGAAAATGCTTTAAAACATATGCCTCTGATTATAAAAAAATAAATAAAAAATTAAATGTTTTTTTTTTTTTTTTTAGTTCTAGATAAGAGCATTATGTAGCAAGTGATATTTATTTTAGTTATCTGTATTATCTGCCCCTCCATACCTGAATGAGTTGTTTGTCAAAATTATGTATTCAGAAATATGTGTAGGGGGGCACAAAACACGTGTCCTTCTTGCTGCTGGCACCAATGCCTCCCAAATTTACCATTGTTGATAAATATCTCAGTAAATGTGTCACAAATCCAACTACTTAACATTTATTGATGATAGATATAAAATATAAAGCCATGGCCTTATTATCTAGCAAGGTAGATTAGCATTTTTTCATTTATTTTAATTAGTTTCCTTAATGTATTTTTAAAGTAAGTTGACAAACAAAATAGCCATCTTCCAAACCGTTTCATTATTTTTTAGTCGTTACAGTACTGTGTTACTTGTGCATCAGATAATCATGGGCACTAGAGGGCATACATTGGCAAGTCTCCCAGTTACTGCTAATAGCTATTTTTATTCACACACATCAAATGAAGAATAAAAGTAAATGATTAAAACATGTTTTACCTGTTAATTTGCACCAAATGCATCTTTATGGAACGTCGGGTTTCTTTACATTTATAAAACGTGTACTTGCTGTAGGAATGCCAAATGTATTGCATGTTTAAGTGTTCCTGTTATAACACTAAATGTAAAAAAAAAATACATACTACATGTAATAAGTTTTTTCTCAAAACTTAAGATACGTAAAAAGATTTCAGCTACGTACTTTTTCAAGTACCTATAATATTATGTCCTATGAAATGCATTTTAAATTAAATAAGGTAGATCCCTATGTGTGAGCAAATGAGTACTTCATGTTATTGTGCAGCCCAGCATGTACACCATAATATGTTTAAACGGTGTATATAAATCAATGAATTTAAAAGGGCTAAAAACCATATAAAGATAATTGGCTGGTCAATACACACCTACAATTGGCAATACTGCAGTTGAAACAAAAAACAAATTAAAAATTAAACATGTTGAGCATCCAAAAATTTACAATTCTAACACTGAAATGTATGAAAATGTACATTTATGAGACATAAAATGTACATTGTTGCTTTATAAACTAAGGCCTCGATTTAATATTTTTAGATACATTTTTCAAATGATTTTATATATTTGGATAAATGTTTTCCATTATCTGTTTACAGAAGTCACTATTAAAGTCTTTGGGAATTTTTCCAAATAAGACATTTAAATAGTTTATCCAAAAATCTTCAATCATTTGAAAAACGTATCCAAAAATATTAAAAAAAGGTCTACACTTGAAAGAAGGTTGGTTGAGTAAAAATCTTTCAAGTATTTTTTGGACTTTCACGACATCAATCTGAGCGTGACTCTTTTCCCACAATTCATATGTTGCCCAGTTTAAGAAAAAAACCAACTGCTGACTTTTAGTTGGTTTTAAATAATGTTTTAACTGAGGATTTAGTAGATTCCATAGTTGTGGAAATATATTTACAGAATAAAACCAATTTAATGTGTTGGGTAGTCCCCCTGTAAAAATATGCATTGATGCCTACATTCTGCAATATCAGTAAATTAATGAGTATTATTATATGATATGCTGGATAATTAAAAAAAAAACAAAAAAAACCATTATTTATTTATTTTTGTGGTTGGGCGTTTGTTTTGCTTTTAAACATGATTTACACCCTTGTTTTTTTGCTATTATATGTAAGCTATGTTATTCTTGGGTTTTATCCTTAGAAGGAAGGTGTAAGTGTTTGTAGTAGGAATTTATGTTCCACTACCATCCTTACTCTTTTTAACAAGTGCAGGTGTTTTTTTATATAAGAGATTGTATATTTCTGACACTTTTATGATTCTTTTATGAGTGAGCAATTAACTTAAGTGTCACTTTTAGAAACCTTAATTGGCCATTGTATGCTGAAACATAATTATTTAATAAAACACATCACCTGAAATAATAACTATAAATACATCACCCGTAGCATCCTAATGCTAATAATTGCCTCCATTTCTGTTTTTATCTGTTTTTTTTTTTTTCTTTTTCATTATTCTGTTTACACCAGGATTATAAAACTTGGGTCATTCACTTAACTTAAAGTGTGCACTAACGATTAGTCATTCAGCAATGCTTGGTGAGTTATAGATCAATGAAATTAGTGTTTGTCATGGAATTCTTGCTAAATAGAGTAGCAATTAGCTCTTTCCTCCTCCCATATATACCAGCCAATCGGTTGTGGTATTATTGAAAAAAAAGAAACCTGGTACCAGAGCACCCTCTTTTTAACCAAAGGGAACCAAGCACATTTGCCCTCTCTCTCCTTCACCTTAAATGTAGGAGATGGTTTATCATAAAACTTAGTAAGAGTTCCAAAGACCCTAATTTCTCCCTCAATCTCCTTGGCTGAACAAAAGTCCCCCAATACCTGGTCCATAATATTCTCTTACACCTGTTTTTGCTCAGTCCATCTGGTATTATTGGACCATCCACTTTAAAGCACTATTAGCCCAATCCTCCCTCCATAAATTTTGGCCATTCAAATGGAATGCCTTGGTGATGCCCAGTTTCTCTAACATTTAGCACCCCTAAACTATTTTTGCAATAATGATACGTAGTATTGTTATTAAACGGTTATTTTGTAGTTCTTTTGTATATTTAAAAACATTCCCGAAGTCAAACCAGGGTGCAAGAAAATATTGAGAATGAGCAAAAAGTCTGAGTCTTCGCTCAGGTCAAACGTTATCACTTAGATTTGCCCTTACAGAGAGAACCGGAAACATTTGTTAGACTGTTCATGCCACAAGAGCAGTGGATAATCAAAATGCAGGCAGGTTCTCTCTGCATAAGAGATTCCACAACTCTAGACAACTTTCGTCCTATCCAATGCTTCTCTTAATAAATCATGTATGGTTGAGCTCTGCCAATCAAATGTTTCTCCATAGGAAGTATCGGAAGCGTTTGGAGTCATCATGATGCATGAGGAAGAGCCTCCAGTGGTTGTTAGTCTGTAATTTTGAACAAATGTAAACTGAAATGACAATGTTTTATATTTTCAGAAAAAAGTAGACGCATATATGCAGCAAAACAAATTTAAAATGATGAAGTGGTTTTTGTGCTTCAAGTGTCCTTTTAAAAGTGAATCCTTAAAAAAACAAAAAACAATATTTTAATAAAATTAAAGGGTTTATCATCATGACCATTTCTGCTTTTAGAAGTGGCCATAGTGATAGGAATAGCTATATGTCACACATCAATTCTATACACTTTTATTTATTTTTAAATTTTTCACTATTTCTGGTTTGTTTTCATATTCACACCTCATATCATATATAAATATACAGTTGTGGGTGTGTATGTGTACTTGTTTATTAATACATATATATTTTTCTTTGTCTTGCCCTGCATGCTAAAGCTAGTTGTTACGAGCCCCACTCAGCATTGTTGGCTTGTTAACTTAAATGTTATTCACCTATCTGCTTATGTCTAAAGACTTTCACTGTTATTTCTGCATCCCCCCTTATTTTGATACCCACCTAAATGTCTTGCTTGACCAATCCTCACCTCCTCTGTGCATCTCCATTCCATAGCTTTATTGCAGCCCTTTTTGCCTTTTTGACCCTATCATCTCTGTCTTCCACAGTCTGCGTTAAAAGTTCCCTGCTGTAAACCAGAACAGTTGTCAGTTGCCCGCGCACCCCTTCCCTCACCACCCCTCCCCTCACCACCCAAGCTCTTTAGTCCATTTATAGATAGAATCTCACATATAATTTAGATAATTAAAAATGACTGCTACAAACACTACCTGCATTTAGAACACTCATACACTCACTTAACCCCTAACACTCAGTCCTCGTTCTTCTGCCCACTCTGCTTTCTCAAACTATTAATACGTACTCATCTAAGCAATGCTCTATCCTCTCCTCTTTTCCTTTTCTCTCCTCTCCCTCAGCATCAAAATATCTCCTTACACCCACTTCCCTCAACAACACAATCACATCCACATTAATCCATGTCTGCTACACCCCCCCTTCTCTCATCTCATGCCCTGCACTCATTTCTTTATTCTTTCTCTCCTGCTTCCACCCAATCTCATCCTAGACCCTGCCCATATAAAACCCATTCACACCTCACGTTCTCTCCTCCTACTTCTAGCACTCACTGAGACCTGGCTGTTACCCTCTGATACCGCTACTCCAGCTTCTTTATGTTTCGGTGGACTACAATTCCCCCACACTCACAGACTCAACTGTAAAGGTGGCGGTGTAGGCATCCTTCTCTCCCCTCAATGTACCATTCAACCTATCCTTCCTGCCCCTGCCCTATCCTTTACTTCCTTTGAAGTTCACACTGTCCACATATTTAAGCCCACTCCTTTAGGAATTGCCATCATCTGTTGCCCCCTCCATGCCCTCCCCCCGATCATCCTAGGCTATTTATTGAACACTTTTGTTCCTGGCTACCCCACCTCTCCTCTATCCCACCTGTCCTCTAGAACCTCTCCTCTAGCACTCCTTCCCTCATAGTTGGAGACTTGAAAATCCCCATCAACAACCTCAACTTCCCTGATGCCTCCCGTCTGCTCTCCCGTCTGCCTCCTCCTTCAGCCTCAGACAGTGGTCTACTTCAGAAACTATTACAGCAGGAAACACTCTTGACCTCATCTTCACCAATCTCTGTACCACCTCTAATCTCTCCATTGTTCCATTTCCTCTATCCTACCACCATCTGCTGAACTTTGACATCACATATCCCATACCCAAATCTCACCACCTTCAACTCTCCAATCTCGCAGAAACCTCCTCATCCTTGATCTCCAGCATTTCTCCACCAAACTCCAAATTCTCCTACCCATCTCAAATCTCACTTGCCCTAACTCTGCAACCCCACTCTACAACTCCACTCTCTCCTCAATTGACATCATGACACCTCCTATATTTAAACGCAGCAAGCGTTTCCAATTACAACCTTGGCACACCAAGCTGACCTGATATCTCCAAAAATGTTCCAGAACTGCTGAATGCTGTTGGCGATAGTCTCACTCTGCACCTGACTTCATCCACTATAAATTTATACTGCGCTCCTAAACTTTCGCTCTTTCCTCTGCAAAAGTAAATTACTTCAACACCCTCATAAACACACTGTCCCGCCTACCCAAATGTCTTTCACACTTTTAATGCTCTCCTTTGCCACGTTGCTCTCCCTCCTCCTACCACCATGTCCACCTCAAACTTTTCAACACACGTCACTGAGAAGATTTCTACAATCAGAGAAGAGATCTCTAATTTCTCTCCCTCCCCTCCTAATACATCACCTAGCCCCACTCACTCCACTGTTCTATGCTCATTTGCACCTACTACAACAGAAGAGGTTTCCGCTCTGCTCCGCTCCTCCCACTACCTGTTCCCTCGATCCTATTCCCTCGTATCTTGCACTTCCTCCCACTAAAGTTTTTAATCTCTCCCCTTCCTCCGGCACATTACCTTCACCCTTCAAGCATGCAACCATAACGCCAATTTTGAAAAAGCCCAAGCTCGACCCCAACTCCCAACTACTGCCCTAAATCGCTACTGCCATTTGCCTCAAAGATTCTTGAGAGAGTTGTATATGCGAAATTGACAGACTCCCTCGAATCCAACTCTCTGCCTGACCCGCTTCAGTCTGGATTCCGCACTCGTGACTCTGTTGAAACAGCTGTGACTAAAGTATCCAACGATTTATCGCTGCTAAATCTCGCGACCATTACTGTATCCTAATTCTCCTTGATCTTTTTGCTGCCTTTGACACTGTTGATCATCAACAGCTTCTTCTCATTCGCCATAATCTCAGTTTACGAGATACTGCTCTCTCATGGTGCTCCTCTTACCTATCTCAGCGCTTTTTCAGTTTTTTTTTTTTTTGTGTCTGGCTTTCCTCTTTTCCCCAACCCCTCTCTGGTGTCCCCAAAGGTTCCATCCTTGGGCCCCTACTGTTCTCCATCTATACTGCCTCCCTTGGTAAACTCATCAGCTCCATTATCATTTATATGCAGATGACACGCAAATCTACCTGTCCTCTCCTGATCTCTCTCCGCCCATCTTGACTCGTGTCTCTGACTGCCTCTCTGCAATTTCCAATTCCTCTCTCAAGTGCTGTCTCCCTCCAAGTCAACGGCGCCACCATCACCTCTAACTCTCTGGTTCACTGCCTAGTTGTTCTCTTTGACTCCGACCTCTCCTTCACCCCTCCTGTTTAGTCAATCACCAAATCCTGCCACTTTAATATCAAAGACAGTTCGCGTCTGCCCCCATTTAACACCAGACGCGGCTAAGGTGCTGGTCCATGCCGTTGTTCTTTCTCGTCTTGACTACTGCAACCCCCTTCTCAGTGGTTTTATGTGTTTCCCAGATTGCACCGCTGCAATTGTTTATGAACGTGGTGGCAAGGCTTATTTTCCTGTCCGCCAGCGTCTATCACGCCTCCTCCTCTGTCAGTCCCTACATTGGCTTCCAGTTAGATATAGGGCTCAATTTAAGATTCTGGTGCTTGCTTACAAGTCCCCACATAATGCTGCTCCAACCTACCTATACTCCCTAATACACAAGTATGTCCCGTCGAGGCTCCTGTGCTCTGCCGAAGACCTACGTCTATCCCCTGTCCGTATTCCCGCATCTGGTGCTCACTTCCAAGACTTCTCCAGGGCTGCACCTTTTCTGTGGAACTCCCTTCCCTTCTCCGTTAGACTTTCACCCAGTCTCCACTCCTCTAAAAAATCTTTGACAACACACTTCTTCTGGAAAGCATATCATTTAAACTGTTAGCTGGTTTTCATTCCCCCTCCCCCCATGACTCCTCTCCTGCAACTGTCAAAATTAACCTAATAAGTTCCCAGTGAATACCTTTCTAGCAACCTGTTTCATTACCCCTACTTATACCATTTGAGCCACTAAACCCCACTCCCTCTAGCATGTAAGCTCATTGAACAGAGCCCTCAACCCCTCTGTTCCCGTGCATCTTTTTTTCTGGTTACAATTACATGTCTGTTAGTCCACCCATTGTACAGCGCTATGGAATTTTGCTGGTGCTATATAAATAATATAATAATAATAATAGGAAGCTGTATGTACAGAACTCCGTTCCTGGCTGCCTAATATTAAATCTGTGAAGTCATTTCCTCTGTCATCAGTGCAAACAGGGTAACATGCTTCTACCCTTGCAGGCAGTCCTGGGAGCATGCCTGCAATGGAAAACTTGAACCTATCCTCCCTCCCTTCCTTCTACCAGCGGTCTCGCTCTCCCTCACTCCCTATAGTGCATAATATTTGCTTCTACATTTTGAGAAGAATTTAGTTGGACCATGAAGAGGGAAGCAATTATATCAGATGGGGTGTGGAAACTAGTAAGGAGAGCTTTACCTGGGGTAGGATTCAAGCTAAGTTTATTCTTATTTATGTGGACTGATTTTGAAATTAAAGGAGGGGGACAAGTAAACAATGCCCAATATGGCACTATAAATAAAAACAATTGTTTAGTCAAACACAGTTTAATCATGTGTAGCTTGTAGGTCTTTATATTATGGTCATGAAAATGGCCATTCATTAAATAAAAGGGAAAAAATATGCAAAACTTTACATAGTACAGATACCTCTTGAAAAATGTCTGCTTTAACCCCTTCAGGACGGGTGACGGACGAGGTCCGTCACACAGGGGAGACCCTTAACGACGGGTGACGGACCTCGTCCGTCACGCGGTAAAATGAACCCCGGATCGCCGCTATCGCGGCGATCGCGGGGTTAATGGTGCTCCCGGTATGCCTCTGCATTAGAGGCATACCGGGAGCACCCGGTCAAGCTGCCCAGCACATGTGCTCGCTCTGACCACAAGTCGGAGCGAGCACATGTGCTCAGTATACTCACCTACCGGCTCCCTGCACTTCCGGGTTCTGTGTGAAGTGCAGGGAGCCGGATCAGTGCTGATCCTGCCCCCTGCTGGAAAAAAAAATAAAGTTTATTTAAAGTCCCCCTTACCCATTTTAATAAAAAATTAACCCCTTCCCTGCCAATTGATCACTGACTACAGTGATCAATTGGCAGGGATTACATTTTACTATGATCTGATTTTTTTTTTTAACCCCTGAGGGTTAATTCTTTTTTTTTTTTAACCCTCAGGGGTTAAATTAATTAAATTAATTAATTAAATTATTTTTAATTATATATTTAGATAGCTGGGGTGGGTGGAAGTTAGTGGGGAATTGGGGGATCTGGCGTTAGGCTAACTAGGGGTTAACGTTAAAAAAAGTTTTAAAAGAAACTTTAAAAAGTTAAAAATTAAGCTTAAAAAAATGTTTTAATAACATTTAAGTAAAAAAAACAAAAAAAACACACTTTACCTAGTCCAAATAAAAATTAACCCCTTCCCTGCCAGTCGATCACTGCCTACAGCGATCAAATAGAGATCACAGTATTATACTGTGATCTAATTTTTTTTAACCCCTGAGGATTAACTTTTATTTATTTTTTTAACCCTCAGGGGTTCAATTCATTTAATTAATTAATTTAAATATTTTATAACTATATATTTTGCTAGCTGGGGTGGGTGGGAGTTATGGGAAAATGGGGAATTTACTGTTACTGCTGCGTACTGCTAGTTAGGGGTTAACGGTAAAAAAAAAAGCTTAGAAAAATGTTAAATCTGTAAAAAAGTTTTAAGAAAGTTTAGGAAAGTTTAAAAAAAATTTATAAGCAAAACAAAAGTTTAAAAACTAGTTTTTAAAAGTAAAAAAGTTATAAAAAGTAAAAAAATACATTTTAAAAACGCTCATTACCACTACACCTGGAGCAAACTAGAGAAAAAATTATCCCACGCCAAGGTTCAAAATATGCCTTTTGAATTACCCCAGGGTGTATTCTTTAATAAATAGTATGTGTTTGTGGGGAAGTTTCAATAACCAACCGTCTAAACTACTCCAAATTGGAACATGGACACAGCATAAAACTTCAAAGTTAGAAAAAAACTGAATTGCTGCGTCCCAAATGTGCCCCTCCGATGTCCACACATACCTGGCAAAGGTACATACGGGGGTATTGCTGTACTCAGCCGACATAGCTGAGCAACATATGAACTATTATACAGTCGTAGCACACATAAGGTTTGCAAAATATACTGTGCAAACTCACTTTGTATGTCAAAAAGGCAGAAAAAACGCTTATTACCACTACATCTGGTACAAGCTAGCGGAAAAATGATCCCACGCTAAGGTTCAAACTATACCTTTTGAAACACCCTGGGGTGTCTACTTTAAGAAATGGTAGGCCTTTGTGGGGTAGTTTGAATTTAAAACCTGTGAAGATGCTTGGAAATTGCACATAGGCCCAGCGTCAAAATTCAAAGTTTGGTAAAAACGGATATGGCTTGGTCTCCTATATGGCACTGTAGCTTCACGAAATAGTGCCAAAGACATTCATATGGGGTGTCATTTTACTCAGAAGACTTAGCTGAGCATAATTTGGGGGTTTGAACTTAGTGGCACATATGAAATATACAAAACGCCCAGCAAAAATGCAATCCGTATGTAAAAAATGCACAAAATTATTTTTTACCACATACTTTGGCATATATTGGTGAAAAAATGGGGGCATGTTAAGGCACAATATGCACCTTATAAGATACCCTGGAGTGTCTACTTTTACAAATGGTAGGCCTTTGTGGGGGTTTTTTTGAACAGTCAAACTGTTATAATACCCCAAAATGGAAGCTAAGGCTCATTAAATCCATCTCTCAAAATTCTACTGTGAATACTGAAAAGGACAGGTATCCTGTATGGCACTGTAACTTCACGAAATAGTGCAAAAGACATACAATGGGGGTGTCATTTTACTCAGCAGATGTAACTGAACACAAAATAAAACTTTGTACAGGAATAGCACACACCAATTTTACAAAATATACACGAGAATTTCTCTGTTATAAGTTTGTGTGCCAAAAACCAAAAAGAACACAATTTTACTCCAATATTTAGCAGAGGTTGGCGGTGAAATGGCTACGTAGAAAGTGTCAAAACAACCTTAGGTAAATAGCCCGTGATGTCTACTTTATATAAATATATACTTTTGTGTGGCAATTTTGTTTTCTTTTATGGCTATTAAGCTTACAAGACAAACATACCAAATTCTAAAATCGCTCCACATTAAAAGTTTATTTTACTCCTTGTGCTTTGTGACCTGTAACTACCAAAAAAAACTTAAAATCCCAGACACATTATATATTCTGTAAATCAGAACAAATAAATAAATTTATTTTTAATTACTTTCCTTAACCTGCACTAATTATGCACACATTATTATTGCAAAAACTGTAAAAAAAACAATATTTTTCATTTTTTTTGCATTTTTCTGTATTTTTTTTATAATAAGTAAGCATTTATATATATATATGTTATATCAAATTAAAGCCCTTTCTGTCCTTTAAAAAACAGTATATAATATGTGTCGGTGCAATAAATGAGAGAGATGCAAATTGCAGTTGAACGCAAACAGCAAGAAAATGCAAAAATTGCTTGTGTCATTAAGCGTAAGTCAAGCTTCTGAAGCTGTGTCCTTAAGGGGTTAAAGATGCACAGGAGCTTTCTAATCTGTGTCATTGCTGTGTAGACAGATTGGTTGGTAGCTGGATCTCTGTATAATAATTAGAACTAGAGATCTTGGTCACTGATTGTTATAGCAGTATCCTATTGTCTCAGTATCATAGTTACCCTTGGAGGCATCATATAAACAAGTAATCCATTTATTTGCCTCTCCAGTAATCCTTATGTTTCATCATCAACGGTGATGAAATCTATTCTGTGCAGGCTTTTGTTCATGATTTGAAGAGTTAACCTAAATATAAACATTTAGAAAAAACTTTTTTTTTTTTTGGCAAAAGCATTGCTTACATATCTGATAGCTTAAATAAAGTGCATTTTTCCAGTGTCTCTTTTAGGGTAATTAATTTGAAAATGTCAGACAAAAGGGAGATTCTAGAGTTTAATCAGTTTGTTGCAGCGTATTGTTAGAATAAAAATAACATGGCGCAAGGCCAGCCTGGACAAAAGATCAATGTAACCGCATCCTCCTGAGTGCAAGAGTATCTCCTAAGAAATGTGAGTTGTAAGGCAGTCAGGACAATTTACCTAATGTGAAGGTGAGTCCCAAAGGCGGTGGCACATGATTTTGGGTCAGATGGACTACAATATACCTTTTGTTTTGCTACATTTTTACTGTCTCATGATTTGCGTTAAGCTTTTATTGACTTTGTTGCTTTTTTTTTTTTTGTGCAACAAAACCCTCCGGAAGGAATGTGAATACAAAGCAGAGGTATAATGACTTGGGCATGTGCTGAAGTATTCCAGGTAGACATAAAAAACAGATAGCTAGATAGATAGATAGATAGGGTTATGGGTTTTATCTGGATCAGGTAACAGAAGTACCGTTTTTAAGTTGTTTGTGTGTGTGTGTGTGTGTGTGTGTGTGTGTCTTTAATATATACGGGGGAACACAGCCAGCAGATAATCAAATTCAATGGTGATTTACCTGTTTAGATTATCTGGTGAGAAGGTGCATTATCAATCTGTAAAGGTGCATCACCTACTCTTAAAGATTGATTTTCCAGTAACAAAAGCAGATAGTCCGGACTGAAAAGGTGTGTTGCGAACCTCTAGAGAATGGTTGTCCACCCCAAAAAAGTGGATTATGCTTTACAAGATAATATTGCAGAAAGTCAGGTTGTAGATTGTTTAATTCACAATGATCTACTGTATGTGCCATTTCACATGGGATTTTACTGTATTCATGAGGGAAAACAAAGGCTGGCTCTCTGGCCTTTGTACTGATATGTGCCTAGTATGTATGTATGTATGTTTCCAATATCGAATTCTGCTTGCTTTGTACATAAAGTATTATTTGCAGCCCCATTATGGATCATTATTTATTTATCTATATTTCTTTATTTTATCTATGGTGCATGATATTTCTTTCTTTTTCCCACTTGTGCGTTATTGAATTTGCTCTATTTGGAAAGCGAGCTACAAAACCTATGCAGGTAATCTATTGTGTTTATTGTTCTTTTAATTTAGAATGACTATCTTATGAATGTGATAAAAATCAGTTTGTTTTGCCAGGAACTTGAATTTACACATCTGTGTTTGCTTTTCAATATCCAAACCAAACCAGGTTTTATTTATTTTACAAATCAACCCTTTTTGTAAGTAAGAATAGTGATAATGACCCTTTGCTCCACTTTTCTTTACTTCCCAATGCCTAAGAGTTGCACAATAAAAAGCTGAACATGATCGCTAGTGTTAATGTCAAGTCCGTCAGGTTCCACTTAGCTTATAACAATAAAATATTTCCTTTTATATTTCCTTTATCTGGTTACACTCATTGTGGTGATATTACAGAAAATCCTAAACTTCAGACCTCTGACAATACATATAGGGTTATTCACTAAATCAAAACCTGACCTTCAAATTAGATTTTTTAGGAAAAAAATTACTGAGTATTTAAAAAAAAAAAAATAATATATATATATATATATATATATATATATATATTTTTTTTTTTTTTTGCAATACCTGCCAATTCATGCCTCTTTTCTTAAAGTGACTCCTTAACCAAAGAATGGATAGTTGATGATCCATTTTTACCTTTATTGCATGCCTATCTCTTGGAAATCCTTGATAGTTTAGTTATGGTGTAATATTTATTGGATCTGTACTGCAGTTTATTTATTCAACAAGTATTTTATTTTCATCTCTCTTGAGATTTTCTAACGTAAAGCGTAGAATGTTCTTCCCAAGAAAGTACTTCCCAAGGTTCCCTCTATAGCAGGGCTAGGCAACCTTTGGCACTCCAGATGTTGTGGACTGTGTCTCCTCTTGTTTTAGGGTTTCATATAGTGTAGGGTTGACGGTAGGCATATGGTTAGAGTTAGTGTAAGCATTGGGTAAAGGGTATGGTTGGTTTCATTAGTGTGGGAGTTGGTATAGGATTAGCATTAACAATCAAAAATTCATCCTAAGCATATTATGCATTTAACAATCAGGACTGATAAATTAATCTGTGTTAAGTTCTTTTAAATTAGTTTCATTGGATGAGTAAAAATGATTATAAGGAAAAATCTGTGTTCAGGGGGCACTTGAAGAGAAACCCTTGAATTACGGCAAGACAGATCCATAGCTCATATTTGAGGATTGGTTTTGGTTCAGAACAAGGACAATTGCCTCCATCCTTAGGTGTTTAAAGGGACATTTTCAAATAGTTTAGAAACCAGGATATATAAATAGTAGCTGTGTTTTAAGGGGAATTTGTATTACACCGTTAAGCTAAATGTGTTGATATTTAAATTTAAGGCATATTTAGCAATGACAGTGGGGCAGTAGGAGAAAAAGTTTGTAATTACTGAGAAGCAGCAGAAGCATCATTTTAATCACAAATGAAATGGACTTCTCTAGGCATAAGATTTTGTCCCTTTCAAGCCTGTTTATAATAGGAAATGGTATTTTAACACTTTTTTTTAAATGCTGGATTTTCTTGAATGCTCTTTTTTTTGACTGGTATGGGAATTGCTATGCAACCTTATCTTGGGCAAAGTATATCAATTTTCGCCTTTTAAATATACAGTTAAGCTATCCTTTAATAATATAGGTCCTAGGCCACTGTGAAAACCTCAATTAAAGCAATATATCTTAGGACTGTTTGCATGAATAATAAATATATATGTATGTGTGTATATAACTACTGAAACATAAAGAAACATTCATTTACTGATGAGCTTTAAAAGTTATTACGTTGCAAGATTTCCCTTAGAATATAAAATTGGGACATATTGGAAATTCGGCAAGAAAAAGTAAGAATTGATGGGCAACAATGGGTGAAAGCTATCTAAATCTCATTAACATTTATTAAATGAACAAGCTATAGTTTACTCATATGTTTTTATATAGATAAAATATTAAATGGACACTATAGGCACCCAGACTACTTTACCTCATTGAAGTGGTCTGGGTTGATCTGTGCCTAATGGCCTAGGGACCTTTAAAAAGGATTTTTAACCCTTTGTATGCTGGCGTGGTGGGGGTCACCAGGAGAGGGGGCACAGTGTTAGGAATACAACTTTGTATACCTAACACCAAAGTGTTCCTTGAAATTATGCAGAGTGATATAAAATTAACATTTTAACATTCAAAATAACTAAAAAAAAATGTTTTAATTCTTTCCATAATTTTCTTTCCCTGGCTAATATCCATGTCGGCCTCACCAATTGGTTAAGCTCCTCCCTCTCAGCTGATAGGACAGATATATTCAAATAAAATTAAAGGACATAAAAGGAGTCTCCTCCACTTGAACAGCAATCACGTAACCAAGTCAACCAAAAAGAGGGGAACGGAACTTTGTTACTGACGTGGATATTAGCCAGGAAAAGAAAATTACTGTAAATATTGATACATTTTCAATTTTCTTGGCTAATCCATGTCAGCATCACCTATGGGACTTCCAAAGTTGCCGGGTTGGAAACAAAAGAGGACAAAGAGGAATTAGCTGCCAAAATATAAATTTAAATATAATTTTTTTTAACAAGACACGGTTGAATGTAGGACACTTTTCCCAAAAGATGGGGTATAAAAGGAGGCAATATCCAGACAGGTAGATATCCATCAGTGAATGACCGCAGTGTCTCCAACAAACTGGGTGAATGGAGATTCAGATGGGAATGCCTGAATTTTCAAAGCTTTACGAGCAGAGGTTATGACAATTAGACTCATTTCAGAGTCTGATCCCAAATTGATGATGACTCCAGAGGTACGAATGGGGAAATGGAGATACTATATAAGGCAGTAGAAAGATCCCAACTTGATACAAAGTTCTATAGTTCTTTATAGATTCTAAAAACTCCCCTCATAAAGCGTTTAATGGGCAAAAGCTCATTACACATTGGTAATAGCTGAAAAGGCCAACAGTTGCACCTCGAGTGAGCTAAAACTCAATTCTTTGTCTGAGTGTTTTTGGAGAAATTCCAATAAGTCTGGGAGATCTATAGATCCTATATCCTTCTCCGTTCGTAATAAGCTTTCTGGATTTTATAATACAAGTTAGCTTTGACTGGTGCTGTATTACAAGTAAGTAAAAACCTTTTTCTTTCCCTGTTTTTGTTTTTGTTTTTATTGCTATCAGAGTGGGGCGATCTCCTCCATAGTGCCTAGTATGTGAAAGGTCCTCTCTTGTTTATAATTCTTTATTTTTTATTTTTGTAGTGCTTTACAAATTTTACAATTTAACAGAGACATTGCAATTGGTATCAGAAAATGTTAACTGGTAGAGTACATTACATGTCTGGTTAACTGCACTTTTTCTGAAATTAAATTATAACATCAAGATATTCATGCTTGAAACGTATGGTAGGTGATGGTAGGTTGCTAAAAACAGGCTATGCATGCTGAGAGAGGTTAGAAAGGAACTTCAGAACTTTTACACATTTTGTTCCTAAATTCAAGCCTATCCTTCCTATCTAACCAAGGAGATGGGATGTCGATTCAATCTTCTCAGGTGCAAGAGGGTACCCTTATATATAAACTTATATACATGAGACCTAATGAGGAATAATGAGGAATTGTCTGCTGGGTTGACTTGAAAAAGAGGTTGTCTAGGCTGATAATACACACCACAGTTTAAATATGGGTATTCTGCCCAAATATTATATAACATGTATTAATTATCATGGGGTACCCTGCAAACTGTAAACCTGAGGCCCAATGAGGAGTTGTCTGCTTAATCAACTTATATCACCATGGCATTCAGTGTACTTGGATTTAACAGACAGACAAAAGTATGAGGCTGGTCAAACATAACTAACTGTTTAGGCAGAAAACAAGGTTGAAAGGGCCAGCTTGACTTGTAGAGCATAGGTATACATGAGATTTCAAAATGCAAGTTACCGGCTAATTAAAGGGTGAGACATCCTCTGTAATATTACTATATAACTTGCTGGGAAATTACTCAAGAGAGTGAACCACTGGTAATGAGTCTGGACATTATGGTCTTGCATCTCAGTGTGTGAGTGAAATATGAGGAACAGAAATAATATTAATAAAAATAACAGTTTGCAAAAACATAAGAGAAGGAAGTAATGTGGCGTCCGCCTGTTCAGATGACCACATTGTGCAGGCGATAGGCCCAATGCCAGGCTCAACCTATTCCCGTGGATGTCTAGAGCAGAGTGTTGCTAAATAAATAGGCAAAGCTGACACATAGCTAAACTAAACGTGCAGGTCTAGGCTAATATTTGAATGGCATGTAAGGGTATTGGCCTGGTAATTAGTTTAGTTTCATAAAATTACTATATTATGCATGTCCACCTAGAATAAGTATGCTAAGCCTAACAGACAAGTAAGGTCCTCTCTTGGAAGGATTAAAGTATCTCTAATGAGGACGATAAGAAAATTAACAGATTTAACATCCAGACTGTGTGGACACTCCATAGAGAGTTCATCTGGATTTAACATCCAGACTGTATGGACACTCCATAGAGTAGTCATCTTCTGATGAGCATGATTCTTTATTAAAATGAATATCAGAATTGGAGCTTGAGAGATCTTACCTTGGCTCGCTAACTCAGTGTAGAAGAATGACTTGTACTAGTTGTCACTTTAATTCCTGCAGCCTCAGCCTTAGAGATAATGTCTGCCAAGTTATCATTGGGCATATTAGGAGAAGTATATGCTCCTTCATTAGATATTATTCGGAAACCATCTCTACAGAAATGTTTCGCCTCAATCGCGGATGGACAGGCATGACATCTTTTCTCCAACTCCTGATAAGATCCTTTCCTTGCAGGCTGTCTCACACTGCGATAATATATCACAACACTATAAACCAGTATAGTCAATGGCACTCTTTTATAAGTATAAACAAGGCTCACCTTATACTTCAAAATTTTCCCCTTGATGCTGATGAAGAGGATGTCCTATTTTAAGCTGTAATTAACAAGGCAAAGAAAACATTCCAAAATCCATAAATCCTAAAATATCACACAAGAAAAGATTAAAAAGAAAGAAATGAAAGTCTTGCATCAGCAAAAAGCCCAGGGTTTCCAACACTTTATGCAGAAAAAAACCCCACAAAGTTGCAGCTTTAGCCACTTTAAATGTTGAGCCTTTCAATTAGGTAGGTAACCACGCCCCCAAAATGTTCTCGTTCGAACACCTGGGTGGGCCGTGGCGTTCTTAGCATCATGACATCGGTGCTCATTAGCCTCGTCATAAAAGGAGGCGGGGTTATCACGGCTGGCATGAGAATTGCTGGGGACAAGCTCAGTTGTCCCCAATACCCTGCAATGTGACACTAGCCTGTGACGTGCCCCTGATTTGATACACAATGTAACCTGACAAAGAGCTGAGCATATTCTCTAAGCCTTAATTTTTTAATTTTATTTTTACGAATGTGGCATCATCATTGCCTTGCATTCCTACAGGTAAATGAATTGTAGGCGATTAAACAGTTTTAAAGCACTGTGTGCAGGGGGCAGTATACTTACATCATAAGCTGCAGAGTAAAACAAGTTTGGGCTTTACCATATGAATAGTCGTTCATACTTTTTATGATATATTTTGATTATGTTGGAAATTAAATAAAACACTGGAAAAAACATTTTCAAGCAATTTAACAATGATTAACACTGAATTTATGGACTCCCGGCACCATAACCGATTTAATGAGATAAAATTATTATGGTGACTACAGTGTATATATATATATATAGACATAGCAGAAATGACCGCACTCCAAGGACTTTATAGAGATTTTCAAATAAAATGTAACTTTTATTCAATCCATTTAAAAAGTCAACGTTTCAGCTCCCACATGGAGCTTTCATCAGGACAAAATGAAAGCTCCATGTGGGAGCTAAAACGTTGACTTTTTAAATGGATTGAATAAAAGTAAAATTTTATTTGAAAATCTCTATAAAGTCCTTGGAGTGCAGTCATTTCTGCTATGTCTACATGATCCTTGCCAGACCAGCACCGGGCACCACAGGATTACACCAGGAGTGCAAGCCCTCCATATATATATATATATATGAAAAGATACTGGCACTCGAGGAATTTCAAAGATTTACTCTCCAATGTGCATTTGAAATCGACGTTTCAGCTCCTCTAGGGAGCTTTCATCAGGACATAGACATAGACATGTCCTTGTCTATGTCCTGATGAAAGCTCCCTAGAGGAGCTGAAACGTCGATTTCAGATGCACATTGGAGAGTAAATCTTTGAAATTCCTCGAGTGCCGGTATCTTTTCTTTATTTACATCTGAGCCACCAGAGCACCAGGTACGGTCTTGTTTATAAGTTGGAGTGCAAGGGCTTTTTGTATTTTTATATATATATATATATATATATATATATATATATATATATATAGTGAATGAACACCACAAATGCCTTCCCTGAGTTGATAATAGTTAACTAACAATTCCCTGTTAATAGGACAATTAAGGCACAAATAAGCACTTGAAGAATGTGTGCATTATCTGAAGCACCCGTTTGAATACCTTACAGAAACACACACTACAATGTGTTGGCATCTTATGGGGCCTGTTAAAGAGGTAATAACCCGTTATGCAGTAAACACATTCCATGGAATGTCCTTTAATTTTGATGGAGGCAGTGTGAAATGTCTAAAAGGTTAGGTCGGGTTTACAGTTAGTTAGTGTAAACATAGGGGTAGGGCTGCTGTAGAGTTAGAGGTAAGGTTGATGTAGGATTAGCGTTACTTACCAACATATGAATTTAAATCCTACACATATGGGGCATTTAACAATCAGGACTGATAAGCACATATACTTTTAATTATTTTTCTTTAGTTGCACTTGATGTGTTAAAATTATTAAAACTGTAAACGGGAAATGAAAACAAGCCTGTTTTTGTATGTCAATCTTTGCAAAGATCCATTCTCTTCAGAGAATGTATGAGGGATGTGCTGTTGTAAACTTGATCTGTGTGTGTTTCCATGGGGCAGAGGTAAATTTTAAATTGTAAGGATTATCGACTGCTGCTAAAACATAGTGATAACGTTGAAAACCAGCTGGTAACTAGGTGTTAACAGCTCACATTATACTCTGTGTGAGCTATTGATTCTTACATCAGCTGGCAATTCCCTGTCCTTAATGGATGGTGACATTTTGAATTTGGGTAACAGTAGATACATCCTCCTATTTAGTGCTAATACTTTTGGGCATTTTAATGTTAAACAGTCCCCATTAGTCCATTCCCTCTTAATGCTTGGGTTAATGAGGAAGCATTGCCTTAACCCTTTAAGGACCGCGGACATACCAGGTACGTCCGTCAAAAAACGGCCCTTAAGGACCTCGGACATACCTTGTGCGTCCACGGCTATTTTGAGCGCTGGAAGCGATCATGATCACTTCCAGCCGCTCTGATGGTTTTCCATGATGCCTCGATATTGAGGCATCGTGTAATACCCCCCTACACTGCCGTGGACCCGAGTGATCGCCCCCTCCGGAGCGATCATTTTCGGGTTTGCCGCACGTGGTGCCCTGCAGTGTAGGGAGAGCATCTGAAGCCATCCGCAGGCTTCAGATGCTTTTACCCTTACTGAGTACTTCGAGGGGTCGAGGCACTCAGTAATTGTAAAAAAAAAAAGTATATTACAAAAAAAATGTAACCCCTACCCTCCCTCTCCACTTCCCCATGTACTTACCGATCGCCGCATTCCCCTGCCTGCGATCGGTCTTCTTCTTTGGGTGGACTCTCTGGACTGAACCCAGAGAGTCGCCCCTCTCCAATTTAGGACCCCCCAGGGCCATGTGTATGTGTGTGTGTGTGTGTGTATATATATATATATATATATATATATATATATATATATATATATATATATATATATATATATATATATATATACAAATATATAATTTTATATATATATGACAAATAAATAATAATTCAAAATAAACTGTAAAAATTATTTTTTTAAAATGATGTAAATATATAATTTTATTCTCACTGTATTTTGATATAAATATATATATATATATATATTTAAATCAAAATACACTTAGAATTAAATTTTATATATATATATATATATATATATATATATATATATATAATTTCCTCAATGACCGAGGACAAACTAGGTACATCCAACAAAAAAAAGTAGTTAAGGACGTCCGCGATAGGAGCCCTGGACCGACGATCTGCATCGATCACGGCCGGGTAGGACTGCCAGAGACCCCAGCAGTCCCCCTACAGCAACTCCGGCCACCCCGGCCCTCCATAATAACACACACCGCAATAGGACTCTAGGAGCTGCCAGCAGGGGGACTGTCTGAGCTGTCAGGCAGTACCCCAGGCTGCTAATAAAATATATTATACAGGTGGTCCTCATTTAGCGACCTACCTGTTTTACCACGGCTCGCACTTACGACCAGGCTTTAGTGCAAGCCATCATGGGGATTCCCTGCTCTGGTGCGTATTTATATGTTCGGGAAAACTTCCCCGAACATAGATGAACGCACCAGAGCAGGGAATCCCTCAAATCAAATCTATGTTCGGGGAAATTTACCCGAACATAGATTACAGGGATTCCCTGCTCTGGTGCGTACGTCTATGTTTGAGGAAGTTTACTCGAACATAGACAAATGCACCAGAGCAGGGAATCCCTTAATTCCTCACTTACCGACCGATTTGTTCTACAACCAGGTCATAGGAAGGGAACCCGGTCGATAAGTGAGGAGTGTCTATATTATACATGTGTAATATATTATAAAATAAATCATTTTATAATTTATAATGCATCTATATGATTTCATTATAAGTGTAATTACTGCTGATTTCATCGTCTGAATACGTTTTACTGATTTAGAACACTCATATTTGTGTTCAATGAAGTCTCCCGAGTATAACAATACCACCCATGTACAGGTTTTATGGTGTTTTGGGCAGATGCTGTGGCATGACCTCAAGAAAGCGATTCACACCAGACATCCCAAGAATATTGCTGAACTGAAACAGTTCTGTAAAGAGGAATGGTCAGGAATTACTCATGACCGTTGTGCACGTGTGATCTGCAACTACAGGAAACATTTGGTTGAAGTTATTGCTGCCAAAGGAGGTTAAACCAGTTATTAAATCCAAGGTTTCACATACTTTTTCCAACCGCACTGTGAATGTTTACATGGTGTTTTCAATAAAAACATGGCAACATTTCATTCTTTGTGTGTTATTAGTTTAAGCAGACTATGATTGTCTATTGTTGTGACTTAGATGATGATCAGATCACATTTTATGACCAATTTGTGCAGAAATCCATATCATTCTAAAGGGTTCACATACTTTTTCTTGCAACTGTATTATAATTAAATCATTTTATAATACATACGCATATATACACACACACACACATTGTCTGTGTGTGTGTGTGTGTGTATACAATATATATATATATATATATATATTTATATTATATACACACGCACATATATATAGAAAAACATTTTAAAAACCAAAACATTTATACAAAATCCAATAAAACCGCTAACTTTGGACAGCGTTTGTGACTAAGTGGCTACAACAAAAGACTGGAAATACCCCATTTGGAATACCCTGGGTTGTCTACATTTGAAAATGGTATGCCATGATGGGGTTATTTCACATTCCTGGGCTACCATATGGTCTCAAAAGGCAACTAAGGTCCAGCAAACTAGATCAGGCAAGCCCTATAATAACCCTGTAACTTTCCAAAACACCATAAAACCTGTACATGGGGGGTATTGTTATACTTGGGATACTTAATTGAACACAAATATGAGTGTTCTAAATCAGTGAAACGTATTCCAACGATGAAATCAGCAGTAAAAGTGCAGTTTTCAGATAAAAAAAAATAAAAAATGCAAAAAACAGAAAAATGCCAACTTTGGCCAGCGTTTGTGACTAAGTGGCTACTACCAAAGACTGGACATACCCTGGGTTGTCTACTTTTACAAATGGTATGCCATGATGGGGCTGCTATATGGTCTCAAAGGCAACATAGGCCCAGCAAACCAATGTGCAAACATGGAAAAGCCCTACATTTGACCCCTGTAAGTTTGCAAAAGCCCATAAAACTTTGGGGGCACTGTTGTACTCGGGAGATGTTGTTGAACACATATTGGGGGTTTCTTTGTCAGTAACACGTAAACAGAACTAAAAATCCATGCCTAAACTACAATGTGATAGAAAAATAACACAAAAAAATAACACAAAGAAAAGGCTGGTGGTAGAATTAGTGCATGGAAAGTGTTAAAATACCACCATCTGAAATACCCTAGGTTGTCTACTTTTCTAAAATATATGGTTTGATGGGGGTAAATTATATTGTCCGGCTTCAAAAATGTCCCAAATGAGACATGGGTGCATGATGACTGTGAAAATTCCACGTTGGAAAACTGGAATGCGCACCCTCCAAATAAGGTCTTTTAGCCCCCAGAGAACCCGACACACCTGTACATGGGTGGTATCCCGGTACTCAGGAGATGATGCTGAACACATATTGGGGTGTTCTTTGGCAGTAAGCCTTAAAGTTCTCAGTACATATATTCTTAAATTGCTATGTGTCTCAAAAAAAATCACCAATTATTATTATTTTTTTTGGCATAGATTGGTGGTAAAATGAAAAGATTCGAAATACCCCAGGTTTAATACCTTAGGTTGTCTTCTTTTTAAAAATATATACATGTTAAGGGATATTTGGGGATTCCTGACAGATATCAGTGTTAATATTGTTAATTTTGAAAAGAATTGGTTTGGAAATAGCAAAATGCTACTTGTTCTTATAGCCCTATAACTTTCCAAAAAAAGCTATGAACATGCTAACATTGGGCATTTCTAAACTCAGAACAAAATTTAGAAACTATTTAACACGGGTGTTTTTTAGCAGTTGTAGATGCGTGTAAGATTTTGGGGGTCAAAGTTTGAAAAAGTGTGTTGTTTTTTTTTTTTCCCCATCATATTTTAGAATTTATTTTATAGTAAATTATGATATGAAAATAATGGGATCTTTAGAAAGACTATTTAATGGCGAGAAAAACAGTATATAATATGTGTGTACAGTAAATGAGTAAGAGGAAAATTACAGCTAAACACAAACATCACAGAAATGTAAAAAGAGCATTGGTCCCAACGGCAAGAATTTTGAAAAATGGCCTGATCACTAAGGGGTTAAACGGCAATGAGCATCTCTGCTTCGCTGATAGTGTTAGCTAAGTGCATTCAGCCTGTCACAGCCCCTTGGCTGGTATGCATTGATATGGCTAGAAGTAAGTGTGTAATCTTTGCCTTAGCCATACGTCCAGTAGGAACGGTTTATGGAGGCCCAAGATGCATAAAGTGTTAAAATGCTTTAACACTGAATGGAAGGACAGTGCTGGAAGACGTCAGGCTCTATAAACAGTTAAATGAGTCAAAAAGTGTTAATTTACTGATCATAACTTTAATTTGAAGCTGACATTCAATTCTGTTTTATTTTGTATATATCTCATGCCCTCAGTTTAGCAATAGATTTGCTAGTCTTACTAAGTAGAAGCCAATAAAATAATATGAGAGTGTTTCCCTGCTATGTAATTTATGGCAACATCTGTTTTTAGAGGATTATAGACTTTGCAAGATAGGATAATAGTGGTTTTCCTATTAAGAATTAATAGATTTTGATTTATATTGAGGGTTGTTTTCATCACTTGTTTTTACTCCATGCAGAAAACAAGTGGACAAGGTTTTGAAGATTACACACAAAAACCTCATAATTTAAGCATGCATTGGGCAACAAAGCAGGCCTTGGATTTAAGCACAGGTGTGGTACAATGTCAAGCAATTTCATATGTGGATCAAAAGGTTTTGACAAATTGTCGGTGTACAACTGAAAACACCTGTGAGAGTGAAAATGGATGTTGAGCACCTGAACACATTTCTATTCAAGCTATTAAAGTATTTTACAGTGTTAGCATGGAAAGAATAATACACACTGTGGTTTGATGTCTTTTATTGAGGAACAAAAGGTTTTCGAGTCATTCACTTCAGGTTTAGCCTCTCCATTGTGTGTCAAGGGAGGTTTAATGAATCATTGTTTAACTTAGATACTGCAGAGTATTTGAGCATTAAATAGTCTTGGATGTGTACATAGTACTCTTTCACAGGTTTCACAGGTCTCTTATTTAACAGTGATTAATTGGCATTGAACGACTATTTAATTACTGGAAGACAAATCTAAGAACAGTGTGTGTTCTGATTAAGTTATTTAATGTTATATGATACTCATCGTAGCTGGTGTGCAAATGTTACTTATAAGGGAATGTTACCAACAACAGCAAATTTGGAAATCACCAGTGTATTGCCAGAATGAAAGATAAGCTATATTACACTCATACAATAAACAGAGTTGGATATGTCTTTCTTTGTATAGACCTGCAGATTAGTTAAAGAATACTTGATAAAAAGTCTATTACAACAATCATCACTTTGCAGAGATATTTGCTTTTTTTTTTTTTTTTTCTGTGCTTGACAAACCTTAAAGGGACACTATAGTCACCCATAAACTGCACTGATTACTTTTCAGGACTTAGACTATCTCTAGTGACTGTCTATTAAACAGTAACTAGAGGAGCTTCTTGGATTGTAACGGACTCCGTTAAAAAACGCTGGACATCCTCTATGCATGAGGGCATTCAGCGTCCGTGAAAACCCACTGGGTGCGGGTATCCTGTCTTAGGTGGTGTGTGAGAAGCCCTCTTTTCTCTTGTTCCTGCCAGCCCTCACACTACAGTGGAAATTGTCCTGTAACACTGAAGTATGATTTGTAGTAAAGTTGGTACTCCTCCACTACCACCACCATACCCACGCACCAAGGGCTGCCACCACTGTGCTTTCAAGTACAGAAAGGCATACTGGCCAGTAGAAGGACTCAATAAATCTGTGCAATCAGGTGGTTGCTTTTGTGAACTCCAACAAGAGTGGACATGTGGAAACTAACCTGTCCTCAACATCCCCCTCTGCTCTGCCCAAACGTGATAGACGTGGAGTAGGTACTGCTCTGTTGCTCCCCTATTGTTAAATAACTGCCATTGTAGTGATTTATGTTTGTGTTGAAAAATCTGTTGCTGCTTGGTGGATTTACTACTACTGTAATGCTATTTTGGTTGACTACACTGCACACAGTGCATCTCAGCGCACTGTGCTTCAATACTTGCACAACAATCAGTCAAGAAAGAAAAAAGGCTTTGCAGACAGTATCATCTTCTTCAGTGATGCTGTACCTTGCCTACAACACTACAACTGACTCACTCTGTGTAGGCAGTCTTCAATTGTGCAGTAAGCTGCAGACACACACACTGTCTATATTACTGATGAAAGAAGGTTACAATTTCCAAAGCACAAGCAGTGACACAGAAGCGCATTGAAAATAAATAATCTACCGTATATACTAGAGTATAAGTCGACCCGAATATAAGTCGAGACCCCTAATTTTACCCCCAAAAACTGGGAAAACTTATTGACTCGAGTATAAGACTAGGGTGGGAAATGCAGCAGTAGGTAAATTTCTAAATAAAATTAGATCCCCCAAAAATTATATTAATTGAATATTTATTTACAATTGTATATAATGAATGCAGTGTGTGTATATAATGTAGTGTGTTTGTATGAATGCAGTGTGTGTATGTGGTGCAGAGCCTTGGTGGGGGGTGGGCATTTTTATAATTTTTTAAAAATATTATTAGTATTTTTTTTTAAAATTTATATTATTAATATTTTTTATTTTAATATTTAATTTTTTATTTATATATTTTTTTCGTCCCCCCTCCCTGCTTGTTAGCTGGCCAGGGAGGGGGGCTCTTATTCCCTGGTGGTCCAATGGATTGGCTGTGTAGGAGGGGGGCTGGCAGAGAGCTGTAAGTTACCTTTCCTGCAGCTCCTGTCAGCTCCCTTCTCCTCCACTGTAAGTCTCGCGGTGTGACTGCCGCGCGGAGCGTTGCCCCCAACAGGACCACCGGGCTTGTAATGAGCCCGGCGGTCCTTGTCTGTATTATGGCAATGTAAGTTGCCATAATACAGACATTGACTCGAGTATAAGTCGAGTGGGGGTTTTTCAGCACAAAAAATGTGCTGAAAAACTCGACTTATACTAGAGTATATACGGTATCTCTGAAAAGAAATAGAAAAAAAAAACACCACCTGCACCTGTAGAAGGCTCAACCAGGCATGGCAAAACCACTATAATGAAACGCATTTGAAAACATTACAACCACCAAAAATAGCACCAACACCGCATTTTAGCTCAAAGAGTCAAGAAAAGACATGCCACAGTCAGCACAGGCATGGTTCGGTAAACTGCAGCCACACACTGTGTATGTTACTGAAGCTTGCAATTTATGTTACAATGTATGTTACTGAAGATTGCAAGCACAGACAATGGCAAAGAAGCATACTGCAAATGAAATCCATCTTACTAGAAATAAAATAAAAAATAAATCACAATTCAGTGAAACAATTCTAAATCACTGAATCAAAGTGGGTGTAAAGCATTGGCAGTAGAAGCTAGACAAGAGAATTTCCCTGCCCACCTCCCCCCATTTTTTTATTCACCAGATAATGACAGGTTCGACCGTACCTGTCCAACCTGTCTCTGCTGACTGTCACTCACCTCATCATCCTCCTTGCTCTGCCTGTTGGTGGTGACAGTAGAAGAAGAGGAAGTAGCACTGGTGGTAAGTTTTGACAACTGTACAGGAACACCGCACCAGTGTGGAGCTGCTGCCTGCCATAGATCTTTCTTGTTCTTCTTCCCACAGGAATACAAACTTGTGGTACCTTTGGAGTGTTGCTTCACAATGATACTAGGGAGATGACCCTGCAGTCACAGGCTCCTCACTACCTTGTTGCACTATTTGCACTTTGCAAATCAGTTTTCTGGGAGGCACTCAAAGTGATCTCACAATTTTGCTTTGGCATGAAACATTACTCTCAGCACTGTGCCTTGTGGGTGTTGAAGTTGCGTGTGGGTTTGCATCGGTGGCAGAGGAAGCTGTTGCAACACCCAGCCTGTTCACTAGGACTTCAATAATGATAATGGAAATAGTGATGGTGATGACAGTGGGTGAGCTACTTGTGCCAACTGTAGCAGGTGCAACTGATGTCAAAGCTGTCTCCATTGGACTAGATCAGGGGTTCCAAATTAATTTTTCCCATGGAACCCTTTGAAATAATGCTCTTACATGGAACCCCACAAATTTTTGGCACCGTAGTGCAGATAAAAAACATATAATAGTACTTAGGAGCAGGTGTGCTTCTGTGTGTACATTTGGTGTTTGTATATAATGTTAGCGTTTTGATACAGGGATGTGTTTGTATGTAATGTTTGCATTTTTGTGTAGGGGTGTGTTTGTATGTAATGTTGATATTTGCAGGAGTGTGTTTGCATGTTGTGTTGTATGCACATATACGTGTTTGATTGCTGGGATGTATGCACATATGATTAGTGTACATATGCCATGTACATACATACACAAACAAATTAACACACAAACACACAAATAAAAACATTGACACATACACACACACTCATATACACACAGACACAGATACATACCTTGACACACAGATACACACTGGTACATACACACACACACACACACTCATATACACATACTCTTTGACAGACACACATACAAACACATATACACTGTATTTAAGTTTTAACCCTTTCCTTTCAGTCACTGACAAGCACACATACATTCTCACTGACAAACACACATACAGACTCACACACTCACTTACAAGCACACATTCACTCTGTGACAAACACACATACACACACTCTCTGACAAATACACATACAAACTCCTTTACAGACACACACACTATATGTTTTTTCTTTTAAATTTCACTCCACCCAGCCTCCCTACCTTTGCAAGTTCTTGCATGGAGTCTCTATTTCCTTGGAGTCCAGTAGGGCTGCTGGGCTGAGTGACTGGCGTGCGGCTCCTGGGGTCCAATGGGGCTGCTGGGCTGAGCGTCTGGCGTGCGGTCCCTAGGGTCTAGTGGGCCTGAGCGTCTGGCATGCGGGTGTACAGTGCAGGCGGCGAGGGAGCAATGATCTTCCTGCTCAGCTCCCTCACGTGCCTCTTAGTGATGTTGGGGCCAGAGTGATGTCATATTCCGTCTCCGGAATGTGCATGAGGGAGCTGAGCAGGGGAGAGTGCTCCCTCGACGCCCAACTCAATTATCAGCTGCACCCGACCGGGACAAATTGCGGCGGCCAATTTGTTTGCCGAAATTAGGGAGGAACCCCATTCGTGCTCTCGCAGAACTCCAATTGGGAAACGCTGGATTAGGTGATTCTAAAAAAGGTAGTGCATACTGGAAATATACTGGGCTTCTGCAGGTCTTC
The DNA here is from genome assembly GCA_933207985.1 of Pelobates cultripes. NCBI lineage: Eukaryota > Metazoa > Chordata > Amphibia > Anura > Pelobatidae > Pelobates > Pelobates cultripes. The sequence goes on from OW240912.1 coordinate 289,931,717, forward strand.
ACCATACTCTCTTTTTCTGATTCTTCTGACTCATCATAGTCAAGTTGTTCCTGTGCCAGAGGTAAAAGTTCTTTGTTTGAATTGGTGGGGTAAACCAAACTTTTTTTTTTTAAATTTATTTTTGCCTCACTCCACTCGGGAGTATGCAACAGATAATATTCCTGGAACAAAGTTATACCATAAAACAAGCATGACATTTAGACAATGTGTATCAGTATGGAGCGGGGGGAGGATTTTTATATATTTATGGGCATGCTGGCCTAACAGGTTGCATCCATTGTAGTGTAGAACCTTTCTCAAGGTACAGATTAGCATAACATATCTATGGCATATGTGTATCGTGCTATAAAGAGTGGGGAGGGTGGGTTGGGGGACTTCTCAAATAATGTGCACCCTCTGTGTAGGTTTGTCAGGATAGCGTCTAGGTCGGGGTGTATCAGCTCCCCGTTGAGGTAACAGCTACATTACAGAGGGGAGAAGGATAGTTAGGTATAAGTGGGAGCGCAGCAGCGGGTCATAATAATAACCATCAAAAATAATGTAAGAGAGTTATAATACTGTTAGTACGCAGTTTGTCTGTATGATCTTGCTGTCCTTCTGGCTTGTTGGTCGCTGCAGGCGAACTGTGTCATGGGCCAGTCAGGCGGGCAGGCGGGCATCCTGTGGTTGACCGTGGCGTGAAGGTCAGGATCTTAGACGGGTCCAAGTTTCGGAGGCGGGAGGTTGAGTCTTGTTCGGGTAGCAGCTTCAGGCTGTGCATGTTGGCCTCTTGTTCCAGAGGGTTCTGTAGGTGCCTCCCTGGTGAGTGAGTATGAGTTGTCTGGGGTTTCCCCAGCGGTAAGGCACGTCCTGGGCTCTTAGGATTTGGAGCAGAGATGAGCCTTTGAATTGGATTGGGGTTTTTCCTCTCGCTGCTGATATTAGGGCTTTGTCGTGCATTGTTTGGAAGCAGAGAATAAGATCCACCGTGGCCGTGGTAGGGGCATTTTTCGGCATTGGTAGCCTGAACATGCCATCCAGTTTTAGTGCCTTTGCTTGTTTGGCCGGTAGCAGGGTTGAGATGAGACGCCTTATGTAGTGCGGCGTTTCCTCTGTACTCACTGTGTCAGGAATGCCCCTCAGTTTAAGGTTGTACCATCGCCTCTGTTCTTCCAGGGTGTCAACTCTATTTTAATTAGTCTGGAATCCTGGTTGCTAGATGTGGCCTCTAGGGCTGTAAATCGGGTAAGTGCACAAGCTACTGTCTCTTTAAATTGTGAGATGTCGGCTGCTATATTGGAGCGCAGCTCCTCCAGCATGGATTTCAGCATATTTTTAGTGAACGGTTCTTGGCCAGCAGGTGGTGTAGTTTGTACCTTTGGTACAGCTCCCAGCATGGCTCCTCCGTCCATATCAGCGTGGAAGTCCTCAAAGGAGTAAGAAGATGCTTCATCCTGCGGTGCCATATTGGGCTATGCGGTTTGCTGAGCGCGCCACAGGAGATCGCCGATATCTCGGCTGCTGGGCGCCCAGTCCGCCTTGGTTTTCTTTGGTTTTTGGCCCATGTTCTTGCGACCAGCTGCAGGGTAGGTGACAGCCTGTGTGCTCCGGTTTTCGGCCGTTAAATTAGCCATTTGGCCCACTTAGTGTCGGAACTCGCGGGAGATGCGTCTGGCCGGGTCCGCTGCTGTCTCCACCCCAAACCGAATTCTTATCACTGGATTTATTACCACCAGCAACACCAGATATTGGGGGTACTACTTGTGTAATTTGCACAAGTAAAAAGTGGTTCTCATGAACCCATAATGTAGACTCTGCTGCGCTCTCTGTAAGTTGCTTCTCATAGGGGCTTCAAAAAAGTATAACACTTTCAATTGTCTGTGGTAGAAGGAACTGTATTGCCAGTGCAGCACAATTTATTGCTGCATGAAAAGGATGGGAAAAATCTATTGCCTTCTGTGTGTTGTATGAGATATAACAAACCTGCTGTTAATTCCACTGTCTTAAGCCTGAATGTTACTAATAGTGTTGGTGGAGGTAGCAGTGGTGTCAGCAGTCCATGTGGTTGTTATACTGCTTAGAGTAACATTTAATGTAACACTATAGTGCTAGAAATAGACATGTAGATAGTGACTATTTTGTGTGCACCCTCTACCATGCCATGTGCCCTTCCTCTCCATAACTTTGTTACTTTGCATCGAACATGGGGGTGTAAGGGACACTCCATACACATAAATCATTTCAGCTGAAATGGTTTGTGTCCTGGGCCTGCCACATTTGTGACAGTTTACATAAGTTCTGATTCCATGGGGAAAAAAGGGGAAGGCTTGCAAAAGCTGAAGACAAGATCTGCAGCTTTGTAAGCTGTTTAGATATATCCCAAAGAGAAAAAAAAATTTGTTGGAGGTATATCTACTAAATTGTAAAAAAAAAAAATCTATGGAATTTTTCTTTAATTATAAAACACAATATTCACATACTGCATGGTATTGATAAAACGTGATCAGTAAAATATGAAGTTGCTAAATAGATATTGTAACAGAATGGAGCATTAAAGAATTTGCCATTTGGGCCAGAGTACAAATTATATCATATTAGAGCAGCAAAAAACATGCACGCTTTAGAGCTCAGAATTTCCCAATCATATTTCAGTGTTAAAGATCCAGATGTTTGTAGCCAACATCGCAGATCCTTAGAATGCAGTAGATGGCCAGAGAATCATGGGAATTCTAGTTCAAGATCAAGGTGGCCAGAGTTTGAGGTGCCTGCTATGGAGTCTAGCAAGAAGTCAGGAAAGTAGATTAAACATCTTCTCTGTGCTTTCTTAAAAAGTGATCTTGTTATAATTATTTATCCCTTAAAATGTTATATAATTTAAATATTTGGATGCGGTTGTTAATTACTTATAAATAATATCACACTGTGTTAACCCAGTCCATTCAGGTACTTTTTAGGCCTTAAAATAAGATACTGTTTTCTCTTTTGATGTTCCTGCTAACTCCCTCATCAAAATTAACAGCAACATTTATTTAGTCCACGGTGCTTCCACTTATAAAATCTGGTTCACAGACTTTAAAAAGTAATTGAAATGCTTTTCACTGAGCTTTTTTCAAGAATAAGATTATTGTGTGAACAGATTAGCAACTTTCCAACCTTTCTTTGGTCTGTTTAATGCTTCTCTGCACCTAATCAATCTCAACGATAAGCAATAGTTTTTCATTTCGTTCCTTTGCACTTGGTCAGCATTTTCCTTTTACAATACCTCCATTTGGCACCTCTATTGTTGGTCACCAAATATGAACGTTTAAGGATTAAGAGCCTTTTCAGACCACCCAATTCGAAAGAAATCTTGAGCATGACTTGTTACATTCTTCTGCAATCTGGAGGAAAGTTGCCTAATGTCATCACAAAGAGCCTGACATCTGTAGGTGGGACTTGAACACAAGATTCTGTCACAAGGAGAGATATATGAAACGATTCAAAAGATTTTGGTTGTGAAAGAAAATTAAAGATATCTCTATTTCTTTTTGCCAGGGGAACTGTCAACTAAAGTATTCACAGATTGATGGTTTGGTTTTAGTTGAAAGTAATTTTATTTCATCTTAGCTTCCTATATTTCTTTAATAAAAAAAGAACCCACTCAGTAGTGATATCTTTTTAGCTAAACGTTACACTTTTTTCTGTTGAATTATGCATGTTATTTAATCAACATCCACACAAAAACTCTTGTCCTTTTATCTAGCCATGCCATTCTTTTTTTTGGTTTGAGGTTATGGTAACTAAACTTTGGGCATGAGGAAGTATTTTGTTCCAGTGCTACCGGACCTTTGGGCCCTATTGTTACTAGGTCTATTTATATATCAGTCGGTTTGTCTGTCTATTATTGTTGTAAAAAAAAACAACGAACAAACATTATGGGCTAGTCATCTACACATTTTTGTTTTCCACCCAACCCCATTCCACATGGTGTGGAAGAATAATGGACTCATTGCAACAACAGGGGACCTACAGTTTGTTGTTTATATTATTTATAAGGAAGACCAATCACAGCACTCTGTTTGGGGAGATCCATAGGGATCCTTGTTTATATATTTTATATTAATGTATTTTGATGTGTTTATTGCAGTTGTGTATATTGTATTTCAGTGCCCCAGCTCATGCTTTGTTCCTATCATCTGAAGCACTGACATGGTTTAAAACTAGATAGTGTGAGAGTGATTATTGCATAGGAAGGGTTTTGACTTCTATTAGCTGAGGCTCTCAATGTTCAATGAGTTAATGGAACACTTCTAGCACCATGACCACTGGCACACTCCCACAATAAATAGTCAAAACATTTAAGAATGCTCTTAACTAAGCTGGCTCAGTAGAGCTAAAGGGATCTATTTTCTGTGGCTTCTGACTCCACGAGAGGTAGCAATGTGCACCTGGCAGACCTAGGTTAGTAGTCAAACCATTCTTAAACACTTACTGTGGGAGGCTCCATAATCACTATAGTGGGCTGTAGTGGTCATGGTGCTTGGGCTTTTCCTTTTATTGCATATCCTTTGATTTTGGTTCTTGTGAGTTGTATTTAACACGCAGCAGAACTGTCACTGGTAGAAAGCCACACATTAGTGTGTAACTACTACAACTCTTCCGTGCTAAAATTATTACACTCGATATGGCTAGATCTACTCAAATCTAACCCACACGATAGATGGACCATTTGTTTGCCTATTTGTCCCTCTTTCATATAGCTTCCTCCATATATATATATATATATATATATATATATATATATATACATATTCTCTCTGATCGCTAGACTGCAGGTTAATCAGTTTTTAATACTATTTGTAATAATTATTTGTTTTGACTGCAGTTAACTTACATTACTAGTACTCCACAGGTTAATTTATTCAAGTGATGTCATCCCAGCCCCCTGCACGAATTGGCTGTATTAACAGCCAGTCCTTGCAGAGAGCAGGATATTTAAACGTCCGGTATTTTCAGTATCATTTCCCCTGGAAGAGCCAGCACTTGGCGAAACGTGCGTCGGGATTTAGCTAGTGGGGGTTAGGCATTTAAATTACAGTGGATGCAGCATTTTTCTTTATAGACTCAGACAAGCCACCTTGCTACGATCTTAAGATTAGATCGATTTTGATTTAAAATTTTAACTTGCACATTTCTTTTTAGTGTTGCTGGGGGGCTGTGGGATTAGGGCTTGCTTTATTTTTAAGTGATATTTAGGAGAACGTGGAAGGTGGTTCTAAGATATAGCTTGTTTGGACCTGATACTAGTCCTCCCTTTGCTCCTATCCTCCCTTGTTAACCCGTTATTTGTCTTTTTAGACAGGTTTCACCTAACCATTTTAGGTTTCCATTTCCTCCCCCCTTATTGTTTCTAGCAACATTTTTGATCTTACGTATGTACTCACATAAGCAAGCACTGTTTAGGATTGTTATTATTGAACCTTCCTACATATTTGTTGGGATTTTAGATGAATCCATTAAAAGTTAATTTTTATTATCCATGCATTGCTACCCTCTCTCCAGAGGGTAGACTCATGAGGGCTATACTGTCTTTACTTCTGTGTCTCCCCTTGGTTTTCCAGTCCACCTTTTTCATTCATCATTTTCCATCTCCATGAGCAACCTGACACATCTTCCTTGCTTTAATATAATTTCAATTAGTCCCCTATTCTCAAGCTATACTGCCTCCCTTGGTAAACTCATTAGCTCATTCAGCTTCCAATATCATTTCTATGTGGATGACACGCAAATCTACTTGTCCTTAGCTGATTTCTGACCACCCCTCTTGACTTGTGTCTCTGACTGCATCTCTGCTCTTTCCAACCTGATGGCTGCTTATTTCCTTAAACTTAACCAACTTCTGGACTTCCATCCTTCAAGTGTTGCTACTCCCTTATCTGTTTCCCTCCAAGTCAGTGGCACTACTATTGGCTCTACATCGCAGACTTGCTCTCTTCGGCTACAACCTCTCCTTCACCCATCATGTCTAGTCAATTGTCAAATCCTGATGCTTTCATCTCAAAAACATAGTGAGCAACCGCCCCTATTTTACGCCTGATCCATGCCGCTGCCTTGACTACTGCAATCCGCTTCTCAGTGGTCTTAAGTGTTCCCAACTTGCTCCATTAGTCTATAATAAATGCAGTGGCGAGGCTCCTCTTCCTGTTCGCCCGCACGCGCAATTTGAGATCCTACTTGCTTACAAATCTCTACACAATGCTGCTCCAACCTACCTATCCTCACTAATACACAAATATGTCCCATCTAGGTCATTGCGCTCTGCAGAAGCCCTACGTCTATCCTCTGTACGTACTCCTACCCCTGATGCTCGCCTTAAAGACTTCTGTAGGGCTGCACCATTCCTTTGGAACACTCTTCCCCTCTCTGTTAGACTTTCACCCAGTCTCCACTCCTTCTAAAAATCTTTGAAAACACACTTCTTCAGGAAAGCATATCAGTTAAACTGTCAATAACTTTCCCTCCACGCACCTGATTCCTCTCCTGCAACTGTCGTTAAAACAAAAAACTAAGCCCTCAGTGAATACTATTCTAGCCACCTACTTTTCTACCCTACCCATACCTTTTGTGTCACTATACCCCACTCCCTCTAGCATGTAAACTCATTAAACATGGTCCTCAATCCCTCTGTTCCTGTGTGTACAACTCGTCTGGTTACAAATACGTGTCTGGTAGTCCACTCATTGTACAACACTGTGGAATTTGTTGGCGCTTTATAAATAATAATAATAGCTGCCCAGACTACAGCTGTTAAATACATTGGTAATAAATAAATGTCTGGTCAGTCTGCAATGTGTTTTAATGTGAAAAGATAAATCTACCCTAAAGACTTACTAAAAGATCTAAATATATGTATCACATGTTTGCATAGTCATAAGTTCTCAAATCCATATTTATTCTTGTCATGGTGTCCAATAAATCAACATTTTAAAATACTGGAGCCTTTATTATTGCTTTAACCTTCTTTACTGGACCTCCAGACAGCAAAAAGACAGTTAACATAACAGTAACAAAAAAACCAACCTGAAACAAAACCCATGACTTGGCATATGCTCAATACTGCTTAAAGAAACCAAACTTAACAACAGAGTGGATAATTGTCCGGTCGGTTTCAAAAGAAGGTGAGGGCAGACTAAAATTCGAAAATTTGAAAAAAAGACGTTGGTTTGGCAAGTCAGATACCACAAAGGAGACTACAGACCAAAGGATTACGACCAACATTGGAATCTCAATTGGAACATGCACCTCGGAAATAGTCTAACAGTAGATGTTTATTGTGTGGTAGGATTCGATTTTGGGGGAAAAAAGGAAGACAGTAAACTGGGAATAGTTCTAATAGGTGCAGTAAAGGCATACATTATTTTTGAGACATCAGCTACTCCTCCGTTGGATTTTCTGATACCTGAGGCCCAGGAGTCCACTATAAATTGCAAGCCTTAGTCAATAGACCAGGATCACCTGAAACTGTCCAAGCCAAGTTGGAGGCTATTTTAAAGAGTGAAAGCTTCCCTCGTGATTTGAAAGGATGACTTAAGTCTGTGGTAGCAGGTTGAAGTACCACATATGGACTTAACCTAGGGGTTATCAGCAGAATGGAGATCCTGTGAGATTTAAGAAAGTGGAGGGTGCCAGAATCATGGAGAATAGATAACATGAAAACTCCTGTTAATGGCCAAATCCACAGAAATGTATGGACTGATAGTGAGGGAGAAACTGGAAGCAGCTGAAGAAATGTTTGTTCCGTTTGAGTGTTTTAACTTAATGCAAAGGGTCCAGAGGCAAGGGGCTCTGAATCTGATTCAGTAATTGAAAGATCTTGGGATTCAGCCTCCAAACACTGGGATCAGTCCAGCAATGTGAGAACCAGTAAGATTATTGTAAGATTATCTAAACCTGGAAGGTATTTTGCACAGATGGCCTTTCATGAAATGTGTCAAGAGATTGGACTTTCAGCATCCAAAATAGCTGGTATATGTGATTGACCGCCTGGCACCCCGATCGGGTACCCCCGTCAATCGCTGCTTCTTAGTACTAACGAGTACCATAAGCACTGCGCTGAAACACCATAACCACTGCAAACCCCACGAACCACCGCAGCTTGGTTGGGATCTCGCATCTCCTACCCACCCTGGACCTATGACCAGGATCCAGCTTCCAGTGGGTAGACCTCTCTTAGTCCAGAGAGTGTAGCAGGAACAAGCTCTTACAAGAGCTTAGTGATTATACTCAGGGGAATATAGTGATTATAGCAATCCCCCAAAGTGTAGTTGTCCAATCCCACAAACATGAGCCGAAACTTCATGAAGGTGCGAAATGATCTGTGCTTTAATGGTTCAGGTTGGCTTTTATACAATTCTCCAGGCCAGAGGAACACCTCCTGGACCTGATGGGGCACAGGAACACAAAGGACATAAACCAATCAGAACAAACATACAGTCTGTGACACGCCCATGTACAGCACACAATCCCTCCCCTCTGCTTGGGAGATAATTGAGTAAGTCCTGTAAGTAACTCCATTATCTCTCGGCAGAAAAAACACATTTTCACATAGTTCAGAAATCATAACATTCCCCAAGATCTGAGCAGGGGTTCAAAAGTTTCATGGAAGTCTCTTTTTGACCGGCTGCAAGCATGGCTTCATGCCCCAAACAGTTCCAGGGAATTATGGCCAGCGGTCGGTCTCTCTTTGTGAAGTACAAAAGTACTTGAATTACATGAATGGAGCCTTTTTAAAGCGTATTGGGCAAGGTATATTGAAGGGCCCATAGTCACAGGGTAGGAGGCAAGCAAACAGGCCCCTCCAAAACTCGTGGCAAACTCACAGAAAAAGGGGAGTTTGTCACAGTATAACATACTGTCGAGTTATTGTCCATGCAGAGTGGAATTGAAGGTATTCCTTGCAAAACTCCAAATGGGTAAAGATCGCACAATCCGTTCATTACCTTACCTAGTTTTGCATCATCAGCAAACAATGACACAACTTTAAATGTTTATTTCAAGATAATTATAAATAGGTTGAATACACGTGGTCTTAGAACAGACCGCTGACCACTTTTGTCCAGCTTGAAAATGTATAATTAATACATTTTCTCTCTCTATTCTTTCTTTAAACCTGTGTTCTACCCAAGAACAAGAATTTTAAGCTATGACAATGTATTTTCATGTGAACAGGAACCTATTAAGTGCAACTGTACAAAATGCCTTGACAAAATCCAAGTATAACTGCAGGTCACGGGGATCACCCAAGATCCCAGTTGGGGCTTCCGACATATGGAGGTGGCAGACAGCGGAGGAGTCAGCATTTATGGAGATGGCAGATTGGAGATCATCCAGAAATATAAAAAAATGGGGTTCACCCAGCAAGGTACAGTCTATAGTTCATAGCTGGCCATGAACAATTGGAGTCAAGCGTTCAGCAAACAGCAGAGGAAAAATACCAGCATCTTTAAATGATAATGGGTCATCCAAACACAAGCTATCCTCTGTGAAAGTTCTATAAAAGTACAGGCAGACAGGAAAAAGTAGGCCACTCAATTACCTGTAGGGGGTCACACAACAGGCAGCAGAACATTATGGGGAACAATAGCAGGCAGAAGTAACAATAAGAGTACCTCCAAATAAGAATCAAGGTGGGGGGGGCACCCCAGTTGCAAAAAAGAAATAGTGCTGAAGAACTAAGAGGCAGATTGACAGTCATTTTGGAGCAGAACTCACCTGAAACTGACAGGGTCCCTTCACATTGTTACCTGTTCATGGAACTGCAGCCAGAGAACAGTGCAAAAAGACAGGAAGCTGAGAAGGTGGCTAGGAAGTGCCCAGACGCGATCTTGCATGAAACAAGATGGTCACTGAGATTTGCGATATGGGGGCAAGCAAATCCTAGCAGCCACGAGTGTCCTAAGGAGAAGAGGAATGAGGAAGAAAAATCTATCAAGCAGGGATGGTTGGAAACGGGAGAAAGAAAAGGAATGGAACAAAATGGAAAAAAAGGCAATAGGCTGCACACAGGGCAGCCGCAAAGAAAGGGGACGTAGAAGGTGCTATGAATGCATTTTGTTTCACCTGCTTATTTCTGATTAGTTGTGTTTGTTATTGTTATGCTAACTGTTTCTTTGCTGGTGAGAGGTTCAGTAAAGACATCTTATTACAAATATGAAGGCTTTTTGTCTTCTTATAAAATACCAAACTTTTTCTTGAATAACTTGCAACTGCTGCAAATCCCAAGATAATGAATACTTAAACAAGGAAGTGACTCAGTACCATTTTATTGGCATTGCAGAGGTTTATAGAAGCTATTGTTAAGCTATCCTCTTCCATTAAAAGCTTTTCTGTCCCCAAACCATGAATAACTGCAGAGGGAAATAGTATAATGCCTTTGATAAATTCCTCCCCCTCTGTCCCCACTTTAACCCTGTAATTAGCATAGTAAAACTAGGTTTATTAATCAGATGATCTCATGGAGACCATCTGATTGACACAGTGTGTCCTTTTGCAGCACATGCGCACTTGCCTATCCATGCTTTCCAATTGAAAAGCATGTAAGTGTCTGAGATCAACAATCTTGATGATCTCAGCCAAGGAGGCGGGTTGGCAGTGCGTAGACCGGCGATACAAAGGAGAAGAGGTAAGTGAAATGGCTTTTTTTACCCCTCCCTATAGCAGGTGCCATGGACCTAAATGACCACCAGGGCACTATAATATTAGAAATACACATTTGTATTCCTAACTCCATTGTGTTCCTTTAAATTAGAGAAATGACTCCAGGCAATGCTACACATATGTTATACATCTTTACATTGTACTATAATACATAGAATTGTATGTTGTATTATTAGTAATGCTCTATGTTGCATTTACATCTATGTAGCATCGCAAATTAAATACATTAATTTATTACCTTTCGCAAAAAAGTAACGAAAAGGTCTTTGTACACTAAGGGAAAGTACATTTTGTATACGTGGCTTCAAAAGTTACAAAATGGAGAGGAAAAATTGATTATATGTGTAAATGTTAAATTATTTGGCCTTACATATCTATGTTAAAGACGGTAATTTGTGTTCTAGCACACAGTAATCCTTTTGCTCTTGCGTAGGAACAGTAGATTTTCTTTTTGTTTACTTTTCTTTACGTAGCTATACATTCCATTCATAAATGTATTGTCAACGTCAAGCCATTGATAATCAAAATAGTGAATTTTTGCCTGACTGCGTTTTCTATTCAGTCTAACCAGATCACATTAAGTGCAGACAGGCATTAGGGATTAATGATATATACATACTTTATGTCATAACACTTTTTGAAGTCCAAGATACTTTTCATGTTTGGCTTATCAGAATATGAGAAGGATATCTGAAATACAATTTTAATATGTTTTAATATGAGTCAAAGAACTCCAAAGGCCTAATCACATCTATATCTTTCTTGTAAAATGAATTCCTCTTTTACCCTCAGGTATTGTTTTTAATACCAGAACATTTGTGATAGGTACACGTATAAATTACATTTTGAAGAGTGAAACATAATCTTTTTTTTTTTTTTTTCAGTTGAAGAATTCTAGTTCCCTGTGGATATATTGTAATCCTGCACTTTATTTTAACATCTCATTCTGAAATTAAGCCTTTTTTTTTAATACCTAAGAGGTGTACTTAAAATTTTATTTTGAATATTTTTACCTTTTTTGTTTGGAATTTTATTAGAGTTAATGTGTTGATAGTATTTGCAATTTTACATTTATTTTTTTATTCAGATGTATCAAACACTGTGACTTCATCCACCAAGGAGTGTTGGTACCTGCTGATCATCAAAGGGATCCCCCAAAGCCATACACTGGGAAATGGACAGGTGTTGGAGAGATAAAAACCAGGGGAAAAGTATAGGTAGAAGGGAGAGGAAGAGAAGGTAGAAATATATTTAAATGCTTATTATAGTATTTCATTATTAGCCAGTCATATTAGAGAGACTGCCATTAAAGCTTTGTCCAAGGGGATATACTAAGCAGTTATTTCCAATCTCTGCATTATTAGGCAATAATAATGCTGATGGTAATGAGTAGTAGAGAAAGAATAGTAATAGGTCTCTTTAACCACTTAAGGACACATGACATGTGTGACATGTCATGAGTCCCTTTTATTCCAGAAGTTTGGTCCTTAAGGGGTTAAAACTTAGTATTCAAAATATTACCATGGTTTCAGTCCCATTCCATTCTAAATTTTGTGATAGTCTACAAGCACTTCTTGGCTGTCATACCTCCTCTCAGCCCACACTGCTCCAGTCCCACCGTCAATGCAGATGTCGACTCTCCTCTCCTGTGGTGTCTCGATGTTCTGCCGACATCATGGGTGTGCACAAATGCGATGACCAGCTATGGGACGTGTGCCTTCTTTGTCTTTGGGCCCCTTAAAGGGAAAGTTACCCATTTAACTTCTGGGCTAAGCATTCCATTTATCATTGTTCACAGATTACCCTAATTGGTTCTCTAGCCAATTAGCTCAAGCTAAGCCCTATTTATACCTCCCTTTGAATCACTTCCTTGCCCCGTCGTGGTCTCTGTAGCCCGAGAGTGCATTTCTTTAACTTAAACTTTTCTGGTATCTGACTTCGGCTTTGCTCCTCGTTTATCCATTCCTCTGGTATCCTTGACTCTTGGCTTTGTTTTAAGTTTATCCTTCCATCTCCAATCCTGGCCTTGACCTGTCTGTTTATTCTATACTTCTCTCTGTACTCATATATACGTTAAGTCCGGCCACTCTAAGGCACGGTAATATGTCTTTGTTTGTGTGTCTGTAAGAGCTTTTTCGTTTGGGTGTTAGGGTGATTGACTTTGACATAACTAAAATTTACATAGACTTATAATGCATCATTGCCAGTAGATTTAATTGCCTCTCTCCTGCATGTAAACCTGCAGTCCTCTATCAATCACACCTGTAACAATGCTATAAACTGGCATCTGATCCTGACTTCCTGATATTTTGCTCAGTCTTGCACCCCAATATATTGTTTGTTCTTAAGTGTTTTTATGAGGGTTTGTTTTTTTCATGAACATAGGATAAAGGTCCATTGGATAAAACACCATCACCTTGGAGTGTAGGAGATTGAATTATGTCTCTTCCTTTCAGATATTTTTCTTAGTGATTACTAAACCATACAGAGATACAAGTTTGTTAAATTTGTCCTGCTTTGAATTCTCTTCCTCTGTACCTGTGGTTCACTGCCCTCCATAGTGCTCTATTAACAAAAGCACACAAACTGAACGTGGCTTTGTGCTAAAACAGTATTCATTGGAAATTGTTATCAAGGAACCTGTAATTTGAGTTTATTTTCATTTATATATTTTTGATTTCTTTGGCTGTCTACTCCCTGGGAGTGAGTGCACAGAGACCCTCATACTTTATTTCTGGTAACCTCTCAATTGAAACATAATGCACTACCTGTTGAGTAAAAGAAGTAGCTGAATAGGAAGCATTGAATTTCAACTTTGGCATTTAAGCTCTTTTTTGATGTAAGTATCATTATTTTCTTCTTTCTTTCAGGGAGAATTTTAAACCGTTTCTCCAAAGATATTGGACATTTGGATGACTTGCTTCCTTTTACATTTTTGGATTTTATGCAGGTAATATTTATTATATTTATATGTGTATTATCGTACATGCATATTTGCGCACTTGCATCCAGAGCAGCGTTTCCTAAACCAGTCCTAAAGGCACATCAAAAATACAGGATCTAGACATTTTGTAATTCAGATACTGTTTGAATAGTAACAAAACCTGGATTGGTGGTGTTTATTGAATACGGAGTTGAGAACCACTGATCTAAAAATAGAAAATGTATACTGGTTTCACAATGTAAGAGAGGAGAGAAAAGTACATACATTTTAAGATTGACAGGTTGACAAACAAATCCTTTATGCCTCTTATCTTATTAAATGTTACCTCTGATAAATTAATAAGACCAATAAAATAATGGCACATTCAAATGTAAGTACCTCCTCACTAGTAATGCTGTTAGGCTTGGATGTGCTAAAATATGCAATCCTAGAATGTTGAACGGGCCAGTAATAAAGTTCTTATGTAAGGACACCATAACACAAAGCATTTGTGAAAACAGTTTTTAATGGAAAAAGCCATTTCTGTTGGAGCCAGAAGCTTAGAGACTGGTGATGACATGATCATGAGTGGGTGTTATTTATCCTGAGAGTGCGGTACAAAGGGAGTGTTAGGTTATGCAAGTTGTGTATATTGGATTGTCCGTTTTTAAAAATGTTTTATGGAAGGTTCATACTAAAAAAAAAATTGGTAAGAGGAATGTTGCGGGCAGGATTGGCAGTGATATCTATAATTGCAGTCTTTTATATTTATTTATTTATTTTGCTCTGGTATCCTTCATCTCTTATGTTATCTGGTCTTTCTTTTGGTATGTATTCAGACTGTTCTTGAACACCTGATTATTTTTTTTCTGCCTCTTTCTTTGGATTTGTTTTGTGTTCATAGTATATATGTTATGGCTTTGATTTATGTATACTCTTGTTTATTTATCCAGTCGGCAACAGGCAAATATGTGTAGATTAATTTATGGATAAAGATTTATCTAATAAAATGTTGTTACTTTTTATGGGATGCGCGTCTGATTCATACTCTACAAATTATATTTACAGACTCTCTTGAGAATATAGGCGTTGGGTGAGCACCCCGTCTCTTTATTATTTTGTTTTCCATTGTTTTCCGTTTTACTTATAGTGTGCTATAGAGTACCTATTAATTATCCTTCTTTACATGTACGTGTGATCCCCAGAGATGATTTATCTTTTGTATCAACATAGTAGTCTACTGATTGACAGATAACATGGACCTTGGTTTAATAAACTTTTCAAATGATTCAGTAGTGTTAGAAAAACTTTTCAAATTATTTATCCACATAAATTCCCATGGAGTTTATTTCTTAACTGGGACATATGCAAATGCTTCATAAGTCTTCCAGTGCTTGTGAAAAAAAAGTTATATGTGAATGAAAATAGTCCTTATTATTAATCTTAAGGATACATTTTAAACAAAAAAAAGACATTAAAGTTTTAACACAAATGATAGTTTTAATCACGTTTAACTGCTGACTGCCAGGTTTTAAGAATTTTCAAATAGTTCTTACTTTTAAAAAAAATTTAAAAAAATGTATTGATCTATATTGGGGTTTTTATTGTATAATTACAACTGTGCACTCCAGTGAGAAATTGGGCAACTCCTGAAAAACATGCTCGCAAGCTTGATACACACTGAACTGACATATGTTTGATTATCATATTTTATAGATAAGCAAGTGTTTCGTTTCTAAAGGAGAGAGTACAAAGAGAAAAAATAAGCAGAAAAAAATGTGTGATTAGTAAAAAAGCAAAAGTTGAACTTGGCATTATAGTCCAATAAATGGACCCACAGAGGCTAAGTAGATGAAGCCAGACTTTGTCCAGTGATTGGGGTGTTAAAACTGAAAATATTAGAAAATTTTGTCCTTCTCATTCACTGTTGCTTAAAGTAGTAATTTCTTGGAATATAAAATTATCCCAGGATTTCTGTTGCCGGATTTGTTTGTTCACGCACATAGTTAGACACAAACATGCCCATTGGGATAAAGAACTAGCAACTCAACTGCAAACGTGCTCCCAGTTGTAAATGTTCATAAGACACATTACATTCTTACTTTTTGGCTACAGCAATCGTAAAAGGATAGGGACTTTGCGGCTTCCTAAAATCTAACATTGTCCAAACTTCTAAAAGGAATACAACTTCTTACTATGTTATAAACCTATAAATCATATTGTCCTCTTCATGATCTCTCCATTAATTAAGTGCTGGATAAGAATACGCAAGGGTTTAAGTGTACATCTACTCACAACCTGCAGTTTTTCACTTGTATGTGACGTATTCAGTCAATATATATTTAGCAAATCCACAATAATATCTCTTCATTCACAATTTATCTGAAATATATTATTACTTGTTTTGTCTCCTCTTACATTACAGATTCCATTTAATCTTTCTTAGCTTGTAAAATGCCTTAAAGCAGTATATTCTGCATTTCTGTTTTAAATCACTGGCAGTTTTCTTATATGTTTTAGCTGCTATTTATTTTTAGAACATTTAGTGTTTTTTTTTTTTACCTTACTTGCTGTCTACAAATAAAGGCTATATAAATGTGTACATTGATGCCCCAAACACACACACACACACACATATATATATATGTGTGTGTGTTGGAATATATATGTGTGTGTGTGTGTATGTATGTATATATATATATATATATATATATATATATATTCCTATAACCAAATGCTTAGCACTCCTGCCAAATACAAAAAATATTTAGAATTATAGTGTCTAGGTGCAATCCCGCGTTTATAAATAGCAAAAATAATGGCACTTCAGGTCTGAAATCCATGTAAAAAAATTGTTTATTGTATTTCCTATGGAAAAGCATTGTGAGTGGCTGAGATCACAACTTCTGATGATGTCAGCCAAGTAGCTAGATCAAGAGTAAAGCCAGCATGAGCAGACATGAACAAAGATAAGATTTTACTATATTTGAGGGGCTAGATAATGTTTTGGTTTTTAAACTATAGGGTCACGAATACATGTTTGTCTTCCTGACGCTATAGTCTTCCTTTAACTTCTCTGTCTGTAACATTAACATTACAGTGATGAACAAAGTTAACCCCTTAAGGACACATGACATGTGTGACATGTCATGATTCCCTTTTATTCCAGAAGTTTGGTCCTTAAGGGGTTAGGCATGTGGAGTGTGACGAGAAAAATGTGGAAGCTTTATGGGTAGATCTCTGCTTGGGGCAAACAAGGGAAATCAGTTATTGGTTGGGATATGTTATAAACCACCTAATATAAATATTAATGAGGAAGAACAGCTGCTAGAGCAAATTGCGGTAACACGTTAATTATTGGAGATTTTAATTACTCAGACATAAATTGGTCTAGAGTAACTAGTACTTCCGCAAGGGGACTTAAGTTTTTTTTAATGTGTTAAATGTCACCTTCATGTCACAACTGGTACAAGCACCAACTAGAAAGGATGCTTGTCTGGATCTCGTTCTAAAAAACAATGTTGATCTTTTTGACCAACATTCTAGTAGGGGAGCATTTGGGAAATTGTGATCACAATATGATCATTTTTTAAAATAAACTCTAAAAAGCAAAAGCATGTGGGGTATACTAAAACGTATAATTAAAAACCAATGTGGCTTAGTAGAGAAGTAAAACAAGAGATTAAAATGAAGAAAAGGGCATTTAAAGCCCTTATTTTAACTTTTAGACAAATCAGGGGCATCCTACATAAGATATAAGGAAGCCAATAATGTTTGCAAAAAGGCAATTAAAGTGGCTAAACTAGAAAATTAGAAATGGATAGCCAAATAATGCAAAACCAACCCCAAATTTTTTTTCAAGTACATCAATTGTAAAAAAAACAAAAAAATGAAAGTGTAGATAGACTGAAAACAGAGATGGGTCTGTTAATTAATAAAGACCAGGAAAAGGCAGAAATTTTAAATAACTATTTTTCTTCAGTATATATTATTGAGGATCCCATGGCAAGAGATATGCAAATGATTGCTGCAAAAAAACTTGCAGATAACTTGTAATTGGATGACTCGAGACAAGGTGCTATAGCAGTAAAAGAAAATAATGTAAATAAAGCTTCGGTGCTTGACGGTATTCACCCACGAGTACTTAAGGAGCTAAGTTGGGAAATAAGTGAACTTCTGTATTTAATCTTTCAAGATTCTTTTGTTTTAGGTATTGTACCGGAGGATTGGAGGAAGGCAGATGCCGTTCCTATATTTAGAAAGGGTTCACAATCCTTGCCTGGAAATTATAGACCTGTGAGCTTAACTTCTGTGACTGGGAAAATATTTGAAGTACTATTAAGGGATAATATTCAGGAATTCATTAGGAAGAACTGTGTTATTAGCAATAATCAGCATGGTTTTATGATACATAGGTCATGCTAAACTAACCTAATTGCATTCTACGAAGAAGTAAGTAGACGTATAGATCAGGGTGTTGCAGTGGATGTACCATATTTTTCGCTCCATAAGATGCACTTTTTTCCCCCTCAAAAGTGAGGGGAAATGTCTGTGCGTCTTATGGAGCGAATGTGAAGCTTTACTTACCTGTCTTGTAGCGTGGGCTGGCAGCACAGCGCGCTCCGCGGTACAGGAACTTCAAGTTCAGGTTCCGGTTTCCGGCGGGACTGAAAGGAAGTGTGCATACTGAGTGTGCACTTCCTTTCAGTCCCGCCGGAAACCGGAACCTGAACTTGAAGTTCCTGTACCGCGGAGCGCGCTGTGAAGCCGGCCCACGCTACAAGACAGGTAAGTAATTATGTGACAAGGGGAGGGGGTACTCTATGGGACAAGGAGAGGTGGGAAACTATGGGACAAGGGGAGGGGGACACTATGGGACAAGGAGAGGGTGGGACACTGTGGGACAAGGAGAGGGTGGGACACTATGGGACAAGGGGAGGGTGGGACACTATGGGACAAGGGGAGGGGGCACTATGGGACAAGGGGGGGACACTATGGGAGGGAAAGTGCACTATGGGACAAGGGACAAGGGGTTAACAATCACTATGGGACAGAGGAAAGGGGGGTTAAAATAACTATGGGACAGGGGAGGGGGGTTAAAGATCATTATGGGACAGGAGAGGGGAGTGGGTGGTAAGGAACAAAAAATTCCTTAAAAAAAAATATTCTGAACAAACTGTCCCATAGTAAGAAACACTATGGAACAGTTCAGAATATTTTTTTTTCTGGGTTTCCTCCTCTAAAAACTAGGTGCGTCTTATGGTGAGGTGCGTCTTATGGAGCGAAAAATACGGTAATCTACTTGGATTCTACCAAGGCATTTGATACGCTTCCTCACAATAGGTTAGACTTCAAACTAAAAGAAATTTGTTTAGATTAAATTTTTCAAAGATTTTTCAGATGCCTGTGAGTTACAAGCTACAATCTACAATTTCTTTTAAAGAAACAATATCATGTTGTACAGGGCCTCATTTATTTAATATTTGGACATTTGTCTTTCTCATCACTTCTGGCATCTTTTAGAATTTTTGTTTAGTTTCTAAGATACATATTAGAATGTTATTTTAACTTTTAGAAGTTTTTAGTGATTAGTTTACCTGCATACTTTAGTGTTAATTTAAAGAAAGTAATTGCTACACATATTTCTTTTCTTTTGCTCTTTCTGTGTTGCCTTGCAGCATTCTGGCAAGCCGAGAGAGATACATTGTGAAATGTCAGGGCCATGCAGAAACAGTCAGCTCTCACGGAACGATAACACAGATTAAGCAAACTCTGAATGTGTGTTGGCTTTGCAAAAGCCAGTGTTTACTGCACCTTTTGAACAAAACCAGGAGTGGTTATTTGTAAAGAAAGGAAAAGATTAGCAATAATAAGGTAAAAATAATGCTGTCTTAATATGAATAAAAGAAAAACAGTAACTCAAGATAATAATCTCCAAAGATACAAAAGATTTACGTGCCAAGAAGATTGTAAGAGATCAAAGGTATTACAATATAATGCTATTTGCCGCTGTTCTCATTCCAACTTTTATGCATACAACATATGTATCATTAACCTGTACAAGTAGATTTATAACAATTAGAATGTAAATATGTGTAGACTGTAAGCTTGCAAATGCAATCCTTCACCACACCTATTAACTCTTTTCAGCATCGCCTACAGAGAAGAGTGTTCTTTGCACACATCTGTAGGATCAAGCCTGCAGAAAGGGTTACAAGTGGTACTGTGGGTTTGGTTGTGTGTGCGTGCAGTAAATCCACTGCTAATTATGCCTTCTGAGGAGTGAAAGGTTTCAAAGGTGTTATGGTTAAAGAATCAAATAGGTGGGGATGATGTTCAATTATCGCACGTGCATTTTATTAAAGCTCATAAATCACAATGGTGATGACACTGTCTTCTCACGCTCTTGTTTTGTTAGATTTTTGCTAAAGTTATGTAAGTAGGAATTTATTTGCCTTTGTTTCCCAATAAAAAGAATATATATATAAATATAGTTTTATTTATTTACTGTCTCACAGAGTTGGTCATTTGGTTAGGTCGATGTTTACAGGGCTTTATCATTTCTTTGTTGCTCTTGTCTGGAAGTGTTAATGTGCCACTCTGTCATCACCCTTTCTGAAAATGTTGACACTCACTTAGTAAGTTGGTGTGTGGCTTAAGACACTAATAGAACATTTTGCATGTCTGGAGGTTTAGTAAACTTTGGAACTCAAAGGGAGAAACTGTTCTAAAATCAGAACCATTGATGAGGCCATCTTTCTCCAGCCTTGGCAGCTCATCAATACCTATAACCCAGCTGAAAGGATTGAGTCTTTTTGTCAGTTACCATTAAATAACCATTTAGTACTTCTGAGTAAGGATTACACGGAGCAGGGTTTTGCTGGTTAATCCAGATGAGTCAGTTGATTTGATTGGTTCACCTGTGCATTATGATATATTTTCAAACAATATCCCATGGTATATAATCCTTTATCTTACACTGGGGACTTGGATTGACTACATTTGATTTAAAAAATGCATCTAGAGTTGTGTTGAGTTTACATAGCAATATAAACCCATACAATTAAGCCCAGCACTCAAATTCCCACTACTGTTGGGCAGCTTCAATAGGTATAGTATTCCATTCATCCCAAATGTCCCAATTTCAACAGGACAGACTCCAATGTTTGGGTCTTGTCCCGCTGTCTTGATTTATTTTATTTATGTAACTGTCCCCAACAAGCTTTGCGCAAGCACATCATTTGACACGCTTACGACACTTTCGCCCACCCCATGTGAACCATATTAACGGTTAATGTGTTTCTAGTGGTATATAGAAAATACTCTTTTCTGTTTAATTAAAGCTTCAAGGCAAATTGTTTGTGTAGGGCTCACCTAAAAGTTTTGCCTTAACAGAACAGATAAGCTTACACTTGAATGGTCATTGCAGTGGTGCAGTGGTTATTTAAATGTGCATAAGGATTTGGGATACTGTGTAAGTGTTTTAATAGCAATATGTAGGCAACCACTGTCATTTATTCACAGTTTACTTACTGCTTGATATTAAAGGGACACTCCAGACCCCTAAAGCTTACTGAAAAGCTTTGTGTGAAGAGTGAGTCCTATATTTTTCATTCTGAAAAAAAGTACAAATTTTAATAGAAAATTTACACTTTTATGAATAAACCTGGCTACCCCCACTGACTTTCAAGCAGACAACCTGTCCTTTCACTTCCTGGTTTGGTTAACTCAGTGGAGCTAAACTCAAGAGCAATTGCTCAGAGCACCCGCCTTGTAAAGACTTCTCATTGATCTGCACTGGAAAGTCTATGATTGGGTTGGGGAAGAGGGGATAAATTAAATTATTATAAATGCCCCCAATTTCATTTATTTTGTGTAACGGATCACCTGGCACCCCGACTGGGTACCTCCGTTGAAAGATGCTCCTAGCGCTTCCAGAGGACTCCAAGCACTCCACCAGACACCATAAGCACCGCAGGCTGCAGCTATCTCCCTTCAGAACGAAGCAGGAACAAGCTCTTACAAGAGCTCAGTGATTATAGCAAGGGAATATGCCTAGCATAGCAATCCCTTGTAGCAGATTCCCCCAATAAGAGACAGGACTCAAGTTGAGGGTAAAAATAGAACTCTCTGGCTGCTAGCTTGCAGCCCTTTTTATTAGGTGCTCCCATGAAGGGGAGGGACACACACAGTAACGTACATTAACCAATCACACAATAGTTACATCCCACACATAGCCCTCCCCTCTACCTGTAAACTAATTATCTGTACACACAGGAAAATACAATTATCATAGGTAGGGAAAATACAGTTTTTACACAACATTCATAACTCCCAAAATATACATCACATTCGCATAAAAATACATATTCACAATCAATCCATTCAGGGGAACAACATATTAAAAAATGGCATGAATCAGACCAGGGGTTCAAAAGTTAGTAAAAGTATCTTTTGTTCCCCCTGGCTCAAACAGTAAAAGTAAAACATCCCCACAATGCATCCTGGCTTCCTCCCTTCTGCCCTGGAGATAATTGGAGAAGGAATCTAATTATCTCCAAAGACAGAGCCAAACTCCATTACCCACATGGCAGACAAAAAGACAGTAAAAGACATAAAATAAAATTACATACTGACACATTTAGTACATAAAACACACATTTCTACATATCCCCAGATAGCTTGGATCTGACTGCACATTATTAGATGAATGGCACTCAGATCACACGAATAAGCCTTTCTGCAGGGAAAATAAACAGTTGAACCTGCAGGGCCATAGTCCAAAGGCAAGAGGCGGGCAAGCAGACCCCTCCAAGGACACGTGGCGAGGTCGGTTTTGCCACATTTTGTATTAGAGAAGTGGGGTCCCTTTAAGGTCCTATCTCAACCCATGCTGTCAACATAAAACATGTAATCTGCTACCTATTCTATCAGTAACTGTAAAGAACAATGTTAAACCACTGTCACAGTAGTCGTACCCCAACACACAGGAAAGAGGAAACCCACAAAAGGTAGATCCAAAAGGCGTATTACTGAGCCTTAGAATTGCCGGACTTAACATATTAATACAACAAGAAACAGGGTCAAGATAAATCAAAGACATGAATAACAGAAATACTCAGAGTCAAGACAAAGCCGGGGTCAGGATACCAGAAATTACGAGTCAAATACAAAGCCGGGGTCAGGATGCAAGAAATCATGAGTCAAATACGAAGCCGGGGTCAGGATACCAGAAATCAGAAGTCAAATATGAAGAAGAGGTCAGAAACAGGAAATCACAAGGGAATCACCAAGAGCACTAAGTGAGGATCCAGACAGAATCCACTATAGGGCAAAGAATGGAGGCTAAAACAAGACCAAAAAGCATTGGGTCGCCTAGATGACGTGGTCCCTTTAAGGTAATGATGTCATGGTTATTTCTTTATTTTAGAGGTTGTAGTTCGTTCGCGGGACCGAAGGTAAGTATTATATACAGGTCGCGCGGCCACATGGAGAATTTGGGCCACATGGCCCGAGGACTGTGGCAATGCGGCCACATGGTGTGTTCTGCCCGCGTGGCCAGGGGAGCGGCGTGGGCACTGGGTAAATGTAAGTTTGTGACAACCACAAAAGTGTGGCATTTAGTATCTGAGGTGAGTCACCGAGGACTAACCGGTTATGATGATATTGCTAGATCCTTCACTGGTTAAAATAACAATTTATACTGTAGTTAACTTTCTGGATAATCTGACATACCTAATTTTCCAAGATTATCTTCTTAAAGTCATCTGTGTTGCTTTATAACATTAGTTGTTAATTATCACAGTATTCTGAATAGGCAACATTCTGACACTCAGTAGTGCTGCCATCTGCAACTCAAGAGACAAAAACAGAGATGTATACATATTACTCAAGAGCTACTTTCCGTTTTAAATAAAGCACAAAGACAGGTTTAATTTTCTTGTTTTATGTAGTATTTGGGGTCTTCATATCCATAGTGCAAAGGCACAATATTTTAAACATACACTTCAATTAATGTAAATGTATTGACTACTGAGCAGTGCTGACAAATGTTTTTCAGCCTGTAAAAATTAACATACATGCTTGCATTTGAAGAAAAATATTGAATGAACAATGGCTACATGGACAAGTCACGTTTATTTCCTTGTATATATATAAAAAAAAAACAGAATAAACATTTATATTTATAGCCTACTGCTTTGATTTTATAGGTTACATTTTTTTATTATTATGAGATGTTATTATGAGCCATAAATTAATTGAAAACATTTCTCATAGCTTCTTAATAGCACCTTTTACACATCTTTGTAATTATTACATAATTGTATGTGGGCAATGCTTGCCTTTGTATACTGAATATGAAAAGCAATCTATTTTTCTTATTTTTGCTCTGAAATGGGACTCCCAAGCCGCTAAAACCACACACAAAAGATGCTGTAGAACAAAGTGATATCTTCTCTGAAGAATGTGTTCTTCCACTTGTGTATATGTATTTTGACACTAGAATGAAGAACACTTATCCAGAATTTATTTTATCATGGTCTCTAGAACTGTGAAAGTGCCTTCGAAATAAACTGGAAAACATTGTTCAGTACACGATGTGAAAGAAATTATTGATTAAAATCACTATATTGAACATTTGCATAATATAATAGACATTGACACATTATTATTCTCAAATAAATTGTCTTTACTACTTATCCAAATATCGTAATTGTTTGAATGTGTGTGTGTGTTTACTCTGACGGTTGTATGTACTGAACTTTGTGTCGTCTTCTGGGTTTATGGCTGCATCTTGTGGAAGAATGGATTGACAATCGGATGGGGTAGATTCACAGGATGGTAGCGTATAGTCCAGTTGGTGACTAATCTAATCACTCACCCTTCTACCCCACAGAAAAATTTTATCATGTACCCAGACAGTGGCTCAGGTGTTCTAAAACTTGATGTAGAATTGACTAAGTAAGCTTGCTGGAGATTAGTGATCTTTGCTCTTAGTAACTACTGAATCAGATGTAACCACTAACAGAAAGAGTTTAGATAATGTTTGCGTAACTAGGTATGCAATGATTTATAAACCGATAAGAAGGTGGAGATCTTTAACATTTTAACTGGATTCCAGTAGCCACTAGGGG
>OW240912.1:289956548-290040152 GCA_933207985.1 Pelobates cultripes
TTCGGTTTAGATAGATAGTGTCCATATATAGTTAATCTATCATACAAATTTATCCAAAAATGTTGCAAATAAAGAAAGAGTCTAGGGAGAAGCTGAGAGACACTGTGTGTATAGTGTGTTACTTAGTATTTAGTGCTTAGATAGGGTATAAATAATCATTACTAAGTAAAGGAGTCACAGTAAGCAAGTTAGAACTTAAATAGATCTACAAAGATAGTTTAAGCAAAATAGTCCTGGGAATTGGTATGCAGGTGTCTCTAAGGATGGATTAACATATTCAGTCTCTATATAAATATATAGAGGCATCCACCCAACAGAATAAATCCTACCCAGGAACCAAAAGAACACTTAAATATGTGGAAACTTACTGGACTTGCTAAATCAAGCTCCTATAGATACTGAGCACTGCTGCTTCAAGGCAGCCTAACACTAAAGGTCGCTAGCTGAATGGTCTGAATAGGTATATTGATAAAAATCCTAGTAGTGCCACTTGCTATGACTCAAGAGGTAGTTCCAGCTAAATAGTCAAAGTAAATACTTCAAATGTGTCCCCCAGCATCAGTGACTAAATCACTATTTACATCCCCCACTAGTAAAAACAAAAAACCGGCAAACGCTCGACGCGCGTTTCGGCGTGGTCACACGCCTTTATCAAGAGCTCCATTTTTTACTTCGCGTGTTTTTTCACGAGTGTTTCACTATTACTTTATCATCATTTATTGTTTTTTGCTTTGCCTAAGTCGGCTTAATAAAGGTTATACCTAACAATTACTGTAATATTCTAGAGATATCATTTGGTGAAGTGGATGTCCAAATTTTTCCATCTTTAGTGGAACAACCACTTCACTTTAGTCTTATCTTTTTTAAAATTATTCTGTGGGGTTATGCCCCTTGATATCTCTGTAACCCCTTCTTTGGAATTATTGATGTGGACTTAGTCCACCTCTATTTTTTCCTTTCTTGTTCTGTAGCTTGTTAACCTACCATATCTCACCAGCCCCTGACACCGGCCTCTGTTCATTTATCTACACCTGTCGTCCACTCTGTCGCATAAGCCCAATCTGTTACATATGATCCACACACACCATCACGCCACATATGGAACTAGATATACATTGACCCACCCAACCACATGCCACCCATAGCCATACTTACGCACCGTATACATACATCCACCTGCTTTTCAACCTACCCCTATCCACCTAGTCACATACCCTACCTGTGACTCCTAGGGTGAAAAACTTCATAACCATTTAAGCAACTTATGCTTCTTAAAGTAGGTTTGTTTCGGCCATAGAGCCTTTTTCAAGTTGTCACAAAGGTTCTAAAGTGGAGCCAAAATGTTTTCACTAGCACAATCTTATTAAAGTCTGCTTGAAATTTACTTATGTGCCTGGACCTTGCCTTGTATTTGCTGGATTTTTGGAGTTTCGCCATTCTGGCCCATTGGAACACGGCATTTGTGTGAAGTGTGCAGTCCCTTTTGTGTGCTCTATTTGGTTTTGGCAGTGAAAGGTGACTCTGAATTTAGTCTTGAGAAATGTGAAAACAACGATGGTCCAGCAGATGGAATTCATTTTGAATGTATTTCCATTTTAAAGTATTATAGCAAAACTGCTGCATGGCATTCCACATAAGGCAATGTAAGAAACTTCATTTGATGACGTGAAGAATTTGCAGATTTATGGCATTGATTTTTAGATTTATTATATTCATCTTATTCTTTTTAAAGCACACATTTTATTATGTTGTGTTCTAAAAAGGGATGCAGAACATTTAAACATGTTTGAAAGTTTAAATTTCTTAAGTCATTATTATAAATTATTACATCGTTCTGTTTTTTTTTTTTGTTTTTTTTTGTGGGATTTTAAAACAAGGCATGTTTCCCAATTCCTTGTAATGGATTTGTTGTTCTAGATGTTTGTTGTTCTCGATCAAATGTTATATTTACAGAGAGGCCTTGTTAGCACATTTTGAATATCTTTGACCATTTTAGTGACCGCTCTAGAAACACTGTTAAGACTTCTAAATTTTGCAGTTTCAAACTTTTCTATAATTAAGTTTCCCTAAGGTGAAACATTATCCTTTTTGTGCACCTTTAATGTAAAATTAAGTTGTTTATTAATTGTTATGTATTTAGAAGCAAATTACTTTTATTTCTTGAATTTAATTAACTTACAAGGATAATAATTACTTATATTCCATACTTTATAACTACTGTAAATACGCCCTGCCATAAATAGGCCAGAGGTCAAGTGTGTTCTTCTGTATGCCCTACATATACTTGGACAATATTGACAGACTGTATACATTTGTGTAATGCGAGTGGTAGTTCCGCTGTCACTTGACTACAGTAGAAATTTGGAACTGAATATTCTTAACAGTCTTCTTTTTTATATTTAACTTTGTTTTGTCAGTTTTATTACATTTTTGTAAATAGTCTTGCTGAACCCTCTGGCTGATATAATTTCAAGTTCTTTTTATTTCTTGTGTGTCTAGTTATTCACTGATCAGCCATAACATTAAAACCACCTGCCTAATATCCTCCCCCTTGTGCTGTCAAAAGCTCTGATACGTCTAGGCATAGACTCCACAAGACCACTGAACATGTCCTGTGGTGTCTGGTATCAAGATATTCGCAGAAGATCCTTTAAGTCCTGCAAGTTGTGATCTGGGCCGTACATGGATAGCATTTGTTGTTCCAGCACATCACACGTATGCTCCATCGGATTAAGAGCTGGGAAACTTGGAGGCCAAGGCAACACCTTAAACTTTGTCATGTTCCTCAAAACATTCCTGAACTATTTTTGCAGTTTGAGAGCAACGATTTTAATAAGAGGGCACTCAAACAACATAAATCAAAAAGACAATCGAACAAAAATAGATAGTACCATATCAAACTGGTGCTCACTAATGCCTTGTTTCCACTGAGAGGTATGGTTTGGGTCGGTACAGTTCGGAAGGTTTAGAATGGCCCAGCCTATTCAGGTGAGCATTTCCACTGCAAGTCGGAGCCCCAGGGGGCATGCGGGGTTTAGACCAAATGCCTAGCGTGTCATTTGTTGTGAGCATTGACATTTTCCTGTCCGCCAATCAATGGATTGTATAGTGTGACGCCAGTAGCTCCGCCCTAACCATATCGTACCATTTCTTATGGACCTACATCTGAAGGGGGCCCAGGAATGGTGCGGTTTGGTTCGGTTGTATTGGCTACTTTCATAATGGAAACACTCAAAATTGCATACCAGACCGTGCCGACCCAAACCGTACCGCTCAGTGGAAACGGGGCATAAGAGTCAAGAGTATCAAACTATAATAATGTAAAGGAGCACACCAAACTGCGAAAAATTAAAAACCAGCTTTATTGTAAATATTCAATACATATCAAGAAAAAAAACCCAATATTAGCCAATCACTATATGGATATATATATATATATCTATATATCCAACACGATGCCAAAGATGATATAAATACAATACAAAAAGATAAATCACTACATACAATGCAAAAAATGACATAGATCACCCTAAAAAAATTATGGAAGAAAAATCAATACACTAAGCAAACATGAAAAATAAAAAACACAGAAAACATCATAAACCTATACTAATAATGCGTACATTAATGTACAGAAAATTAATAAATACCAAATGAGAAAATCAACAGTCAAATAAGCTAATAAAATGATAGAAGAGGAAAATACCACAGGTCACAAAAAAAAATCTAAGAAATACCCTCAACGTTTCCGTGAAACGTTGTCTCAAGAGACAACAAAACCTGCTTAACCAGCCTCCCCAACGGAGAGGGCCCCTCCCCCATACTTCAGGTGCAACCACATTGAACATTTTAAAAAATGACTACCCCCAGAGTGAGGTGGCCCAGACAACCAGCTATCCCCCCATGTCTGGCAGCACGTTGTCTACAGGAGGACCAGCCCTGGAATGCCCCAATCTTTTTGCAAAGTTACACAGTGCACTACACTGAGCAGTTGTGGGCTGTGATCCACGGAGCAGATCCTATGCGGAGACAATGGGCAGATGGTAAAATTGAATGGTGCAGGGTCTGCGAGACATCAGAGCTACGCTGACTTTGATACAACCCCACCAGATTACAGAAGTGGAACAAAACTAGCAGAATGGGGGCAATCAGGATAGCCAGAGGAACGATTAATCGGCTCCCTACTGCTAAAGTGCATCTAGACAGGGGTCATGGAGCCTGATACTTAGAGGTAGAGATTATGAAAGAACTGCCTGCTGAGATCTTTCTTGTAAATTACCTCTGAAACCTCCCTTACAAATTTACACCAGCAGCCCTGGAGAGGAACCCCAGGAAAGCCAGTCTACCCTGACCCTGATGGACAGAAAGGCTTCTTTTTAGACAGGAACTTAGGGATGACCCCTCACTAGCTGGGTACAGGACACGGGCAGAGATGCAGGGTTAGCAGGTAGCTCTTTGTGTGGGTAGAGGGGTTATTCTACCAAATAACTGAAGTTAACGAAACAGGGACACCCAAGTCCTTATGAGACAGCTAGTAGTTCTCCAAAACTATCGTGATGAATTATTGACCTAGGCCTTTTTCTGGCCAGGAATCATCAGTGTTATCCAGAACTCCGTGGAACTGTGCCTCGGACTGACTCTCGCTGCGGACGATCAAAAGTCATATTGGGTGGTGTTTCTGCGATCAGGTTGCTATTTAGCCAAATTGGGCACACGGGGACAAGGTGGTTCCTAAATGTTTTTCATCTGTATTTGAGTTTTTTTTTTGTGTCAGCTGCCTATTTGTCTGGGAGTTAATTAACTTAGCAGTGTTTAATCAGATCACCTCACAGACACAGAGGGGCCTGGGCAGATTTACTATTTTTCTTGTTACCTTGTTACCCATGCAGAGGGACTGGGTATAAATATGTATGTGTGTTTCTAATCAAGGATCCTTGTTTTTCAACCTTCATCAAGACTCAACTGATGTTTGGGTGGAAATGCTATAATCATAAAGACTTCAGGAGGGCTGTTTGGTAGAGATACTCAGATGGAATATCAGGTTTCTACCACAGAGGGGTTTAATGATTTTAGGATGGCATAGAGTGCCCTGCTGCACCAAAGAGCTCTAGGTATCAATGGAGACTGATTGGGACCGGTGCCAGGCTTTGCCAGCTGCCAAGCACTGATCGTGGAATTCTGAAGAAGGGCATTAGATGGTGGCAGCATACCACTATCTACTGTGTTAAAAACCGTTAAACCCAATTCTAATATCACAATTGATATTAGAAGATGGTCACCTTATGGTTGATGTTACTACTGGGTTAGGGTAAGATGTAGGGGTAAGAGTTGGGTATTGTTACACTTGGTGTTGGGGTAGGGTAAAGGTTAGGGTAAGGTAAGTGTTAATGTTGGGTATTGGTTAATGCTGTTTTATAGTGTAGGGCTGAAGTTAATAGTAAGATTAGGGTAGGCATAGTTGATAGTGTAAGCATTAGGTGAGGGGTATTTGTATATTTGTGTGGGAGTTGGTATAGGGTTAACATGAATCATTAAAAAAAAAAAAAATTCAGATCCTAATTATATTTGGCATTTAACAATCAGGACTGATATGTGATTTTTTTTTTTTACTTGTTTTTAATTAGTTGCACAAGCTATGTAAAAAATATTATAAGCAAACATGTTCTGTTGGATATACCTATAGGATGTTTTTGTCCATTACAAATCATATAAAATCATATATAATGTGTTTGGGGGCACTTGAAGCAAAACCCTTAAATTACAGTGTAACTAGCCTGCAGCTCAAATTTAAGGTTTTGTTTTGGTTCAGAACATAGACAATTGCCAAAATGTCATTATTTATCTTAAAGGTGGGAATAGTAGGACGAACTGGAGCAGGGAAGAGTTCTTTAATAGCTGCTCTTTTCCGTCTGGCTGAACCGGAAGGAAAAATTTGGATTGATAAACTTCTGACATCTGAACTTGGTCTGCATGATCTTCGAAAGAAAATGTCTATCATACCACAGGTAAAAATGTTTTGTTAGTATGTGAATGTACACCTGTTTGTGTCTGTTCAGTGTGGTTTCAAAATTATTTTGAATGACAGATTGCATTATATCAACAACAAAACAGAACTCTAAAAAAATATAGCCGTGATGAAAAATGTGCTGTTATTAAATTCTAATTTCTTTGCTTTAGAACGTTAAGTTAAAAAAAAAAAAACTAACAAAAGCATGTCTCCTCTGGTTTTTTAGTTCTTTTTCCCCTGTTTACGTGTTTTCATTAGCAAATCTCATACATTGCTCATCTAAAAAAAAAAATCTTATCATACCACTTGGATGTTCTTGTAACATTTCAGTTTAAACATAAATGTATTTTTAAACTACAATACTTATATACATTTATTTTGAAGGAGGAGCATAACATCCTTAATGTTTAACCTAATTTCATACAATAACAGTTAGCAATGGTATGTGATGTGTATGCATTGGAGGAGATTGGCATTCAGTGTCCACCTCACTATAGGATAACACTGTAAGATGAACTCAACAATCGTCATATTAAAACTACACTTAATATCTGCTGTCAAAATGCTAAGAAGACTTGAATTTTTGTGAAGATGTTTGGTGAGAAACAGGAGTGGTTCTGAAGTTTAATTTTCGATACAAATTTGAATTCCGTTCCGTGTAACAGTGTACTAATGTTGAATGAATCTAAGGATACACTATGCAGTAACATGCCTATAATGTAGCTGCTGTATTCATGTGTCTATGAACATCATGAAACCTTTGTTTGGTGATGCACTGAGGGATATTTAATAGGTGATATTCTTAAATCTGCTCCTTCTGTAAGAAATGATGATCAGGGAACATAACAAGTAAAAGATGAAATTGGACAGATTTAGAAATTGAGCCAAATATTCTTCCATTTCCCGGAAATTAGAAAGAAAACGGTAGATGACAATTCGGTAGATCTGATTTGGTAGTGTAGGAAATCTCAACAAGTATTCGGATCTTGTTCCTGGCCTGGTGGTCTAAGCCTAACCTGCAAAATGATTAGTTTTTGCAGAGTTTCCCCCATGCCAGCAGTTGTAGTATACTTACTGATAGTCACTGCCTATGGAAAGAGATTGTTTTAGTATTCTATATTTTTAGTCTTTCTGGACACTGCATACAGTTCTTCTCTTGTTAATGAGCCACTAATAGCAGCTGTTATTTCTAGTATAATTTTGTTGAAGTTAGTACAGAACAGTTTTTTTGTTATATTTTTACAGTGTTTCTCCGTAGAAATTATGTCATATGTATATTCTTTCGAGCTTTGCCACTCCAGACATCATGATTAATTACCAGATCCCTTGGCATTGTCGGTCAATAGGCACAGTTAGGTAGGTATGCTATTACTTGCAAACAAATACAATTGGGTTGTATCCTAATGTAGTCTCCCTTTTGTTTCTGCACACTGAAGGCTTCATTAATACAGTGGTGCTACTCACCGGAGCTAGTGACCTTTTCATTTCCAAAGGAGAATTTACACAGACTTAAATTCCTTTTCTTTGGTTCAGAACAATATCCTTTTTTTTCTCCTGTTGAAAAGATCTGGCGTTCAGTTCAATTCAGGTCTGCAAGTTCAACAATGCTCTTTTAGAATGAAGAAAAGTGCTGTTTTGTAGTAGAAAAATAACATTTATACATTAATATGATGGAAGTGTATTTGTATTCGTTTCTATGACCATACCTTGCACATATACTGTCGTACACATGAAGACATTGCTTATTTTCTGGCAGAATTGCAGTTTTTTTCAGTTCTTGCACCCATGGTTTCAGTCTCTGTATGTACAGGTTTTAAATGTCTGTTGGTTAGAAGGTTGGGTTTCTCTAATAAAGAGAGACTTGTTTCATATTAGGACTTTATATTCTTTTTCAGATTGTTGTTGGTATTTGTAGCCCTTGCACTTGTTTGAATAACTGTTCTATTAAAAACTTAACCGAAAAATGACAGGTTTATATAACGGAGAATATACCACTGAAATATACCGAATTATCTGAATACATATATACCATATTAGAGTAAAAAAAATAACTGTAGCTTGTTTAAGCATATATTGTTTTATTAGTTTGATGTTTGAGTACATCCTCTGTATAATGGTTAGTAATGCATAAATATGCTTACACCTATTTTATGAAGATCTGGTGTGCTTGTTAGCATAATTCGATAGATTTATACTGGCCAGAGTGGGGTTTAATTTTTAGGGAATAAGCGCAGGATGAATGCCCATTGTGCAGATACGGTCCATTCTACTATTGGATTTGTCATTCATGTGCTAGACCCCGAGTTACAACTTCTCTAATACTGGAAGATGGACTTTAATCTAAGATGCTAGATATGCTTTAGTGATGTTCATTTTGTGTAAAGTAGAGATTTAAACAGAATGTGTTACATTACCTACACTTGCCCTAAACTCTTAACCCCGTATAAATAGTAGATATGCAAACATTACTGATGGTGATGCATCCAACACTCTCTGTATGACGTTATGTTCCATCCATGACAGGACCGAACTGGAAAAAAAAATCAGCCCAGGCATAATTAAATTACCGTGTCATCACCCATGACAAGCATGCCCCCTCGCAAAACAAGCATGCCTGTTCATTGCTCAGAGCCCTGCTGAAGAACTCTCACATAGAACCTGTATTTGTTCTGCGCTCTGTTTGCTTTTGACTTGTCTTTCGTGTATCCATAAGTGCGATACCAGCAGACAAAAGGGCCAGGAAAGCGTATTGTGCATGTGTTTGGAGCCTGCGTATGGGATTGCGTGTGTGGAGAGTGAGCTGATTGTGGTGTTGTGTAAATAGGTTAGTTTCACTTGTGTTGTGTTTCTGGTGTAATATGTGTGGCATGGGGCTGTAGAGCGAGAGAAGAGTACATGTGTATAGGGGGCATAGTGTTTAGAGGGAATGTAGCTAGTGTGTGCATAGAGGATGTAGTGTGTGTGTGTGTGTATAGGAGATGTAGTGTGTGTTTGCCTACAGAAGATCTAGTGTGTGCATAGAGGTTCCATATGGAATCTTTTGTGTGTAGGTGATCCAGTGAGTGTGTGGAGGACCCAGAGTGTGTGTGTGTGTGCAGGGACGTATTAGCTGCGAGGCAAACAAGGCATTTGCCTTGGGCGGCATTTTTCAGGGGGCGGCAAAAAACTCCGCCCCCCAAATGCCTAGTTAGCCTTGCGGCTAACTAACATGCTGGGCTGGGCTGGGCTGGGCTGGGCGGCGCTAGCTGATGGGCGGGCGGCTGGCGAAGGAGCTCTTCCTCTGAGCTCAGCTCCCTCGCGCACTGCAGAGTGAGGCTGGGAGCCGGAATATGACGTCATCGACCCGGCTCCCAGCCTCACTCTGCGGCGCGCGAGGGAGCTGAGCAGAGTGCTCAGAGGAAGAGCTCCTTCGCCAACGCCTCCCGCCCAGCCCAGCAGCCAGCCAATCAGCCTGACCGGCAGCCACCTGACCCCCCGGGAGAAAGAGGAACCCCCCCCCAGCATTCCCAAAGGTAAGGAGGCTGGGGGGGGGGGTTTAAATAAATTTAAAAAAAGTGTTAATGTGAGTGTGTGTGTGTTTGTGTCTGCCTGTGTGTTTGTGTGTGTGTGTCTGACTGTGTGTTTGTGTCTGACTGTGTGTTTGTGTCTGACTGTGTGTGTGTGTGTGTGTGTGTGTGTCTGACTGTGTGTGTCTGACTGTGTGTCTGTGTGTGTGTATTTAGAAGGTGGGCGGGGGGAAAGGGTTGCGTGGGGGTGGCGCGGGTGGAGAGGGGCAGCACAAAACCAGGATACACCACTGTGTGTGTGTGCGTATGTATAGAGGATCCAGAGTGGTGGAGCAGTGCTAATGCCACAGAGCAGGGCCAACGCTTGGACAGTGCCAGCTCTGCATGGGCCGGCAGGGGATATCTTCTGCTTTCCCGTGCCGACCTCGGCCCATGGCCATCATGGCCCACTGGTGCCTTTAGTATCCCCTAACTCCTAAATGGCATAGAATTGAACAGTGAAACTACAGGGGCATGATATATACACCAATCTGCTTCATTAAGCTAAAGTTGTTTTGGTGCCTATAGTGTCCCTTTAAATAATTGAAAACACTGATGGGACAACACATAATGTAAAAGTATATGATGATAACCAATGAAACAGCTGTTTTGTTGGTCTAAGGGGCTGTCTTTGACTCTGAAGAATTACTTAGACAAACTAGCTTTATAAAATAATGTGGTCACATTCTTTTCAATTTAGCACATCTGTAACTACTATTTCATTACAGACCACCAGCTAAGTGCATCTTCGCCTGATGTTTTCATCAGTGTTAAAGTGTGTATTATATATATGTGTATATATATATATATATATATATATATTATATTCTTTATGCAAAATGTCTCAATTTGTTCCAACCCCATTACAAGTATTTTCTGTTGTACATTAAGTTTTTCTGTGTTTTCTGAAACTGCCTTACAGAATAGGCTTCACTCCAGTTAGAAAACAAAACTATTGAGAAGTTTACCAAATTACGAAGTCTTTCAGAACTATTCCTAATTAGCTAACAAAATGTGTTTCTTGTAAATGGCATTTAACAAAATACAGATTGCACATTTTGAATCAGTTTCTTGATATAAACAACTCTGTATTCTAGTAAATATAACAAAATGGGAGCTAATTTATGTCCGTGTTATTTTTTCCTTCTACCAAACACCCAAATTACTTAGGTGTCTGTAAAGAAGAATTTAGGGCTTTCTTGCAAGTGAATATGATTGCTACCAAACATCATTTGTAGGGCTTCTTCATATCACAACCACTTCCTGGCTTTTTAGTTAGTATAGTAGGATCAAAAACACTTAGTTATTCACTAAAGTGAGAATTCAAAATGAATTTCATATGCAAGGCTACAATAGTTGAACTGAAAGCATACCTGTTTTGGAGAATTTTTCTAGTTCAGTTATTTTGACCTTAAACATGAAATTCACCTATATGTGTATATAGGCGAAACGCGTCAAGTGGACTTTCCTATCTATTCTTTTTAAAGGACTTTACTATTTTGTTCAATAAAAGCTTGATTTCTTTTACAGCTTTTTGCTTTTTATTGGTTTTATTATTTTGCTTCCTGGCATCCATACATCCTTAGGTGGGGATTATACCGCCCACACTGTTTATACTAGAGCAGGTCTTGCTCTAGTAAATGTAAGTACATTACTTTATTCCTTTAATATATGTACAGTACTTACTTAACTATTGGAGTTTTTCTTTCTCATTTTGTCTCTATATACCTGTACACTACATTTGGAGCATCAATACTATCTACACTGCCACCATATCCTTATGAGCGCTTATCAAATGTGAGTGGATACCACATAATATTTTGATTTGCATTTAAATAAACTGTATTGCACTATTATTGTGTTCTCTTTTTTCTGTCATTTTGAGGTCCAAAATACCATACCATCCAGAGTTAAATGTACGTATAATCCCTTGGGTGCGGTATACGCCTTTTTTTTGTTCGACGGTTGTCATGCCCTGATGACGGCCCTGAACACAAAGTAAGCCAGTCAACATACCTGCTCGCTGGGATCTCTCCTTAATTGGTGAATTGACTTCCATCCTGCAATTTGTGAATTCTAATTACATTTGAGAAGAAATGTTCACACACAGTACCACTGCTGATGATATATGTGTTCAGATAAGCATGGTCAGCATGTTACCGCATTCCACATGTTGGTTAAACCTTAGGAAGATGCTAAAATAAGCAAATGTTATTAGGAAATATTCATCACACATTGTATCCCTTTGAAAAATACTCTGTTTGGAAATTATAGTACCCTGTTTTTAACGTAGGTATTTTTGTTTGATGCTGTTACCGCAAAACGTGTATTTTGAACATTACTGCCGCCTTTAAAAAGAAGAGGGAGAGAGAGAGAGAAAGGATGAGCATAATGTAATAGGCATGCAGGTTTGCAATAAACATGTAAACATTACGGAAGAGATCATGCCCCAAATGATTTCCATTTAAATAGGTGATTTGTGAATTAGAGCTGCAGATACAAAAAGGGGTAAGATTGTTTATTGTACATGGTGCACATACTTCAGTTTGTATAATATGGTCTGGTCTACAGAACATGACATTTTGTGTAAACATAAACAATGCAATCTGTGTGTTATAAAACAAATTGCCTACATGCTTGCTTTAGGGAAAAAAAATCTCTGTTTACCAGTAAATGCTTATTAAGCCCTTTTGTTGTTAAACTGGTTTTGATTGAAGTCAATGTAATTGGGAAAATAATGCTGGTGTGAAATCCTTGGCATTACACAACAAAGGATATAAAACAATTTGATTTCTTAATGTGTTTAATATGCTGCTAATTAAATATGAAAACACTTTGGTAAGTTATAAGTCTGAAATAACAATGTCCAGATTTGCCGTAGTTAAGACTGTCAGAATATAAATTATCTCAAGTAATGATGAATACCCTGGGAATTTTATTTTATGGTCTTTTATTTGTAATTTTACATTGGATAATAAACACTCATATATCAGAAAAAGGATGCAAATTGATTGCAGCAATGCTACATAAATGTATTTTGTTTGCCTTTATATTGATGTTAGATGCTATTCTGATTGACAACCTGAAGTGTAATGCTGTGACTGGGTAGTAATGTTAACGATGTAATGTTGGTTGATGGATTAGAAGGCATAGTCCTTTAAACAGAAGTTATAGTTCTATAATATAAGGTAAATACTTCTACCTTTTCAAAGATTCTTTCCTCAAGTGGAAATTGAACTAGAACATTGTTTAGTAAACTGAATGTATCATGCCATACTTTGGATTGTATTAGCTCTAGTGGCAACCACCAATCATGGGAGTTGATGATTTAAGAACAGGTATTTTAGAGCAACCATCAAAACCTGATGGCAAACACAACATTGTTTTGGTGTCCATAACCATGGTTTATGTATGCAGAAAATGGGAAACATTTGTCCAGTAGCAGAAACGGTTGTTAGTTCCATTGACTCTGACATTTTGATTTGCTTTATGACTCTATGCTAGCATCTGAGCTTCACCAGGACTACTGAGATCTATCAGGAGCCCAAGGGGTCATAATTACCGGAGACACACATGATTGGGTGCATTACTGGCAGGGCCGCCCCAAGATATTGTGCTGCCTGGGTCCAAGGATGAAATACTACACATACACAGATACACACACTACACACATATTACACACATACAGATACACACACTACACATATACATACACCACTACACATACACACATACAAACAAACAGATACATACTACACATACACAGATAACCACACTACACACATGCTTAACACACAAACACACATTCAAAAAATTCAGCCACCCAGCAGGTTCTTACCTCCTGCTGGATGTGGCTGGTGGGAGTTGGGGGCCTGTCAGAGTGCCGCCTGGAGCCGTGACCACCACGGATTATAGAGGGGCTGGCCCTGATTACTGGTTTATGTTGTTGACCCTAAAATACAATCTTTGCAGCTAGGTATTAATATGTTGCATTTAAAAGTTTTTT
Source organism: Pelobates cultripes (assembly GCA_933207985.1). Taxonomy (NCBI): domain Eukaryota; kingdom Metazoa; phylum Chordata; class Amphibia; order Anura; family Pelobatidae; genus Pelobates; species Pelobates cultripes. Next base: position 289,970,107 of record OW240912.1, read on the forward strand.
AAGGGCTATCAATAGTTTTACAGTTCAATACTCATTTTACAAGCAGACTTTTTTCTTTTATAGAAATCATTTGTTTTCTGTCTTTTGAAAAAGATATATTTACAAAAAAAAAAGCAAACAAGGAAAATGTTTACGATTCAGTTATTGTTGGCCTATAATTTAAAATGTCTTGGTTAATTTCAGGCAGTTCGCAGTTTAGTTAATATCCACGCTGGAAAAAAGGAAAATTTTATTAGAAAAGTTACCGTGTATATTATTATTAGCAGTGCTGGTCCGTCCATAGACCGCGGTGGAGCCATGGCTCCAGGTGGCACTCTGACAGGGGTGGCATTTTGCCGCTCCTGTCATAATCTAAAACACCACTGCACGGGTTAAGAACCTGTGTGAGGGTCCATCGGGTGGCCCATGCCCTTAGGGCCCCCTGATGGACATATGCAATGAGGGGCCCAGTCGTGCGCTGTGGCGCTTTAACAGCGCGACCAGGCCCCTTCTATCCTGCATAGAGCTAGGAGGAAGTGACAGCGTTTCACTTCCTCCCAGCTCACTCACACAGCCATGCGGGAGGAGGAGGAGGAGGGAGCTGCGAGGATGGGGCCGGACCGAGAGAGAAGGCTGGTGCAGGCACGAAGAGTTATATGATTCACTACTTTTTGTATTGTGGATTCTACTATTTTACTTGATACCCCTTTTCCCTCATTTTGGATGCTGTTACCTCCTATAACTATCCCTATCCCCCTCTCTATAATTAGCATCATCCTTAATGTGGCAATACTATTTTGATAACCCCATTTTAGGTTGTCTTTATGGGAAGTAACCGATTAGTGAACCTTTCCCTTTCGAATTTTGTTGAGAGCAGACCCCACCTTGGGATTGGACTAGATAATTGTATTCTATTACTATAAAACATACCCAGAAATGGGAGTCTAATTCATATTCTTTAGACTCCCATTACGTTAATACACCCTAATTTAATTGATAAACAGATTTACACTTTGCCATATTTTGGCAACAAATAAAGCCTAATAAACTACTGAATAAGCAACAAAGTGAATTACTATGTTACCAAATTGTATCTATTTCCCTTCATTCTATCACAGCTGCATTCACTCTTAGGACTGTAAAGTATTCTTTATAAATACCAATGTAGGGATCTCCTTCTGGGATCTCTTGAAATCTAATCAATAGAACGAGAACTTTGTTTTTAAAGGGCAGTCGGCATACTATGACAACCTGTTCCAATTCTGCATCTCGAATACACTAATATATTTTGGTTAATTACCAAAGAGATGTTTTGACTGATGGTAAAAACATTAGTAAAAGCAGATTAAAAAAATTACGGGCAACAATAAAGTGTATTCTATTTTTAATTTAGCTGAAAATTCCACAGTTTAGTGAATAACCCTGGGTATGAGAAGCTCAACATGTGTGGAGTATCTGTGCATCATGACTCTTCTCAGCAATAAAACAAATAATATTGTGTTTAAATTACATTTACATTGTGAAGAAATTGGTTTGTGTATATAATGTCCTTCCACCTAGTTTTAAATAGTTTAATTTTATAAACAGCCATAAATCATTGATGTAAGATGTACTCCCATAAAAATCAAAGTAACTTCACACCCACAGCTATGCTTCACAAAAACAAGTGCTCTACTTTGACAATTTAAAGGGATGCTCTCAGCATCATAACCACGGCAGCCCAATGTAGTGGTTATGATGCGTGGAGAACCCTGGCCCTGTTCCCCAGTAATGAGGCAAACAATTTTTCAACAGTTTGTCCTCTTGCCTGGGCTTTAGATGAGTCAACCACATCCAGCTTCTGCAGAGCCAGATACTGACATCACCACTCATTCATTGGCTGAGTGTATCAGCTAATCGCTCTCAGCCAATAAATGGCATTCTGCGCTAAGAAACATGTACAGAATTTATGTTAACCGGTCTGGTATTCTTGTTCTAGGCTAGCTAATGACAACCAGCGATGTTGCCCGATGTTAAGTTACACCATAGGTAGCAAAGGGGGTTAAACTCTGTATGTGCAGAGTTCACAGACAAACATTGCAAATATAGACTCAAGACACATCAAACTTTTCTAACCACTGAAGTTATGGTGCATGGAGTAATTATTTTTGAGAGACATAGAAACCATAACTCAATCTTTAAAAGCCACCAAAATAGACCATACATTCTGTCATCAAGGATGGCTCATGTTAGTTGGCTGTAATTTGAAGACTACACTTTAGATGTAATCCTAATAGGTAGATATCTCTCTCTGTGCACACTCCACTGCAATATGTTGAAATAAAAATGTATGGGAACATTACCATAATAGTAGAAATCGATCAAAACCAAACAAAACCCCACTGGCTTCCCACCCCCTAACCAATAAAAGAAAGATCATATTACTTTAGGCTCTTGTATAATATGTTCTTTATTGATAGCATTTCTTTCATATATTTCATTTTGTATTTTTTAACAGGAGCCAGTTCTATTCACTGGGACAATGAGGAAGAACCTTGATCCTTTCGACGAGCATACAGATGAGGAGCTATGGGATGTTCTAAAAGAGGTACTGATAAAAAAAGAATGCATTTGCTCTAAGTAATTTACTTTTTAGAATACAATTTTAATCTATCTTCTCTTGACATGTATTATTGCTTTTTTTGTATCCATGTGTAGCCGGTGCTGTTGTTGAGGTTTTTTGTAAAGTAAAATTTTATTGCTTTTCTGCAAACTATAACCCTAATGTTAAATGCAATAAAGAGATAAAATGTGCATCAGTCTTATTATAGTTGAGCCTCATAAACAAGACATTTTAACTCTCCTAGCTACATTAAACATTTATTTTATAAAAAGACAAAATGAAATGGACAATATTTCAGGTATGCTACATTTGAGAAATTGGTTATTGGATTCAGTCGATCACTTCAAAAGGTTAGGTATGTATCTGTAAGCATAGTTCTATAAAGGTTTATACCAGTGAAATTTATCCTAGGTATCATTGATCATGTGGACAATCTGATTTCTTTTGGAATAATGTATTTGTTGTGAACCTCTGGGACAGAATGTCCTCAGAAAAGAGTTGGCTTCCTTTTAGCCCACAATTACAGGTCTGTAGTATGAAATGTTGAATCTGAAGAATGAGGAAGGGGAGAAGTTCTAAACAAAGAGTGATGCTTTTTTCGTGCAGGGGTCTTAAAGTAGAGCAGTGAGAGGACTACTCCATTAGTTTCCTTTATGATTACTTTTTATACATTTTCCCAAACTCTCTTGTGACCAGGCAGTTGAGTCACAGGGTGTCCAAGTAGTACACAGAACTTCATAACTCTTTTTTTATTACCGATGCCGAAAAACGCAAAACAGATCTTTCTTATTCCCTCTCAGAATGTATAATTTTATAGATAGCAGATACCAACGTATGATGAGATATCCCATATACCAATTATACATTAAACGTGCCAAAAGGGATCAATAACGTTGTTTGTCCTCCTCTGCGTACAACTGCTGCTTCCACTTTTGCCAGTGTTTTCAACCTTTTTATGGAAAGTACCCTTGCAGGTTTAAAATTCCAAATGAAATGAGAGTTTATGAGGGCCTGCATTTCAGTGTGTCAGTGTTTGTGCTTTGTCATGTTCGCTTTGTTGTTTCTTCCTGCTTTCCTCCTCCTCTGCTTAACAGTATGAAGAACTGAAGATTCTAGAGGAGGGGCTAGAGAGGTATTAGGACACTGAAGCTTTGCATTATGGGAGTTTCTACCTTCTCTGGTTAGAAGGCCTTGTCTCTTATTTTGTAAAGACTGAGAGAATATTGCACACATGAGTTATCCATGGAATACTTCAAGCAGGGTTCTCCAAACAGGGTGTACCAGTATCCCATACAGAATATTGTAGTGAAGAAGTGGTCTGGGCCAACCTGATGGTTTCTTTAATAGGCAGTCTATTTGGAGTGCCGAATAAAATGTCACAACTCTTGGGCCCTCAGTATTCAGAAGGGAATTTATCAGACTCAGGTTTTACATTTTTTTTTTTTTCTATATCCATTTATATATAATATATCTTGTTTAACAGGTGCAGCTTAAAGATGCGATTGAAGAATTGCCTGGTAAAATTGAGACCCAGTTAGCTGAATCTGGGTCGAATTTCAGTGTTGGTCAAAGACAGCTGGTTTGCCTTGCACGGGCAATTTTAAGACGAAATCGAATATTAATTATTGATGAAGCAACAGCAAATGTGGATCCAAGGTATTCAAAACAGTTGCTTTCACACGTAGCCTACATTTTTTTTGATTATGCATATTTTAACATAGCACTCTTCTGCCAAATATCTTCAGTCCACTGAATGGATTTAAACAATACAAAACATGCATCTATTAACAAATTGGCCCAGGAAGTTATTTCAACGATCGAAAGAGTTAAGAGTTTTGCAACATTTGTTTTTTTTAACTGTGGATTGAAGCATGATGAACATCTAGAACAATAGAGATATCCTGGATGTATATTATATTGAGTTTCTTGCTCAAGACTCGTAGTTATGTCAATTGAGTCTTGCATGATCCCTCAATCACCCCAAAGAAAAACCCTCTGCTCTGTCCTGTCTTTCATTGTTTAGCCTACTGTGCTATGCTGTCTGCCATTACAAGCATTATGTACATTATATCGATATCCTACATGTACTTTTCCACTTTCTGAAGTAAACATTGATCCATTGGTCTGCCAGGGTCAAATTTTGCATCTGATCGTGATATCTTCATCACAAATGAGAAAACATATTTGCCAGCAGTTTGATTATATTTGTTTAAATAATTAGTCCATGGTGACAACAAGCACCTCAGAAATTATTATGGAAGTAGGTATACACTTAAAATAGTAAACCCATCAAGCTTGGTGTGCACTGATGCTAGGTGAAAAACCAAATGAACTTTTGGGGGCTATAGTGAATGTCAATTTAAATCAAGAACATACAGCTAATACATGAGATGAGATTTCAGACTACATAGTAAGACGATCATCATGTCAACTTCAAAACACGTTCATTTATCTAAGTACATGTATCTAAGTACATATAAGATTCCACAAAGTTTTAGACACTGTTGTTAAAAACAAAAAAAGTTGAATCCTGATTGGTGCAGCTCATTTAGAGGAACACAGCACAGGTCTTGTGTCAGTGACAAGATACATACATAGCTAAAGCAGTGATAAGGCTGGAGATCCAAGGGGTCAATGGCATCAACTCAGTGGTGGCGATCAAACAAGGGAACATAAACCATAATATCAAGATAAGCTCCAGGAGCTGATATCAGATTGGGCTCCAGTCACCTTACAGACAATGTGTGTGGGTCTGAGTATCTGATATAAACTCATTATTTCGGTGACACTCCAGTAACTATGATTTCAGTGGACCCAACAAATTCAGCATACCACAGCTACAGCACAGCATTAAATTGTAGGATGCAGTGCAGTTACAATGGTATGTACTAATGCTATATTTGTTTTGCATATATTTTCTACAATACCTTTTATTTATACACACAGACTAAAACATTCTCCTTTACATAAACCGATGCAAAAGCACAATTCTCCTCACATCTCATGTTTATAGCCCTTAGAATTAATTTCCATCTTCTTAATATTTATTTTTCTTTTTGTATCTTTTATACCCTTTCAGTGTTTTGCATTAAGTGTATTTTTGCCAAAAATAAAGCTAATTTTAACAAATATTTTCTGTTTTCACATATGCACATTCTTTTTGTTTTTTTATATTTTTGGGGTGTTAGGTGCACTTGTAGGTCTTGTTTCAAGTGTTTCTTTTATTTATTTGTGCAAGTTACATGTGCAAATAATTCTGACCAACGTTTCGACCCCTGTAGGGTCTTTTTCAAGATCAATGATGCAGTGTAAGTGATGAGAATATATAGAGAAATAACAGTAATGAACTTACCAAATCAGTGTGTGAAAGCTCTGCTACCCGTCCGAAACACGGAAGTGCACAGACGGGGACACGTGATGAAGAGTGTTACCGTATGTGTGCACCTATTACCTTTTTGAATATATATGGAAACGCTGAGGATGCACCTATGCAAGAATTTTTTCTATTAATTGGATAAACATACATACATTTAACGTAAAAATAGACATCCACAGATATAAGCTTATACTTGGGGTTATTCAGTAAAGCATGAATTCAAAGTGAATTTCTAATTAAAGGTACAAATAGCTGAGCTAGAAAAATTCTCTTAACTGAGCTTTCAGTTCACTGCTGTGGCTTTACATTTTAAATTTTATTCGAATTCTGACTTTGGTTAATAACACTGTTAGTTACTTCAAACAAAAGACAGTGTTTTCATAAAACAATGGTTGTGGTTGTAGTAACCCCTTCTGTGCTGGTCCACCCTGCTCCTAAACATGAATAAATACGTAAAACGCTTCAATGGTTATTTACTAAAGGGAGAATTCAAAGTGAATTTCAGATTGAAGGCCAGAGAAGCCAAATTGAATGTATAGCTGACTTTTCTAGTTTAGCTTTTTTGACCTTAAATTTAAATTCACTTGGAATTCACACTTTAGTGAATAACTCTGACATAAAGTGCAATGTTTACCTTGCAGGGTTAACTCCTCCTCTAGTGGCTGTCTAAACAGCCACTAGAGGGCACTTCTGGGTTTATAGCACACATTTGTGAGGACCTCCAGCGTCACTGAAATCCCCATAGGAAAGCATTGAAAGCCTTTTCAATGCTTTCCTATGGGGAGGTCTAATGCTTGTGCGCGGATGACGTCGGCGGGGGAGGAGCGTGGGCGGACCCTGAACCAGCGCCGAGGGACAACCCCTTCAGCAACCTGGGATGGGGGTGGGAGGGAGAGGGGACCTGCAGTACCAGGAAAACTATTTGTTTTCCTGGCACTGGAGGGTCGCTTTAAATCTTGGGAAGTAAATGAGCTAATAATTGTATTTGCAGTGTTCAAATCAACATACAGGTTCAAGTCACCATGACCACTTCAAATCACTGAAGAGGTCATGGTGCTTGGAGTAACGCTTTAAATATTGATTAATTTAGTTCCAAATTTTAGCAAAGTGAAGTCCAAATGAAACACTTTAGGCTAAAATCACCATTTTACTATTTCAATTTCAGTTTGCTACAGTTTGGGCTTTAGTGAATAAACCCATAACTGGTTTGTTGCATTGAGTTGACTACCAATTTAGGCACAAATTCCTAAGTTACAAAAATGCTTCTATCTCAAGAAAAATAAATTTAAAAATTCTGAATTAACTATTTCAGTTTTTGGGGGGTTTTTTGCTTTTCTTTTTTTTCTCAATTGGGAATTCACCACTTTTTTTTTTTTTTTTTTTACTTATGACAATATATTCACATTGTCAGGAGTAGAAAATAACCCCATACTGCACCTGGAATAAGAGGTAAAAAAAACAAAAACACCTTGCTCTGAACTCCAAAGAATAAAACCGTTAACTTTTGTCTCTACTATTTTTAAATGTCGATTGTGAGTTTAAATGATTTTAAACAATTTCTGTGTTTGATGCTAAGCATGAAACAATAAGTGACAGGCACATGTAGAGCGAAGATCTGTAAAACTTACTGTTTCTAAAAGTAGAATTTAATCCCCATCATTTGCATTAAGAATCATGAATCACCCTCCTTCAAGCATTACAGCTTAAAATCTCCATTAATTGAGGCGTATTAGAAACTTTGTGAAGAATTTACATTTCTTTTGAAGATTAATCTGTTTGATTGACATTTAAATAGTGGTTTATTAACAGCTGTTTTGTGCTCAGATAAGACAGTGGTTTATTTCATGTTATGGTAGATCTTGTTGCGGTGTACTACAACTATATTGAAATGCTTGTTTTGAGGTGTGTCTCTGGAATATTTTTTTGTTCTTTACAGGTACATGATCATAATACAATTATGACCCTTTCCATTATGCTATCTTCAAAGGAGATCAAATCTTTGCTTTGGCCCAATTAATTCTGAATTTTTATTGCTTATAATGTTTTCCATTGCTCCATTGTACACATGCTTCTTATTCGGTTTCATACATTTATTTTTTTCACCCTTAAGTTTTTAAAGGACATTCTTATCTTACATTCTATTATTTTCAATGGATATGAATAGAATGCAGGTTTGAGCAATGAATCTTCATGTATTTGAGCATCTGAATATAGAGCGTAACTTAGAGGCAGATGGAAAATGTGTAATGTTCCAAAACCTTTGGAGTATGATGTTTATCCTGTTCTGCATCACAGTGCAATTCATTGTTTTGCAACCCACATTCAATTACTGCCCATTGAAAGTAGCTAAAAATGATAATGAAGTCTTAGGTTATATTAGGCTAACCTCTTCATTTCTACAGAATATGCACAATAGCTGTCCTTCACAAAGAAGTGTGCTCATTGTTGAGCTGAAAGTTTTTTTCCATACATTCGATTCTGTCATATGTATTCAGAAGCAAACTCATTGCTTGCAGACTATGTAATTAATTGCAATTCATTTCTAAACTTTTTTGTAAACTGAGGAGAAGATTTTGAATTGTGACTTTAACGTTGCATACGCCTGGGGGTGGCCAACATGTAGATTCTGTCACTGTAGGACTTTAGGTTCCCCCCTCGTCCATACATTTATTTAACCACAGGTTTATCATCCAATATTTCTTATAAGGGTGTATTAAACTTTACTGTACTTTATTGTAGCGATACTTCAAGCACTATAACCACTACAATCAGCTATAGTGGTTTTGTTGCCAGGAGTGGCTTGGCACCCTCCCAATTTTAGAACAGTTTGATAACCACCTGCACCATGCCAAGTATTATTCTGCAGGAGAAGCCAGTTGTTAAAGCCATGGTCCTGCATAGGCTTGCTAAGCTCACTAGAATTAACCAGATTCTCTTGCAAATAGAATCTGAAGCAGGCTGTGTAGCCGCAGGCACCCCGTGGGACCCAGGTTAGTTGTCAAATCATTGTAAAATGGATTGAGAAATTGCACTGGGATCCAGGGTATTCCTGGCACCATAACTACTAAAGTGGGATGCCGTGGTTATAGAGCTTGGAGAATCCCTTTAATATTTTTTTGGAAGTTTATTGTAAGATGTATCTTTTGAATGGGTGTCTATAAATTATAGTATATTCTAGATTATTATTCTAGAGATTCTTGGTTACCTGGAAATTAAAGATAAACTGCACAGGAATCAAACGTTTGTATACATGGGCTTAGGTGATGTTCATAAATCAAGAAATTTACCTGTTTCAAATTATTTGCATTTTACAGAACAGATGAACTGATTCAGAAAACAATTCGTGAAAAGTTTGAAGACTGCACTGTACTGACAATTGCACACAGGCTGAACACAATTATTGACAATGATAAAATAATGGTAAGCTTTTTAATTGTATTCCATATTGTGAATTTTATATGATTTGTATATATCACTGTTAATGTCTGTGGATTGTTGAACAACATATTTGCTATAGATTGGTACATATGGATTTCCTGTGTATACCTCTGTTTAATCATGGACATTGTTTAAGTGTTATCTTTCTGTTTTTATATGATCTAATATAGACATGTAATCCAGTTTTAGTCTATTTATGTTTATTTGATATTGAAAGTTTATTTACATGATGGAGTGAGAAGGGTTAGAGCAACAGTCCCATTTTTGGCAGAACAGTCCCCAAGTCAGGGTTCTGTACTGCCGTCGTGTTTTAGTTTCCTGCTATGACAGTCAGTAGAGGTGGATGGAACCCTGCAATATAAACATTCCAGTTCCTATGAAATTGCAATGTTTTACATTTCAAAGTTAAAACTGAGGTACCACTGCACCCAGGCCACTTCATCTCATGGCCTGGATGACCTCAGTGGTCAGGAACATTGCTTAAGGACAACTGTGATCAAATTTTAACTTGTTTTTATAAGATTTAATGAAATTATGAAGTGTTTTTTGTTTTTTTAATGATGTATATTGATTTTTTGAGAAAACGTAACTTCTTAATCAAGTTAAGGAGCCATGTTGGGTCAGATTGTACGGTTTTCTGACCAATCCTGCTCATCCTAAGTTGTCTGCTTCTGCAGTTTTCACATAAAGCAATCACAGCATCAGGCAAGATAGGTTGAGCAGCAGATGATCCGATAACAATAGACTCTGAATCAACCTAGTTGCTAAACCAGATTAAAAAAGTGAAATAAATGTCATTAATTAAAAGTGAAATCATTACACATCTTTTAAAAATATAAATTACATTACATTTATGTAATAAACTGTTTAAAAAAAACAAACAAACATGAAAATTGGACAGTTGTCCTTTAATTTCTTAAGGGCAAAGGCAATTATCCAGGTTCTGAACCAAAACAAAATCTAGAATTTGAGCTATATGTCTGTTCAACCATAATTTACTTCTTTCATATTAGGTGTACCCACACTTATTATATATCATTTTTCTTTCAGGAGAAATAGGGATTTTGTTACACATCAAATATTTATATATTAAACATAATTTAATCTGAAAAAAATCTAAAAGAAGTCCGAGAGTTTAAGATTTATTTTTATTTTTTATTCAACCCCTTAAGGACATGTGACATGTCATGATTCCCTTTTATTCCAGAAGTTTGGTCCTTAAGGGGTTAAGAGAGATTCAGGGGAAAAAAATGGGGTGTACACTAAATGCATAAAACAATTGTGCATTTCAACAGTACTAAAAGAGCATTTATCGGTAAGGATGATTTAGAAAGTACAATGCACAAAATGGTGTTTTGACATAAACTATCCACTTTCCTCAAAAATGTGGAAATTGTAAACTAATAGAAAATTTTTAAGGAATTGTAAACTCACACTAAATAAGAGTGAGGCAAGGGGATAAGGGAAGAAAGAAGTGCCACAATGTGTGGCTCCTAACCCAAAGGTAGGCCAGGTATCTAAAAGGAGGAGGAGGAGCGTCAGCGTCTTGAAGTCAGTTAGTCCATAATTAAATTTTGCTCGATCTTCGAGTTACTGATTCGTTGGGGTGGATCAGTCTTAAGCCAGCCAGCTGCCTCAACTCTATGAGCTGCTAGAGTTAAAAATTAAGGAGTTTTTGATACCCAGTTGGCCATGAGTGTAAGAACACCTGAGGGGAGAAGTCCATTGGCCTCTCAAGAACTGCAGCTGCAAGATCCCTTACGCTCTTCCAGAATCCATACTACTTGGAACAGTCCCACCACATATGTAGATATTTACCTCTATGGCCACATAGTCACCAGCTAAGAACAGTCTGATTCCTCCCTATTCTACACAACAGGACAGGAATGACATGCCATCAGAGCAATATTTTGAATATATGTCCCTGCGACAGTACACAAAAAGAAACTTTAGATGCTGATTCCCATGAAAAATTTCATTTCCCATGTTTTTGCGTGGCATTTTAATGTAAATGTCCTAATACTGTTAGCTTCTATTGTAATAAAATACACATCTGTATGCTCTGATGTCCCACAAGTGCAAAAATGCCCCCATGTACAGGTTTCATTGTGCTTTGAGAAGTTACAGGGTCAAATACAGCTCACATTTCCATTTTTACACATTGCAATTTGCCAGATTGGATGTCTTGAGACTGTATGGCAGCCCAGGAATGAAATGATTCCCATCATGGCAAATTAATAGCAAACGTAGGCAACCCAAAGTATTCAAAAGCTGGTATGTCCAGTCTTTTTTAGTAGTCACTCAGTCACAAACCCTAATCAAATTTAGTGTTCATTTTTGTTTTCTTGTATTTTTCACACAAAAGCGCACTTTCACTGATGATAGCATTGTCATTACACATTGTACTGCTCTAATGCTCAAACCATTCATATTTGTGTTCACCGATGTATAACAGTACTATTAATAATATATAAATACACTTAGAATTAAATTCTAAGTGGATGGAGGGTAATGTGACAACAATGAATGCATGATACATGACAACTGGCAGACTGGACACTGAATGGATGAAAATATGAGGGAGATATATGCACAAAAGCACTGGATGCTTACACTTGTTTAAATATAGGTTAATACAAATAATAGGAAATCAACATATTAAGATAATTAATGTGCGGGACACCTAGTCATGCAATTATTATATGTGGAGGAAATCGACACAACCACAAATCAAAAGTAGGAGAAATTTACATGTGAAGGCTAATGTCAATGGGAGAAATGGACACTCAAAGGATATTTCAACTCTGCTTTACACTGTACGAAGGGTATGATATCCAGGCTTCCACGTATGATAACCTACACCAAAAAACATTCCTGGAAAAGGGCTCAAAGTTTCCACTCGTCCACTATCCATTGTGGAGTAAAAATTACTCCCATGGTAAATGTTAATTTTACCATCTAGGCTTGCGATGAATAATAAATGTTAAGCCTGCCTAGTAGCATACTATTTGAAAAGTTCAGCCTTTGTCGAACATATCAAGGGCAGCCATCTTGTAACCAGTAATGAAATGACAATCACATTTATGCTTCTGTTTGACCTAACTGTAGGGCAATATCTGATCCGATCACACTTTTTTCACTGTTTGTAGTGGTAACATGGAATGCACACCCTAGCACTCTGATAGATTCTATCACAATACGTTCATAGTTAAACTTAGTGATATTTAGATTCAAACTATTAGACATTCCTAGCAGTCATCTAGTAGTCCTATTGCAAATCTTCAACAAGCTAACTTGAGCCTACACAAAGCATTTTTATTGTCAAGCAAATCCGTTAAGCATTAGCATTGTTTTCATAACATCACTTAATTACTATTAAACAAGTTATAATTCCTTTGTTTTTCTATGAAATATCTCTCCGGATATTCAAGAGGGATGCATTTTTGTCTGATTATGAAAACGAACAAAAGAAGTATAAGGAAACATCTGTGATATAATTAATAGCATTGTTATAACCATTGTGTACTCGCCGTTTCTCCATGGGGATTTGTCTAGTTTCTATTCAACCATTTTCTTTAGTAATTTAGACTCGTAAATTATGTTGTTGTTTTTGTTGTTGTTTTGCTATTCTACTTTTCCATATCCCACAAATTAAAATGTTTTGTTTCAAACTTTCTTGCAAGACTTATGTTAAGTGGGGAGAAGAGAAGATGTATTTACCGCATATGTTTTCCACAATACTCCACATACTCCAAGAGAAGCCACATCTATACATACACCTAAGATAGAATTTGGAAATGCACTAGAGCAGTGGTTCCCAACCCAGTCCTCAAGTACCCCCCCTTTTTTTTTTCTTTTCTAAAAACACAACAGACACAAATGGTTAATCCCTAAATCCTGAATTGGTAGGGGGTACTTGATGACTGGGTTGGGAGCCCCTGCACTAGATCATAGAGGCTTTTGGGGGTCCTGTCGGTAAGCTTAAAAGAAAACTTTAGGGTTAAAGATGTACATACTTTTAACCTTGGTGTGTTTCTTTATTCTCTTACAATAAACAAAGTCCTAAAACTTACGTTTATGTGAGTACTAGTTGAATCTCCTTTCTGCAGCTCATCTGCTTTCTGCCAGGATTGATGGCATTTGTGCATCCTGGCTTTGAGGATCTGCAGCTACCCTATTGGATGGTCTTAAGGAGAAAAGTCTTAGGAAAGAAGTTCCATTTAGTGACTATATGTCTGACAGTCACTAGAGACGTGTTTTCTGACAAAAGGAAAAAGGGACAGTATTCCTGTAAGATGTAGTGGTTCTGGTGCTTAATGTGCCCCTTTAACTAATATGGCTCATGTAAAGGCTAAACAAATGAGTAATGCCACTGAAGACTTTAGAACTTTGCTCCAATGCCACCTGAGGCCTAAACCACCAGACCCTTCTGACATGGAGGGCTAATTATCCCCCTCATCCCAAAGGTGGTGGCCGAGAGCCAGTGCCATGTCCATCAGTGCCTAGAAGGAGCTCCTGCTACATAACGAGACATTCAGAATGTGTTAACTGACATTAAGACTTTATTCAAGACTGATCTTGTGGTCAAATCAGAGGTGCAAGCACCAACTGGGTTAAAGCAGCTGAGGAAGATTTTATGTTACATCAAGGTATCGCTACGATAACAGAGTTGTTTGCACAACTCCAGTAGGCCCTACTACTGGACTCCTTCGTTGAGAGGTGGCATAATATCAAAGTCAGGGGCATAATAGACACTACGGTGCCAGTAGAACTCCCTTATTTCTGAGATAATAAGTCGCATCCATTCTTCCTCCTACATTGCAACTGGAGCATTTAAATCCTCTTTAGTAGAGCTCTAAAGCCAAGTTAATGCCTGTCACTGGGCCAAATTTGTAAACCCAAATTGTAAAATGAAGGTATGCTCCTGCCACTATTTTTAGGCTTGGAGGGTCTTCAGGGCTATGGATGTTTAAAATGAACCTGTACAGTAAAAATTAACTTTGGCTAAATTTACCCCAAATACATTGTATACATCATATATTATAGCTATACACCACGTATTCAATGTAAAATACGGAGACTTGCTCACCATTCCAGAGCAGCTATTTCCTCAGCTTTGTAGGTGTTACTCTTCATGTAATACCCACCTTCTGTAGGGCCCCAGCTCCTCCGCTAGCCTTCTTTGGTTTGTCCTGTTTGGAACACTTCCTCAAGCAGGGCAAACCTCCTTAGTGATGCAGAAATGCTGACGTTTACATGGAGTGACATCAGTCACTCTGTTCCTATACTCCCTAGCCAGCACTAGCAACGGTGGCTAGAGAGTTTCGAAGGAATCATAGTGCATACGCTGTGGATGCTATGCTTGGGAGAGCAATATGACTGCCTGTTGAAGGTCTTTTTTGCCATCCATGGTCAGTCAAATTATCATCATAGAGTCTATTTTTAAATAGGTTGCTCTAAAAAACAATGTGTTTTCTAGCTAAACTGCTAGTACAATGTAGAAATTGAATCTCATGCTCTTTCAAAAGAGCATACGTGAACATACATGTATGGTTATCCTTTAAATTTGGGATGGGATCTCTAGGATTGGGTAGTTGTTACCATTAAGTGGCATTTAGGTTGTCTGGCTCTTCGTGGTTTACCATAACTCCGACTTGACAACAATGTGTCTGATGTTTATGTTTTGTAGGTGCCAAACATTTGAAGAGTTCACTCTCACATAGATAAGGGTAATCCTGTTTCTATAATGACCAAGTTTAAACATTTACAGGGTTATTCACTAAACTAAGAATCCAAAGTGAATTTCAAATTTGAGGTAAAAGTAGCCAAATCATAAACATTCTCCAATTCAGCTGTGCTTCCAATTCGGCTACTTTTAACCTTAAATTTGAAATTCACTTTGAATTCTCACTTTAATAAATATAACACTATGAATACACTTGCAGCATTAACACGTCAGTTTGCTCATTCTTAAAGGAATGTTGTTGAGCTTCCTGAGAAAAAAATGAAAACAATGTCACTACTCAAAGTGTTAAGTAAATACTGCAATAAATTGTTTATTTCCCACTCTGGAAATGTATTAGGCTTGTCAAATTAATTTCATAGAAATTCTTTGTTTCTTGACATGGTCATTATTTTTTACTTTTTTGTCCATTTAATTTGTTCTTATATGAGTGCATCTGTTTGTTTTTAATGTTGCAGTGAGAAAAAAAAAGAATGTTTCGTTTTGTAACTTGTATGAAATTGGAATGTCAAATTATAGGATGTCTTAATTATTGTGTGGGAAGATAAAACAGATCAAATTACTTTTAAATGCTTTAATGAAAATTGATATAGCTGTGATTTACAATCCTGAATTACAGATTGCTATAAAATTCAACTTTAACCCAGGTCAACAAAGGCATTAAGCCTATTGGCACATGTGGTATACACAAAATTACTTATTATTATTTATTTTATTTTTTTGTGTGTAAAAATGCAAATTAATCTGTAAGAGACATGAATCATGTTTTGGGAATTTAGTTTATGCCCTGCATTTCAACAACTTTGAACCACTAGTTACTTAAACGGATTCTCTAGTACCAGGAAAACAAATCCGTTTTCCTGGCACTGTAGAATCTTGGAGTGCACTTCCCTCCCACTCCTTTAGACACTTACCTGAATCCAGCACAGATGTCCCTCGGCGCTGGGGCAGGTTCCGCCCACGCTCCTCCCCTACCAACATCCGTCGCCGGGGAAGACCTAATGCGCGTGCGTGGCAATGGGCGCACTTGCGTTAGGATTTCGCCATAGGAAAGCATTATTCAATGCTTTCCTTTGGGGATTCCGTCAACGCTGGTGGTGCTCATGCATAGTGTGAGGACATCCAGCGTTGTTTAGATGACCAAAAGTCATCTAAGAAGCCGGACGTCCCTCTAGTGGCTACCTACTAGAGGACTTAACTCTGCAAGGTAATTATTCCAGTTCATAAAAACTGCAATAATTACACTTGTAGGGTTAAGGGTGATGGGAGTTGGCACCCAGACCACTTCAATAGGCTGAAGTGGTCTGGGTGCCTACAGTGTCCATTTAAGTGTCACAGTGCATACAGTTGTGCTCAAAAGTTTGTATATCCTGGTAAATTGTAAAATTTTGGCATTGATTTTGAAAATATAACTGATCGTGCAAAATAATGTCTTTTATTAAAGGATAGTGATCGTATGAAGCCATTTATTATTAAATGTTTGGCTACTTTTTAAATAATAATGATAACAGAAATCACCCAAATGGCCCTGATCAAACGTTTACATACCATTGAATGTTTGGCTTTGTTACAGACACACAAGGTGACACACACAGGTTAAAATGGAATTAAAGGTTAATATCCCACAACTGTGGCTTTTTAAATTGCAATTAGTGTCTATATGTAAATAGTCAATGAGTTTGTTACCTCCACATGTGTGCACTGAGCAGGATAGATACTGAGCCATGGGGAGCAGAAAAGAACTGTCAAAAAACCTGCGTAACAAGGTAATGGAACATTATAAAGATAAAAAGGGATATAAAAATATATCAAAAGCCTTAAAAAAATGACAGTCAGTATTGTTCAATCTCTTATTAAGAAGTGGAAAATTCAGTGATCTCTTGAGGCCAAGCCAAGGTCAGGTAAAACAAAGATTTCAGCCACAACTGCCTGAAGAGTTGCTCGTGATACAAATAAAAACCCACAGGTAACCTCAGGAGAAATACAGGCTGCTCTGGAAAAAGACGGTGTGGTTGTTTCAAGGAGCAGAATACGACGAAACTTGAAAAATGAGCTGCATGGTCGAGTTGCCAGAAAGAAGCCTTTACTGCGCCAATGCCACAAAAAAGCATGCCTCGCAGCTTTTGGCACACTATAATTTGGAGTGACGAGACCAAAATAGAGCTTTATGGTCACAACCATAAGCACTATGTTTGGAGAGGCATCAACAAGGCCTATAGTGAAAAGAATACAATCCCCACCGTGAAGCATGGTGGTGGCTCACTGATGTTTTGGGGTGTGTGAGCTCTAAAGGCACTATGAATTTTGTGAAAATTAATGGCAAGATGAATGCAGCATGTCAGAAAACACTGGCAGACAATTTGCATTCTTCTGCACGAAGGCTGCACATGGGACGCTCTTGGACTTACCAGCATGACAATGACTAAGCACAAGGCCAAGTTGACCGTCCAGTGGTTACAGCAGAAAAAGTTGAAGGTCCTGAAGTGGCCATCACGGTCTCCTGACCCTAATATCTTCGAGCCACTCTGGGGAGATCTCAAACCTGCGGTTCATGCAAGACGACCAAAGACTTTGCATGACCTGGAGGCATTTTGCCAAGACAAATGGGCAGCAATACCACCTGCAAGAATTAGGGGCCTCATAGACAACTATTACAAAAGAACAGGGGTCATTTCATTTTTTCTTTGCTGCCATGTTTTGTTTTATGATTGTGCCATTCTGTTATAACCTACAGTTGAATACAAATCCCATAATATAAATAAAATAAAATAAATGTGTTTGCCTGCTCACTCATGTTTTCTTTAAACTTGGTACATATATTACCATTTTTCCAAGGGTATGCACACAACTGTATATCATCTGTATATTGTCTAATAACACAACTTGTTATAGTGTTAGTGGCAGGTGAGTTTGTTCGTGGGTGTGTAAAATTGTATAGAGTTGCACACAGTCTAACGTGCATGACTTCCATTACCATGTTCTGAGGAAATGTTTCGTAGCAATTGTAAACACCAATATGGTGGTGGTATAGCACTGATATGGCCGAATCCTTACTGCGTAAAACTCGTACAGAGGCATGACTGGATTCTGGTGTTAGGCTCTGAACATCTATTTACTACTGATACTAGTATTTAACAGCCATATAGGTAGCTCTTATATAGAGCTTGATATTTTAATGAAATATCCCACCCCCCTAATAAAGGACATTTAAGTTGTTGTGGAGCAGGGTTTCCGGGTACCTTTGTTTGAGTTGGCACTTCTGGCTTCCCTCCTCGGTATGCTACAGAAGCACAGGAAGCGGAAGACTTAAAGGACCACTCTAGGCACCCAGACCACTTCAGCTTAATGAAGCTGTATATCATCTAGGTCCTTCTAGGGTTAACCCATTTTTTTTATAAACATAGCAGTTTCAGAGAAACTGCTATCTTTATTAATGGGTTAAGCCTTCCCCCTAATCCTCTAGTGGCTGTCTCATTGACAGCTGCTAGAGGCGCTTGCGTGCTTCTCACTGTGATTTTCACAGTGAGAGCACGCCAGCGTCCATAGGAAAGCATTATGAATGCTTTCCTATGCGACCGGCTGAATGCGCGCGCAGCTCTTGCCGCGCGTGCGCATTCAGCCGGCGGGGCAGAACGGAGGAGGATCGGAGGCAGAGAGCTCTCCGCCCAGCGCTGATAAAAGGTAAGTTTAAACCCCTTTCTCCTTTCCAGAGCCGGGCGGGAGGGGGACCCTGAGGGTGGGGGCACCCTCAGGGCACTATAGTGCCAGGAAAACGAGTATGTTTTCCTGGCACTATAGTGGTCCTTTAATCAGGCAGCCACTAAGCAATAGGTGGAACCAGAGTGCAAGTGGTTTGTTTCCTGGCAACCATTAAGAGAGTCAGCTCACACTTTCAAGCTATACAGTGCAGAGAGGAAGGAATCTACAAGGAAGAGATGCTGCGGTGCTGGAACCACAAGTTCAGGGTTGGGGTGTGGCCAAACTATTTAACCCTTGAATGTAAGAAAAGGCACCCGACACTCCAGCTTCCATAACAATGCAAATGAGCTGAAGTCCTTATAGGGTGGAAGTGGTCCTTTAAAGCAGTAATATTCTGTTTGAAATACACAGATCATTTGCTCTACATTTTAACTTGTTTTGTAACCTTTCAGGTGTTGGATTCAGGAAGAGTGAAAGAGTATGACGAGCCATACATTCTGCTAGAGAATAAGGAGAGCCTCTTCTATAAAATGGTGCAGCAGGTAGGGAAAGCAGAAGCTGCTGCACTAACTCAAGTTGCCAAAGAGGTGAGCATTCTGTAACAATAGTATTACACTGGTCTATCCCTAGATCCAATCGTTTTTATGCCAAATCACCATATCTGTGTAATCTGTGATGCTACACCATAAATATATATATATATATGCATACACACAAATTTTGTTTCCATTTATTTATTATTTTTTTACTTTTTTTTTTTTTTTATAAAATTCAATTTTAGTTAGCATTGATTCCTAAAATGTTTCTTGTTTTATGGACATTCTTGCCTGTCATATTGGCCAGTATGATTAGCTGTGATTTACTGCATTGCTGTGAAATCTAGTGTGTTTATAATAACCTGAGCAACCATCTCAGATAAGAGAAATGTGTAAACAAAAACTGCTGCTTCTAGAAGGAGGCCCTCATAGACTATCAATCAGTTGTGTACACCACACGCATAATAGGGAAGACTGTGCTTGGAGAGAGATAAGCTGTGATCTGTATATACACAGTCCACAAATCGGTCAGAGGTAAAACACGACCCATTCATTAAACACAGGACCAGACTGTGTATAAAATTATATCAGACACGATATGGCTGTCTGTTTATAATGCAGTTCCAATCATCCTATGAACAATTGGAACTCTTATTGGGGGATAGACTACCTATCCTGTAAACTCCAGCTTGGGAACAGTTTGTTATAAGATCAGTCAACATAGGCCAGAATTGGGCACTTCTGATTGGAGTATGGGAAGGTCCTGCCTTTATGTACAGGCAGATTCACTATGCAGCATACCAAGCAATAGTTTGGGGGTATGTCACTTTTTATTTGTTTACTTTTTTAGTTCAGTTTTTGTAATATTTTACGCAATATTCGTATAATACTTTAAAGGTTATTTTGTTTCTCTTTAATACATCAGCCGAAATGCCTATTTGATATTTAATCAAAAATCAATTATTGTGAAAATGTATTGCTTAGATTAGTAATATTTGAATCTGAATATTTCCAAGTAAAAAAAAGAAAGAAACAAACATAGGAAAAACAGTGTAGTAATAAAATTCCAGATATAAAAACGCTACCAATCAGATAGATGAGATTAACCAAAATGAACAGGTATTCTGCTGTGCAATTTCTTTCTAATACAGCCAGATAATTATAGCAAATATCAAAGTACAACTTGTAAGTAAAGTATAAGCAATAGAAGTTCATATTATCCAACTCCGTAGGACTCGTTTTATAAACTGGAAAAGTAGTCACTGTCAGAGGTTTGAACAGATAGTACAGATGTTGCACTAACCAACTGAACTCCCTGAATTGCTATGTTATTGTCTTTACAGCTATGCTATTAGTAATTCTGAGCATGTGCTTCTCCGAGAGGAAAAGGGACAAACACAGACATAGATAATGAGGACGTTTTAGAACATTGTTTGGTTATTTCTGGCTTTGTTTTGTGTATATTTTTTGTATTGTGAGTTTATTTGAAATGAAAAGGTCATCCGTGCACTCTATATTAGCTCTTCCACATCATTTCCATTTCAATATAGTACAACTTGTTCAGAATGCCTAAAGTGTATACTTTATCCTAGATAAAGAAATCACATTAAACATTCTATAAAAATGCATTGTCAAACAAATATCACTTTGTGGCAAGTCTTTCTACACACACATTGTAAACATGTTTCTCGGGCCTTGCATATTTTATTTTAGGCCTGACTCATGACAGATGTCAGCTTTGCATTTTTCTTTTTCAAGGACTTAAACAAAACTACTTCTTTTTGTCTGTGGGATTGGGGTAGAATACATTGCATCTCACGTCCTTTTTTACCCATACAGAGTTCTAGATATGAGCACACAAGTCTTGACATTATTTCATTTTGTTATGCGGATCTGTCAAAGCAGCGAGATATGATACAGCTCTTAAAAACGGCCAATTGTGGGACAGTGAAACTTGACAGCGTTTCATTCCCTTTATATTCGCATCATACATTTATCAGGAAGCCTGTATCTTCCTCTCGTTCAGCTGGAAATCAGGAGAATTCTTAAGTGAAAGGCACGCCAACAAAAAATCCCTCTTCTATTATTTAGTATCATCTTACATTTTATAGAAGTTGGTAGGATGAGTCTTTGTTAAAGCTTTAGCTTTCTGGTTCATTATTTCGATACGCTATCCAAAGATCTCATTTCTATTGGCAATATAACTGCTCTGAAGTACAAATTAAACACGGCGATATTTCCAATACATGTACCTTGAAGTTTCAATGCTTGTCAATCATAGTTTGTAAAATGCAGGGATTACAACCAGATATTAACATCCAAAGCCATTGTGTTTGGTTTTATGTGTGAAAATGAGAAACCCTTTTTTTGCTGATGCCAGAATCCATGCTTCTTTTGTCACCTTGTTTATTTTATCTGGTGGTTTTTGGTTTGTAAAGTGATTTCGACTTATCAGTGTAATACGGCAATAGCTTACATTGAGTAATAGTGAAAGAAAATGCAGTTGATCTGTTGGTTGCCAATTAATTCACTGATTTTTGTGACAGCATGTTTGTGGATTCTTGTGAGGATTAAATTGTTTGCCTTATGTCAGGCAATCCAAGACTATCCCTATTAGAAAACTTGTGATTAAAAAAAAATGTAAGAGAAAGCCTTATTTTTCACATTACAGCTAACACTGTTTGTTTTTTGTTTGTTTGTTTTAGATTTACTTGAATAAAAACCAGCAAAGAAGCCCACAGAAAAGCTCAAAAGACAATGAACCATTTATTATCTTTGAAACTGCTCTGTGATTACATTTCTATTGCTTACAGGAAAACCATTCACTTGTACTAGGTACCATTGTGCCTTTTGGAACACTTGTTTAAGTTTTTAGCATCAACAAATGTTTTTGTTTTTTTTAATTCCAGCATTCTCGTATTCCTCTTTTCGTGAGATAACTGTATTAGCAAAGCACTGCGATGTTTCGCACACATTGTATTTTACATTGTGATGGATAACATTGCAGCCTTTTTTCTAAACGTATCAACTCCGTCAGGAACATGGACATGTTTTTTTTCGTGGTGATCATCAACTGCCTTAATGAACAGAACAGCCGCACCATACTTTACTACATTTTACAAGCTTTTTTATCCGCCCATGACTGTTGGTGGTATAGATCACTTTTATTTCACGTTTTTGCTTAACCTATGCTACCTGGGCCTATTTGTCATTTAATGTGACCCATGTCAACTTTGCCTGCTCCACCAATTACAACCAGGAATTCTTTGGGCATTATCAATAATATAAAATTAATCTAATCAGGAATCCCTCCTATATAAAAAATATATATATATATATAATGCACTCCTCTACAAAGTGGTTTGACAAATTTACACTGTGTATACACTTATTTGTGTGTCTGCAAAATGGCTATATTTTGTTATTGCCATGTTTGGGACCCTGCCACAAAAAGAGAGCTGCCACCATGATCAATAATTATATAAAAGGGACACTCTGCGCTCATTCAGACACTAACTTAAAGGAAAACTGTCATACTTGTTCGTTATTATTATTATTTTTTTTAAACATCACTTGTATGGTAGCATTTGTGTGTATTAGTTTGTAATGTATACATTTAAGTAAACCATTATTTTAACTGCATCTTTGGGCTTACTCTAATGAGGGCCATCTTTAAGTCCTCTTTGGTCAGACACAAAGCTTATCCAGGAAAATAAAATTTGGTCTTCTTAGCCCAAGAGTACTAGGGACTAGAGATGACCACCATTGCAGAGCAAAGGTAAGCGAGAAGATTCGTTAAAAAAAAGAGTTACTATAAATTAACTTGTGTATATTTATTACGAAAACAGAATAACAAGGAATTACACAAAATCTTGTATTTTAAGTAATAAATAACGGTGTCTGTTTTCCTTTAAGTACATTTGATAGAGTTTAGCCACATATTCAGACTGTATTTATTTCAAATTTCTGAAAATCACAGCATAAATATGAATCACAGCATTAAATGCAAATAAGTCGTGTTGGTACTTGGAGTGTCTGTTTAACTAGTTCATGTCTAGCTGATTTTCACAAAACAGTTGACATTTGAATATGCTTCAGCAAAATCTACAAATTTCATTTCTCTAATGTAAAAATAGATGCCACTTTTTTAGTGAAACCAAAGCAAATTATTTATGCAAGAAAATACATATTTCTCAGGAGAGTTTATTACTTTACTTTCAATCACATACTATTCTGTGTAAAAAAGTTTAATAATCTAACATCCCAGCTTGCCCTACCAAATATAGATGTGCCTTACACTGTTGGAATGTATCCCATGTTTACGTTTGCTCCGTGATTTATCTTCTTTGTAATGGTTTTATATAAGAAGGGTGCCTACATAAACTTCTATTGATACTGTTAACTGCAGGTTAACATGATCCTGTTGTAAGTGGGATCTTTATGTTAAGACTGCTCTTGCATATGTTAATGGTTGCTTTATAGCATTCAGAAATATATGCAAACATTCCAAAAATTTACGCTCCATAATTTGTGGTTTAGTAAAGAAAAAATATATATATTTATATTTCTTTCAGGTTACCAAACTTTTTTCCATTAAAAGTTTTGGCAATTTTTTTAAAAAAAAAATGTGTAGCTGTTTTTAGTTTATCTGTTAATTGTGGGTAACATTGTTTTAATTTCAGGATCTTTTAAAACCCATTAAATTATGTAATTCTTATCAAACTTGTTTTTTTAAATCATATATTATATCTAGAAAGAAGCAGAATGTGCTATCACAATATGTAAAATAGTGCAAAACTATATGTGATGTTCAACCTGTGCTGTTGGTTGCTTAATTTTACGTACATATAAAGGGTGGGCCAAAATTCAGAGTAGGAATTGACAGGTAAATAATGTATTTGTTAGTAGTACAGTTATTTGTTGTTGCACGTACATATAATTGAGTCTTAAGAGATTCATCATGAATGATTTCACAAAGGAACAACAAGTAAAAATAGTGAAATTTCATTTTCAAAATGGCAGGTCCGTTATTCTGACGCAAAGAGGAAAATTGTCTTGAATTGTGGTTTCAACACAATGGCGCTACTGCCCATACAGCCAGGACCACAATGTGCCTCCTGAGACCACTTTTCAGAAAGCAGATCATTTCAAGAAATTCCCAGATTAATTGGCTGCCACGTTCACCTGACCTTTCAGCTCCTGATTACTTACAATCGGAATATCTGAATGAGCGGATGTTCATAAACAAATCATGTACATTTGATCAGTTCAAGGAGAATATCCATGCAGAAATTTGAGTGCTAGATCCTCAAACCTTAACTAATGTTATGAACAACAAGAGAGCCCGATGGCAAATTGAGCACATTTAAAAGATGTCATCTTACGTACCTAGTCAAACAAATCTCTATACATTAAGCATCCGTTGTATGAAATATCACTGAAATTGGTTCTTTAATAAAAAAAGTTATTGACTCCTACTCTGAATTTTGGCCCACCCTGTACATGTGTATTGCTGATAAAATGTTCTAAGTATCAATAACACTACAATAGTTATTAACAAGTAATTACCAATGTGTTATTCTGCTTGAAAAGAATAGAACAGACATCTACTTTTTTCTTGCAAGCATTTACATTGTATTTAGACAGTTATAATGAAATGTTGTGTATTTAAAAATCAATATTTTTAAATGTACATTTTGAATAATATATATATATATTATTTTTTTTTTAAACTGCCTTTTTATGCTGTACTGGAAACCATATTGCACGTACAATCTTTACAAGCTAACCAAATATAAAATAGAATATATAATAAATCACTGGGTTTTTTGGGGGGGGAGTGGAGGTGGGTTCGTTTTTTTAACTTGTGAGATATTGCGTGCAGCATTTGAAAGAAAAATGTGTATGTAAACAAGCTGGTTTATATTTTTGTTCATAATTATACACATTTGATTTGTAAATTGCAAAATTTGTACATTGTAAAATTCATAAATGGTTTGGCTTGTAATTTATTGCAGTGACCATATAAAGTGGCTTATGAATGATTATTATATTGCAATTTTGAAAATATATGGAACATAACAATGACAGATGGTTTCATTACGTCAGTATTATGGTATAGCAACTTTTATTTATTTTGGTTTTTTTTTTGTAGCTGCACATTTGTTTTAAAGTAGCAGCATTAAATGTAACATCCAACCAGCCAATGCAGTCACACTAGTAATAGAACTTTAAAAGCGATATTTAGTTGACATGATTTGAATCGTCTGATGCTTCCCTTTTAAAAAAAAAAACATAAAACTAAATTCTTGTCATCTTTAACCGATTTGTACTAGAAGAGTCCTACCCACTGATGATGTAAATGTTCTGTCTGAATTTGTTTACTGCTAAGATGGACATCTTTCGAGCTTGCTTTCTGCTTGCAAAATTCAATGTCCTGGCTATGGTGAATCTTCAGGAGTAGGTGCAAATCCTAAAGTGCCCCTTCTTTACCGTAGCCCTAATCAGTCTCAACCTTTAAAAAAACATTTCCTCTCTTGGGTAAAAAAGTTTGGATTAACTTAATTGTTTTAAGTAAAAAATGTGTACCTTTTAAAGGTAAGGAGACTGTGGGTAACACATTCACAAAAAGAACACACCCATAGGATTTATAATTTTGTAAGACAGCATATTTTATCTATTTGACTTTTTTTGTATTATGAAGTTACATCTCATGTTCTTATAACCTAGAGATTTTAAGTGTTTGTTTTTCTTGGCAAAGGAGTTTTCTTTAGAATACATAAAGTGTAGTTTCCATTACTATTTTCACCAAAAGAAATGTGTTTTTAAAGCAAGACCATCTGTACTTCACTGGATCTGTTTCTATAAAATGTCATTTTTTCCCCACTATATATTCCACTTAGTAACAGCTACAGGGTAATATTTGACTATGAAAGTGTATAGAAGTACTGCTTTAATGCTGCAACACTGCCAATAAGGCAACTTAAAGGAATGTCTAAGCACAAAGGCTGGCAGGTTTGTCTATTAATTCAAATAGTAATATTCAGTATATAAAATACATGTTGGTAAATCTGGTGTATTTGTTCAGTAGTATTCAAATATTCTTATTGTGATTTAACTTCCACAAACTTGATTTGTGCAAGATAAGCTATATTTATTTTGAAGAAAATGTATACTACTCAAAATTATTCCATAAGTCACTGTATTAAGATGCAGAGCTGTTCCATATTCAAATAAATAACCATGTCTTAAAGTAACATAAAGTTTTTTTTTTCTCCCTTGAGTGTGCAGTGTCTTATATTGCAAAAAAGTGATCTGCTAAACAACTCTGGTTTGTTTCCAACCCATGGAAATAACTTATATTGGTGTTTTCCGTTTACCTATTGAAGAAAATTACAGAAATAACTTATATTGGCATTTACTGTTTGCGTACTGACAAAAAGCAGCTATCTACACGAGTTGTTTCTTAATTCATGTCCATTCCTTTTAAACTTGTGAATAGCAAGATTTATATGTTGGTCAAACTACGAGATTGCTAAAGAATGGAATACGTGAGCACATTGTTGCCCTTGAACGCAATGATGTTAATTCTTCGATAGCATTTCACTTCTTTATGTGCAAAAATTCAGATGTTTCTAAATTCTCTTTACAAGGCATTGATAGGATTGTGAAACCAGGTAGGGTAGCGATTGCAAGTCCAAAATGGACTTTTGTGAAGTTAAATGGATTTTCAAGTTACACACCCGTGGGCCTTCTGGTATCCATAGTGAGCTTGAGATACCAAATCATTTTTAGATTTTCTTTTCTCTCATAAATGTAATACTTAAATTGTTTACCAATTGAGGGAAACTTTCCATTGGGCAGCTCAAAGACAACAGTCGCAAACTGACATTATGATTGGCACACTTATAAAGGTTGCGGAGATAACGGAATTATATGCCCATAAAGGTATGATCCTATTTGCAGTATTTTCTATTATCTCTCCACAATAAGTGTTTATGTGATGTGCAAACTAAACTGCCACGCAGGCCTTGTATTAGGAGCCACACACAACTCCGTGGTACATTTTCTGGAACATTTTCTTATTCAAACCACTAATACAGAAGGTATTAAGAGGGTTTTTTGCTTTTTGGAAAGTTTAGTTTTTTTTTTTTACACTCAAAAGTATCCTTTTACTTTTTCTTTCCACAGTGATTCTTAATTTGTAAATTCTGCATTTTCAGTTAAGCATCTCTCCAGGTGTGCTTTTCATTGTGCTAATGAATCATGCTTTTTATTTTTCATTTATTATTCATTATATCTAACGTTTTATTTTTTCATTTACGTGTTGTTTGATCTGTTTCCTATTAATGTTGGTTTGTTTGGGACATCTCGTTCACTCTCTTTTGGTATATGGAGGATTAATGTTTCACCCCAATTAACTGAATATTGGGATGTATGTTTAAATATGCCAGTAGTACACTAGAACCTAGCCTAGCACGAAACGCATTAGCTAAACACCCGGGGAGATGCTTCTGTGTTTTATGCTGCTAACTCCCTATTGTTTCTTCATTTTTTATACAACTTTAATATATAGGTATGTTTTGTCAAATCATGGACTATTTTTGTTACAAATCTGTGTTAATGTTAGCAGGAGTAACCACTCTTTTGTAATATAGCAAGATGTATTATCTTGTTTTTAAGGAATAGATGCTTCAAAACTGTTGCAGAAAAGCTCTTAAATTATATGTGCTGCATGTATTTATTAAACATGTAACTGAAGTTTAAAATTGAATCAATAGAGATTAAAAGAACTGTTGGGAGTTGAAACATTGCCTTGTCACCAAGACTAGTTCAGCTCAATGAGATGGTCTCGAAACATAGAGTCCTCATTGATATCCTGCAGCTGCCCACAGCAATTTGCAGCATGGCAATCAAATAAGGGTTTTTGCAATAGGGGATTTATCTCATATATGTCTATACTCCTTTCCAATGATAGCTTCCTGATCGCAAATGTAAATCTGGGATTCGCTATTCTGGATTTTCCCCATGTATTCCTTCATTCCTATTACTCTCTAATACCCACATCCTTACTTTAGAAATGTATATATAAAGCAGATGTCTTGAGGTCCTTTCCAGACCTGAGATATCAATATATCAAGGTTCTTTGTAACTACATGCATAGGATACTATTACCTTGTTACAGTTCATTATTTCTCCCTGATAAACATCCAGTCCACTTAGCCGTTAGATCGGCTACCATTTGGCAACACTGTATCAGGTATAACTCAAACCTGTTACAACAGGCTACAGTGAATGGTCCTATTTTAACTAATTTACGTTTTGTCTTCTATTCTTTTTTGCACTTTGTAAATCACACATCTCATTCTTTTTTGTTTTGTATTTGTATACCCAACTAGGGATTTAATAAAGTTATTTTTTTTCTTTGGGTTTTTATTAAATTAGGCAGTTTTTTGCCTTACACTAAAGCCTCTATCAAGGTAATAGGACTGTTATTAGGCTTGCCTCTTTTGTGTAAGTCTCTTTTTGCCCTTCTCATCATCTTTACATTGGGTTATGCCCACAGTACCCTACAACTTCGGTGAGGAGTATCTCCCTCCTCTACTGGCGCTGTATATTTCCCTCCTTCTTAGTTTGGCATGATCTCCCTGAAGTAAACCCATGTTGTCTCTGATCTTGAAATCCATGTGTTTTTAGATGTTCGACAATCCTATCCTTTAACATGGTTTCCATTACTTTCCCCACTACTGAAGTGTGATTTGGAAGCTTGTATAACTTGCTTACGTCCTATAGATCTGTCTATCTTCCTCACTCTGTTTTTATTTATGATTACTAAATGCTAACTTTGAGTTTTTTTACTATTTTGGCCACTTCTGCGGAGTACCACAGTGGTTTCTTAATTTTTCTGCTCTTACTGACAAGCCTAATGCAACTTCTGTTGCCTTCAGCAGTGCAACTTTTAAATAATCAAATTTCTCTTGGACTCCATTTAAACTGCCCCAGTCTGACAGTGACTACTTTACATATATTCTAACGTTAGAAAAGTCTGTTTTTCTAAAATCTAAAACTTTTGTTTTTGTGTGATGTGACTCAGTCATGTTCTTATATCAAACCACGCTGACTGGTGATCACTGGATCCTAAACTTTCACCTACAGTAATATCTGATACCAAATCTGTTTGTTAACACAAAATCTAGTATGGCCTCCTTGCAAGTTGGCTCCTCAACTACTGTTTTAGAGAGAATCCCAGTAGGGAGTTTAGAATATGTCAGTAGGGAGTATACAATATTTGTGCTCCTGTCACACGCAGCTGGTCTGGGTGCAGTGGTCCTGTCATTTTAACCCTACAATGTAATACATTTTTTTTTTTTTTTAGTAGCTGCAATGTTTACATTGCAAGGTTAAATCTACCTCTAGTGGCTGTCTTACCTGACAGCCACTAAAGTTGCTTCTGCTGAACTGACAGAGTAAATCCTGGTCATAAGCTCAAGGCAATATATGAATGCAAGCTAAAGTGAATTTTGAATCTATTTACTATTTTTCAACGAATGACATTTATTTGAACCCTGAGTGAACCACTAGCACATTAAATAAGCAAAAAACAGCAATACCATATGCAGAATGTAGTTCAAGGGCAACTATTACAACTTGGTTAGCAATACAAGCATGGAGCAATGAATACAGTAGAATGTAAAAGATCAACTGCCAATAATGTGGTTAGCAATACAAGCATGTTTTCTTATCTATTTTATAAAAAAAAAAAGAGCAATGAATACAGTAGAATGTAAAAGATCAACTGCCAATAATGTGCATTAGTTAGGAATCTGTGGGCATTTTTGAAATGCTGATTCGCAAAAGCCAGCAAACTGTACATAAATTGAATGTGTGTCACGCATGCCAGAGCCATCTCCCTTCTGCATGGCATCATTTTCAACGAATATGCTATACCCATACAAACACTTCTATTGCTGTAGGGTCACATCAATCTGTCATCATTCTTGACATGACTAAGAATATGTTTAATTATTATAGATCTTCTCATTCTGGAATCATTGGTGACATGAGGCCTGCTCCATGCTGCTCAAGTACCTTTTGGCACATGGGACTGACCAGTACCAATACATATTTGCCATTTTTTATTTAACCAATTCTGCCTCTAGCTAGGTGCCCTGTTGTCATTCTTGCTGACCCAATGTCTTGTTCCTTTGTAGTTCTAATCTGAAGTTTGACCTAGGCAAGTTTATCCATTTATTCACTACTCCGACCCTTGTCTTGTCTATTCCAATTATCCTGTTTTCTGTCCTTGACTTTGGTTTGCTCTTTGATTAACCTTGCTGTTAAGTCTGGCCAGTCTACAAAACCATAATACCCAACATTTCCTATTTTAATAAATAAACTCTTTGACATGGATTTGGAAGTGGCTGGATCTTCAGATAACCATCAAGAACAATTATTTTGATGTTTGTGGTGGTTAATCCATACTCATGGGGTGGGGCTGACCTCAATGGCGGATAGTCACACGAGTTCTCACTTGTAGGGGATGTTTACCTATATATCTGCCCTTTATTGCTCCCTGCATGACTCCAGTAGTGCCTCTCATGCTCCCTAACCGAAGCAGAGTACCGGGACTCAATTAAATGTTATCCAGCTTACCAATTACCGGTATACTTGACTCGACGCAGTGCGGCCTGGTGTACATGCTGAGCGGGAGAGGTTGCTGATCTACCGAACTTGAGTGTCCAGAGCCTTGGTGGTATCCCATAATTGCCCCATTACCCCCATCTAGATTTCCGGGGGTCATCTCGGTCCACCCCGTGGAGATCCTGCTGACTCACCACAGCCTGCGGGCCCTCTCTAAAAAAAAATGGTGGATGTCACGAGGCCCACTGTTCCATATGGGGAGCAAGCCGACTTCACAGCCCGCCTTGACAGAATCTTTGTAGCTTTTTGGCAGCGGCTCCACCAATGTCTGCATTCTCAGCCCCAGCGGCGAGCCCACTCACTTCCGAGCCTGCAGGGGAAAATTCTGAGAAACACTGGTTCCTATACCGGACCAGGCCTCATGTCGAAGAGGGTGGTGGCTGACCCTGGCCTGTTGCAGGGCCTTGATCCTTGGAGAAAGGAGAGGAAGCCGGGCCTGTTATTCGTGAAAGCCCCGTCATGAGTGTGACTGTCTCCTGTGTGTGACTGTAACTGTGTGTGTGGCTGTAGCTGTGCCTTTGTGTTTGCCTGTATGTGTGACTTCAACTGTGTGTGTGACTGTCTGTCTCTAACAGAGTGTGTGTGTGCCTATCTGCGTGCGTATCTGCCTGCCTGTAACAGTGTGTGAGCCTGTTACTGTTTGCCTGTAACTGAGTATGTGTGACTGTCTGCCTGTAACTGAGTATGTGTGACTGTCTGCCTGTAACTGAGTATGTGTGACTGTCTGCCTGTAACTGAGCGTGTCTGACTGTCTGCTTGTAACTGTTTGTGTGACTGTATACAGGCAACAGAGTATGTGTGTGTGTGTGTGTGACTGCCTGTAAATGAGTGTGTGTGTGTGACTGTCTGCCTGTAACTGTGCATCACAGTATTATGTGACATTCTTAGTTTGCCCCTCTGTAATGCAGCGGAAGCAATCTGGCACCTTTGGCCTGCACTTCTCTGCTGGCTGCAGACCATAAGTAGCTGTCTTCCGAGCTTCGGCCTATCAGTGCGTTGCTGCAGATTACCAGAGGAAAGCTCTGACATTGTTAATGCCTAAGCTCACGAGACAGTTACTCAGTCTGCACCCTGTGAAGGGGCAGATCAGATTTCCTGCACACTGGAACACCAGAGATCTGCATTCCACTCTGCAAGGTAACAGGGAAGGGGGAACTAATATTTGTTTCTAAATCATTATTAATTTAACAAATCCCCTATACAAACCTACACACTTTTATTTACATATATATATATATATAGACACACTCACACACTCATATAGGGATGAACATGTATAATGGGGGGAGGGGAGGGGCTGTGAAGACTTTCCTTAATTCACTAGTGTTTTAAAAGGAAATGCATTCTTCTATCTACAGCAATATGCACATATGGCTTTATATGTACCCAGATCCACCCCAGCCAGGGCCGATGCAAGGATTCTTGCCTCCCTAGACAACAATCCATTTTGCTGACCCTTAATGTATGCTATTATATTCCATCAGGTGTTTATTCACTGAACTCTGAATTACAGTGAAGAGACATTTAGGGAAAGAGACGCACTGAGTAGATATTAAAGGGAAACACTAGTGCCAGGAAAACAAACTCGTTATCCTGGCACTATAGCTTCCCCCTCTGTCAAGCGCACTCCCCTCGTGGTGCAGAAGGGGTTAAAACTCCTTCTGTCACTTACCTGGGTCCAGCTGGGGATACAGCACATTCAGCTCCCCAAGCTGGTAATTTACAGGAGAGGGAACACCAGAGATCTGCATTCCACTCTCACTGCAAGGTAACAGGGAAGGGGGAACTAATATTTGTTTCTAAATCATTATTCATTTAATAAATCCCCTATACAAACCTACACACACTCATATAGGGATGAACATGTATAATGGGGGGGCTGTGAAGACATTTCGCACAGGGCGCTGGGGGTGGCTAAGGAGCCGTTGAATGGCTGCGCTGCGCTGGGGGGGGGGTGGCTAAGGAGCTGCTCGCCCAGCACAGCATCCCCAGACAGCAGCAGGGCAGCCCACCGGGAAACCACCCGGTGGGTTCCCCCCCAGAGCCCAGAACCCCAGGCGAATGCCTTATTCGCCCTAATGGTAGCGCCGGCCCTGACCCCAGCTGCCTCTTTTCTGAATGTTCTAGGTTCCAGTAAAGTGAAATTAGGGTAATTCTAGCAAATCATTGTAGTTGTAATAAGAAGGATGAAGGAAATCCATGTCAAAGAGTTTATTCATTAAAATAGGAAATGTTGGGAATTGACTGCAATTGATAATTCAGCAGTTATTTCACAAATGACAGCTTTAGCCATCAGTTGTAGTCAGTTCTTCAATAGCTGTTAAAATTATTTCTTTAAATCAGGGGTCAGCAATTACGGGCGCTTCCTGTTATTTTCAAGCCCACAAATGATCATGATAAAATCATGGGCATCAGGCATGAGCCTCAGAAGGCCGCCTTAGAGCATCCCAGGTGTGAAGAGCAACTTAGTAGGCGGGGACTGCCTCCTTCGCCCTCTCTGCCAGCTATCCTTATTTGTTAGGGGAAGGGCTGGTGGCAAGTAGAAATGGCGAAGAATAGGTAATCAAGGTAATTGAGGGATGAAAAGTAAAGAGCTTTTGGCTAAGATGAAATTAGCCATATAGCAGTAGCTTAAGGTATTTCTTTTTTCCATTTCAAAGTATGAATTATCGAATGAACATGTGTTTTGTTTGTTTTCTTTTTATCTATGCATTGCTGTTAAAAATGTATGGAGGCCAACTGTCAATTGTGAAAAAAAAAATAATAAAATTTAAAAAAAAGCGCAACACATGCACATTGATTCTTGTTATATACAGAGCCAAATACCACCAGATATAACGATGATGTCATGTGCCGGCATCAGACACTCCGTGCAAGTCCGAAGAAGAAAAAAAGTGTAAGTGTGTGAATGAATGTGTAGGTATGTTTGCATAAGAGTGTGTAAAGGGATACTATGTCCTCTTTCAAGCCAGTGTCAATTATGGCTGCAATTTAGTTTTAGTAATATATTTTTTTTTTTTTGTTTTACTAAAAAGCCATTATAGTTTTAGTCATACTTTAGTCATGTGAATTGTTTTAGTTTTAGTCGACTAAATCTATAGTAGATTTTAGTCAAAACAACTAAAATCTAATGGGTTTAGTTAAAGCCTCTATCTGTCTCTTTTGCCTTTTCCCCAGCCCCTCTAGGTGACTCTCCCCTGCTTTGTTACTATCTGTAATGGACTGTTTTGCCCACAAGAGGTTAAAAACCGTTTAGGCGATATTCCCCTTTTTCAGATGCACCGACAGCTACTGCAAGCACCAATCTCCCGAACTGCAAACCCACGAATTCACCAACTCCCGAACTGCATACCAAGTAGCACTCCAAACTCCCGAACTGGAGACACACGAATAGCTGTTAGCAGACGAACAGGAAAAGCCCCCAAGCAGCTTACACTCCTGGCAATCAGTCTCTAACAGCATACAGTAAATCCCCCCAAAGACGAGACGACACTTCGGTTTGAGGGTCAAGCTGAATCTGGTTTACTGGGGCTAACTGCCCGGCTTTTATGCAGGTCTCCTACCTTGTAGACACTCCCCTAGGGGACCAGATGGGAAACTGGGAAACATATTGGCTCTTAGCCAATCACATACATACACCTTTACACACTCCCACAATGCATCACAATCCCTCCTCTCTGTCTTGGAGATAATTGGGAAGTAATCCAATTATCTCCAAAGACAGAGGCAAAACTCCATTAACCGCATGGCAGTAAAAATACAGTAAAAGACATAAAATTACATACAGTTACATTTATTACCTAAAACATATACATTCTACAAATCCCCAGATAGCTTAGATCTGAGCGCACATTACTACCGAATGGCGCTCAGATCACATACATACAGTTTAATCGCCATGGGTGATGCTGTTCATCCGGTTAAACTACCGAATGAACAGTCATTCGGTTATGCTACCGAATGGGAAGGTAAGGAGGCTGGCGGCTCTGCGGTGTTCGCGCCAACAAGTGCCCGTTTTCAGTTCCATAGTTTGGGTGCTGAACACCGCTGGCCGTTTGGGAGGTAAAATGGCCACTGCCACGTGTTCGGCAGACGAACAAAGGCCACCCAGCGTTCATCAATTAAGTTGCGGTTAACCGCAGCTTCTGGGCGGTCAATTGACGGCACACTCCAGCTCCCAGGTGGTCCATCGTTCGGTAGTTTGTTCGGTAGATTGAATCTACTGAACACCCCGGCAGAAAGGCATGAATAAACCTTTCAGTAGGAGATATAACAGGGCTGAACTGCAGGGTCATAGTCTAAAGGGAGCAGGCGAGCAACCAGGCTTCTCCAGTGTACAGTGGCGAGGTTGGTTCCGCCACACTATACTTAGGACCCGGCAGGAGACTCCTGTTAGTGATTTTAAATTGTATTTACAGAGCAGGATATAAAATCTTCTAAAGCAAGTAAAGATCTGATTGACCAATGTTATTTGACTCCTAATTGACAGAGAATTGATTAGTGAGACTGCAGAGGGATGTTCCTAACACCAAAGCATCTTCATTAAGCTAAAGTTGTTTTGATTCCTAAAGTGTCACTAATATAGTTCCCTAGTTTCTTAATGTTGATCTTTCAGCTGAAAAATGTGTTTTAAATAGTAGATGGCATAAGAATTGCGTCTATTTATCTCTTTCTCTTTAATGTGTCCATATGCTAAGGATTGGCCCATTGTCATCCTCTATATCTTCTCAAAAACGATATGAGACAACTGCAACAATTGATTTGCTTAAACCACGCCAGTATTAAAGGTTAACTATTAGAGTGCTGCTCAGTATGTATATGACAAGAAATCTATACAAACATTACAGGATACTGGTTTACTCAACAGGGAAAACAATTGACCAACGAGAACATGAATGCTCAACTCCCTATATGGACACATGAAGAGGTTCTGAGCAGTCAAGATGATTGTATGGAAGTTTGCAGGTGTGGAACAAAACAAATTATCTGCAACAAAAACAGAGCCACTTCAAAGCATTACAAAGCTCCATCAAGCTGCCTGGATATATTTATGTATTGATGACTACTGCAGAGAGAGAGTTTTGCACGCTTTATGTGACACATGTATCTTGGGAAAAAAACAAACATAATATAAAAGTTTTTTGTAAAGAATAAACTGAGATTACAACTGTGATATGACAGTGATTTTTAAGTCATTTGTCGCCACAATAGCTAATTAAAATATTATTTATTATATATATATGGGTTGGTTTGTCCTCCACCCTTTTATTATATTAATAACCTCCACCCGCCAAACCATAGCTACAAGAAGAAGAGAGGTAAACCGCGCGGAGGGATCCTTGGTACTATAAAAAGCTTTAATTTACTATTTTCATGTCACACATGGGGTGGGGGGTACCTCTATAACTAGAGAAAGTGAAAATAACAATTTAGAAATACATACTGTTATTCCTAACACATTAGCGTTCCATAAAAATGGAAGCATCTTCTCCCAAGTTTCCACAAGGTCAGGATGGCAAAAAATGGTACAAACTGGGGAAAAAGCTGTGAACATCATCTCTCGGCCACAAAGTCTGTCTCTTGGGTGGCATAGATCCTTCCAAGAAGCTATTCATTTCAACACTTCCTTGGCATTACAAGATTTATTTTACCACCTAAATGTATTTATATTTTGCCCCAAAAAAATATCGTTAAACAATATTGTACAAATACATTTCTTTGTTCCAAAAAAGTTGTCAGGGTATAAGAACATAATCTTACATAGTTAATAACCTTAGATTGACACCAGTACAGCTCCAACTACAAAGCATCTTCCACCTCCAAGAAGGCAAGTAATGATAGGCAGATCAGTGGGGTTCTCTGTCAAATACCATAATGTAAATTGAAAAGTCCTATGAGGTGTCCTGTGCCAGTCACTTCGGAGACGTGAGGAATCATGTGGTAAAACTAAAATTATGTTTCACAGGTTTGTTCTTTTGTGATGCTTCAACCCATTAATTGTGGAATATGATTAGCAACTGAACATATACTGCAGAAAAGCAAAGGGAATCTGAATGTAAAATATGCCCTGTGTAGGAATGGGAATAAATGGCATTTACTAATAAGTGTCTGATGGTAAATGTTTCTCTATTAGTTGTACTCCAGTAATGAGATTCTCATGTGTGATCTGCAAATGTCAAGGTTGACATTTGCAGATCACTCCAGTGGAGTCTCCAGTCGACTATGGTTCTAATTATTTGATTTTTAGTATTTGCTATATTGTCGTTGCACTCTCTATATATTTACATGTTGTCTTTATTGACTTCTTTTTATGACCTTAATTTAGTAAGCTGATAGATGTTATTAGAAAATTATTGGCTTCAGATAAGCCATTTAACGGTTCAGATTGAAAATGCTTTTTGAAAATTAATAATTACAACGGAGTTCCATGTACCCTGGCTGGGTTCCTCCGCAAAGCTCACTTTCTATCTGGAACCGGGAAACCTAAAGCGATTCTGGCCCAGTCACCGCAGCTTCACTCGGGTCCTTCTGGAGCTTATCCACCCCTCCAGGCTGCAGCTCTCCTTCCAGGCAAGTATTGTCCTCTCTGCCTATTCTGCTGCAGCTCTGCTTACAGTGATTGTTCTTGCCTTTACAAAGGGCTAGATGGATTGTGCAACCAGCCAACAGGTCCCAAGACTCTGTCACTGGGATCCCTAAAAATCCTCGCAAGACACCCAGTTCCAAATGGAACTAGCATTCAAAACTTTTTTTTTTTCTTCTCGGGACTAGCCCGTAGGCTCATTACATGTAACTTATGGTGACAACTTCATAAAAATACAAACAAATTACATCAGACAACATACAGGAATTTATAATTATCTAATGGCATATTTATAAAGGGGTGAGGTAGACCATAATTAACACAAAACATCTCTCCTGCCTGCAGAATTAGCAATATGCAACTAAATATGCAAATTAACAAGCCTTGCTATTCAGGCAGTGCATATAGCTGTTGTTAACAAAGGAGGGCGTTTTACAGGCTCCACCTAGTTTACAGCAAGCATCAGCTGGACAGGAGAGCACACAAAACAATTAACATTACACAAATACATATACACACCTGCACCTATAATGTGCACAGGGTGACTTAGACATAGGGGTAGTCCAGGAAGGGGCGCTGGGCAGGGAGACATGGGTTGGAGGCTTAGTCCATAGTGAATGTAGTCTTTTTGGAGAAGGCCGAGAGTCGGGGAGACATGTAACCAGCTAAGGGGTCCGGAGGGTCCGTCACAATTAGCAGTTTAAGTTTAAAATCTAATAACTATGTTTAACAGGGAAAGTACACGATTTGGCAGTTCAGTTCCATTTAATAAGGACATAATTCTCAATAAGTGGCCTCTTACATTTTGAAAGCTAAAAGCTGTTAATACATGTTTTTTTTTAAGCTGGGTAATGCTAGAAACTGTGGAAACAGGCCGGTATTTGCCCCCTAGGGAATGATGGAAGTGTGTGCTACGGGTGTGTATATTAAAGCCGCTAGTCTTTCATTTCAGCAAGGAACCATTAGCTGCATCCCGTTTAGGGAGTGCGCTCCTTCCCACAACATGCCATGTAGGGCATGGAGGGGTGTAAAAACCTCCCATGTATTAATGTAGGTGATATATATACATTTATTTATTTTTACTTTATTTTTAATGACAAACAGCGCCAGTGATTATAAAAGGTAGATAAATGCATTTCCAAAGCACATTTAATGGAGAAGGATTCTCTAGCAACTACCTATTTATCAGGTTCAAGAGCTAGAATTTCACCATTAAATCCAGTTCAAATTCAATAAATATTTTGTCTGAAAAAAGTAATGTAGTATACATCACTTGAAATGAGCTACAACAAAAATAATTCTAAATGTTTTTCCATAACATCACACCATAAGCTGATGAGGTTTTAGCATTCCCAATAAAGAAATCAATCATTTATAACTTGGAAGTAACAGAACGTGGTAAAAAAGAGGTATCATAGTCTATCAAGTATAACCTATCCTTAAAGTAGTGCATCGGGTGTATTTGTATACAACATCTGCTTCTAGGGAGTTGGGGACCATTGCATGTAAAAATATCATTATGTCATTATGTATTAATGAAAACAAAACTAATTTTTAAACAATTTTATAAGAAGTTTTACAGTTCTGTAGATGATAAAATATAATAATCATTCAGACTGTTTCTGTATATAGTGTTAGTAAAAGCTTTAACTAAAGTCATAAGTATTCTGCATGAAAATATGCATATAAGGCACATAATGTCTTGATAAGCCTTTTATGGATTTATTGGTGCCATATGCACAAACAAAAAACTTTCAACTGTGCCTCTTTCTTTAGATACTAGCATAGAGAAATAACTCCTTTTACAATTGAAAAGTTTCAAAAATATACTGCTGCCCTGTGTTCATTTTAATTCACTCCTAGATAACACAATCGGTATTATCTTATCAATATAATACATCTTGTCTGAATAGAGGCCTGGTACAAGTCTACTGTAATTCAAGTCTAGGAATTTAAATAGCCTTGAGGAAAATACTGTCAAATGCCAACAAATCAACATGTCAGAGAGAAAGTGAGCATACTGTGCCGAAACCTTATCTGCATTCGACTTAATGTAGCTGGAAATCGGATCAGAAAACCGTTGCAGGGAAGGATCATGTAAATGTTAGTTGGGTTTTTCCTTTTTTTATTTTCTAATAACTGCATGAAGACTCTGTCAAATAGATGTAAAACATTATAAATACAAGCCTCCATACTGTTTGTTCATTTATAGCTGAGTTAAATAAACTCTAATCGTTGAATGTTTACCAAGGAATTGTTAAGCTAGTTCACAGGGCAGGTGGTATGGTATCAACTTGACTAGTCAAACAAATAGAAGATGTGGGCTCCTCTAGAGCAGTGGTTTGCCACCAGTGTGCAATGGTGTGCATTAAGCTATTTTAAAGAGCTGATTGAGTTGTGGACTGGTGTAGGCTGATTGCAGCCCTGATATGTGTCTTTAGTGTCTGCATTCAAAATTGGGATGCCCATTTGGAAAGCAATTAGATGTATACCTCTCTGGTAAGACTGCAACAAGATGGGACATTTAGAAGTCCCTGATGAATGTTAAAAAAAAATGTATGCCTTGGAAAATTTTATTTCACTGAAAAGGGCCTTCATCCATAAATAATAGTCTCACTAAACCTCTTATTAAAGGACCACTACAGTGCCAGGGAACATACTCGTTTTCCTGGCACAATAGGTACCCCTCCCGCCGGGCTCTGGGGAGAGGAAGGGGTTAAACTTACCTCTTTCTCCAGCGTCGGGCGGGGAGCTCTCCTCCTCATCTCCTCCTCTTCTCCTCCTCTTCCGCTGAATGCGCATGCGCGGCAGGAGCTGCGCGCGCATTCAGCCAGTGATTTTTACAGTGAGAAGCGCGGAAGCCCTCTAGCGGCTGTCAATGAGACAGCCACTAGAGGCTGGATTAACCCTAACATAAACATAGCAGTTTCTATGAAACTGCTATGTTTATAGAAAAAAGGGTTAACCCTATCTGGACCTGGCACCCAGACCACTTCATTAAGCTGAAGTGGTCTAGGTGCCTAGAGTGGTCCTTTAATGCTTTAAATATAAAGAGTGTATAAAACAGTTCTAGGAGTCTAGTACTGAGAACATTATTTAAGTTTGTCCATCAAACACCATACTTCTCCTGTTTTGTATCCATACACATATAGCATTAGGTTCTCACCCTGAATCCATATAAAACACAGAACCCATCATTCACCAATACAGCATACAATACTCCTCTAAATGCCTCATATCACATACAGATACTGGCATTCACGCATAGAGCATAGCCAGCACACCAAGCCCCCATGTTGTGACACATACATTACAAAGGCCAGTATATGGGTGAAATGTTGCTCTATATCTGCTGTGTACTTTAATGAAGGGGCACTGGAGTATTCATTTTATTTTGGCACTTGTGCCATCAGAAAAATATCCATTATATCCAAAAAAAACACTCAATGTCCAGAAATTGAAAGAGAAACAATGCAACTCCAGACGTACCCGCATAGGCTTCCTTAGTTATGTCTGTAAAAGGCTAAAGTCTGCTTCATCTGGGCTTACTGTGTCTCCTGTACAAGGAGTATTTGCCTAGTATTTCAGTTCTAGACTGCCCTTATTGGTAGGACCAGTACAATATATTAATCATATATTAAGCATAGTTTCTTTAAAAAAAAAAAAAAGTTACTATAAATACTGTTGTGCATATTGAAATATCTCATGGAACAGTACTGTGCAATTGACTTCTATTCCAAATGCATTTGAAGTGTCTTTCGCATATGAATATCAAGACAAAACAATTAAAACTAAAATAGCAAATAAATGCTAAATTCTATCTGTCTGTCTGTCCGTCTGTCTGTCTGTCTATCTATCTATCTATCTATCTATCAGTACACAGGTAGGTAGGTACTGCTAAGATAGCTACTGTGTCTTTTTGATGACTAAACCTAGACCTTTGGATATGGTCACCTAAAATTTGTTCACATGCTAAAGAAATGTATTGTCCTGGTTTTCACTGGTTTGAAGTCAAAAAACATTCAAAAACCGATGTGATCCAGAGATTATTGTAATGAAGAACTATCGGATGGTCTGCTTATTATATGTATCCTGTCACTTAGAAGTATATGCTACCGTTTTGAATTTGTTTGAAAAATTTATGTTTATATTACTACTATGTGAATATTTTTCATGTTGTCGTAATCTCACTATAATCTGACTTCAAATAAAAATAATGTCTTTTGTTAAAAAATGTTTCAATACATCAGTATGGTAGAACAAGACAATCATTTACTGTGAATTAAACAGCAATCTGCAGGATGTGACAAGAAATAAGAACACAAACAGCACATAGCTTGTCTGGACTGATTGCTTGAGAAAAATTATAACGTGCAATTCTCGTGCTGTATAATTCTTTCAGGTTTGCAGGTTGCAGACAGTCATCAATGAAAAAGTTAATCTATCTTGAGTGATTCATCTGCTGACTTAAGTCTTTATTGACATCCTATGCGTTTGGCAGGATCACTACAAGCCGTCTTAGTAATGAGTAAGTGACATGTCCGTCATTTAGATTTTGATGCATTAATAACTTCGAAAGGTATGCACTTAGAACATTTATTCGGATACCCTGCAGCCAAAGCATCCTTACTAGCAAGTGAGATAAGTTCGTTATACGACTAAACTAGAAAAGGAGACATTCTATTTTGGCCTATAGCCTTCCCATTTATGTAAAACATGGTTCTTCGTATGTAAGCTTCTTACTGAAATGCATACAATGTTGCTGTGTATTTGGTAAGGGATAACAAGTTTGTCGCCAGGCTAGTTGGGACGTTTAAACCCTCTGCA
The DNA here is from genome assembly GCA_933207985.1 of Pelobates cultripes. Classification (NCBI taxonomy): domain Eukaryota; kingdom Metazoa; phylum Chordata; class Amphibia; order Anura; family Pelobatidae; genus Pelobates; species Pelobates cultripes. The sequence continues at coordinate 290,012,590 of OW240912.1, forward strand.
AAGTATGCCATGGAGATGTTCCTGCTATATGTTTGAGATTCAGGTATCAATAACTTGAACTTTCTCTGCGATATTTGACTAGACCTTTCAGCAAATGTGATGCTTAAGCTCTGTTACAATTACTGCAATCTATGTAATCAAATTCCCATCTTTAGAAGAAGGGTCACCCTGAGTAGTTGGGCGGCTCAATAAAATCAATGGAATACTTCTATTCTACAGACTACGACAAGTCACTTGATCTTTAAAATCTAATTCCAAAGGCTTCGCAGAGTAGTGCAAATTTGAAGGAGTTTTACTCAGGACCAGGAGAACAAAATTATATACAACGTTTTGGCATAGAGCCTTATTGATGTTTGACACAGAAACGTTGTGTATGATTTTGTTCTCCTGACCCTGAATAAAACTCCCTCCTATTTGCACTAATCAGTGAAGGCTTTGGAAATTGATTTTGAAAACGTCTAAGGGACTGTGGATCCCTTCCATGGTGCTCCAGGCATGGTAGCAGACTCTATTGGGTTCCTTGAGTGCAACACTACCTTTGGAATTGATTAAGTATCTTGATCTGGGACAGCAAGATGAATATGACAAAGACACAGATTAAGACTTTAAATTCAAATTACCATACCGATACAAACTGACAGGCTCACACAGACTGACACCCCATTTAACATATTTCATCCTCCAGTTCATAATATACCATTTTGCTATGTTTAATTAAATTTGCCATGTTTCATTCCATATTTGTCACATTCCTTGGTCTTAAAACCGACCCGGGGTGAATCTTGGACAGGTCCAGTAGATTTCATAAAATAACTCCTCTTTACCTTTGTATTAGAGGGTTCCTGTGAGTTCACAGGAATATATGGGAAGCAGTTACAGAGATTTGTTAATCCATCTCCAATGCATTTACCCAAACCCAGGGTAGAGATCCTGCTTACACCTGCCTAAGGTGAACCTATTGTGTAAGTACAGGAATACTGACCACCCTGTACTGTGTTGCTTGTGCCAAATCTATAGTAATGGCATCATTACAGGTCTCGTGTATAGAGAGACATTGGGGTTTTAAAGTACTATTTATGGCAGCTTTGTATATGAAACAGCTAATCAAAAAAGGTGTAAAGAATTAAAAATGGATGAAAAAAATATATATACACAAAGAAAAATAAGCACTCCCAGGTAATTCACATATAACTTTACTGGATAAAGTGTAAACCTATCAATGTTTCAGTAACACATTTTTGTCCTGATGAAAGTTCCTCTGTGGAACGGAAACATTGATAGTTTGACACTTTTTCCAGTAGAGAAGTTATATGTGAATTACCTGGGAGTGCTGATTTTTTTTGTTCTACATATTTAGTGCAATCGAGCACCAAAAAAACTGAGGATAGGAGTGCAAGGTCTTCTTTCTTTTATATATATTTATATTTTTATACTTATATAGTGTAGTTTGGATTAGCCTTATTAGTCCAGTAGACAAGATGCCAAAATACCAGAGTATTGCAGTATGAAATGATACCTTTTTGATTGAACTAACATAATATTTCAAAGACAAGCTTTCGAGGGTTTTCCTCTATTCCTCAGGTCTGAAGCAATACTGATCAATCTGATAGAGTTTAACACTTAAAACAACTGATGTTAGGGGAGAGGGGTGGGAGGGGAGGGATGTCATAAATAGCAGAATGTGCCTAAAAGTGAAAGGTGCAGGTTGGTAATAGCCTGAAAAAGTAAATACTCTCCTCTGTTTACTTTTTCTGGCTATTCTCAGGAAGCCGGCAAATTTCACTTTCAGGCACATCTTCTGCTATTTATGACACCCAACTCACCCCCTTCCACCCCCCTTTTCTAACATCAGTTGTTTTAAGTGTTTAACTCTATCAGATTGATCAGTATTGCTTCAAACCTGAGGAAGAGAGGACAACTCTCAAAAGTTTGTCTTTGAAACTTCTTAATTACTTAAAAACATCCCCATGTCTATGGATAAAAAAATGTGAAATATGTTTCAGTGATCTTTCCATCCCACCGGTACGGCTTCTTGCACCGAAGATATAGGATCTGGCTAGTGTTTCTATGACTATTGGTGTAATGAGCAGATATATGTTCCATAAATTGCCTTTTGCAATTCACAATGACTTTTGGCACCAGGCTATGGAATACACCCCCAAATACATAATTACAGGTAAAGGGTTTGGTTAGAGTAGGAACTTAGGGGGGTGATGTTATTAGTACATAACAACAGGGCCGGATTAACATAGGGGCTGATGGAGCTGCAGCTCCAGGCCCAGGCCCATGGAATAGGCCCATTGATTTATTAAAAAAAAAAAAAAAATTTTTTTTACATTTTTATTTACATTTTTTTTTTCACACACTACTCTTAGGGATTCCACCTGGCTTTTATTTTATTGGCACAATATTTGAGGCTGCCTGGCTGGTGCCAATATTACAGTGATACTGGCAATACAAATGCTGGTATTTTTCTCAGTATAAACAAGAGATTACTATGCAATACCAGCACTGGCCAGTAGGGGTCACTGTGTGTGGAGACCGGCAGGGATAGGAAGTTCCAGCATATCCCTCCCTGACTATCTATACTCACTGATCTGCAGGGGTGCAGCTACAGAGAGTCCAGACAGCAACTCCCACCCTGCAAAGACAGCCTACAGCTCAGGGAAGTAAGGGATGGGGGAAAGGCTGCAAGGAGACATGGGGACACTGAGACACTGGTGTCTCCTTGTCCCCATGTCTCCCAGTGCCCCCATGTCTCAAGGTCCCCATGTCCTCCAGCCAGTGTCTCTAGTGTCTGTGTCCCTGGTGTCTGTGTCCCCATGTCTTCAAGTGTCCCCTATTTTCCCAGTGTCCCCATGCGTCCCAGCCAGAGTCCCCTAGTCTCCCAGTGTCACTGGTGTCTCCGTGTCCCTAGGTCTCCCCGTGTCCCCAGGTCTTCCCGTCTTCCTAGTGACATGGGGACCCTGGGATACATGGGACCACTGGGAGACCTGGGGACACAACACTAGGGGACACTGGGAGACATGGGGTACTGAGACACTGATACATAGGAACACTGAGACCTGGAGTAATCGACACATGGGAGCACTTGGAGACATGGGGCCACTGGGAGGAATCCATCTATACAGCAGAATCAAACTAAGTAGTTTTTTGGTGATTTTACAGCATTTTCTCTTATGTCACTCCTTGTGATTTACATCATGTGATGTCACCCATACATATTTAATGATGCAAATTAGCAAGGCCGGTATGTTTTTCCAAGAAAGGTGGCAACTCTAACTACTTTTCACATACCCTTACTTAAGTATGGAAACTTAAGAGGGATGTATTGGAACAAAACTTGTGTGGACTGGCTGACAATGAATATAGTTAAAGGGACACTAGGGTCACCAGAACAACTACAGCTTATTGAATTTGTTCTGGTGAGTAGAATCATTACCGTCAGGCTTTTTGCTGTAAACACTGTCTTTTCAGAGAAAATGCAGTCTTTACATTACAGCCTAGTGTACTCAGCCAATCCTATGGGTAAGCACTGTGATTGGATTAGGCCACCACTTCTAATGATGTCAGCAGACTGCTTGTTTTTCTGAGTCTAACAGCATGCAGAGTTACAGCTTCAGGCTTGAATACAGTAAGATTTTGCTATATTTATGGAGGCATGAGGGGCCCAGGGGGGCTAGATGGTGGTGTTGACACTATAGGGTCATGAATTCATGTTTGTGTTCCTGACCCTATAGTGATCCTTTAAGGTAATGCTGACTTTGGTCTCTCTAACAATGTGCTTCTACACTCACTACATACAGCTTTTCTCTGTCCCAGACTATATACCAGGAGCTTCTGCCTGCTAGTAAGAAGGTAAGGAGACGAGTGGACCAGCAGATGCTAGGGGACAGTCCTTAGAAAGCGTTGAGCAAGCGCATCATTAGATGCATTTATGTCAAGCTCAGGGTGCTGTCTGCATAGTATGCCCTTAGTTGGCCAGCTGCATGATTGGCAGGCAGCCTGACATGCATTCATACCAGGCTGGCCTTCTAATTCTTTGGGCAGACATATCCTCTTTTTGGGCATGTTCGCCCCTTTTGGCAGGTTACATGATTTGTGTCAGTGGCACACCCTTTTACCGTGCCCATTGACTTCCTGCTTGACTGGACACTGCTGTTAGGGGTTATGGATTTACTTGAAAGATGAAAACATAAATTAGTGAGAGATTAGCCTAGGGTTGTGTGTTTTCTTATAGCTGCTGTTTTCTTTCTCTCCAGCACCATCTCCATCAGATACATGACGCTTGGGAGTGTTTTACTGTTTTTGGTCGATATGATTCTGTAATTAGGCCCGTCATAATTGTCAGCACCAGGTCCACTGGGCTCTTAATCTGGCCCTGCATAACAACATAACATGTTTATACTGGGTCATACTATCAATGTAAGGGAGCCTCAGGGGGTCTCCAAAGCCCACTTTCAACTTATTGCTTTGTACCTTTTGTACTTTGTGAATACTGTTAACTCCATCAATCCTACAAGGCTGAATTATACACTGCAATGTTAGTGATGCTTAATGCATTTGAGGTACATATATTAGATGGTTAAACTATTTTGTACAATTCTGAAAACTCACAGTAAGCACTAAGCAATATAAATTTAACCCCCCCTCTCAAAACATTTTTTTTTTTAGGATTTGTAAAGAATAACAAACTGTTGGGCAGATTGACTGCATGGCTTGGCATGAGGCACAGTCAATCTAATTAGTGCTTACCTTTCTCTAAAGTGCTGAATAATATTTAGCAGCATGAAAAGTATACAAACAAAATACAATTTTTGATGAGAAGGAACTCTTTTCTTTGCAGGTGCCTATTATATTGTAATTAGAGAGGTCGCAGGCTGCTTTGAAAGACATTTAATAACAGAGTTGCAAGCGATTTAGCTCTGTAGTAAGTTATTGTCATCGAGCTAAAATGAAGGCGTCTGCAGGGATACCTGTAAATATCAGCTCTATTTCACTGCTGCCAAAGGGGGAAAAATAACAGACTTGTCAGATTTTCTCTTCTGAGCTTCTTAAAGACTTTAGACTTGCCTTGGGCTGAAAAAAAAATATTTTTGCTTTATTTCTGGTGAAATTAACAAGCAATTTATTCCAACCTTTAAAAAAAAACAAATCTTTATTAATATGATTGATTATTAATTCACCAGGTACAGGAAACAAATACTGAAAAAATTTAAACATTTACTGATCGACAGAAACACATGATTATTAAAAGAACACTCCGAGCCTTAAAATCTCCTTTCCCCATTTCCAAATGGCCCTTCTATACAGACAATATGCTGTCAATTTATAGTTACACAAAATGGCAGCCCATATTCAAATGGGAGAATAAGATGGCAAGAAAGGCAAACATTGCAAGAAAAAGTATGTGAACCCTTTGGAATGATATGGATTTCTGCACAAATTGCTCATAAAATATGATCTGATCATCATCTAAGTCACAACAATAGACAATCACAGTTCAACCAGTTATTAAATCCAAGGGTTCACATACTTTTTCCACCTGCATTGTGAATGTTTACATGGTGCGTTCAATAAAAACATGGCACAATTTCATTCTTTGTGTGTTATTAGTTTAAGCAGACTGTGATTGTCTATTGTTGTGACTTAGATGATGATCAGATCACATTTTATGACCAATTTGTGCAGAAATCCATATCATTCCAAAGGGTTCACATACTTTTTCTTGCAACTGTATACGTTAGATGAAGTCCTTTTTTTTCCCTCTACTCCATAATGGGTAGAGTTGGGTTGGATATATGTTCTAAGCACCTGTAGACACATATTTCAAAATGTCACTGTCCCTCCATTGCTCCAACAGTGCCAATGCTCAATAAAGTTATGCCTTTTATGTGAATATTTTTTTTTTAATGTCCTTTATATACAGATTGTAATACCAACAAAAAAAGATCGTTTATCACCAGAATCAACGCAAATATAATGTGAGAGTCTGCTAAAGTAACAGTAAGTCACAAGTCAGGTACCCTTCCACCCAGTATCAGGAAAGAAAGCAGGTCAAGCATATATGCATTATAGTACCCCCGTCCTGTTGACATCTTCAACATTTTAATCTGTATATGGGTAAAAAAATAAATAATAATAATATTCTGTGTGCTACTACCTAACAGGAATAGGCAGGCTTCGGCACTCCAGATGTTGTGGACTACATCCCCCATAATGCTCTTACACCCATTATGCTGGCAAAGCATCATGGGAGGTGTAGTCCAAAACATCTGGCGTGCTGAAGGTTGCCTATGCCTGACCTAGCAACTTAATCACTGATTAGATGCATGTAAAGGTTGAATAGCAGTTCACCAAGATGCAGTCATTTCTCAGTAACTGTGCTTAACTGTATGAATGTTTTATCTCAAGCATATTTTCATCAACAATTTTGAGATTTGTAATGAAATTGCAAGTATTGCTATTGAATTGGGTACATCAAATATAGGGCCCTAGCAGTGGCTAAGGGGGGTGGTGGAGGCGGTCCACCCCAGGTGCCTCTCACTAGGGGGGTGCCCGGGACAAACTTTCACAGAGGGGGCATTCCCATCCAGCAGCAGTAGATCCTCTGTTCTTGCGATCCGCGAGAGAGCCTCAACGCTCTCGCAGATCGCGTGAACAGAGGACCCTGCTGCTGCTGCTGGATGGGAAGCGAGGATGCAGAGTTCTTGGCCCCTCTTCACTGCCCATCCATGCTGTGCCACCGGGCCACCAGTCGAGGAGGATGGGACGGGCAGGTAAGTGGCAGCACTTATTTCACACACTATACACACTGCATACACACACACACTGCATACACACTGCATACACACACTATACACTATACACTATACACACACTGCACACACACTGCATACACTATACACACACTGCACACACTATACACACTGCATACACTATACATACACTATACACATTGCATACACTATATACACTATACACACTGCACAGTGCATACACTATACACACTGCATACACTATACTCACACTGCACAGTGCATACACTATACACACTTCATACACTATATACACACACTGCATACACTATACACACACTGCACAGTGCATACACTATACACACTGCATACATTATACACACACTGCATATACTACACAGACTGTATCCACTATACAAGTGCACACACTGCATCCACTATGCAAACACACACTTATACATGTATATCTGTATGTGTATCTGTTTGTGTATCTGTATCTATGTGTCTATCTGTATGTGTGTGCCTGTGTCTCTCTCTGAATGTGTGTTTGTATCTGTATGTGTGTCTGTATCTGTGTATGACTGTGTTTCTATATAACTACATGTGTGTACCTCTGTGTATATATGTGAGTATATGTACATACATCTCAGCATTTTGTCTACACTACATACAAATACAACACTGCATCCAAATGTCACCACCATATTCAAAACCACACTACAGAAAAATGCACGCCTGCATTCAAATGCCAATACGTGCAGACACACCCATACATTCACTCACACAAACTCCATACAAAAACATGCTTACATACATGTGCCGTAAAGTTTTAATTGTGACATGCAGTAACGTGTATTACTGTTACTTAAAGCAGCTTTGTCAGATATAATATTTCTGAAATACTAAGGCTGACTATGTTGCATTTCATTGAAATTCTAATGCAATCCAAAGATACCATAAGATAAAGTAGGTTGACAAAATGCTGAGCTCCACCATCATTGTTTGGCCAATCCCAGCAGCTGCCACTAGTGATGGCTTGTTGTGAGAAGTAATCTATAGTGACTCCAGTGGTGGAGCAGAAGTGGGTCTCCAGGATTAAGATGACAGTGACGAAGGACAATAAAGGACAGCTTCAGGTAAATAAACATATCTTTGACTGAGCCCCGCAGCCACTCAGCCCCACGGCCTAAAAGTGCAAAACAAACATTTTAAAGTGACAGTTCCACTTAAAAAAAAAAAAATAAAAATGTAGTAAGCAGCTATTTAACATACTTTCTCAAGACTGTGTCTTCATGTATTTTTACAGACAAAAGATGTAGATTATCACTATTTATTGAATTTCAATATCCACACATGGGACAATAAAGGGAATTATATTAAGAAATGCTCAGCATGTGGTTTCATGTTTGGATTGCTGCTTACGACTTATAATGTTTAGTAAAGTCCAATATGTTAAGTCATGAATAATGCTTTCTGTGAGATTGACGAAGTTGATACTATAGATACTATAGGGTGAAAACTAAACACCCAAATAATTAAAGCAACTTAATTGCATCATCTAGCTTTTATTATTTCACCTCTTTCTTTTTTCTCCTTCCTACTTTTGTTTCCCCAACAAAGTATCCTGGTCACTAGGTCAGTCTGTAAGAAACCAAACAATGTTGGGGGAGAAGGTAGGAATGGTCTAATATCCAGGCAGGTACCTCAAAGTCATCCTGGCAGGCAGAGGGAAGGAGGAGGAATCTATAAAGACATACGTTGTTAACTCCAGAGAGTTATCAATGAAAAACGTATATAAATATAAAATTAATATATATAATTAACATGAGCACTTTAAGTAGGCATCAACCATGTTGTAAGTGCCTACTTAACCTGGCTACTGACTAAGTCAACCCTGAGACTGAATATACACCAAGTCCAATCACTCCACCTAACCTCTTATATTGGAGGAAAAGCCAGACATTTCAGGGTACAGGTCACCAAACATCAATTGGGGACTGAACACATTTCAAATAGCAGACCCATCATTTGCTTCTCCATCTCTCCAACGCGCATTTTGTCATGGACTGATTCTCTATGTGTAACCCTAAATTTAGACCATAATAACTCTTTAGTCCTCATTCCCCTCCTTCAAATCTATTATGTAACGGATTACCTGGCACCCCGACTGGGTACCTCCGTTAAAGGATGCTCCTAGCACTTCCTGAGGACTCCAAGCACTGCAGCAGACACCAAAACCACCGAACCGTAGGAGCATATGAATGCTCTCAAGCATATGAATGCTGTAGACAGTTGAATAGGAACCATACGAAAAGGTTTACTCTCCTAGCAGTCAAACTGGAACAGCATACAATAAATCCTTCCCCCAATAATGAGACGACACTTCACTTTGAGGGTTAAAACAGGAACTCCCTGTACTGTCACATACAGTCTCTTTTATTCCCAATCCACAAACATAGTACAGCCCACAGGGCGTTACAAAACAGCCAATCAATCCATACAATACACCCAGACACTCCCACACAAAATCCTCCCCTCTGGCTGTGATATGATTACTGAACACAATGGGTAATCTAATTATCACAGCCAGAGAAATACAGTTTCATAAAATACATCACAGGGACCCCAAAACATGCAATAACCCCAAAAAAAGTATCCAAAATTCACCCAGATCCGTTCAGTACTTTGGAAAATACAGTTCAATGCAGATTCTGCAGAACATATACAGGCTAAATAAAAAACAATCACTGTATAACGTGTCCCCTGCTGTATAGTCCCAAACCACCGCACGATGTCAAATACTGGCGAGATGGCACCGTGTTGAAAAGTCCACACAGTGTCTGTGAGTTAAAATGGCCGCCATCCATTGTTCTCACCATGTGCTTCTGATACAGGAAATGGTGGCCACCCAGTAACTCCACAGTATGTCCCCAGATGGTTCTTAAAAGGGCTAGCAGCAGCACAACACAAATCCATTATGCCCAAATCATGTCTTTAAAGGGCAATACATCCCAGGGGCCATAGTCACATGGCAGGAGGCTGGCAACCAGGCTTCTCCAGTGCATAGTGGCGAGGTTGGTTCCTCTATAGCAAATAGTGTCCTGAAATCCGTGCCAAAGAGAATTCTCTAAATCACAGTATTTACCTGTCCAGCAGATGGCGCTCTTTTAAGATGAGAAAGAATTGCAGGATAATATAGATTCTGGATACATTAAGTATTGACACAGCTCTAAGAAGGTTATTTGTTTGCCTTGTAAATAAAATGAAGTATATGATTTGAATGAAGCTTGACTTGCAGAACCATAAAATTTATTTATCATCATTTACACCAGCTATTTATAACATTTGTGTCATACTCTGCCTTAGAGGGTTCCACATGTAGAGGTGAATTATAATTCCACCTTGAGCAGAATGTCATATTTCAATGCAAATAGAAAAATTAAACCAATAGAGTTAGATTTTTTTTAAATTCATATAGAGAGTGAAATTTGTATATATTCTGCTAGGTTTGTGACAAAAGGAGATGTGTTAGACTTTTTCTGTAATATTGTCAAATTGTCATCATATGTATAATATCTGTTAAAATGGGCAGTAATGTGTTTGCATGAAATCTTCATCATTATTTTCATACCACGACTGTGAACAATTGTGCCAGTTTAATGTTCCATCTGTTCTAAAAGCACTCTTATGCTTGGATTATTTTAAGCATTGGCATCTATGTTTAAAATCTTTCTTTTTTTCTTAAGTGCACAAGTTGCATGCTTCCTCTGTACATGCTTTTGAAACATGTGCTGTGATACCCCCGATACTCAGAGTATCATAAATTTGGGTTTAATGTTCATTAACTAATGTTCATTAAATGTTTCACAAAACATTTAAATCAGTGGTAAGACCACATATTGAATATGCTGTGCAATTTTGGGCACCTGTTCTAAAGAAGGATATTATGGCACTAGAAAAAGTGCAGAGACGGGCTACAAAAATAATAAAAGGAATGGAACATATCAGCTATGAAGAAAGGTTAACAAATTTAAACCTATTTAGTTTAGAAAAACGTCGCCTGAGAGGGGATATGATAACATTATACAAATATATTCGGGGCCAATACAAACCATTGTGTGGAAATCTATTCACAAACTGGACTTTACATAGGACACAAGGTCATGCGTTTAGACTGGAAGAAAGAAGATTTCGTCTAAGGCAAAGGAAATATTTTTTTTTACTGTAAGAACAATCAAGATGTGGAATTCTCTGCCTGAAGAAGTGGTTTTATCAGAGTCCATACAGATGTTCAAACAGCAACTAAATGCATACTTGCAAAAACAGAATATTAAAGGATATAATCTTTCAATGTAGGGTAATAACTGCTTGATCCAAGGATAAATCTGACTGCCATTCTGGAGTCAAGAAGGAATTTTTTTCCTAGCTTGTTGCAAAATTGGAAATGCTTGAAACTGGGTTTTTTGCCTTCTTTTGGATCAACAGCAAAAAACAAATGTGAGGAAGGCTGCACTTGATGGACGCAAGTCTCTTTTCAGCTATGTAACTATGTAACAAAGCAAAAACACATCTATTCAACACATTAGAAAACCGTTCACATCTTAAACAAGACTCTCTCCACAGAAAGCTTGTTACTTACTTTAACTCACCTGATGTTTAAAAGATTACAAATTATTTCACTTGTTAATTGTTTCAACTAAAGCAATTAAACATGGTAAAGAGGAACTGTGGCTGTAAAAATTGGACTGCTGAATGTACTATTAAAATAAACTATAATTTTATTAAAAACAAGGAGGCTCCTATTATGCATAACTCTTTCTTTTATTCCCTCAGCAGCAAAGATAGAGAGGAATATAAATATATATCAAAATGAGAAAAAACTATAAGTAACACAAGCAACCAATCACATAACAGAGGAAGTGACTATAAAAGGCTTGCATCTCCCACAATCCCCTTCTTTCTTTGCTGCTCCCTCAGACCAGCTAAGTACCCTATGCTTGTGTTGACTGCGGCTCCCATGTGCAGGCAGGCCCAGGCGAACATGAAGAGAGTATTTTCTCCAAAGGTTTTTGGAGGGGAAGGGCGTAGTAGGAACCATCCACCTGGCCATGGTTTCCGGAGCTCATTCCGAGCTACTCGAGGCTCCTTCCCTACATGGGTATTCCATGACGCCAAGCCTCTGACCTTCTTACCATTCAGAGGTAGACCACGGAACTCTCGCTAGCCTCGGGGGGCCACATCAGGCAGACGACCTTATGGTGAGTCCCTGTTTTTCCCCTCATTCCCACAAGCGGGTGTGGGGAAGTTTGGCCCAGTTTTATCGTGGGTGGGCTGCCGTGACATCAGACGCCTGGGTCCTTCAAACTGTACAAGGTTATCACCTCAATTTCCTGTCTATGCCTGTTCAGTATTGTGTCCCCAGGGAACTCAGTCTGTGGACGGAACAGGAGTCGTTGATCACTTCGGAGATCCGAGAGCTGCTCTCAAAAGGTGCAATCCAATAGTTGCCATACGCCTACCCGAGCTTCACGAGCAACCTTTTCCTAGTGCCAAAAAAAGGGAGGAGGGGTTCACCCTGTGATAAACCTCTGTCCTCTCAATTCTTTCTTTCAGTATCAACATTTCCAAATGGAAGGCATCCATTGCCTCTGAGACCGGGGGCAGATGGTCCAAGATTGAGAAGTTGTTGCATATCAACAGTCTGGAGCTCTAAGCAGGTCCCTTCGCTATTCGCAGCCTTACCCCCAACCCACGTGTCAGCGGTGGGTTAAATCAACCACCTAGGGGGCACGAAGTCGAAGATGCTAGCGCTCATGGCGAAGGATTTCTGGCAATTCTGTCTTCGTAACAACGTCTCGGTGACGGCGGAACACATCCCGGGGCTGGACAATTCATGGGCCGATTGGAATTCGAGATATTTGAAAGACTCTGGGGATTGGCACTTACACGCTTCGGCGTTTCAAGGTTTAAAGTGTTTCTGGGAACTGTTAGAAGTACATCTGTTTGCGTCCTGGCTGAACACCCAGTTACTGAAGTTTTACAGTTGGAGACCGAATCCAGTGGCCATGGCAACGGATGCCTTCATTCAGACTTGGCCGGACGCTTGACTGTATGCCTTTCCTCTGTTCAACTTGATTGCACGCAAGCTTTCGAAAATGGTCCATCACGAATGTATGATTGTATTGCTCACCCCTCTGGGGAGATCGCAGCCGTGGTTCCCTCAGTTACTGGAAATGGTGATAGATTACCCGCACTTGATGCCAAACTTCTGAAACCTTCTTCTGGATCAGGATGGGAACTTGCACAGATTGATGGATCAGAACTTGCTACACCTGATGGTGTGGCTCCTTTCCGGGGACCTTGGAATCTCCCAGGCATTCCGCAAGCAACTCTACACCTCCTCAATAATGCCTGGGCTCCAGGTACTCGATCTGCCTAACGTTCTTCGTGGTGACTGTGGTCTGGTTGGTGCGTGGGACGAGCACTGGATCCCGTATCTGCCCATTAGCATATGATTTGGGAGTTTCTCACTAACATGTTTGAGTCAGGGAATGCATATCGCACAATCAATTTGTTCCGTTCTGCAAAGTCGGCGAGACATCGGGGCATAGATGGGTCACTCATCAGGAGACATCCTTTTGTTTGTCGTCCCCTCAGGGGGATTTGCCTTGCTCAACCACCTCAGGCTAGGTTTTATGCCTTCTGGAATGTCAATGTGGTGTTACAGTTCTTGATGTATTGATATCCAAATCAGGATTTGACACTTAAGTAACTATCCGCTAAGTTGGTGATGTTGTTCTGCTTGATTTCCTGCAAGTGAGTGTCCTACGTCAGAGCATTGAATCGGGATGCTGTTACATTTACTCCACAGGGTATCTCCTTTAATATCTCCAGAAGGATGTAATCAGTCTCTAAATCATTTGTTTATCCTAGATTCCAATTAGTGCTGGCATTTCTGACTTACATCCTTTGTTCGTTTTCTTCCGGGCTCCTCATCTGCCGGTGTCGATTCCTACATTGGGGCGATGGGTTTGTTGGCATAATAGGAGCCTCCGTGTCTTTAATAAAATTCCCAGATTTTACTATTAACACTGACATAATGTCATGATTTTATTAAAGACATAGTATTATGTCCACCAACCCTCCTGGTTTTGGGGGTGTTTGGTGAGTCGATATTTGGATGTTACAGTAAGTGTTCAGTTTGGATTTGTTTCCCTTGTAGAGGTCTTGTCTGTTTATTGATATGACATATGATATGATATTTATTAATCATGTATTCTGTTTTTCTAGGTTTGAATTACTGGGCTGGTATTAACAGAATTGTCCTTGTGAGTATTCCGGTTTAGAGTTTAGAGATTACCATACTTTTCTCTCTCTCCTTTAGCATGACGTTTTCGATCCGTTCTGGTTTCCTGTTGGTTTCCGATGGTTGAGTTCGCTTCGTGGTTGTTGGTCTTTGATTTTTGCAAGAAAGAGGAAGATTGTGGGAGATGCAAGCCTTTTATAGTCACTTCCTCTGTTATGTGATTGGTTGCTTGTGTTACTATACTTTTTTTCTCATTTTGATATATATTCATATTCCTCTCTATTTTTGCTGTTGAGGGAATAAAAGAAAGAGTTATGCATAATACTTACCTCCGTGTCTTTAATGAAATCATGACTTTATGTCATATTAATAGTAAAATCTGGGAATTTGTATTAACCTTTTTTCCACGTGATGCTCTTTTTCAATTTCAATTTGTGTCAAAGATTTAACAAATCACATCACAATCTCACAATCATGTTTAGTCTTGGCACAGCCAGGGCACATTTAGCAAATAAAGAGAAGAAATATAAACAGATGGGGAGTTTTTCCAATGTGTTCTAAAAATAAAAAATTGAGGGGGATTAACCATTGGAATGTACCTACGTATCTCACTGATTTCCATGGCGATTGTATCACTTTCAGCATTTTAGACCATTTTTTTTTAGAACAGAACACTTTGATAAATCCCCCATATTGTTTAACGTTTCCTCTTCTATGTGTGCACTCTCTCTATGCTGACTGCCAGGTGCATGTGGAGCTAAGATGGAAGTGTTCAGTTGCAAAATAAAGAGATGTGGATTTCTACATTTAATTGTATTGTTCACACCTACCAAATGTGTATTTGTTGAACATAGCGATTAGTAAGCACAGTATTACAAATGCTGGGTAGTGACAGTTCCTTATGACCAAAATGGAAATCAATGTTTTTGTTTTTGGCTTATCAGGTTAGGAAGTGAACCACATGTTAACTAATCATAGTTTTAGAATGTTCTTGATAAAAAGAATGTGTTTCTACAGGTAATAACAAAAGTTCAGATTTACTTTGTATTATATATTATTATTATTAGCATTTGTTTGGCACCACTTTACATTTATACAAACCGGATATAGAGTGTAGATTGCCCTGCCCAAACAAGCTTAGAATCTAGGAGGATTTGATGTAAACAGATATATATATATATACAGGGAGTGCAGAATTATTAGGCAAGTTGTATTTTTGAGGATTAATTTTATTATTGAACAACAACCATGTTCTCAATGAACCCAAAAAACTCATTAATATCAAGCTGAATATTTTTGGAAGTAGTTTTTAGTTTGTTTTTAGTTTTAGCTATGTTAGGGGGATATCTGTGTGTGCAGGTGACTATTACTGTGCATAATTATTAGGCAACTTAACAAGAAACAAATATATACCCATTTCAATTATTTATTATTACCAGTGAAACCAATATAACATCTCAACATTCACAAATATACATTTCTGACATTCAAAAACAAAACAAAAACAAATCAGTGACCAATATAGCCACCTTTCTTTGCAAGGACACTCAAAAGTCTGCCATCCATGGATTCTGTCAGTGTTTTGATCTGTTCACCATCAAAATTGCGTGCAGCAGCAACCACAGCCTCCCAGACACTGTTCAGAGAGGTGTACTGTTTTCCCTCCTTGTAAATCTCACATTTGATGATGGACCACAGGTTCTCAATGGGGTTCAGATCAGGTGAACAAAGAGGCCATGTCATTAGATTTTCTTCTTTTATACCCTTTCTTGCCAACCACGCTGTGGAGTACTTGGACGCGTGTGATGGAGCATTGTCCTGCATGAAAATCATGTTTTTCTTGAAGGATGCAGACTTCTTCCTGTACCACTGCTTGAAGAAGGTGTCTTCCAGGAACTGGCAGTAGGACTGGGAGTTGAGCTTGACTCCATCCTCAACCGAAAAGGCCCCACAAGCTCATCTTTGATGATACCAGCCCAAACCAGTACTCCACCTCCACCTTGCTGGCGTCTGAGTCGGACTGGAGCTCTCTGCCCTTTACCAATCCAGCCACGGGCCCATCCATCTGGCCATCAAGACTCACTCTCATTTCATCAGTCCATAAAACCTTAGAAAAATCAGTCTTGAGATATTTCTTGGCCCAGTCTTGGCGTTTCAGCTTGTGTGTCTTGTTCAGTGGTGGTCGTCTTTCAGCCTTTCTTACCTTGGCCATGTCTCTGAGTATTGCACACCTTGTGCTTTTGGGCACTCCAGTGATGTTGCAGCTCTGAAATATGGCCAAACTGGTGGCAAGTGGCATCGTGGCAGCTGCACGCTTGACTTCTCAGTTCATGGGCAGTTATTTTGCGCCTTGGTTTTTCCACACGCTTCTTGCGACCCTGTTGACTATTTTGAATGAAACGCTTGATTGTTCGATGATCACGCTTCAGAAGCTTTGCAATTTTAAGAGTGCTGCATCCCTCTGCAAGATATCTCACTATTTTTGACTTTTTTGAGCCTGTCAAGTCCTTCTTTTGACCCATTTTGCCAAAGGAAAGGAAGTTGCCTAATAATTATGCACACCTGATATAGGGTGTTGATGTCATTAGACCACACCCCTTCTCATTACAGAGATGCACATCACCTAATATGCTTAATTGGTAGTAGGCTTTCGAGCCTATACAGCTTGGAGTAAGACAACATGCATAAAGAGGATGATGTGGTCAAAATACTCATTTGCCTAATAATTCTGCACTCCCTGTATATATATATATATATATATATATATATAATTAGGTGTCCTGCCCAGGGATAGCTCCTGAGAGCTGGTCTGACTGTGATTCAAACCTTGGTTTTCCAATTCTAAGGATAACCATAATATTATATTCGACAAACTGGTATAAAACAAGCCAAGTATGACTTGTAGTAGATGTTCTCATTTAGAACAGAGTTGCATCCTTGTTATAGACACTTAATGAATGAATCTGTTCCGATTTTTTTCTTATATAATGTATACATTACAAGTGAGATGATTACTGGAGTCAACATTACAAGGTCTAATGAAGTGTAGCAGTTAATTAAATGGCTGAATATGACGGGACTAGGCAATGACAATATCAGCTGCCAATACATGCTAATATTTTTGATGAAAGGGAATATAGGTTATTCCAAAAAAATAAATCTGTGTTTTGTAAAAACTACCCCAACACCATCCTTTGATGGAAGAAATAATGCTGGTGATATAGGGTGATATTATAGATATGTTTAACTGTGATTGGATTAAAGAAAGTACAAAAGTGAATACATTTTAATAAAAGTTCATAATCACACACTTGGAGGTTTTTTTTTTTAACAAAATTAGAGTTAACAATAAAATTCCATATTTCTAGAAAACATATTTGGTTGAACATAACCTTAGTTAGTGGTAGAACGGTAATGCACAGTGCCGAAGTTTCAGAAAGTTTGAATTAATCTGCCATTTTATTTTTATTCAAATTGCTGGTCTCTATCAAAACTTTCCAATAAACATAAGACTCTGGCCAATTCTGTGTTCACGCATAACTTTAAAATAAATGCACCATTCTAACATGTACTGCATTTTACACTTAAAGATTCTGTATCTGTTCATTTTAGAGCTCTGTGCTTTTGAGCTCAACAATGCGAATACCGGAAGAGTTGTTTGGGGCTATGACATCAGTACAAACGGTGCTTCTCTTTTAATTGATAATATGACATAAAACAGCTCTTTGTAAATATAACAGGACAATTTCTAAGCTGTAAAACTTTGTATTGATACATTTGAACAAGGTCTGGACTGCTAAGCTTGGACATCACTGGGTTAAAGAGAATGTAATGTAAAAAGAAAATATTAAATGATCCTAATTCTGTGGAACTCTGTAATAATAATAATTTAAAAAAAAAATCCACTCTACCCAAAATTCTTCTCCACGTACTCAAAAAACCCCATAACCTAATAGATTTAACTACTTCACCTAGACATTATCCTCTGTAGTGCTGCAATATTCTGCTCGGCATTGTCCAGAATAATTACAGAAAATATATCATTTTAGTATTGCGTGTCTGAATACGTCAATTTTGTTATAAATAAAACGTTTAACACACTTGGCTGGGGGACATTCGGTATTAAACAATTAAATTAAGAAGAACTACTCTATTACTGTTCACCAATTCACACAAATGTATTCAGTTTAAATATAAACTGAGAATTTTTTTTTGTATTCCCATTTATTGCCTGCCAAGAAATAATTAAGACTAGGAGCCAGAAGATTAATTTTAAATAATAAAAAAAAATAATAATAAAATCTCTTCTCAAATGAAAATGTCAGGTCATAAAAAATCCTTTTAAATCATAACAGCATATAAATCTTTGAAATTAACCATGTAATTGCAGCTTCTATCAACTCTTACCTTGAGCTTTGAGCTTCTCTTTTTAATCTGCTATTCTTGTTTTAATGAATAGCTATTTTCAAATTAAAAAGTACTGTTCATTACACATGCCCTGCTATAATAAGGCTTTTTATCATATTTGCTCTATTTGAAAATACTTGCTACTTTGTAATTATTCAAAAGATGATCCCTGCCTATATTGAGCAGAAAATAAAAAATGAAATGGAAGTCAAAGGTGCTTTTGAGCCGAATGATTTACACAATTCATTAAGGACGGTGATTTTTCAGTTAGCATCAGATTAAATGGTTACTTACTCTCAAATAGCCCCTGGGGACTTGAATTGCTGGGTAGCAAACAGATTAAAGTTTGCATTGAAAGAAAAATTGAATTCAGAGGTAATCAATAGCATAATAAGGGCAGTGAGTGGTGCCTTCTGCCTGAAATGAAATTACCATATTTTTAATCTTAATTTTCCACTCTGTTTATCTGACAGTGTGGATGTGCAATCCAAACAGATAATGAGAGAGCAGGATATTGACACTGCTGTCCTCTGGAGTGCTTGTTTTCAGTGATTAAATGCTGTGATCTGTGATTACTTTGTGTTAGGATGTCAGGGCTGCTGGCCAGGATGAGGGGAGGCTCTGTAACACAGCAGCTGGTCTCTAAAGTCTCACAGGTCCTAAAGACTCAAATTCATTTTCTCCTGGCTATCTCGGAAAAAGAATCAGTGACGATTTATGTATAAACTTCTACTTTGCAGATTATAATAATTAATCCTGTTATTATTGGTATCCGGCCTTGTAAACATTATGCATGATTAAAGTGGGTTCCTTCAATAAATGTTTCCCAAAGGCATTGGCTGTGGGAGAACACTTATTGAATAAGCTCATCATGAATCCTCTGTATAGCGCTTTAAAGATTTACAGGCAGTGCCAATCTGTTAATGAACACCGTGTAGCACAGTAGTTCATGGCAAGATTGCATATTCCCGTAAAAAGACTAAATTGGCATTTAACATTCGGTAGAGGTTAAATGAAGCAAGTGTTCGACAGCCAAGCCGAGAAAATTAAATAAATTATCATTATATGTAATAACATAGCCTTAATTATCATACAGCCCAAATGTTATTACAAATTAAATTCTAATTGCAAGGCCCTTTATACGTTGTGTAGTACGTTTGTCTGTCAGACTGGGTTCATTATTTCCTGCAACTAATGTCAATATGCATACATATATTTTATTTTTATTTTTTTATTTTTTTGGATTACATATAGAAAAGTTAATACTAAATATACTTTTAGATGTATGTTAAATACATAAAAAAGAACCAGATAGCTGCTTGTGATATTCAGTCATTTGGTGTATAATGATTCTTCGTTAATTACACAACTACTGATACATTTCTCTATTGCGGATCCAATCACAGATAAGTTTAAGTATTTTCCTGTGCAGCTAAATTTTTAAAGTAAAAAAAAAAAAAAAAAATGAAAAAAGTCTTGCTAACCTCCAATAACTTGCAGCATGTAAACCTATTTTCTTGAGTAAAGAACATCAAAGTACAGTGCATCTAATGTGTCTCTGCTTACTTTCAAACCAGGTAAATTTGTAGTTGAAATCTTTTATTTTTAACTCCAGGTATGTATCATTGCAGAAGCAATTTAACTGCTCAAAGACTAACATGCACAAAATGAGTGTCAGAATGTGATTAAAGAAGCTTTAAATTCTTGCAGAAAAGCCTGCACTGCGACATCATTGCACACATTTCTAACATGCTGTTGCATCTAGACTGTGTCTAGTTTGGACCATAATTAGACAAAATCTAACTCTGAAACCTAGGAACCTTGTATTAAAAGGTTCTGGCAGTTTAACTGTTTTCAGAAAGTACTTTAAATTATTTTCAGCTTAATTCAATAACTGGGAATGTGAAATAACAATTAAACTGCAAATTATAAGTAAAAGGAAACAAAGAGGAAAATATTATTTCCCATTCATCAGTTTCATCACTTTTGGCCATAGGTTCCTGGTTTAGTGGATAAACAATGTCTGAGAACCATGGGGCAGCACCTGTTACTTGATATTTATAGGTATACTTCTCATGACACATTTGCCTTGTCCTTATTATTATGACTTATATTTGGGGGGGTTTGCCTTCTTTTCTTTTAACTAAAAAATATTTTAAGGAATTTGTTGAATTAGACATTACTCTTATCAGTGAATAATGTAAATAATCTATTTTACTAAAAAAGTATCAGCTTGGCTGCTGTAGGTAAAAATCTCATTTTCCCTAATCTCAATGGAAGAGATTATCCTACCGATGCAATTCTTTTAATGACTTCATACAATAGGGGGACTTTAAAGCCGTTAGGGCGGCATAACACGCCCTAATGATCTGGCCCACCCCCTGGCAGCAATACTTATCATACGCGCCAATCACTATTTGAGGAACTGCCTGACAACCTAGCCAGGGCTATTATTATTATATTTATATAGCGCCAACAAATTCTGTAG
This sequence comes from Pelobates cultripes, assembly GCA_933207985.1. Lineage (NCBI taxonomy): Eukaryota > Metazoa > Chordata > Amphibia > Anura > Pelobatidae > Pelobates > Pelobates cultripes. The sequence continues at coordinate 290,033,549 of OW240912.1, forward strand.
CGCCTTACAATGGATGGACTAAAAAACATGTAGTTGTAACCAGACAAGTTTGACGCACAGAAACAGAGGGATTGAGGGCCCTGCTCAATGAGCTTACATGCTAGAGGGAGTGGGGAAAAGTGACACAAAACATAAGGGAAATATAAGGGAAGTAGATAGGTAGAAATAGTATTCAATGAAGACTTAGTGTGGTTTTTTTTGTCAGTACTACTGCATCCTATCCAGTTGATCTGAGTCATGTGATCATGGCGACACAGTGATCACATGACTTGGATCGTCTTGATTTTTCAGGATTGGTTGCCTGGTTTTCAGGCACGTCCCCAAAATATTAAAAATAAAAAAATATGATGTATAATTAATATATATTTTCACACTTAGAATGAAAATATATAATTTTTTCCAAGTGTATTTTGAGATATATATTGTCGACGTTTTGACAACTTGGAACTTTCTCATGACAGTGTATAAAGTGAAAAAGCATAAATATAAACAGCAATCAATTATCTTGCCGAGATCCATGTGGGTGTGTGAGAGATCCCAAAATCCAGACAGGATGCTGAAAGTGAACAAACAGCGTATACTTGTGAGTACTAAAAAAGGGGTTGCTAGGAGACAAACTAGGCACCCAAGTGAAATAAATTGAATAAGAAAAAAAGGGAATAGTTCCAGATAAAAAATATATATATATATATATATTTATATATATATTTTTAAAACAAGATAAAAAACTCTAAATACAAATGTACGAATAAATGAAATAGCATAATAAATGAGTATTTAGCAAAAGTAAAAATATAAATTGCCATCCAAATATTAATATAAATGAAAGCATGGAGAAACTATAACTATAATAATGAATAAATATATCCAAAGCATTATGAAAAAAGGGGAAAACAATTGAACACTAACTTTGGCCAGGGTTTGTGACAAAGTGGCTAATAAAAAAGACTGGACCTACATTATTACCATGGGCTGTCTACTTTTTCAAATGTGGTTCAATGATGGGGGTAATTTTCATTCCTGTGCTGCCATACAGTCTCAAAGCAATATTGGCACAGCAATCCAATCTGGCAAATTTCATTGTGTAAAAACTGAAATGGGCAAGTCTTATATTTGACTCTGTAACTTTCCAAAACACTATGGAACCTGTATGTGGAGGGCATCATTATACTCTTGGGACATCACAACTGCATTAAAAGCTAACAGTAATATGACCTTCACAGTTACAATGCCATACATAGCTTAATTTTTCACACTATTTTTAAAAAAAGTTTTATTCATATTACATTTTGTTTCATATATAAATATTTGATGTGAATGGAAAGCCTTATTTCTCCTGAAAATAATGGTATTTACTAAATATGGGTACACTTAATAAGAAAGAGGTAAATTAGTGTTGAATAGACATATAGCTCACATTCTAGGTTTTGTTTGTTCAGAACGTGGACACTTGCCTACATCTTTAAATGGACACTATAGTCATTGTCTCATTAAAGTGGTCTGGGTGCAGTATTCCTGTCCCATTTAGTCCTGAAATGTAAATCATTGCAGTTTAAAAAAAAATCTGCAGTAATTACATTACAGGACCAAGACTGCCTTAGTGGCTGTCAATAAGACAGATACTAGAGGCACTGCCTGGATGATAACGGACTTCAGGTCCTCTAAATGACACTGGACATCCTCATGCTCACCATAGGAAAGCATTGATTCAACCCAAAGTGGCATTGCATACTCTACATGGGCTTTTTATTTGCTAAGTTGTTAAATATATATTTTATTATTGTAAGTCAATACCCCATTATATGAATTACAATACTATACTAGTATGATGCACCTGCTGTCTGAGACTGAACACTAGCTAAGAATTTCTGAATAATTATTTACACTTTTTTTTTTTTTTTTCAAATTCCCTTGCTGTACTTAAATATAGAGTATACGTATACTGTATGTTAAAAATTTATTTTGGTTCCGAGGGCCATGCAAAATATATAATTACAGATCGGTACATTGGCAGTTCTCTGTTTTTGAGCCAATTTCCCATGATGGCCAACCTCTGCACAACCAGGAAATGATTGTGAAACTTTAACCAATCAATGTTCTTCTAAACAGTCTGCAGGGTGGAAGCCCTGAAAACACATATATAATGTTGCATTCATATGTGGTAAATTACAATGGTTTCCAAAAGAAAGATTTCATAAGTGCAGAGCTTCTTGCATTGTAAAAGATATATAACCATTATATTGCACTTAATGTCTTAAATAGCAAAAGATTTATTGAACGGATATCAATAAAGTCACACAAATTTCTTGATGAACTTCACTCTGGGTAAAGGTTGAATGGTGGAAACATGTCCTCTTTCTTCTTTTCAGAGTCAAAGTTTGTTTACTCATATCTAATTCTTCCTGTTTCTTATCAACAATGTTTAGTGCCCTGCATTTATATGGTTTATGCCCAAGTACTTTTAGCAAGCTTAACTAGCTTTCCCACATTTTCCTAATGAAACAGTTAACAGAGGCAGAAAAAAATAACCAATCAGAGAACAGATGGGCATATAAAACCCCCAGCAAGACACTCCTACTTCCTCTTTCTTTGATGAGGTCAAGCAGGAGAGAAACATAAATGGAAACTGAACAGAGCGTCAACCACAGCGGAACAAAAATCAATGTAAAAGTCACCGGTCCAGATTAAACTGAAAGGAAAGTGAGAACATGGTGAAAGTAGGGAGAGGGAGAGAAAACAGCGCCCAAAGTGACGCCAGCAAAACCCAGAGTTTCTGGGAGGCAGAAGAACTGCGGCCTGCTGCAATCATCGATGGGAAAGCATTAGAGAGTCAACACCAAATGCTGCCCATAAGCTATCCCCAAAATATGGAAAACAATATAAAAAAAATCTTAAAAATGTACATTCACTACATATCACACGTAATATAACAGTAAGAAGACAAATGGGGAGTTACTCCAAATTAGAAAAGACTCATCTGGAGGCAGCAACAAAGAAAAAGTGTGAGGATCTTGTTCGGGGATTTATATGCCCATCTGTTCCATGATTAGTTGGGGTTTTTTCTGCCTCTGTTAGTTCTTTCTTTGCTGTTGGGGGCATCAGTAAAGATGGATTATGCAAACATGAAGCCTCCTGTCTTGGTGTAATATTATGTTGGCTAGACTCTCACAGCCTACCCTTTCAGTTGTATCTGTAACTATATAATTTGAGTTCATACTTTATAAGCTTTCACTTGCAGAGTGTGTCCTTCTTATATTAAATTAATGATATTAGACTGAATTTGTACATTTTCATTAAGTATAGTGAAAACAAAGATTCAGTTTGTGTTTATTTAAATTCTGGTACTTGTGATATGCAGAATGTGTCTATTTTGTTCATTTCGATGTTTGCATACCAGCCAACCAGATCATTGTTTAGGCTATACATGGGTTTCATAGAGATGAGGGATCATTGAACAGTTTAGTAGATTCAGGAATTGTGCACTTTCTGGGCTGATTGTGCTGCAACCTAGAAGGACACGTTAGCATCTGTGTGGTTAAATGGTATTTTTTAGTGCACTTTATTTAGATGTTTTTTGGAATTTAAACTTTATTGTGCTTTTTCATCATTAAATTAATATATTTGCTGCTCTGCAAATAATTCATAAAGAGTAACACTAAAGAAAATGTGCAACAAGTACATTCACAGTGCATTAATAATAATAAGACAAAACAGAACCACCTTCTCCTAATATAGAAAAATTTTTGGATTATCAGAATTTTGTCTGGTGAAAAAGATTTGGGAAAATTAATTAGATGAACTACCAGGGCTCGGAAATGGGCCAATCAGTGTGCTGCAAAATGTATACATAAGGTATAGGTATAAGTGTATGTTTCTGTCATGTGGTTCACAGGTAAAGCGATAAAAAGTAACCAGTAGAGAGAGAAAGTGGAGCAGCAAAAAAGCTATACATAGTTACATAGCTGAAAAGAGACTTTAGTCCATCAAGTTCAGCCTTCCATATGTTTTGCTGTTGATCCAAAAGAAGGCAAAAACCTAGTCTTTAGTGCTTCCAATTTTGCCACAAACTAGGAAAAAAATCCTTCTTGACCCCAAAATAGCAGTCAGATGTCTCCTTGGATCAAGCAGCTATTACCCCCTTAATTAGAAATTATATCCCTGTATGTTATGTTTTTGCAAGTATTTATCCAATTTCAGTTTAAAAAAAAGTATGGACTCTGATAAAACCACCTCTTCAGGCAGAGAATTCCATATCCTTATTACTCTTACTGTAAAAAAACCTTTTCTTTGCCTTAGATTAAATCTCCTTTCTTCCAGCCTAAATGTGTGACCTCGTGTCCTATGTATAACCCTGTTTATGAATAGATTTCCAGATAATGGTTTGTACTGGCCTCGAATATATTTGTATAGTGTTATCATATGCCCTCTGAGGCGCCGTTTTTCAAAACTAAAGAGATTTAAATTTTTTAACCTTTCTTCGTAACTACAATGCTCCATTCCTTTGATCAATTTGGTAGCTTGTCTCTGCACTTTTTCTAGTGCCATGATATCCTTCTTTAAAACAGGTGCCCAAAATTGCACAGCATATTCAAGGTGTGGTCTTACCAGCAATTTATAAAGAGGCAGATTGACATTGCAGATTGCTGCCTAATTTGTTGTCTATAACAATTCCCAAATCCTTCTCGTGTGTGGTTATCCCTAATTCACTACCATTTAGGGTATAGGTTGCTTGTGCATTCTTGACCCCGAAGTGCATAACTTTAGATTAAATTTCATCTGCCATTTTAGTGCCTAATATATGTATATGTATTACATAAATATTATATGAATATAAATTGCAGACTGTGGTAGAGGATTGATTGTAGAGAGGAGTCTAGAATAAAGGAATTTTATGGCTATTTTTTTTAATAATAAAAAAAACCAAAGAGGATCCCCAGAATTGTAAACTTAGAAAGAAACACTCTGATTGCAAGAGCGCAGCTGCACTAGAGCCTGCACACTGAGGGGGCCCATGAAGTCACCCAATGGGACACCCAATGTGCATGTGTCATCATGGGCCCCTCCCCAAGGGCTGTGAGGAAGTGAAAGCCTGTCACTTCCTTCCAGATAAACCCTGAGTTGCACAGGAGGGAGAGGAGGACAGAGGAGAAGGCATTGAAAAGGGGGGTACGAACTGGGAGACATAACATCTGACTCCCAACAGCCTTAGACAGCAGATCGAACTGAATCCCAGAGAAGCTATTCTCCTTCACACAAAGGTAGGAAAAAGGAGGGTGGCTTAAAATGTGTAAATTTTGACCAGCATGTATATCTGTAAGTTGGTCATTGTGCATTCCTGTGTGTCTGTGTATCTGTATGTGTGTCATTGTGTGTTTCTGTGTGTCTGTATATGTGTCAGTGTTTCTATCTATGTGTCTGCATATCAGCATGTGTGTCAGAGTTTCTATGTGTGTGTCTGTGTATCTGCATGTATGTCAGGGTGTGTCTGTGTACCTGCATATGTGTCAGTGTGTGTATCTATGTGTCTTTATATCTGCATTTATGTCAGGTCAGTGTTTGTATCTGTGTGTCAGATCTATATGCAAGTATATCTGTGTGTGTTTCTGTGTGTATGTGTATCTCCCTGTGTGTCACAGTATGTGTATCTGTGTTTCTGTGAATCTTCAAATTTCCTGTGTTTATGTCAGTGTGTGTGTGTCTGGCAGTATATGTGTATAGGTGCATATATCGCTGTATTGAAAAGCTAACACTACACGCAAATACATCCCTGCATTCAAATTTCAACACTACATACACACTTCTTTAGTAAAACCCTAACATTTTATATAAACACATCCCTACATTCAAAAGCAAACACTACACACAAGTACACCACTGCTTTAAAATGGTACATAAAAACACAAAACTGTATTCAAATTCAATACACAAAAATGCATCCCTACATTCACACAGACCTACTCCATACAAAAACATACTTGCATTCAAACACTGCTTAGTGTTAAACCTCTGCAAGGATGAGCAAATGGTAGATCCCCAGCTGGCAAAGCATTGTGGGAGACAGATGGGGATCTACCTTTTGATCACACATGCAACAAGTAGGGGCCCAAACAATTCTTGCATCAGGGCCCTCTCTACGTTGGTTCTGCCACTGCTCTGATATGAAAAATAAATATATTTGTAAGTTAGAACTCTCCCTTTACTACTCTCTGCTGATGTATTGTAATTATGCAAAATTAGGTGTTTTTTTTGTAAATTCAAGGATTATTATTTTTTAGGTGCATCTGCCAGACTCTACATGAAAATGTTTTATTGTGGTGTAACCTCCATCATGTTTTCTTCACTTCTTTTCCTTCTTTATCCCCCTTTCCTTTTTCTTTTTGTATTTCATATTAATCGTTAAACTTTGTATGAGTATATTGTTACACTACTCTCTATACCGACTCGTGATTTGTTCCAACATGCTCATCTCTTAAATGAAGAATGAAATGAAATTATATTTTGGTCACCCATCAGCTCCAGGACTTAATTTCATCCAAATCAATTCTGCTCGAGAACGAAGTACTAATTTCCATTATGTGATCATAACTGATTCAGTCACTATCTG
>OW240912.1:290040252-290054306 GCA_933207985.1 Pelobates cultripes
TAACCATTGAAGCGTTTTACGTATTTATTCATGTTTAGGAGCAGGGTGGACCAGCACAGAAGGGGTTACTACAACCACAACCATTGTTTTATGAAAACACTGTCTTTTGTTTGAAGTAACTAACAGTGTTATTAACCAAAGTCAGAATTCGAATAAAATTTAAAATGTAAAGCCACAGCAGTGAACTGAAAGCTCAGTTAAGAGAATTTTTCTAACTCAGCTATTTGTACCTTTAATTAGAAATTCACTTTGAATTCATGCTTTACTGAATAACCCCAAGTATAAGCTTATATCTGTGGATGTCTATTTTTACGTTAAATGTATGTATGTTTATCCAATTAATAGAAAAAATTCTTGCATAGGTGCATCCTCAGCGTTTCCATATATATTCAAAAAGGTAATAGGTGCACACATACGGTAACACTCTTCATCACGTGTCCCCGTCTGTGCACTTCCGTGTTTCGGACGGGTAGCAGAGCTTTCACACACTGATTTGGTAAGTTCATTACTGTTATTTCTCTATATATTCTCATCACTTACACTGCATCATTGATCTTGAAAAAGACCCTACAGGGGTCGAAACGTTGGTCGGAATTATTTGCACATGTAACTTGCACAAATAAATAAAAGAAACACTTGAAACAGGACCTACAAGTGCACCTAACACCCCAAAAATATAAAAAAACAAAAAGAATGTGCATATGTGAAAACAGAAAATATTTGTTAAAATTAGCTTTATTTTTGGCAAAAATACACTTAATGCAAAACACTGAAAGGGTATAAAAGATACAAAAAGAAAAATAAATATTAAGAAGATGGAAATTAATTCTAAGGGCTATAAACATGAGATGTGAGGAGAATTGTGCTTTTGCATCGGTTTATGTAAAGGAGAATGTTTTAGTCTGTGTGTATAAATAAAAGGTATTGTAGAAAATATATGCAAAACAAATATAGCATTAGTGCATACCATTGTAACTGCACTGCATCCTACAATTTAATGCTGTGCTGTAGCTGTGGTATGCTGAATTTGTTGGGTCCACTGAAATCATAGTTACTGGAGAGTCACCGAAATAATGAGTTTATATCAGATACTCAGACCCACACACATTGTCTGTAAGGTGACTGGAGCCCAATCTGATATCAGCTCCTGGAGCTTATCTTGATATTATGGTTTATGTTCCCTTGTTTGATCGCCACCACTGAGTTGATGCCATTGACCCCTTGGATCTCCAGCCTTATCACTGCTTTAGCTATGTATGTATCTTGTCACTGACACAAGACCTGTGCTGTGTTCCTCTAAATGAGCTGCACCAATCAGGATTCAACTTTTTTTGTTTTTAACAACAGTGTCTAAAACTTTGTGGAATCTTATATGTACTTAGATACATGTACTTAGATAAATGAACGTGTTTTGAAGTTGACATGATGATCGTCTTACTATGTAGTCTGAAATCTCATCTCATGTATTAGCTGTATGTTCTTGATTTAAATTGACATTCACTATAGCCCCCAAAAGTTCATTTGGTTTTTCACCTAGCATCAGTGCACACCAAGCTTGATGGGTTTACTATTTTAAGTGTATACCTACTTCCATAATAATTTCTGAGGTGCTTGTTGTCACCATGGACTAATTATTTAAACAAATATAATCAAACTGCTGGCAAATATGTTTTCTCATTTGTGATGAAGATATCACGATCAGATGCAAAATTTGACCCTGGCAGACCAATGGATCAATGTTTACTTCAGAAAGTGGAAAAGTACATGTAGGATATCGATATAATGTACATAATGCTTGTAATGGCAGACAGCATAGCACAGTAGGCTAAACAATGAAAGACAGGACAGAGCAGAGGGTTTTTCTTTGGGGTGATTGAGGGATCATGCAAGACTCAATTGACATAACTACGAGTCTTGAGCAAGAAACTCAATATAATATACATCCAGGATATCTCTATTGTTCTAGATGTTCATCATGCTTCAATCCACAGTTAAAAAAAACAAATGTTGCAAAACTCTTAACTCTTTCGATCGTTGAAATAACTTCCTGGGCCAATTTGTTAATAGATGCATGTTTTGTATTGTTTAAATCCATTCAGTGGACTGAAGATATTTGGCAGAAGAGTGCTATGTTAAAATATGCATAATCAAAAAAAATGTAGGCTACGTGAGAAAGCAACTGTTTTGAATACCTTGGATCCACATTTGCTGTTGCTTCATCAATAATTAATATTCGATTTCGTCTTAAAATTGCCCGTGCAAGGCAAACCAGCTGTCTTTGACCAACACTGAAATTCGACCCAGATTCAGCTAACTGGGTCTCAATTTTACCAGGCAATTCTTCAATCGCATCTTTAAGCTGCACCTGTTAAACAAGATATATTATATATAAATAGATATAGAAAAAAAACAAAAAAAACAATGTAAAACCTGAGTCTGATAAATTCCCTTCTGAATACTGAGGGCCCAAGAGTTGTGACATTTTATTCGGCACTCCAAATAGACTGCCTATTAAAGAAACCATCAGGTTGGCCCAGACCACTTCTTCACTACAATATTCTGTATGGGATACTGATACACCCTGTTTGGAGAACCCTGCTTGAAGTATTCCATGGATAACTCATGTGTGCAATATTCTCTCAGTCTTTACAAAATAAGAGACAAGGCCTTCTAACCAGAGAAGGTAGAAACTCCCATAATGCAAAGCTTCAGTGTCCTAATACCTCTCTAGCCCCTCCTCTAGAATCTTCAGTTCTTCATACTGTTAAGCAGAGGAGGAGGAAAGCAGGAAGAAACAACAAAGCGAACATGACAAAGCACAAACACTGACACACTGAAATGCAGGCCCTCGTAAACTCTCATTTCATTTGGAATTTTAAACCTGCAAGGGTACTTTCCATAAAAAGGTTGAGAAACACTGGCCAAAGTGGAAGCAGCAGTTGTACGCAGAGGAGGACAAACAACGTTATTGATCCCTTTTGGCACGTTTAATGTATAATTGGTATATGGGATATCTCATCATACGTTGGTATCTGCTATCTATAAAATTATACATTCTGAGAGGGAATAAGAAAGAGATCTGTTTTGCGTTTTTCGGCATCGGTAATAAAAAAAGAGTTATGAAGTTCTGTGTACTACTTGGACACCCTGTGACTCAACTGCCTGGTCACAAGAGAGTTTGGGAAAATGTATAAAAAGTAATCATAAAGGAAACTAATGGAGTAGTCCTCTCACTGCTCTACTTTAAGACCCCTGCACGAAAAAAGCATCACTCTTTGTTTAGAACTTCTCCCCTTCCTCATTCTTCAGATTCAACATTTCATACTACAGACCTGTAATTGTGGGCTAAAAGGAAGCCAACTCTTTTCTGAGGACATTCTGTCCCAGAGGTTCACAACAAATACATTATTCCAAAAGCAATCAGATTGTCCACATGATCAATGATACCTAGGATAAATTTCACTGGTATAAACCTTTATAGAACTATGCTTACAGATACATACCTAACCTTTTGAAGTGATTGACTGAATCCAATAACCAATTTCTCAAATGTAGCATACCTGAAATATTGTCCATTTCATTTTGTCTTTTTATAAAATAAATGTTTAATGTAGCTAGGAGAGTTAAAATGTCTTGTTTATGAGGCTCAACTATAATAAGACTGATGCACATTTTATCTCTTTATTGCATTTAACATTAGGGTTATAGTTTGCAGAAAAGCAATAAAATTTAACTTTACAAAAAACCTCAACAACAGCACCGGCTACACATGGATACAAAAAAAAGCAATAATACATGTCAAGAGAAGATAGATTAAAATTGTATTCTAAAAAGTAAATTACTTAGAGCAAATGCATTCTTTTTTTATCAGTACCTCTTTTAGAACATCCCATAGCTCCTCATCTGTATGCTCGTCGAAAGGATCAAGGTTCTTCCTCATTGTCCCAGTGAATAGAACTGGCTCCTGTTAAAAAATACAAAATGAAATATATGAAAGAAATGCTATCAATAAAGAACATATTATACAAGAGCCTAAAGTAATATGATCTTTCTTTTATTGGTTAGGGGGTGGGAAGCCAGTGGGGTTTTGTTTGGTTTTGATCGATTTCTACTATTATGGTAATGTTCCCATACATTTTTATTTCAACATATTGCAGTGGAGTGTGCACAGAGAGAGATATCTACCTATTAGGATTACATCAAAAGTGTAGTCTTCAAATTACAGCCAACTAACTTGAGCCATCCTTGATGACAGAATGTATGGTCTATTTTGGTGGCTTTTAAAGATTGAGTTATGGTTTCTATGTCTCTCAAAAATAATTACTCCATGCACCATAACTTCAGTGGTTAGAAAAGTTTGATGTGTCTTGAGTCTATATGTGCAATGTTTGTCTGTGAACTCTGCACATACAGAGTTTAACCCCCTTTGCTACCTATGGTGTAACTTCACATCGGGCAACATCGCTGGTTGTCATTAGCTAGCCTAGAACAAGAATACCAGACCGGTTAACATAAATTCTGTACATGTTTCTTAGCGCAGAATGCCATTTATTGGCTGAGAGCGATTAGCTGATACACTCAGCCAATGAATGAGTGGTGATGTCAGTATCTGGCTCTGCAGAAGCTGGATGTGGTTGACTCATCTAAAGCCCAGGCAAGAGGACAAACTGTTGAAAAATTGTTTGCCTCATTACTGGGGAACAGGGCCAGGGTTCTCCACGCATCATAACCACTACATTGGGCTGCCGTGGTTAGGATGCTGAGAGCATCCCTTTAAATTGTCAAAGTAGAGCACTTGTTTTTGTGAAGCATAGCTGTGGGTGTGAAGTTACTTTGATTTTTATGGGAGTACATCTACATCAATGATTTATGGCTGTTTATAAAATTAAACTATTTAAAACTAGGTGGAAGGACATTATATACACAAACCAATTTCTTCACAATGTAAATGAAATTTAAACACAATATTATTTGTTTTATTGCTGAGAAGAGTCATGATGCACAGATACTCCACACATGTTGAGCTTCTCATACCCAGGGTTATTCACTAAACTGTGGAATTTTCAGCTAAATTAAAAATAGAATACACTTTATTGTTGCCCGTAATTTTTTTAATCTGCTTTTACTAATGTTTTTACCATCAGTCAAAACATCTCTTTGGTAATTAACCAAAATATATTAGTGTATTCGAGATGCAGAATTGGAACAGGTTGTCATAGTATGCCGACTGCCCTTTAAAAACAAAGTTCTCGTTCTATTGATTAGATTTCAAGAGATCCCAGAAGGAGATCCCTACATTGGTATTTATAAAGAATACTTTACAGTCCTAAGAGTGAATGCAGCTGTGATAGAATGAAGGGAAATAGATACAATTTGGTAACATAGTAATCCACTTTGTTGCTTATTCACTAGTTTATTAGGCTTTATTTGTTGCCAAAATATGGCAAAGTGTAAATCTGTTTATCAATTAAATTAGGGTGTATTAACGTAATGGGAGTCTAAAGAATATGAATCAGACTCCCATTTCTGTGTATGTTTTATAGTAATAGAATACAATTATCTAGTCCAATCCCAAGGTGGGGTCTGCTCTCAACAAAATTCGAAAGGGAAAGGTTCACTAATCGGTTACTTCCCATAAAGACAACCTAAAATGGGGTTATCAAAATAGTATTGCCACATTAAGGATGATGCTAATTATAGAGAGGGGGATAGGGATAGTTATAGGAGGTAACAGCATCCAAAATGAGGGAAAAGGGGTATCAAGTAAAATAGTAGAATCCACAATACAAAAAGTAGTGAATCATATAACTCTTCGTGCCTGCACCAGCCTTCTCTCTCGGTCCGGCCCCATCCTCGCAGCTCCCTCCTCCTCCTCCTCCCGCATGGCTGTGTGAGTGAGCTGGGAGGAAGTAAAACGCTGTCACTTCCTCCTAGCTCTATGCAGGATAGAAGGGGCCTGGTCGCGCTGTTAAAGCGCCACAGCGCACGACTGGGCCCCTCATTGCATATGTCCATCAGGGGGCCCTAAGGGCATGGGCCACCCGATGGACCCTCACACAGGTTCTTAACCCGTGCAGTGGTGTTTTAGATTATGACAGGAGCGGCAAAATGCCACCCCTGTCAGAGTGCCACCTGGAGCCATGGCTCCACCGCGGTCTATGGACGGACCAGCACTGCTAATAATAATATACACAGTAACTTTTCTAATAAAATTTTCCTTTTTTCCAGCGTGGATATTAACTAAACTGCGAACTGCCTGAAATTAACCAAGACATTTTAAATTATAGGCCAACAATAACTGAATCGGAAACATTTTCCTTGTTTGCTTTTTTTTTTGTAAATATATCTTTTTCAAAAGACAGAAAACAAATGATTTCTATAAAAGAAAAAAGTCTGCTTGTAAAATGAGTATTGAACTGTAAAACTATGGATAGCCCTTAAAAAACTTTTAAATGCAACATATTAATACCTAGCTGCAAAGATTGTATTTTAGGGTCAACAACATAAACCAGTAATCAGGGCCAGCCCCTTCATAATCCGTGGTGGTCACGGCTCCGGGCGGCACTCTGACAGGCCCCCAACTCCCACCAGCCACATCCAGCAGGAGGTAAGAACCTGCTGGGTGGCTGAATTTTTTGAATGTGTGTTTGTGTGATAAGCATGTGTGTAGTGTGGTTATCTGTGTATGTATAGTATGTATCTGTTTGTTTGTATGTGTGTATGTGTAGTGTGTGTGTCTGTGTAGTGGTGTATGTATATGTGTAGTGTGTGTATCTGTATGTGTGTAATATGTGTGTAGTGTGTGTATCTGTATGTGTGTAATATGTGTGTAGTGTGTGTATCTGTGTATGTGTAGTATTTCATCCTTGGACCCAGTCAGCACAATATCTTGGGGCGGCCCTGCCAGTAATGCACCCAATCATGTGTGTCTCCGGTAATAACGACCCCTTGGGCTCCTGCTAGATCTCAGTAGTCCTGGTGAAGCTCAGATGCTAGCATAGAGTCATAAAGCAAATCAAAATGTCAGAGTCAATGGAACTAACAACCGTTTCTGCTACTGGACAAATGTTTCCCATTTTCTGCATACATAAACCATGGTTATGGACACCAAAACAATGTTGTGTTTGCCATCAGGTTTTGATGGTTGCTCTAAAATACCTGTTCTTAAATCATCAACTCCTATGATTGGTGGTTGCCACTAGAGCTAATACAATCCAAAGTATGGCATGATACATTCGGTTTACTAAACAATGTTCTAGTTCAATTTCCACTTGAGGAAAGAATCTTTGAAAAGGTAGAAGTATTTACCTTATATTATAGAACTATAACTTCTGTTTAAAGGACTATGCCCTCTAATCCATCAACCAACATTACATCGTTAACATTAATACCCAGTCACAGCATTACACTTCAGGTTGTCAATCAGAATAGCATCTAACATCAATATAAAGGCAAACAAAATACATTTATGTAGCATTGCTGCAATCAATTTGCATCCTTTTTCTGATATATGAGTGTTTATTATCCAATGTAAAATTACAAATAAAAGACCATAAAATAAAATTCCCAGGGTATTCATCATTACTTGAGATAATTTATATTCTGACAGTCTTAACTACAGCAAATCTGGACATTGTTATTTCAGACTTATAACTTACCAAAGTGTTTTCATATTTAATTAGCAGCATATTAAACACATTAAGAAATCAAATTGTTTTATATCCTTTGTTGTGTGATGCCAAGGATTTCACACCAGCATTATTTTCCCAATTACATTGACTTCAATCAAAACCAGTTTAACAACAAAAGGGCTTAATAAGCATTTACTGGTAAACAGAGATTTTTTTTCCCTAAAGCAAGCATGTAGGCAATTTGTTTTATAACACACAGATTGCATTGTTTATGTTTACACAAAATGTCATGTTCTGTAGACCAGACCATATTATACAAACTGAAGTATGTGCACCATGTACAATAAACGATCTTACCCCTTTTTGTATCTGCAGCTCTAATTCACAAATCACCTATTTAAATGGAAATCATTTGGGGCATGATCTCTTCCGTAATGTTTACATGTTTATTGCAAACCTGCATGCCTATTACATTATGCTCATCCTTTCTCTCTCTCTCTCCCTCTTTTTTTTTTAAAGGCGGCAGTAATGTTCAAAATACACGTTTTGCGGTAACAGCATCAAACAAAAATACCTACGTTAAAAACAGGGTACTATAATTTCCAAACAGAGTATTTTTCAAAGGGATACAATGTGTGATGAATATTTCCTAATAACATTTGCTTATTTTAGCATCTTCCTAAGGTTCAACCAACATGTGGAATGCGGTAACATGCTGACCATGCTTATCTGAACACATATATCATCAGCAGTGGTACTGTGTGTGAACATTTCTTCTCAAATGTAATTAGAATTCACAAATTGCAGGATGGAAGTCAATTCACCAATTAAGGAGAGATCCCAGCGAGCAGGTATGTTGACTGGCTTACTTTGTGTTCAGGGCCGTCATCAGGGCATGACAACCGTCGAACAAAAAAAAGGCGTATACCGCACCCAAGGGATTATACGTACATTTAACTCTGGATGGTATGGTATTTTGGACCTCAAAATGACAGAAAAAAGAGAACACAATAATAGTGCAATACAGTTTATTTAAATGCAAATCAAAATATTATGTGGTATCCACTCACATTTGATTGCGCTAACTAAGCGCTCAGCTGTGTTGCGCATGGACGGTACAATCACCGTCTAAGGATATGGTGGCAGTGTAGATAGTATTGATGCTCCAAATGTAGTGTACAGGTATATAGAGACAAAATGAGAAAGAAAAACTCCAATAGTTAAGTAAGTACTGTACATATATTAAAGGAATAAAGTAATGTACTTACATTTACTAGAGCAAGACCTGCTCTAGTATAAACAGTGTGGGCGGTATAATCCCCACCTAAGGATGTATGGATGCCAGGAAGCAAAATAATAAAACCAATAAAAAGCAAAAAGCTGTAAAAGAAATCAAGCTTTTATTGAACAAAATAGTAAAGTCCTTTAAAAAGAATAGATAGGAAAGTCCACTTGACGCGTTTCGCCTATATACACATATAGGTGAATTTCATGTTTAAGGTCAAAATAACTGAACTAGAAAAATTCTCCAAAACAGGTATGCTTTCAGTTCAACTATTGTAGCCTTGCATATGAAATTCATTTTGAATTCTCACTTTAGTGAATAACTAAGTGTTTTTGATCCTACTATACTATCTAAAAAGCCAGGAAGTGGTTGTGATATGAAGAAGCCCTACAAATGATGTTTGGTAGCAATCATATTCACTTGCAAGAAAGCCCTAAATTCTTCTTTACAGACACCTAAGTAATTTGGGTGTTTGGTAGAAGGAAAAAATAACACGGACATAAATCAGCTCCCATTTTGTTATATTTACTAGAATACAGAGTTGTTTATATCAAGAAACTGATTCAAAATGTGCAATCTGTATTTTGTTAAATGCCATTTACAAGAAACACATTTTGTTAGCTAATTAGGAATAGTTCTGAAAGACTTCGTAATTTGGTAAACTTCTCAATAGTTTTGTTTTCTAACTGGAGTGAAGCCTATTCTGTAAGGCAGTTTCAGAAAACACAGAAAAACTTAATGTACAACAGAAAATACTTGTAATGGGGTTGGAACAAATTGAGACATTTTGCATAAAGAATATAATATATATATATATACACACACATATATATAATACACACTTTAACACTGATGAAAACATCAGGCGAAGATGCACTTAGCTGGTGGTCTGTAATGAAATAGTAGTTACAGATGTGCTAAATTGAAAAGAATGTGACCACATTATTTTATAAAGCTAGTTTGTCTAAGTAATTCTTCAGAGTCAAAGACAGCCCCTTAGACCAACAAAACAGCTGTTTCATTGGTTATCATCATATACTTTTACATTATGTGTTGTCCCATCAGTGTTTTCAATTATTTAAAGGGACACTATAGGCACCAAAACAACTTTAGCTTAATGAAGCAGATTGGTGTATATATCATGCCCCTGTAGTTTCACTGTTCAATTCTATGCCATTTAGGAGTTAGGGGATACTAAAGGCACCAGTGGGCCATGATGGCCATGGGCCGAGGTCGGCACGGGAAAGTAGAAGATATCCCCTGCCGGCCCATGCAGAGCTGGCACTGTCCAAGCGTTGGCCCTGCTCTGTGGCATTAGCACTGCTCCACCACTCTGGATCCTCTATACATACGCACACACACACAGTGGTGTATCCTGGTTTTGTGCTGCCCCTCTCCACCCGCGCCACCCCCACGCAACCCTTTCCCCCCGCCCACCTTCTAAATACACACACACAGACACACAGTCAGACACACACAGTCAGACACACACACACAGACACACACACAGTCAGACACAAAAACACAGTCAGACACACACACACACACACAGTCAGACACACACACAGACACACACACACACACACACAGTCAGACACACACACAGTCAGACACACACACACAAACACACAGTCAGACACACACACACAAACACACAGTCAGACACAAACACACACACACTCACATTAACACTTTTTTAAAATTTATTTAACCTCCCCCCCCAGCCTCCTTACCTTTGGGAATGCTGGGGGGGGGGTTCCTCTTTCTCCCGGGGGGTCAGGTGGCTGCCGGTCAGGCTGATGGGCTGGCTGCTGGGCTGGGCGGGAGGCGTTGGCGAAGGAGCTCTTCCTCTGAGCACTCTGCTCAGCTCCCTCGCGCGCCGCAGAGTGAGGCTGGGAGCCGGGTCAATGACGTCATATTCCGGCTCCCAGCCTCACTCTGCAGTGCGCGAGGGAGCTGAGCTCAGAGGAAGAGCTCCTTCGCCAGCTGCCCGCCCGACCATCAGCCAGCGCCGCCCAGCCCAGCCCAGCATGTTAGTTAGCCGCAAGGCTAACTAGGCATTTGGGGGGCGGAGTTTTTTGCCGCCCCCTGAAAAATGCCGCCCAAGGCGAATGCCTTGTTTGCCTCGCAGCTAATACGTCCCTGCACACACACACACACTCTGGGTCCTCCACACATTCACTGGATCACCTACACACAATAGATTCCATATGGAACCTCTATGCACACACTAGATCTTCTGTAGGCAAACACACACTACATCTCCTATACACACACACACTACATCCTCTATGCACACACTCGCTACATTGCTGGGGGGGGGGTTCCTCTTTCTCCCGGGGGGTCAGGTGGCTGCCGGTCAGGCTGATGGGCTGGCTGCTGGGCTGGGCGGGAGGCGTTGGCGAAGGAGCTCTTCCTCTGAGCACTCTGCTCAGCTCCCTCGCGCGCCGCAGAGTGAGGCTGGGAGCCGGGTCGATGACGTCATATTCCGGCTCCCAGCCTCACTCTGCAGTGCGCGAGGGAGCTGAGCTCAGAGGAAGAGCTCCTTCGCCAGCTGCCCGCCCGACCATCAGCCAGCACTGCCCAGCCCAGCCCAGCATGTTAGTTAGCCGCAAGGCTAACTAGGCATTTGGGGGGCGGAGTTTTTTGCCGCCCCCTGAAAAATGCCGCCCAAGGCGAATGCCTTGTTTGCCTCGCAGCTAATACGTCCCTGCACACACACACACTCTGGGTCCTCCACACATTCACTGGATCACCTACACACAATAGATTCCATATGGAACCTCTATGCACACACTAGATCTTCTGTAGGCAAACACACACTACATCTCCTATACACACACACACTACATCCTCTATGCACACACTCGCTACATTCCCTCTAAACACTATGCCCCCTATACACATGTACTCTTCTCTCGCTCTACAGCCCCATGCCACACATATTACACCAGAAACACAACACAAGTGAAACTAACCTATTTACACAACACCACAATCAGCTCACTCTCCACACACGCAATCCCATACGCAGGCTCCAAACACATGCACAATACGCTTTCCTGGCCCTTTTGTCTGCTGGTATCGCTCTTATGGATACACGAAAGACAAGTCAAAAGCAAACAGAGCGCAGAACAAATACAGGTTCTTTTTCTCATGTGAGAGTTCTTCAGCAGGGCTCTGAGCAATGAACAGGCATGCTTGTTTTGCGAGGGGGCATGCTTGTCATGGGTGATGACAAAAAAAAAAAAAAAAACCTCCGACCCGCCCCCTTTTTGGCCACGGTAATTTAATTATGCCTGGGCTGATTTTTTTTTCCAGTTTGGTCCTGTCATGGATGGAACATAACGTCATACAGAGAGTGTTGGATGCATCACCATCAGTAATGTTTGCATATGTACTATTTATACGGGGTTAAGAGTTTAGGGCAAGTGTAGGTAATGTAACACATTCTGTTTAAATCTCTACTTTACACAAAATGAACATCACTAAAGCATATCTAGCATCTTAGATTAAAGTCCATCTTCCAGTATTAGAGAAGTTGTAACTCGGGGTCTAGCACATGAATGACAAATCCAACAGTAGAATGGACCGTATCTGCACAATGGGCATTCATCCTGCGCTTATTCCCTAAAAATTAAACCCCACTCTGGCCAGTATAAATCTATCGAATTATGCTAACAAGCACACCAGATCTTCATAAAATAGGTGTAAGCATATTTATGCATTACTAACCATTATACAGAGGATGTACTCAAACATCAAACTAATAAAACAATATATGCTTAAACAAGGTACCGTTATTTTTTTTACTCTAATATGGTATATATGTATTCAGATAATTCAGTATATTTCAGTGGTATATTCTCCGTTATATAAACCTGTCATTTTTCGGTTAAGTTTTTAATAGAACAGTTATTCAAACAAGTGCAAGGGCTACAAATACCAACAACAATCTGAAAAAGAATATAAAGTCCTAATATGAAACAAGTCTCTCTTTATTAGAGAAACCCAACCTTCTAACCAACAGACATTTAAAACCTGTACATACAGAGACTGAAACCATGGGTGCAAGAACTGAAAAAAACTGCAATTCTGCCAGAAAATAAGCAATGTCTTCATGTGTACGACACAGTATATGTGCAAGGTATGGTCATAGAAACGAATACAAATACACTTCCATCATATTAATGTATAAATGTTATTTTTCTACTACAAAACAGCACTTTTCTTCATTCTAAAAGAGCATTGTTGAACTTGCAGACCTGAATTGAACTGAACACCAGATCTTTTCAACAGGAGAAAAAAAAAGGATATTGTTCATGAACCAAAGAAGAGGAATTTAAGTCTGTGTAAATTCTCCTTTGGAAATGAAAAGGTCACTAGCTCCGGTGAGTAGCACCACTGTATTAATGAAGCCTTCAGTGTGCAGAAACAAAAGGGAGACTACATTAGGATACAACCCAATTGCATTTGTTTGCAAGTAATAGCATACCTACCTAACTGTGCCTATTGACCGACAATGCCAAGGGATCTGGTAATTAATCATGATGTCTGGAGTGGCAAAGCTCGAAAGAATATACATATGACATAATTTCTACGGAGAAACACTGTAAAAATACAACAAAAAAACTGTTCTGTACTAACTTCAACAAAATTATACTAGAAATAACAGCTGCTATTAGTGGCTCATTAACAAGAGAAGAACTGTATGCAGTGTCCAGAAAGACTAAAAATATAGAATACTAAAACAATCTCTTTCCATAGGCAGTGACTATCAGTAAGTATACTACAACTGCTGGCATGGGGGAAACTCTGCAAAAACTAATCATTTTGCAGGTTAGGCTTAGACCACCAGGCCAGGAACAAGATCCGAATACTTGTTGAGATTTCCTACACTACCAAATCAGATCTACCAAATCAGATCTACCGAATTGTCATCTACCGTTTTCTTTCTAATTTCCGGGAAATGGAAGAATATTTGGCTCAATTTCTAAATCTGTCCAATTTCATCTTTTACTTGTTATGTTCCCTGATCATCATTTCTTACAGAAGGAGCAGATTTAAGAATATCACCTATTAAATATCCCTCAGTGCATCACCAAAGGTTTCATGATGTTCATAGACACATGAATACA
>OW240912.1:290054406-290085906 GCA_933207985.1 Pelobates cultripes
GCAGCTACGTTATAGGCATGTTACTGCATAGTGTATCCTTAGATTCATTCAACATTAGTACACTGTTACACAGAACGGAATTCAAATTTGTATCGAAAATTAATTAAACTTCAGAACCACTCCTGTTTCTCACCAAACATCTTCACAAAAATTCAAGTCTTCTTAGCATTTTGACAGCAGATATTAAGTGTAGTTTTAATATGACGATTGTTGAGTTCATCTTACAGTGTAAGATCTTCTGTAGTGAGGTGGACACTGAATGCCAATCTCCTCCAATGCATACACATCACATACCATTGCTAACTGTTATTGTATGAAATTAGGTTAAACATTAAGGATGTTATGCTCCTCCTTCAAAATAAATGTATATAAGTATTGTAGTTTAAAAATACATTTATGTTTAAACTGAAATGTTACAAGAACATCCAAGTGGTATGATAAGATTTTTTTTTTAGATGAGCAATGTATGAGATTTGCTAATGAAAATACGTAAACAGGGGAAAAAGAACTAAAAAAACCAGAGGAGACATGCTTTTGTTAGTTTTTTTTTTTTTTAACTTAACGTTCTAAAGCAAAGAAATTAGAATTTAATAACAGCACATTTTTCATCATGCTATATTTTTTTAGAGTTCTGTTTTGTTGTTGATATAATGCAATCTGTCATTCAAAATCATTTTGAAACCACACTGAACAGACACAAACAGGTGTACATTCGCATACTAACAAAACATTTTTACCTGTGGTATGATAGACATTTTCTTTCGAAGATCATGCAGACCAAGTTCAGATGTCAGAAGTTTATCAATCCAAATTTTTCCTTCCGGTTCAGCCAGACGGAAAAGAGCAGCTATTAAAGAACTCTTCCCTGCTCCAGTTCGTCCTACTATTCCCACCTTTAAGATAAATAATGACATTTTGGCAATTGTCTATGTTCTGAACCAAAACAAAACCTTAAATTTGAGCTGCAGGCTAGTTACACTGTAATTTAAGGGTTTTGCTTCAAGTGCCCCCAAACACATTATATATGATTTTATATGATTTGTAAAGGACAAAAACATCCTATAGGTATATCCAACACAACATGTTTGCTTATAATATTTTTTACATAGCTTGTGCAACTAATTAAAAACAAGTAAAAAAAAATATTTAACTGATTGTTAAATGCCAAATATAATTAGGATCTGAATTTTTTTAATAATTCATGTTAACCCTATACCAACTCCCACACAAATATACAAATACCCCTCACCTAATGCTTACACTATCAACTATGCCTACCCTAATCTTACTATTAACTTCACTAGCCCTAAACTATAAAACAGCATTAACCAATACCCAACATTAACACTTACCTTACCCTAACCTTTACCCTACCCCAACACCAACTGTAACAATACCCAACTCTTACCCCTACATCTAACCCTAACCCAAACCCAGTAGTAACATCAACCATAAGGTGACCATCTTCTAATATCAATTGTGATATTAGAATTGGGTTTAACGGTTTTTAACACAGTAGATAGTGGTATGCTGCCACCATCTAATGCCCTTCTTCAAAATTCCACGATCAGTGCTTGGCAGCTGGCAATCCTAAAAGCATTAAACCCCTCTGTGGTAGAAACCTGATATTCCATCTGAGTATCTCTACCAAACAGCCCTCCTGAAGTCTTTATGATTATAGCATTTCCACCCAAACATCAGTTGAGTCTTGATGAAGGTTGAAAAACAAGGATCCTTGATTAGAAACACACATACATATTTATACCCAGTCCCCCTGCATGGGTAACAAGGTAACAAGAAAAATAGTAAATCTGCCCAGGCCCCTCTGTGTCTGTGAGGTGATCTGATTAAACACTGCTAAGTTAATTAACTCCCAGACAAATAGGCAGCTGACACAAAAAAAAACGTCAAATACAGATGAAAAACATTTAGGAACCACCTTGTCCCCGTGTGCCCAATTTGGCTAAATAGCGACCTGATCGCAGAAACACCACCCAATATGACTTTTGATCGTCCGCAGCGAGAGTCAGTCCGAGGCACAGTTCCACGGAGTTCTGGATAACACTGATGATTCCTGGCCAGAAAAAGGCCTAGGTCAATAATTCATCACGATAGTTTTGGGGAACTACTAGCTGTCTCATAAGGACTTGGGTGTCACTGTTTCGTTAACTTCAGTTATTTGGTAGAATAACCCTTCTACCCACACAAAGAGCTACCTGTCTAACCCTGCATCTCTGCCTGTGTCCTGTACCCAGCTAGTGAGGGGTCATCCCTAAGTTCCTGTCTAAAAAGAAGCCTTTCTGTCCATCAGGGTCAGGGTAGACTGGCTTTCCTGGGGTTCCTCTGAGTGAGGTAATGATTGGGTATTGCCTCTCCAGGGCTGCTGGTGTAAATTTGTAAGGGAGGTTTCAGAGGTAATTTACAAGAAAGATCTCAGCAGGCAGTTCTTTCATAATCTCTACCTCTAAGTATCAGGCTCCATGACCCCTGTCTAGATGCACTTTAGCAGTAGGGAGCCGATTAATCGTTCCTCTGGCTATCCTGATTGCCCCCATTCTGCTTGCCCCCATTCTGCTAGTTTTGTTCCACTTCTGTAATCTGGTGGGGTTGTATCAAAGTCAGCGTAGCTCTGGTGTCTCGCAGACCCTGCACCATTCAATTTTACCATCTGCCCATTGTCTCCGCATAGGATCTGCTCCGTGGATCACAGCCCACAACTGCTCAGTGTAGTGCACTGTGTAACTTTGCAAAAAGATTGGGGCATTCCAGGGCTGGTCCTCCTGTAGACAACGTGCTGCCAGACATGGGGGGATAGCTGGTTGTCTGGGCCACCTCACTCTGGGGGTAGTCATTTTTTAAAATGTTCAATGTGGTTGCACCTGAAGTATGGGGGAGGGGCCCTCTCCGTTGGGGAGGCTGGTTAAGCAGGTTTTGTTGTCTCTTGAGACAACATTTCACGGAAACGTTGAGGGTATTTCTTAGATTTTTTTTTGTGACCTGTGGTATTTTCCTCTTCTATCATTTTATTAGCTTATTTGACTGTTGATTTTCTCATTTGGTATTTATTAATTTTCTGTACATTAATGTATGCATTATTAGTATAGGTTTATGATGTTTTCTGTGTTTTTTATTTTTCATGTTTGCTTAGTGTATTGATTTTTCTTCCATAATTTTTTTAGGGTGATCTATGTCATTTTTTGCATTGTATGTAGTGATTTATCTTTTTGTATTGTATTTATATCATCTTTGGCATCGTGTTGGATATATAGATATATATATATATATCCATATAGTGATTGGCTAATATTGTTTTCTTTTTCTTGATATGTATTGAATATTTACAATAGAGCTGGTTTTTAATTTTTCGCAGTTTGGTGTGCTCCTTTACATTATTATAGTTTGGTACTCTTGACTCTTATGCCCCGTTTCCACTGAGCGGTACGGTTTGGGTCGGCACGGTCTGGTATGCAATTTTGAGTGTTTCCATTATGAAAGTAGCCAATACAACCGAACCAAACCGCACCATTCCTGGGCCCCCTTCAGATGTAGGTCCATAAGAAATGGTACGATATGGTTAGGGCGGAGCTACTGGCGTCACACTATACAATCCATTGATTGGCGGACAGAAAACGTCAATGCTCACAACAAATGACACGCTAGGCATTTGGTCTAAACCCCGCATGCCCCCTGGGGCTCCGACTTGCAGTGGAAATGCTCACCTGAATACGCTGGGCCATTCTAAACCTTCCGAACTGTACCGACCCAAACCATACCTCTCAGTGGAAACAAGGCATTAGTGAGCACCAGTTTGATATAGTATCTATTTTTGTTCGATTGTCTTTTTGACTTATGTTGTTTGAGTGCCCTCTTATTAAAATCGTTGCTCTCAAACTGCAAAAATAGTTCAGGAATGTTTTGAGGAACATGACAAAGTTTAAGGTGCTGCCTTGGCCTCCAAGTTTCCCAGCTCTTAATCAGATGGAGCATACGTGTGATGTGCTGGAACAACAAATGCTATCCATGTACGGCCCAGATCACAACTTGCAGGACTTAAAGGATCTTCTGCGAATATCTTGATACCAGACACCACAGGACACGTTCAGTGGTCTTGTGGAGTCTATGCCTAGACGTATCAGAGCTTTTGACAGCACAAGGGGGAGGATATTAGGCAGGTGGTTTTAATGTTATGGCTGATCAGTGAATAACTAGACACACAAGAAATAAAAAGAACTTGAAATTATATCAGCCAGAGGGTTCAGCAAGACTGTTTACAAAAATGTAATAAAACTGACAAAACAAAGTTAAATATAAAAAAGAAGACTGTTAAGAATATTCAGTTCCAAATTTCTACTGTAGTCAAGTGACAGCGGAACTACCACTCGCATTACACAAATTTATACAGTCTGTCAATATTGTTCAAGTATATGTAGGGCATACAGAAGAACACACTTGACCTCTGGCCTATTTATGGCAGGGCGTATTTACAGTAGTTATAAATTATGGAATATAAGTAATTATTATCCTTGTAAGTTAATTAAATTCAAGAAATAAAAGTAATTTGCTTCTAAATACATAATTAATAAACAACTTAATTTTACATTAAAGGTGCACAAAAAGGATAATGTTTCACCTTAGGGAAACTTAATTATAGAAAAGTTTGAAACTGCAAAATTTAGAAGTCTTAACAGTGTTTCTAGAGCGGTCACTAAAATGGTCAAAGGTATTCAAAATGTGCTAACAAGGCCTCTCTGTAAATATAACATTTGATCGAGAACAACAAACATCTAGAACAACAAATCCATTACAAGGAATTGGGAAACATGCCTTGTTTTAAAATCCCACAAAAAAAAACAAAAAAAAAAAACAGAACGATGTAATAATTTATAATAATGACTTAAGAAATTTAAACTTTCAAACATGTTTAAATGTTCTGCATCCCTTTTTAGAACACAACATAATAAAATGTGTGCTTTAAAAAGAATAAGATGAATATAATAAATCTAAAAATCAATGCCATAAATCTGCAAATTCTTCACGTCATCAAATGAAGTTTCTTACATTGCCTTATGTGGAATGCCATGCAGCAGTTTTGCTATAATACTTTAAAATGGAAATACATTCAAAATGAATTCCATCTGCTGGACCATCGTTGTTTTCACATTTCTCAAGACTAAATCCAGAGTCACCTTTCACTGCCAAAACCAAATAGAGCATACAAAAGGGACTGCACACTTCACACAAATGCCGTGTTCCAATGGGCCAGAATGGCGAAACGCCAAAAATCCAGCAAATACAAGGCAAGGTCCAGGCACATAAGTAAATTTCAAGCAGACTTTAATAAGATTGTGCTAGTTTAAACATTTTGGCTCCACTTTAGAACCTTTGTGACAACTTGAAAAAGGCTCTATGGCCGAAACAAACCTACTTTAAGAAGCATAAGTTGCTTAAATGGTTATGAAGTTTTTCACCCTAGGAGTCACAGGTAGGGTATGTGACTAGGTGGATAGGGGTAGGTTGAAAAGCAGGTGGATGTATGTATACGGTGCGTAAGTATGGCTATGGGTGGCATGTGGTTGGGTGGGTCAATGTATATCTAGTTCCATATGTGGCGTGATGGTGTGTGTGGATCATATGTAACAGATTGGGCTTATGCGACAGAGTGGACGACAGGTGTAGATAAATGAACAGAGGCCGGTGTCAGGGGCTGGTGAGATATGGTAGGTTAACAAGCTAGTTAAGCTGGCTATTGTTACAAAGGACATATCAAAACAAAGCAACACAGAAAACACTGGATGACAGATTATAGATTGTGTGATTGTTTTTAATTTCATTTTTAGTTTATGCATTTTGGCATTGCAAGTTTTAACAATGGCTAATTTTTATTAAAATAAAATATAGTTAATTTTAAATCAGCTCTGTCACCAAAAAGAAACTTTATCTAATATCCTTCTATATATATATCACTGTTTGAATCTGTTGGGTTTTTTTTTTTTTTTTCCAGACATCTCTAGTTTTCATGTAATACATAAAGAAAACAAGGGACTATTGTTCTTATGTACATGTCACGTATTCATCCGCTTATAGAAATGTGGTTAATGACATTTACTGTCCACACAGGAAAAGTTGTGCCGAGCAGCAACCTAATCCACAGAAGGGTTAATGCTGAGCAGTAATTGTGCAAATGAAACCTGGTGTCATGTATTCATCCGCTTATAGAAATGTGGTTAATGACATTTACTGTCCACACAGGAAAAGGTGTGCCGAGCAGCAACCTAATCCACAGAAGGGTTAATGCTGAGCAGCAATTATGCAAATGAAACCTGGTAACCGACTTTGGGGTCAAAGGCCGGTTACAGCCTATCAGAACTAAAGGAGGGGTATTTAGGCCCAGTTCTCAGCCTGCTCAGTGCCCTGTCGTGGTTTCCCTTGTGGTTGTCTGAGAGCGCGTTCCTGTTTATAGTTTTCTACCTGGTTTTGACTTTGGCTTTGTTTATTGACTTCTCTATATTCTGGTATCCTGACTCCTGGCTTTCCTCATCGCTGTGTCCCTTTCTGTGTTCCCTGACCTCGGCTAGTATTTTTGACTATTCTTTGTACGTTAAATCCGGCCATTCTAAGGACCGGTAATACGTTACTTATTTGTCATCCGTGCTGTACAGTTCTACGTGCTGGATCAAACAGTAATCCTGACATTACGACATGGCCATAGATCCTGTAGAACTGTGTCAGCACATAGCTGCTTGCGAGAGGAAATTAGAGGAGAATGATCACCGCATGGATCAATTCACTCAGGCTTTAAGTACGCTTCTCGCTAGAACGGAGCATCTGCAGCCTGCAGCGTCTCCTCCTATAGCACCTCTACCCTGTGTACCTTCACCCACTGTTAATAGGACTCCTAGCATCTCCTTATCACCATCCCTACAGTTTGATGGCAATATCCAGGAATGCAGGGGTTTTCTTAATCAGGTGGAGTACCATTTTGAGGCCTCACCAGGGTCATTCCCCACGGACAGAGCAAGAATTGGTTATCTAATGAATCAATTAAAGGGCAAGGCCCTTGCCTGGGCTAATCCGTTGTGGGAGAGTAATCGGAGCATAGCTCATAATTACCAGGAATTCCTTGCCAATTCAAGCTCACGTTTGAGCCATTGGGTAGAGAGGATGACGCCTCCACTGCCCTAATGCACATCAGACAAGGTAACCGGTCTATCTCGGATTATGCTATTGAATTCCGTACCTTAGCTTCCGAGGTAGACTGGACTAACAATGGGTTAATCTCAGCATTTAAAAAGGGTCTCTCAGAGACTATACTAGATGAGATAGCCGCTAAAGAATTACCTAAGAGTCTTAACGAATTTATTACGTTTGTCATGCATATTGATAATAGGTTAAGACTCAGAGAAGTCACCAGAAGCAAGACCAGACGTACGGCTATGTCCCTAGCACCTCAATTCTCTAAACCTGTTTTGTCTAACCTCTTTGTACAGTCCGAACCCAAACCTATGCAGTTGGGGGTCACTAGACTGTCAGAGGCCGAAAAACAGTATAGGAGAAGGGAGGGGTTATGCCTATATTGCGGTAGAAAGGGACATATGATAACTAATTGTCCAGTGCGTCCGGAAAACTTCCGCACCTAAGAACCTTAAGGGGACAGATCTTAGGTGTGATGGAGTTGTCCTCTAACAAAAACAAAAGTAGATTCCTCCTTGAGGTATCTATTTCCCTTGATAACAAGAAGTTTTCTTGCAGTGCCCTAATGGACTCAGGTGCTGCTGGAAATTTTATTGATGTCCAGTTTATTAGGGGTAATGAGATACCGGTCAGGGAGAGACCTACGCCGCTAGCTGTAGAGGCTATTGATGGTAGACCACTCACACAACCGCTTATAACCCACTAAACTGTCCCTATTACGATCTCCATTGGGGCCTCCCATAGGGAGGAGATGATGTTTCAGGTTATTACTTCTCCATCATGTCCTATCATATTAGGGTTTCCGTGGCTGAGTAAGCACAATCCCTATATTGACTGGGCTAATGGGGAGATATTAGAATGGGGTAAAGAGTGTATGGGGAGATGTATAAAACCAGTACTAAAGAGATTGGATACTATTGACCTTCCCACTACCACTCCCCAAACTCCTGGAGTTCCCATACAATACCGAGAACTTCAGGAGGTGTTTAACAAGGCTCAATCCGATGTATTGCCTCCCCACAGAGCATATGACTGTGCCATTAACCTGTTTCCAGGCGCTATGCCACCTAAGGGGGCAGTTTATGCCTTATCTCCCCAGGAGAGTAAAATAATGGAGAAATACATCAAAGAATCCTTGAGCAAAGGGCACATAAGAAAGTCATCCTCACCAGCTGGTGCAGGATTCTTTTTTGTTGAGAAAAAGGGTGGTGAGTTACGCCCTTGCATAGACTACAGGGCACTTAATAAAATCACTGTAAAAAATGCATACCCTATCCCACTCATTTCCGAATTGTTCGATAGACTTCAGGGAGCTAAAGTATTTACTAAGCTTGACCTTAGGAGCGCTTACAATTTGGTTAGAATTAAAGAGAATCATGAGTGGAAGACGGCATTTAATACCCATAGTGGACACTATGAATATCTGGTAATGCCATTTGGGTTATGCAACGCCCCGGCCGTATTCCAAGACTTTATAAATGATGTACTCAGGGAATTCATTTACTCATTTGTCTTGGTTTATTTGGACGATATTTTGGTGTATTCCCCTGATCTTCAAACTCACCACTCCCATGTGAAACAGGTTCTGCAGACGTTGTTGAAAAATAAACTTTATTGTAAATTAGAAAAGTGCATATTTGACCAGCCTGAAGTCCACTTTTTGGGTTACAACATCTCTGCATCGGGATTTCAAATGGATCCTAAAAAACTAGAGGCTGTACTACACTGGCCATTACTCTCTGGTTTAAAAGCCATTCAAAGGTTTATTGGTTTTTCCAACTATTACAGAAGATTCATCAAGGGATTTTCTTCTGTAAAAGCCCCAATCACAAATATGACTCGCAAAGTGGTTAGTAGCACGGTATGGTCCAAAGAGGCTGTGAATGCTTTTGAGACTCTTAAACAAAGATTTGCCTCTGCGGACATACTAAAACATCCCGACACTAGTAAACCTTTTATATTGGAGGTTGATGCATCCGAGACAGGGGTAGGGGCTGTTCTCTCTCAGAGAGAAAGCCAGGGAACACCATTGCATCCTTGTGGCTACTTCTCCAGAAAGATGTCTCCTGCTGAGCGCAACTACGATCTTGGCAATAGAGAACTGTTGCCCATTATTCTTGCCCTCAAGGAGTGGCGACATCTTTTGGAGGGTTCCAAAGACCCCCTGTTGATCATAACCGACCACAAAAATCTGGCATATATAGGGGATGCCAAACGTTTGTCTTCCAGACAGGCTAGATGGTCACTGTTCCTTTCACGTTTTAACTTTCTCATTACTTATAGACCTGGTTCTAAAAATACCAAGGCTGATGCCTTGTCCAGGCAATTTGATAATGAGTCAGCTCCGGAACAGGTGACCTCTCCTATTATTCCACCAGAGTGTATTATTGCTACTACTGTCCTCTCACTGTCTTCTCCACTGCTTGGCACCATACTGGAGGCCCAGCCTCAGGCGCCCAGTGGTAAACCGTGTGATAAACTGTTCGTTCCCCTATGTGAAAGGGTTAATATCATGAAAGTGTTCCATGACAATATAACTGCTGGACACCCGGGCATCAATAAGTCCACTGCCGCGATCACTAGATCATTTTGGTGGGATTCACTCAGGAAAGATGTAAAGGAGTATGTGCAGGCATGTTCTGTGTGTGCAGTTTCTAAGGTGACTCATGCACTTCCTTGTGGCCTGTTGCAGCCTCTTCCTGTTCCTGAGATTCCATGGTCCCACCTATCCATGGACTTTATTGTTGAGCTTCCTAGCTCTGCTGGGTTCACTACTATTCTCATGGTTGTAGACCGATTTTCTAAGATGGCCCACTTCATTCCTCTCAAGAAGTTGCCATCTTCGCAAGATTTGGTCCTAATTTTCATACGTGAAATTGTCCGTTTGCATGGCATCCCCCACAATATTGTGTCTGATAGGGGCTCTCAGTTTGTGTCCAGGTTCTGGAGGGCGTTCAGTAAACAATTGGGGATTGATCTCTCCTTCTCCTCCTCCTACCATCCACAGACCAATGGTACAGCTGAGAGGGCTAACCAGTCATTAGAAGTTTATTTGCGTTGTTTTATTAATAGCACACAAGACAATTGGTCCGAACTACTCCCGTGGGCCGAGTTCGCTAGAAACAATGCTGTTCATGACTCCTCTGGGCACAGTCCATTTTTTGTCAATAATGGTAGGCATCCTACGGTTCTCCCTGCGGTATTTTCTGATACTGCCATTCCTGCTCTGGATGAGCGTCTGGCCTCCATTCGGGATACCTGGGTTAAGGTTCAAACTGCTCTAGGGGCTGCTGCTGAACGCTTCAAACATTTTGCTGATAAGCGTAGGAGTGCCAACCCGGTGTACCAAGTGGGGGACCGGGTTTGGTTGTCATCTCGCAACATCAAGCTTAAGGTCCCTAGCATGAAGTTTGCCCCCAGATTCCTTGGTCCCTATAGAGTGCTTCGTAGGATCAATCCAGTGTCTTACTCTCTGGCTCTTCCTGCATCTTTAGGGATTCCCAACACTTTTCATGTGTCCTTACTCAAACCTCTTGTCTGCAATAGATATACTGTTCCTTGTGTTCCTCCCCCTCCGGTGGTGGTGGGTGGTCAGGAAGAGTATGAGGTATCTTCTATCGTGGATTCTAGGTTTTCTCGGGGCACTTTACAGTACTTGGTTGTTTGGAAAGGTTACGGTCCTGCTGATCGTTCTTGGGTTTCGGCTCCTGACCTGCATGTGGGCCGTAAGATCCGCGCTTTTCACGCTAAATTTCCTCTCAAGCCTGGTCCTGTCCGCCCGGTGGGCGTTCTTCAGGTGGGGGGTAATGTCACGTATTCATCCGCTTATAGAAATGTGGTTAATGACATTTACTGTCCACACAGGAAAAGTTGTGCCGAGCAGCAACCTAATCCACAGAAGGGTTAATGCTGAGCAGCAATTATGCAAATGAAACCTGGTAACTGACTTTGGGGTCAAAGGCCGGTTACAGCCTATCAGAACTAAAGGAGGGGTATTTAGGCCCAGTTCTCAGCCTGCTCAGTGCCCTGTCGTGGTTTCCCTTGTGGTTGTCTGAGAGCGCGTTCCTGTTTATAGTTTTCTACCTGGTTTTGACTTTGGCTTTGTTTATTGACTTCTCTATATTCTGGTATCCTGACTCCTGGCTTTCCTCATCGCTGTATCCCTTTCTGTGTTCCCTGACCTCGGCTAGTATTTTTGACTATTCTTTGTACGTTAAATCCGGCCATTCTAAGGACCGGTAATACGTTACTTATTTGTCATTCGTGCTGTACAGTTCTACGTGCTGGATCAAACAGTAATCCTGACAGTACAGCAGTGAGGTTGACAAAACTTGACAATGAGCAGAGGTTAAAACAAGGTCCTGTTTCAGTTACCAATCAAATTTACCCACAATTCTAAGTAAAATCAATCCCACACAAGGGCAAAAGAGAACAAAATGGCTGCACCCAAATATGGAAATATGACACATGGAAGAAAATAAAATAAACATAAATAATGGCTCATAGCAAGAAGGGGAGAATAATCATTAAGATAAAGAGGTTATAAGGAAACGAAAACCACAAGAACAAAAAAAACATGACAGGTCCGTTTTTAATATAATGTTTAAACAATGTCCTCTTCAGGAATTACTAATATTTCTGAATGTCCTATTAATATATTTTTATTTCAGCGGGTTTATTTAAACAATAAATAGTTTCTATGAAAACTGACAGCTTGACAGTTATTGACCGTTTCACAGTAGGTGGATGGGCTATTTCATTACAACAATTTTCAACTTGTTAGGTAAATGGTACAGTCCAATACATGTTCAACTTAAACATGGTTCAAAAACATACCTTTTCTTTCGGTCTTATTAATGCTGTTAAGTGTCTTAAAACCAATGGTCCGTCCAAACTGTATGCAAAATTGACATTTTCAAATGCAATCATGCCTTTATTGGGCCAGTCTGGTGGTGGGCGTTTCTTAGACTCCCACTCAGCTTCCTTCTCAAGTTGAGTATATTCCATGACCCTTTCAACAGAGATCATCTACAACAGAAATAATAATGAAAAAAGTTATAACAAATATCGGCACCTGCCTATAATACTCATGACAGACACCATAAAATAAAAATAAATATTGATATTGTCATCAAGGTTTTCTAAATACATAATAGACCACATAACAGAAGTCCTAGTAGCTCTAATTACCCACAGAATTGCTGTTTTACATTAAATGCAAAACAATTACCAAACATATAAAATGACCTTTCCTAATTGACCAGAACTACAAAGATAAAGAGAAAAAAAAATAATAATAACAAATAACATAGCATAGCAGTCTGCTTAAAATAGCACCTGCATTTTGTGTTTGCATGGATGAGGACAGTGGCGTGAAATCAGACATACTACATTTTGGATCCGGGAAGGATGAATTGGTGTGGGTTCACCTGAAGTGCTTTAATTTTATACGTTATTATTAAGCTGATTATTCATAGCTCTAGAATAGCAGGTCCACAACCTGTGGTATATGTAGGTTACAAAAATATGGTACCTCCAGGGGTAAGAACCAGTTTACCCAGCCAAAATATTCTGCAATGGAGGAACTAGCAGTGGAACTATTGCCAGAGAAACTGCACTGAGGCCTACAAGCTGGGGAGGGGGGGTGCATTGGGTGTCCATAAGTGCATGGGACCTCCAATGGTATTGCTGAACAGTGGCCCTTTAACAGTGTGACTGGGCTCCTGTAATATCGCCAAATCTGAGAGGAAGTGAGTGTCTGTTACTAATTATGCGTTAATGCAAATTAAAAACCAACTACAATCTTTCTCAACGCCTTCGTGAAATCTGAAAATCTTAATAAAAATTGGGAGATCTTTGGGAGACATTGTTGAATATAGGGTGCTGACATCTAAGCTTAACCACGTAAAACATTCTTTCCATTTAATAGATGAGTATTAAAAAAAACATGCTTACTGTCTCTCAGAAAGCCCCTGGACGTCTGTACTGGAGACTCTGATAATCAGGTAATCCCTCCCCCAAAGATCCAATATTCAAAATGATGGTACGACCTGGAGGTTCCTTGAGGGATTTATGAATCTTTGGGAGATGGTAAAAGACTGGCCTGATGGGATTAGGTCTTACAATATACTTATTCTGTTTTTGGAAATAATTCCCATAGACACTCCATATGATATTAGTTGGGATAATGTTTCCTTAAACTGTACTGTGGGGTCACGAAGCAGCCTAACACATTTAAGGGGATCTGACGGTTGTCCCAGAGCCTCCATCTTGTACCCTTTGGCATCCATTACCACAGTTTTTCCTACTTTGTCATACTGCTTTATGACCATCATTTTATCTTTCTTCAGATTTTCCAAAAAATTCTCTCCTGCAAACGAAGATTAGAATGTCCCCTAACTCTCCTGATACTCTGAGATCTATAAGATTTTTTTTTCAATCAGTTTTTGAAATGTATTCTCTTCCATACCCCTACTACAAATAGGGTTAAAATTAGATTTTCTAATTAATTTGATTATGCTTTCATGTCATTGAAAATGTTCAATAAAATAAAATATTTATCAATAAAATGATTGTAATACGTTCAGAAACCAATAACTCCACTTTCATGGTATTTTCATCAGTGAAGATGCGATGTAAATATGGTGGACATTTAATTTACAAAAACAAAACAAAATAAACGTGTTCTTCATATTG
The DNA here is from genome assembly GCA_933207985.1 of Pelobates cultripes. NCBI lineage: Eukaryota > Metazoa > Chordata > Amphibia > Anura > Pelobatidae > Pelobates > Pelobates cultripes. The sequence goes on from OW240912.1 coordinate 290,068,294, forward strand.
AAAACATTTATCAGGGTTATTCACTAAATTAAGGATTTAAAGATAATTTTGAATTTCAGTTCAAAGTAGCTTACTACATTTGAAATTCTCTTTGTAGTCTCACTTTAGGGAATAACCCTGTAAATTTTGTTTACCTTCAGAACTTTGACAGATGAGCCTGGGGCAGAGGAGATGCAAGGAGAGCCTGGGGCAGAGGAGATGCAAGGAGAGCCTGGGGCAGAGGAGATGCGAGGAGAGCCTGGGGCAGAGGAGATGCGAGGAGAGCCTGGGGCAGAGAAGAAGCAAGGAGAGCCTGGGGCAGAGAAGAAGCAAGGAGAGCCTGGGGCAGAGAAGAAGCAAGGAGAGCCTGGGGCAGATAAGAAGCAGGGGGAGCCTGGGGCAGAGAAGAAGCAGGGGGAGCCTGGGGCAGAGAAGAAGCAGGGAGAGCCTGGGGCAGAGAAGAAGCGATGGAGCCTGGGGCAGAGAAGAAGCGATGGAGCCTGGAGCAGAAGAAGAGCCAGGAGCCTGGGGCAGAGGAAGCAGAAGAGCCCAGAGAAGCAAGGAGAACCCAAAGAAGCAAGAATAGCCCTGAGAAGCAGATGGAGCCTGTGGCAGAGGAACCTGCATTACAGGAAGAGCAGAGGAGCCTGCATTAGAGGAAGAGCAGGTGAGCCTGCGGCAAAGGAAGAGCAGGGGAGCCTGCAGTAAAGGAGAATTAGGGGAGTCTTGGGCAGAGGAGAAGCAGGAGAGCCTAGGGCAGAGGGAAAGGGGAGATGGGGCAGAGAAAATGTATACATTTAAAATAACGAAAACTATATTAATTACAAAAATTTTGTTAATATGAGGGGTACAATTTATGGAAATGGGTTGCCAAGGGGGAAAAAGTGAAAAAAAGGTTGGGAATCATTGCTCTAGATAATGTGAGTGTACAATCATATCAAGTCCATTTTTTTGTAGTCATGGTCCACTAAGGATGGTGATTTTACATATTGTGAACAGTTAATTTTTAAATATTAAGTGTGCTTCCAATTTCTCCAATTTCTGCTTTTTACAATTCTGATGACTTTATTTAGCCAAACATCGATATTGCATTTTTAAATAGTTTAAAATCTATTTTACCAGATTTTCAACTTCAGCACTTTGTCTGACTCCCCATTGGAATGAACCCATGATGGTAACAGCATAGGACAATGCCAAACCAACTTGTCCAGCATTAAGGGCTGCAAAAGAAGAAAGAAAAAACAAACCATAAACGATACAACTTTTGGCACAATATCCTTAATTAACTGCACATATGCAAGGGATGAGCAAAAGGGATTAGATTGTGATAGATGCTGCCAATTTCTGATTTGCTGCATTTATCAATGAGTAATGAAAATTAAGAGAAGTACAAAGACCATTTAGTGCATTACCTTTCTTTGCTGCATAAAAGAAATCTAGAAAGGATTGGAAGAATTGCAGTAGCAAGTGCCAAATAGTTTAAAAAGGTTTACTGTAATATCAACCATGAAGTGAATATCCTAATAAAAGCAGGCCATGTAAATGACAGCTGTAGTCACTCATACTTAAAGGACCACTATAGGCACCCAGACCACTTCAGCTTAATGAAGTGGTCTGGGTGCCAGGTCCATCTAAGTTTAACCCTGCCTGCTGTAAACATAGCAGTTTCAGAGAAACTGCTATGTTTACATATGGGTGAATCCAGCCTCTAGTGGCTGTCTCATTGAAAGCCGCTAGAGGCGCTTCCGCGCTTCTCACTGTGGATGCCAGCGTCCATAGGAAAGCATTGAGAATGCTTTCCTATGGACTGACTGAATGCAGCGCGGCTCTTGCCACGCATGCACACTCAGCCGATGACGTCCTAAGGAGGAGGAGAGTCCCCAGAGCCGATGGAGGAAAGTCCCCGGCGCTGGAGAAAGGCAAGATTCTAACCTTCTTAAGCCTGGCGGGAGTGGGGGACCTATTAATACTATAGTGCCAGGAAAAAAGAGTTTGTTTTCCTGGCACTATAGTGGTCCTTTAAAGGTTTAAAGCATTTACAGAAAAATCAGATACTTAAAACCTAGAATCAAAATTAAAGACACAAAATATACAATATTAAAACTATGATCTCGATTTATTATTGTTGGATAAGTTTTTTAAATTATATAACAATATTTGTGGATAAACCTTTCTTTTTAGTTGTATTTAGTTTAATAGTTTTGAATTGAGGATGTAACGTGGATTATAACTAGTGGTGTCATCAGGGACAGAAGAGCGGCAGTAGCCGATCATGGTGTTAGGACTGTAGGACATTTCATCTTTGGTGAAAAGAAACTCCTCTGAGTAGTGAAGGGGGTGAGGAAGTTAGATGCCAGCAGAATGAGTGAATAGTTTACCACATTTATACACAATCTAGTGGCCACGAACCGTTCACGGCGAACTCCGGTCAGCTGACTTATCCCGGCCAATCTCCGGCAGACCCTCCCTCCCAGACCCTCCTACTTCCTTCAACATGGATGCTGTCCAGGAGGTGGGAGGGTCTGTGAGGGAGGGTCTGCCGGAGATTGGCCAGGATGTGTCAGCTGACCGGATTTCGCCACGAACGGTTCGTGGCGAACCGTTCGCGAGAAGTTCGCGGACGGTTCGCGACATCTCTAGTGGGCACCCAGTGGTACCATTCCACTGCAGCACTTCAAATTTGACATGAGTGTAGAGTGAGAAGTTATTGGGTTTAGCAAGCTGGTCAAGGGTGTTACAGGACTTTAAACAAATGCAAAAAAATAACTGAAATCAATACAGAAAGAGCTACTTTTAAGGTAAGTTGCAGTAGCATCAGGCATATTCAGGTTAGTGGAGGTGCAACTTCTCCACCTCTCGGTACAAAGGGCACAATGTTAGCAGGGTCCCAGACTCCAGGGTTAGGAAGCAGGGGTAAGATGGAGTTAGGCACGGAGAGACCCCGTGCCATCAGGAATGTAGGGCTTTCGGTGGCAGTAGAGTTCTAGGTGTCCACAATCTGTAAGCGCAGCTGGAGCATTACGTGTTGAAGGAATCCATGCCAGTGTAAGGTAGCTCTTGTTAGGTCTTGGAAAACTTGTCAACTAAGAGTTCACAAAAGCTCATGGAGTTTTGCCCCTCAAAACTGCCCCTTGTCCTCGGAGGTTATGTAGCGGAGAATAATATCAAAGGAGGTGGTAGTAGGTGTCTTGGTGGTGCCAGGCTGTCTGTATGCCCTATCTATGGTGAATTCTCTTGTCACTGAAGGTGGTAGCACAGAGGTCACTAGGCACCGCAAATAATGGGGCAGTTCTTCAGCCGTAACTGTATCCGGAACCCCGCGTATCTTAATATTGTCTGTGGCAATCTTCAAGAGCTAATAGTTGAGATGTAAATACCTGGTGTGCAGATTGGAGTTTGTGGAGGGAGTTCTTCATATTTGACACTTCTGTGCGGATGTCTAGCACATCCTCCTCTGTGGACTATGGATAAACTTTTTAAATATTTTTTTTTCAAAACATTAAAATATCTAACAATATATAAAAAATTGTATTATAGCAAATATAAATTATATAAAAATACTAAATATTTTTTTCATAATTTTAAATCATTTAAAATAATTTATTAATCTTATTAATTTAAATTGAGGCCAATGTAATAAGAAGTGTAAAATTGCAATAGAAAACTGCGTACTACAGTCTCTTAAGAACACATAGAGAGGGGTTCCTCAACATCAGAAGTAAAAAGATTTTGATGTCAACAAAAAAGATTTGTGCTTTCTTCGAAGTGAAAAAGACTGATTTGTGGGCAGTGTAAATTGGCTGTCGATGTAGTCAGATGTCTGATCATAGAGCTCTGTTATTTAACATCTGATTTTCTGCAACCTAAATTGTATACTTACCTCTCTATGACCCCTGAGAATCAAATTAAGTCTTCCCAGATTAAACCAAACCAAAAAAAGTCTAAATTTTTCACCGCAGGACACCCACTCAAAGGGGCATGAGGAGGGCACCTGATGATCATGACGATGGAGGCTCTCACTCCTCTACTTAGTGCTCTGATGATACTAATCACATCCTAACCCAAATGAAAGACAGTGACTACCTAGCTCATAAAATTGGGGGGGAAATCCCTAGGGGATCACACAGCCACATTGGAGACGAGAAGAATCAGTGGCAAAAGCTTATCAGTAATTGATGGATCAAAGCAAAATAATTGAACAATTGTTTAGTGGCCATATAAACCTAAATTGAGGACAATGGGTGGCGGTCATCATGTCTCCCGAACGCAGGCAGTGAGACTTGGTTGTCGCGTGCCTGGAACTGATTTTGGCCAGGCATTCCCAGGAACGCCGATTACCTACACGAACGGCATTCGGGAGTTATAAACTACCAAAGAAGGGTAGCATTCTACAATTGAAAAATTCTGGAACTATTTTGGGCTTCAACCTCATGGCAGGCCGGTCAATACTTCCCCGCGATGGCGATTAAAAACTACCAAACTGAGCTGAGTGAATTTTGGATATGATGGTCACTCAGATCAGGGCTATACGGAGATGTGACTTTTGTGGGGTTTCCATGGATTTTGGGGGTACTTTTGGGGTGTTTAAAAATGGTTATACTTTTCTGTACCTGGAGATAATGGAGTTTGTACAGTTCCTGAATCAATTATCTCTCAGGCACAGAGGAGGAGTTTACTGACTGTATACATTTGATGACTGTTCTCCCATTAAACATTTCTACTCCCAACATTAAGCCTTGGCTCATGTGTGGGGGATATGCGATACTAGCGACATTTTTACTTCAGGATTATTGGAGCTGTTTTATCTGGGAAAAGGGAATCCATGGCGGAGATACTTTGGCAGTCCGCCACACTCTGTATTGAAATGTTTCTATTTATCTCATTCTATGACTACTAACATCATCTTATTGAATGTGAAGAGTCTCAACTCCCCTCAAAAAAGAAAGCTGGTATTTAATTATTTAAAATGGCTTAAGGCAGATATTGCCTTCCTTCAAGAAATGCAGTTGGAAAGACCCTGGGCACTAACCCTTACAGAAACAAAAATTGATAGGGGTCATGATTCGGCCCTGGCATCTATGCTACAGAAGATGTAGCAGTTCAGGCACATTATCGTCTGTCGGTTTCTTTCGCTAACCTGCATAGCTAACTGCTATACTAACCACTAAAACACTATACTTTGAGGTATTTGGATTTTATGTTTAAACAGTTAGTTAGCCCAGACCACTTTGCCCAATAGCCAGCCCTTAAAGGCATACTAGACCTACTTTTATGCAGGCCTACGGGCCGATCAGAGTTAGCTCTAACACGGGGCAACATTGCCGTAACACACCCCCCCCCCCACCTTAACACTTGTCATTCTCTATAAGCTTTAACTGGCAACAGCACAACTTTGAACAGCCCTCCCCCCTCCCCCTCCCAAATTGACTATGGTACCCTAACGAATGGTTAATTTGTGTACTCCTCTCATGACCTCACAGGGATTTACTCATTTTGTATTTCATATCTGAATACTGTTATATATTTTTCTTTAATTATTTAAAAAAACCATTTACCATGCTATTACCATTCTGACAATGACCTTGTGTGATAGCATAACCAGAATGTCTAATGTTATATTGCAAACTTGTGAAAACACTTCATGGTGAATGACAAAACAAAACAAAAAAATTGATAATAATAAACATGTTAACTATTATTTAATGTGTTACTGCCATAAATATATATTTTTCTAGTTATTATAAATCAATCCATATAATATCCCAACTTTTTTTTATACCAATATATAGTAAACCTGATTTAAAAAAAAAAAATTTTTGGGGCAGAAATACACATTGTTTAAAAAATAATAAATGAATGAGAAAAAATAAATATATATATATAAATGCGATTCTTTGTTAAACTAATTTGCATATTCCCACCCAGAATCCTTTGCGGTAGTAACATCACTGCAGATTTGTGATTTCTGTGGAAAAAGCAAGTCTTACACACACATATTTTATATATATATACACACACACACATAAATAAATATAAAAGTAATTTTCTCACCCTTCCTGAGTGGTATGTTTATTCCTCATTCTTGGGTCCTCTACCAGAGGCCTGGGAGTTTAAGTGTTCTGCACAGTATCTTAGCTTTTCCTAGAACTGCACTCTTCTGGAGAGCAATCTCAGATATCACACCTGGAATCTGCTGAAGCCACTCCCCCAACTTTGGAGTCACAGCCCCAAGTGCTCCTATCACAACTGGGACTACTACTGCCTTCACTTTCCACATCTTTTCTAGTTATTCATTCAGTCCTTGGTATTTCTCCACATTCTCGTGTTACATCTTCCTGGTTTTATAGTAACTGGGTATTGCCACATCCACCATCCACTGCAGTCTTCCGTTCCTTGTCTACCACTAGGATGTCGGGTTGGTTGGCCAGCACAAGGTCTTGTTGACATTGGAGAGAGCCAAGCATTCCGGTATACATGTGTGTGGCATTGTGTCATAGGTTTTCTTGTAGTCAATCCAGGCTGTGCACAGATTGGTCTGTCTGGTCTTAGAATCCTTTGTGACTGCTTGGTCTACCAGTAGTTGGTGTTTTGATCCTCTGGTGTCATTTCCAATCCCCTTCTGCGTATTGCTCATATATTGACTCATATGCCCTTGGATCTTGGAGGCTACGATGCCTGACAGGAGTTTCCATGTTGTAGGGAGGCAGGTTATTGGTCGGTAGTTAGATGGTGTTGTTCCTTGTGAGGGTCCTTCATGATCAGTATTGTTCTGCCTTGTGTTAGCCAGTCAGGCTGGGAGCCTGTTGCTAGTAGCTGGTTCATTTGTGTTCTGCTAGGCTTTCATGCAGTGCTGTTAACTTCTTTATCCAGTAGTTGTGGATCATTGCAGGTCCTGGGGATGACCAACTCTTTATGTGTGTTGCTCTCTGTTGGATATCTTTCACTACGATGGTGACTAGTACCAGTTCAGGCAACATGCAGTGGTCTGCTTTCAGGTCTAGTAGCCACTGGGCCTAGGTGTTCTGAGATGCTTCTTTCTCCCAGATAATTCTTCCAGTACTGTTGAGTCTCAGCTCTGGGTGGGTCTTGCGAGAAGATGTTGCAGTTACCCTGTAGCTGTGCATACATACATGGTTCTTTGGTAAAAAGAGAGCATTGAGTCTCTTAGCCTTTGCTTCTTTGGTGTGTCTGCTCAGTCTGGTTGCCAGTACTTTCAGTCTTTGCTTAGCTGTTTCCAGCGCCTCTGGTATAGGCATATCGTGGTAGTTCCGCAGCAGCCCCAATCTATTTTTGATCTTTCCACCTCTGTTAAGTTGATTCAGATTACTAACTTCCTTCCGTGTTGTCTTTATTCTTGGCTTCAAGTCATAGTCTCCATGGTGGGCATAGCTTCTCTTTGAGCCTGGTCTTGTAGTCAAGTAGCTGGAGAATCACTAATGATGTGACATATATGAGCCTGTTGGTCTCTGTGATGGTGCAGGTTGGGATTGTGGACAATGCTTCGTTAACTGCAGCTAGCATGCTGTCTGGTGGTAGCTTTCCAGGGATCTTCGCTAGTCTTGTCAGCTGGTCAACGACTGCTAGTCTGTCTAGGATCATTTCCCTTATATCTGTTGTTATGCCATCTTGGGGTATGGATTCAGGTTGGCAATTCTCTGGTGCAGGTAAGCATGTGGGTATGGGAATTTCTTCCGCCTCATGGTGCATGGTTGATTTCTTCTGTAGTATGTTTAATTCCAGTTGTGACACTAGATTTCTCTTGAAGATATTCAAACATTGTGTAATCAGCTGTTTTGGTGTTAGGGTAGATTATGGTCTCTTGTTCATCCATAGATCCCACAGATGTTTAATGTAGCCTCTCTCATTGGGTCTGCTGTTGTAGTAGCATTCAAGCAGGTCTAGGTTCTCGTTCTGTGTCCAGGAATGATTTGTTCCAGTAGCTCACTTGTCGTCAGATTGCCCTGGTTCCCTAGCATCTGAGCTGGCATGGCTCTCTTGGTTTGTGTTGCCCTCATATTATTGAGGTGGGCAGGGTATATCTCATTATCTGTCTTGCCTAGGGACACTTGGTTGGACTGGGATTCAAACCTGTGGTTCCCAGTTCAAAGTCAGTTATATATATATATATATATATATATATATATATATATATATATATATATATATATATATAAAACATTTCCTTTGCATTGTTCATTGTTATTATAAAAAATATGTTTATTGCAAGGCAGGTTATAAACACATACAGCAGCGGCCAAAGCTGTATAGGATACTTCTTACACTGTACATCTAACTCCAATCAAATGTATGGGATGGAGTTTCGCTGTGAGAATGGAGTCTGACTCTGTTAGTGCCTTTAGTGGCTGCAAGGTAGACAGCCGCTAGAGGCATTTTTATATTGCAGGTTTAATACTAAAGCATCACTACGCTGTGATGAAGTGGTAGGGGTGTCTTTAGTGTTCCTCTAAATCAAAGATGGCACTTTGCTGATACGCCATTCCATACATTGCATTGGCTTTTCGTGTTGCTTCTTCACAACTAAATCACATGACATAATAATGACTATTACTTTTAAATGATGGAGCACAAACCAATGGAGTAATGGTGGGGAAAAGGTGATTGAAAGCCCATTCCACCTGAAGTCAATGCACTTACTATACACTTTAAAATGCTGTTAGAGTACCATTAAATCTGTAACTATTTTCTTTTAGATTTATTTTGTGTTCAAAACCCACAATTTTATATTTTGTTGGATTCAAATTTATTCCTAAAAACTAACCCATTCAAAGCTTTTACCTAATAGTACATGTTATTATAGAATCTTAAAGGGTTACTCCAATTTAAAAAAATAAAATAAAAAAAATGAGTTGGTTAGAGTAGCATTTGCTGTCATGAACCCAGCTCAAAAGAAAAGAAAAAATAAGAAAGGAAATACTTAATTGCAATCCCACTCCAAGGACAAATTCTCTATGCAGTCCAAACCTCCTCTGTTGTTATTACTTTCACTGCAGGGTGAGGCACATATGGAGGATGTGCTGAGCGAAGGACATGGTCTGCAAAGGGGAGTTGTCCATGTTGCTATTGGTCATCTGTTGCCAACATGCTATGCGTGCTCATAGCAGACAACTAACATGCACATTCACACAGAGTTACAACTCAGGCAGCAACCTGAAACTCTGCACATACAGTCTCCAACCACCATGAACAGTTCAAATCACTGTAGTGGTAATGGCGCTTTGAGTAATCCTTAGACGTCTTAATTAGTTATTCACTATGGTATCACCCCTTCTTTTCCATGACTTATTACCTAGGGACCACTGGGCAACAATGTCAACCTTCATGTAGGTTAGAATGGGGGAATTCCAGGGCACCCTTTACACTATAAACATTACATTGTGTTGTAGTGGTTAAGGTGCTCGGAGTGTTCCTTTAACTATTTTTTTTTAAATGCATTATTGATATAGAAAGCTTTGTTCTAATGACCATGACCGTCTACTAGATCTACGGCTTAAAACGTGAGTTTGCAGTAAAAGATGGATCACTCCAGCTGAAAGACATTGTAACTCAATGTGCTGTGTCACTGTTTGTTAATGATATTTTGTATATTGCAGGTCTTGTTCTTTTGGCTTCATCTCTGGAAAGCAAAACAATCATTCGTTTGCATTGTCAACACGGTAGCAGGGTGTATTTCTTTCTGTAAATTTACATTTCTTGACAGATTATAAAGATTCTCAATATCACAGACAGAAGATTACACATAATGAATTGTTCCAAAACAAGTTATTTATCCATTCAAACACTTTGCACTTTTGCAAATTATTTCCATGAAAAAACATGACTTGCAACAGTTCCACAAATTATTTTCTCATGTACTTACTTTTAGCAAGAATTAGAGACCCAAATGCTATGGCTATAACAAAAAGGGCACAGATGGCATCCAGACGCACTGCAAGCCAACGGGATGTTGTCAGAAACAAAAACCAGGCCTCTAAAGAAAAAGTATATTAAAAAAATAATCAGAATTAAACTAAAATGTATTTTTTATGCCCTTACAATGTGGTATGATAAACAGTTAAATAGTGTATGAGGCTGGATCCGGACCCATGATAACAATTCTGTTGGATTCTAGGCTTACTTTATACATGTGTCTTACACTAGACAGCAAATGATGTGAAAGGAAAAATATGCAAAGAACACACACATTGTATAATATATACACAACAGATTCAAAATAATACACACTTTAAACACAACAGTTTTTATGCAAATATAGTGGTGGTGAAGGACTTAAAGATTATTGGGATCAGTGAAAATAAGATCATATTTTGGTTTATAGGCCAAGCAGTTTGAGTTCTGTATATTATTTTTCATATCCTGTCACACCCACCACTTAGCAGCCTTTGATTTCCCATGTTAACGGTCAGAGAAATAAGTTGTGTCAATGCATATGCATGCCAATTCCAAGAGAGCACACTATCAAAACATTTCTTATGGAAGATGAGTTCTGTACTGAACCCAAGCTGCACTCTATTGATGTCTATAGGGTTAAACCCTGATAACGAGACAAGAGCAGTAAGGATGCGGATGCCCAAGTAAAAAATGGGGTAAGGAGAGACACTTGCTAATAATGTCCAGAAAGCAACGTCTTTGCACACAGTTGGTAACTGCCAAAATACACGTGAAAGAACTCACCACACCTATATACTTTTTCCAATGAATGGACTACAGTGCTAAGTAAAGAGGTTCAGTGGCCAGCAATGACAGATCTTAATAGGATGCATCTCAAAAAGTAAATTTTAGCATACTATCACAATGGCAGCTTATGTCAACATCTAACCACCAAAACAACTTGAGCTTAATGAAGTAGTTTGTTATACAGATCATAACCTTGCAGTCTCCCTGCCTAATTCTCTGCCATTTAGGAGATAAATCACTTTGTTTTTGCAGCCTTCATCACACAGTCCCTAGCTATGACTACACATCCTCCCTACACATTTCCTGAAAATGTTTATTTCGTTTATTGTACAGTACATTTATTTTAGAATTTCCCATCTCCTGCTCTATTAATAGTCTAAAGTAAACATACTGTGCTGTAAGATGTGATTGAAAATGAAAATGTTTTTTTCATGGATGTGTGAGTCACAGCCAGGGGAAGTGTGGCAAGGGCTTCATAAACTGCATAAAGAGCAGAAAGACTGCAGAGACATGATCTATATACTGCATCATTACTGCTCATAGTATCCTCTTAAGATGAAACATGACGTTCAACACCATGTACGTCTTATATGTAAACAGAAGACTTGAGCAAGAGACAATATTACGTTTTTACCTTCAGGAACCAATAACAATAGTTTTTTTTTTTAGAAATTTAAATGCATTGCAGGCTAAATTAAATCTCTAGGGGCTATCCTCCTGATAGCCACTACTGGCGCTTCCGCAGCACTGACTCACTCTGGGTGAGTAGGACAACCATTGCTGTAATATTCCACCGATCTGGCTGATTCTGGGTACTTTACATTAAATGTCAATACATACTAAACATTTGTTCTAACATTATTTCAACAGCAACATTTTGATAAAAGAGATACTGACCAGAATGCAGATCTTGTTGGGAATCAAATAATTCTTGGAAGCGTTCCTCTGCCTTGAAGGCGCGAATAGTCCACAATCCCTGAAGGGAAGATGATAAATGGGAAAATACAGGACTACGAGCTGCAAAATAATAAGATGATAAATATTACAAAGTGACAATTTAAATGCAAAAACCCTTGTCTAAATGTAGAAGCAAGAAGTTTAGTGATAATTCTACTGTAAGAATGTTTATGCACATTTTGTGGTATTAACCTGAAATTCTCACTTCAGTGAATAACCCGGTCTATTTTTACATCTTGACCTAAATGGATAAAACGTCTAAATTATGCAATCCTGGTAAATCGTAATGACATCAAACGCAGAAAAATAAAGCAAGTAATTAAGTCTAGCAGTATTTTTTCTGTATTGTAAAGGCAATTCTTAATTCAGTTTTTTTTTTCTATTTATATAGAACACTCTGCAAAGGTATAACAAAGCAAACAATATTTTAGATATACAGGAACATAAGATCACGTTCCTTTAAATCTACTTCGTACTCTAGTTAATCCATTTTTTTTTTTTTTAATCTCATTTGTTTTTTACTTCTATTTTAATGACCCGGACCAGTGTTTTATCAGCCCTGTTGTATTTCCACTCATTCTTGATGGTAAAAAAAAAAAAAAAAGGTTTAGACTAAATAAAGGGAGTAATGACTGAAAACTAATCCTTCCAAAATAGTGTTGGACTCGAGACAACCCTAACATCCCCGGCTAGTGGGTTAATAACAAATACGTGTCCGTACACTACGCAAAAGGTACACAGTCCGGATCACAGCTGTACATGAACTGTAAAGCGATTACTTTTTCATTGTCTTGTCATTACCGGACAGCATTGTTGCTACAGAACACTTATTACATTTAAAATGCAAGCCCATTTTTGTGGTAATTGACTGATAAGCAGCCTTATTATTTATCAAGTATTGCATTCATGTTGCGGAGACGGACAGTGAATCCTCTCGTTATCCTATATGGTTAAATGGCTGTTGAATGTGCGCAAATTCGACATCAATTCACCATATTTTCCGAGAGGATGTCGTTACTGTGAGTGATGTTCATTCTCCCACATTAAAAGGAAAAAAGGGATGGCGAATGGCGGTGCCTATCAGCAGGTATGACAGTTTTACAAAAGATCCATTCTAAAGCTCTTTCAAGCTACAGTGCTTTCTTTTTGTTATTTTCCTTTATTCAGTGGTCACTTTCTCATAGAAAATAAATGCCACCCTAACATGATCTACACACCATAAGACACGTCAATCTTTTCATTTCAAAGGAGACACGTGATTTCTCTTTTTTTTAATACCTATTAAAGTGATCTGTTTCCACTATATGTACTTGCATGTTACAAATAGATATATGAGAATGATGTGAAAAGGAAGAGTGAAAAACAATTTACCAAAAGTTTTGTAAATAATTACTTAAACAGATATAAAAGCCGACATTTGTATAAATGAAAAGTCAATTTGTCGGCAGATGTTTAAGGGCATGGCCCAGATATTGTTGAACTACAATGGCATGATGCTTTGCCAGACTAAAGGCTTAGAATTAATCATGGAATTTGCAGTTCTGCAATTACTAACCTTTGGCCACCAGTCGTAAGGCTCTATACTTTGTGAGCTAGGAAATCCCTCTGCTAATGAGGGAATCTCTCGGAGGTGGGATTAGAGGGTGATTTGCCTACAATCTGTGAGTTTTATCAAAATACATGTGTAGGAAAACACAATAAAAAAACAACTAATTTGATCTAGGTTTGTTGTAAAATGGTTAAATAAAAAGTGTCAATGTGCCCTTAATTACTTTGCTTGGGGGATGTACTTTCTACAAATATATACTTTTGTGTAGAGGTTCTGGATTCCGTGACTAGATTAAAGCTGTAATGTCAGCATGTCAAAGTTTTAGCTTAAAAACTGTAATTCACTCGATGTAGTATTTGTTTTATTACTTCTTATAAATCTTAGCTATATTGGACATTTTAACAATCAGAACTAATTAGTGAAAATGTTTTAAGTTTGCTTTCTTTAGTTGCACTTGGTGTGTAAATATTAATAAATTTAAAACTGAAAATAAAAAGGATTTTAATAAAAGTTTATTTTCTTTTTATATATATTTTTATAAATATATATTCTTTTTAATTCTTTATTTTTGTGGTGCAAATATTTAACATGTGCTTTCGCCATGCCCCATCAGCAGTAACAATAATGGTAAAATACATACGATGATGAATAAAATGCATATAAGATTATTGCACACTTTTTTTTAGTTAAGTAGCTAGGTCACAAGCTAGTCATAAGAATATAGTAATACAGATTATGCAGTCGATGTGAGTTACTTGGACATGTGAGTGGTTATATGAAAACAAGGTATAAAACATGCTTATGAGATACGAGTATGAAAAAGGAAAGGAAACATAAATTGCCGGGCAAGCAGACATGTCAGCATGAGGTTAGTAGGTGACAGGCTATCTGGAAACATGTCTAGCGGGAGTATTAAGACATTTTAAAATTATAAAAATAGGCGTACTGAGCATATTATTTAAATGAGCATCATAACAGTGGTATCAGGAACAATAGGGTAGCAGGTCAGAAGCAATAGCCTATCTACCGTGACTTGCACCTCGTGGGCATTCCGCGCAGTCCGGTACCAGGAGTTACACTGTGTATGCGATAAGTCTCGTAGCCTCAAAGTATTACAGAATCAGTGGGTCACACAGCAGGCCCTCCAGGTCTCAAGGAGTGTAAAGTCATCATATACCCTTGCTGGGCTGAAGTCCCAAACTGTAGTGCAGATTGGCACTAATGCCCAGATGAGAGGTGTTCTCAGCCCCAAGGTCGCGGAAGGTAATGCACAGACCTGTCAGGAACCTGGGAGCTTGCGTAATTCGGGCACTTTGCTTGTAGGGTAGGGCGATAGGCCCAGTGAATCAGTCGCTTGAGTCTTGGCAGGAGTTTTATGTCCTGTTGCTTGTTCGTCTGGAGCCGTCGGTTTGGAATTCTTGAGGCTTTCAGCATGGGTGAGTGGCATGTACCTGGTTCTGGGGCTTGTGAAGGCTTTGCGGCGGGCACGCCAGGGGGTGAGCAGGCCTCCTGCCCTTTGCAGCTCTGTGAGTGGGCCCCTTCATCTGCTTTTGCCGGACTTCCCTGCTCCCTGGCTGGGGCCTGTTGGTGGCTGTGCATCGTTGCTGTATGCTACTCCAGAAGCGCTGGAAAATTGCATCTAGTCTCCTCAAGGAGTCCGCTGTGGAGTCGTGCAGTGTTCTTTGCTCGAGGCCCACGCCTCATGTAAGCAGGATACAGGCATCTGATATTTTGGAGTATCTGGATCGAGGCAGTACAGCCCAGTTAGTGTTGCGGGCGCTAACAACGCCTCTGAGTTGCTTGAAGGGGGACCGGGATGACCCCCACCAGTCTGGGGGGGGAGGGGCTGGGGTGCTTTTATATATATTTTATTCCTATTTATTATTGTGTTATGTTTACATATAGGAGGTCAAAAGTAAGCCCTAGTTCTCATTAAAAAAATTATTGTGTATGATGGCACTTAAACAAAAATGGGGACATTGTGATAGAATAAGCACAGGCAAAAGAGCAAAAAGGCCTTGGCCATGAATGAGTCCCACCTAAAAAAAAAAAAAGCCTTGGTCCTTAAGGGATTAATGCTGTGGCCAATCAGTATATAAAAAGCTGGATTAACGATACAGTTTCTCTTATATGCAGTTCACATTACTGTAGTGTAGATATCTGTCTAACAGCACAGAGGGTTTCTCAATTTTTTTTCAAAGAGCCAGTTAAGGGCTTCTTCCACAGCTTTGTTCCTGTCCCAGGTTTAAGGGTCAGTTTAGTCACTTGACTTTTACAAATTCAGAAATTAATTCCTTTAAATATTACATTGACATCTTGTCACATGATGTAATATTGTTGGTAAGAAGGAAACATGCATAAGGAAAGTTAATTATATAAGGTTCTCTAAAAGAACACTCCAAACATATCTACTACTGTGCAAGGCTAGCTCACTGACTGATAGCATTAAATGATCACCTCCGGACTTTGTTCTCTGTAGGCTGTAGTGGTAGCAGAGAGTGGTACCCAGCAGACCCCTGATAAGAATGCAAACCGTTCTAAAAATGGTGTGACTTCTAAAAATGGTGGGAAGGGAGCATCAGAGCACTCCAAGCATGCTGTGGTGGTTTTGGTGCTTGGAGTGTTCCCTCAAATTGTTGATACTTTGGACAGTGTATATAAATTATATATATTTAAACCGAGAAATAGAAATACAGCTTTGACACAAACACCAGTTATTTATTTTGCAATAAAAATGTTTAACATGATAGATATATCATGTATATAATTTTCTTGTTAATTAATACACTTTGTGTAGAAAAAGTAAGTAAATCAGAGTTTTAAGCAGTAAACAGAATTCTTACTTGTTGACTCAAGACGTTTAATATCTCTCGATGTTTCCAGGAAATATCGCCTCAGGAAAAAAAAAATGATAACCAGTGGAAGAAGAGGAATTAAAATCCAAGGAATTACTGCAATTGCAACAGCAATCACCCCTAAAATCTGGAGCAGCACCTAAAAATAAATTAGGCATAAGATTAGGTATATATTACATTCATAATATTATAATGGCCAAACTTGACACAACATAATCTAAACTACGTTTTAAACTAAAAAAAAATATTAATAATAATAATGATTACTAAAACTAGTAGAATTATAAAGAATTAAAATTTCCTTAATGTAAATTTATTGAATGCATCTGTATTATATTTCTGTTTAACCCCTTACGGACCGGCCTTTCAAATTTCATTAAAAAAAAAAAAAAAGGAAAATCAAGCCTTATATTTGACCCTGTAACTTTCACAAACACTATAAAACCTGTACACGTGGGGTACTGTTATACTCAGGAGACTTCGCTGAACACAAACATTAGTGTATCAGAACAGTAAAATGTATCACAGCAATATTATCATCAGTGAAAGTGCAGTTTGTGTGTGAAAAATGCAAAGAAAACTTCACTTTCACTGACAATATCATCACTGTGATATGTTTTACTGTTTTGAAACACTAATATGTGTTCAGCAAAGTCTCCCGAGTAAAACAGTATCCCCATGCACAGGTTTTAGGGTGTCATAGAAAGTTAGAGGATTAAACACAGTGCTAGCAAATTAAATTCTCTGGACTTTCAGCCTGGGTTAGCAGGCTGGTCCCTCAAATTGCAATCATTACAATTACTTAAAGGACCACTCTAGGCACCCAGACCACTTCAGCTTAATGAAGTGGTCTGGGTGCCAGGTCCTTCTAGGGTTAACCCATTTTTTCATAATTATGAATGGGTTAAGCCTTCCCCCTAATCCTCTAGTGGCTGTCTCATTGACAGCCACTAGAGGCGCTTGCGTGCTTCTCACTGTGATTTTCACGGTGAGAATACGCTCCAGCGATCCATAAGGAAAACATTATGAATGCTTTCCTATGCTTCCCGAAAGCTGATCTTAGCGCGGCGCGCTGCGCGTGCGCGTCAACGGCGAAGAAAGCAACGGTAGGAGAGGAAGCTCTCCAGCCCAGCGCTGGAAAAAGGTAAGTTTAAACCCCTTTTCCCTTCCAGAGCGAGGCGGGAGAGGGACCCCTGAGAGTAGGGGGCACCCTCAGGGCACTATAGTGCCAGGAAAACGAGTATGTTTTCCTGGCACTATAGTGGTCCTTTAATTTGGTAAAAATATTACATAAATATGCACGTAGAATTTTAATATATATACATATTTATATATTTGACGTCTACGTGTATATTTATGTAATTATGTATATGGACATATGTATATTTTGTATTATTTTTATTTATTTATACATACATAGATATATATCATTACATTCTAAGTGTATTTTGATATAAAAATATATATATTTATATCAAAATACTGTTAGAATAAAATTACATATATATGTAATTTTTTTTAATTATTAAAAATTATTTTTACTTTATTTTTATTAACATATTTATAATTTATAATATA
>OW240912.1:290086006-290119956 GCA_933207985.1 Pelobates cultripes
AGGATTTTCATTTAAAGGGACACTATAGGCACCCAGACCACATCATCTTGTTGAAGTGGTATGAGTACAGTGTCCATGTCCCCCTCAGTCCTGCAATAGAGATTCCATTAGAGATCAAGAGATTGGAATTCAAGCTTTAGAATTTTCTGCAGAACAAAACAGATTATGTAGATTCATCCTAGGTGAAATTGAAATTATTAATAATAAATTGCTGGTCCAAGAACACTGTTTGCCAGTTTGACGTCATGCTGAGTTGGGGTTTTGAGGAGACCAATGGTTAGCGGGCTTAGGGTTAAAGGGGACCAGGACTAAGGCAACCTGCCATCCTTCCTATAATTTATGCTATTTTTAAAATAACGTAACATGTTTTCTACATATGTGCTAGCAGTTTTGTTCGCAAATGTATAGTTAGGGATTAAAACCTATTTAAAATAGGTTTTTCTCCCACCTTTGAGTCCTTCAGCATGCTGTATAGTTAAGTGACAAGGTAGAGCACAAAATATTTCCCACAGGGGACCCTTTTGCTTTCCAGACATAGTAATTATAGTACATATGCTGTGGTTGCTATGGAAACTCCCTAGCCAATGCTAGGAAATGGATTGACGTGACATCACTGAGATGCTGGTATGCTGGAAAAGAGGCCAGGTGCCTCGACATCAAACAGGTGACTTGCCCTGCTTGAAGAAGTGTCCCAAACAGGGGGAATCATTGAACAAACTGGGCAGAGCATGGATGTAAAATAAAGAGTAACACACACAAAGCTTAAGAAATGGCAGCACTGGAAAGGTGGTATGTTGAGTGTATGGCAAATTTTACATTGATTACATCATGTATCTTTGTGTTTTCTTCAAAAAACTGTGGACTGAAAGCCAATGGTTTTCAGCCAGTGAAGCTTTTAAGATAGAGATTGTCATGGTTGGTTATATGAAACCTGGGAGACGTGGCGCAATCGAAGTTTGGAGGTCAACCCTTGCATTCATGCATGCACACATTTGGGTGGCAGCGACTCGGAGGCACATGCCAGAACAACGAGAGAGTGGAGATAAGTCCTGACGGAGATTTACATTTGCACAATAATTGAACACAGCAATATTTTAATGTTACCACAACTATTGCAAGACAGTTATAGTAGTAGGTTTACTGTGGCTAATCTGTAAGCACAAAGTGCAAAGTTATGGATTGTGAGAATTATAGCTACTTGTTTTTTACTTAGATAAATAAATTAAAAGAAATGTAATGGCTGGTATTGCCCAGTGCAAATACAATAACTTTACTTAAAGTTAGCAAATACACTTATTTGCAAAAGCGTAAAAAATATATTTTATCAAGGAATTTCGTTATTTTGCAGAATGCTATATAAATGAATGTCGCAATAACGCTTCAGGTTTTTAATTAACCAAACATGGTGTTTTGTTAAATTACTAAGGAATTACAAATGTTAGTCCAAAGCCACCAATATGGAAAAATTGGCCAACCTAGGTCTTGATTGAATTCCTTTGGATACTTTTTTCAAATGATCACAATTTGTTAGAAAGAAAGATTAATCCAGGTTTATCTGGAAAAAATCCCACAGAGTTTAATTGTGATTTCTGTAGATAAATAATTTGAAATGTTTTTCTAACAGATTCGGATCATGCGAAAAACGTATATCCAAAAATATTAAATCAAGGCCTGTGTTGTATTTCCACCTCCTTTACTGTGATTTAATATTTGCAATTACTTTTTGCAGTTCTTCACAATTTGCATACTAGTGAATAAATCCTTTTGACTTTGAAAATGTTGGCTCCTAATCCAAAATAGCAAATAAAAATACAATATATGAAATGGTTAGCAGCTCTCTTTCTCACAAAATTGTAATATCCGTTGGTTATGTGGTGCATATTTCACAGGGGTTACACAGAGTACCAGCTATTATTTTAAACACAATCTAGTTGTCTTTACAATTGAGCAGATCCCATTGATGCAGCGCTGAATGTTATGGAAGTCCAACACCAAATATTAAATGGGAAATTCTAGATAAATGCCTCATTGCTCTTAACAGAATATACTTACTGTATAACAGAGAAGAACAGAACAAAAGAACCACTGAGGCATCATCATTACAAGTAAAATAATGGATAATGAATTCTCATCAGATGAAGTAGCTTGAATCTTTAGTCAACTGATAAAATGATATTAGCATTAAATTACCTAATTATCTACAATAGGATATACACACAACAATGCCATAGACTTTAATCATTAAATAACGCAACAATGGAAGGCACCTCCTCCTTATCATTATGGGGATTTCAATGTAAAGATAACTGTCTGGCAGAAAAACAAAATGCCATCTATTATGCAGGGTTATGGGATATCTGGTAACGGTGTAGGAAATGGCAACATTTGAAAAAGAACAATACAAAACTGCATAGAGGCCAAATGCTGTGATGCTCAAATATTTAACTTTGCTATTTCTAAATAGAAGTATAGACTTTTTTATATTTGGTAGTCTATGTACAGACAAAGTTATTTTTTAGTTGATAACTGTTGTCTAAAATTCCATCAAGAATGACAGTGTTTTTCACTAAACACCGCATTTTGTCCATTCGTTAAAATTGACCGCATTCCGAACGCAATGGTAATTTTCACATTCATTAAAGTAAAATAAGGTCAGAATTCGGTTGGCTTGAGCAAATCTGCAGGAATTGCCTGGATTCATTTGATTTTTGGATTAGAATTCGGTGCTTTCTAATCTGACTCAAATACAAGGTATAGGATTCTGAATATTCCAAATTCAGGACAGATTGCAAATGACAGAGGGTACACATGAGCAAATAGGTCAGATTTAGTTATTTTTTTTAAATCCCTGCCCATGTTCGAAGCATTCAGATTCTGACTTCAGCCTCCCAGCAGCATTTGGTCTGAATTCTAAAATCTGAACATGGCTGAACAGTGTGGACAATATCAGGATTTTACAGTTCAAATGGCCACATATGCAGCTGTATAGTCGAGCCCCATTTAGTACAGGCATAGGCGATGCTACAGGGAGGTAAGGGGGGCCAATGCCTCTCCTAGACTATTCTTTGCCTCACTTAACTTGTAATTTGCCAGTGGCCAGCTCTATCGTTAGGCCAATTAGGCTTTGGTCCAGCCCCTAGGGTGCTATTTAAGAGGGGGCCGCCCTCAGCAACTATACAGCCTGTCTGAATTACCCCCACATGAGATTATGCTTGCTGGACTTGTCATTAAAAGTCACACTGCAAGGTGCAAGCAACAACAGCAATTGCACTGATAATTGACCTCCTGCTTGGCATCCAGGCACACTCCAGGATATAATCCCGAACAACAAGGCTTCAGGACAGCAGAAGCACATAGCATTCCATTCACCCCCTGCTCCCCCTACCCTGTGCCTGGGGGACATCCAGGGAAACATGGCAGCAAGACCTCCAAGTCCTGGAACAGAGAGGAGGTACCATGCTGTATGAAATGGACTACTTTCAGTGCCAAAGGCCCCACCTGAGTATGTAAGTGACAATAATTACTATTTTTAAGTAATATTCAAAAGTAATATATTTCTCCAGTACGATTTTCTGAATGTTCTCTGAAATATTAACAACAAAATATATTTCTAAGTCTTTAAAAAACAGTACTTGATGCGTTCTTCCCACTTGTTCTTGTTTTAGTTTTTCAGCTAAGGGTACTTTAAAATCATCCAGAGAAATGGAAGAACTAGATGGGGTTTTAAAGCAAGTTAGATGTGAATAGATTAGAATACTGAATATAAAAGTTTATGTTTTGTTTGATGTGTGTGTTTGTGTATGAATGCTTTTAGCATTGTGTGTATGGGTGCGTATCAGAGTGTATTTATGTGTGTGTGTATTAGGCAATTAGTGTGTGTGTGTGTGTGTGTGTATTAGGCAGTGTAAGTAGATGTATGTGTACATGTATTAGGCAGTTTGTGTGTGTGTGTGTGTGTGTGTGCAGTTTCTGTCTGTTTATGTGTTAGGCAGTGTGTTTACATATGTATGCAGATGCATAGCAAAGGTGGGGGGGAGGGGGGTAGAGGATGTAAAATGTGTACCAGCATCACCTTGTAGCAAGGGTCTTCTCTGCCAATTTGCTGTGGAGCAGGCACCGAGGGCTCACTCTGCACTGCTTGCACAGTTTACTCATGCGTCATGCCAGGAGGTGGGATGTTATGTCACCGCGCATGAGCATGGAGCTGTTCATTTAGTGCACAATAAGATCCCAGTCGTTATAGTACATGACAAATCCTTGATACAAATAATTTATACTGGTGACAAATTTTCACAAAAAGGAATCCAAACAGTGGCAGAAGACGTTTCACTGATTGAATTTTGTTTGAATTTAGTTTTTGAAATGCCTAAATTTGCTGCTGTTACAACAACGGAGATTTTAGCTATTGTTTGCAACTTGGGCAGACACTAGCGCTTTTTGAATAAGCCCCATAGTACCAGTTTAACTTTGATTTGTATATAAATATTTATTTAGTTTTTTAGTTATATGATTTAGTCTAACCCAGTTTTGACTGTATCTTCGTCCTGAGTTGCTGTATCTCTCGTGCAGAGAGAGCCTGCCTGCATTTTGGATCTGTTCCGCCCTTTTGGGTGGAATCGGTCTGATATGCAAATGGCCTGGTTCTTTTTGTAATGGAGTATCTTCCAAGTCCATACCTTAAAGTTTTAGGGAGAGGTGGAAATGAAGTGGCTTTGTTTCAGTTGCTTTGTAAAAGATTGCTACAGAAAAAAGTATATCAAGATCGCAAGAGCAATATAATTTCTGACACTTAATAATGTGTTTTAGAATTGGTGACATAATCTTTTTTTAAACAGTTGAATGCATTAACTATCTGTGCACTTTTTAATTTATCTAAGTGCTATAAGGAATTAATAGAAAGTGAGAATTGTGTGCATTTGTAATTTGTTTAAATAAATATTCTAATACATCAGATGTAATTCTCTAATGTGCTCCTGTTATTATAAAATAAACTGTGAGCAAATGTTGACATTATAACCCATATTAAAGTGTTTCTATTCTAATAACTTAACTTCCAATTCTATGAACAAAAAAATGGTAATAAAAATAATAGTTTAGAATTCCATTACTCTATTGATATAACTTATATGCTATATAAATTGATACATTGATGAGAAACTCTTAAATAATTAACCAATGTTTAACTGCTCATTAAAGTGCTTAAACAATAAATAAATATATCTAGAAATCCACACAGTCTATTATTTATTTTGTTAGTAATATACAAAAGTCATATATTTCTCAGTACTATTTTCTGAATGTTCTCTGAAATGTTAACAGTACTCGCTGCTTTCCTTCCACTTGTTCTTGCTTTAGTTTTTCCGCTAAGGGTACTTTAAAATCAAGAGAAACGGAAGGACTAGATGGGGTTTTAGAGCAAGTTAGATGTAAATAGATTAGAATATCGAATATAAAGGTTGCTGTTTTGTTTTATGAAGACATTATTTCCCATCAATTGCATTATGTATTCTTCTGCTGTGAAGTATGATTCATTGAATTTCCAAGGTTCCTTTTATATAGTCTATAAATGTATTTTTATGTTTTGTTTTGTTTTAGGCCTATGCTTCAGAAACTGTAAGTACATAGAATGTTGACATTCCTCGATTGTACACAAACAGAAAGAGACCAACAGAGAAAAAAGATACATTGAAAATAAATTAATGAGAATATGCTTGGACCATAGAAGCAGGGCTGCCATCAGAAATAGTACCCTGCTAAGCTCAAGGGATGTTCATTGGTCCCTGTAGTTCCTTGTGGGTTGTTGGAGTAGGTTGACATTCCATTAGATTGAACATTAGACTTCAAACCTTTAAAAAAAATCCCTTAAAACCCACCTCCCAAGGATGGCATATGACCTCCCAGGGTAACTGTCACTCCTCAAACACATCACAAAACAAAAAAGGAACTGCACTCAAATCACACAAGTCAGATTGGGTGATTAATCAGATCCAGGGTCAGCACCAGCCCAGCAGGTTAAATACCAGTTGAAGAAAATGGTCCAGACTCTCCAATGATCTAAAGCGTGACAAAGACCCCTGTGTGGGTCGAAATGTTGCTGTATTTACCTTTAAAACATTGGAGTGCCAGGACCATTTTCTTCAGCTCCTCAAACTTACTTTCCCACCTAGTCACTTGGCTACTTTCCTCTGAGCTGCCCTACCTAGTGCGTTTTTATACCCCACCAACTCTAGATTGTAAGCAGGTTTAACCCCTTATGGACTGAGCCAATTGTACACGTTGTGATCAAAATAAAATGTAAACAAAACCTGAAATTTGCATTATATGTCTGTTCAATTCACCTTTTTCGTTTAGTGCACCCACACTTATTATATATAATTTTATACAGGAAAAAGAGGGCTTTCATTTAACATCAAATATTTAGCTATGAAATATAATTTAATATGAATAAAATATAAAAATTTGAGAAATTAAGAAATGTGGTATTGTTCTAGTTCTGCATGGAATTTTAACTGTGAATGTCATAATACTGTTTGCTTTTACTGCAATAAAATACACATATTTGTATTCAGTGATGTCTCACAAGTAAAACAGTACCCCCATGTACATGTTTTATGGTGTTTTGGAAAGTTAGAGGTTCAAATATACCACATTATATATTTCAGTGAAATTCGCCAGATTGGTTACGTTGCCTTTAACCCCTTAAGGACACAGCTTCAGAAGCTTGACTTACGCTTAATGACACAAGCAATTTTTGCATTTTCTTGCTGTTTGCGTTCAACTGCAATTTGCATCTCTCTCATTTATTGCACCGACACATATTATATACTGTTTTTTAAAGGACAGAAAGGGCTTTAATTTGATATAACATATATATATATAAATGCTTACTTATTATAAAAAAAATACAGAAAAATGCAAAAAAAATGAAAAATATTGTTTTTTTTTACAGTTTTTGCAATAATAATGTGTGCATAATTAGTGCAGGTTAAGGAAAGTAATTAAAAATAAATTTATTTATTTGTTCTGATTTACAGAATATATAATGTGTCTGGGATTTTAAGTTTTTTTTGGTAGTTACAGGTCACAAAGCACAAGGAGTAAAATAAAATTTTAATGTGGAGCGATTTTAGAATTTGGTATGTTTGTCTTGTAAGCTTAATAGCCATAAAAGAAAACAAAATTGCTACACAAAAGTATATATTTATATAAAGTAGACATCACGGGCTATTTACCTAAGGTTGTTTTGACACTTTCTACGTAGCCATATTACCGCCAACCTCTGCTAAATATTGGAGTAAAATTGTGTTCTTTTTGGTTTTTGGCACACAAACTTATAACAGAGAAATTCTCGTGTATATTTTGTAAAGTTGGTGTGTGCTATTCCTGTACAAAGTTTTATTTTGTGTTCAGTTACATCTGCTGAGTAAAATGACACCCCCATTGTATGTCTTTTGCACTATTTCGTGAAGTTACAGTGCCATACAGGATACCTGTCCTTTTCAGTATTCACAGTAGAATGTTGAGAGATAAATTTAATGAGCCTTAGCTTCCATTTGGGGTATTATAACAGTTTGACTGTTCAAAAAAACCCCACAAAGGCCTACCATTTGTAAAAGTAGACACTCCAGGGTATCTTATAAGGTGCATATTGTGCCTTAACATGCCCCCATTTTTTCACCAATATATGCCAAAGTATGTGGTAAAAAAAAATTTTGTGCATTTTTTACATACGGATTGCATTTTTGCTGGGCGTTTTGTATATTTCATATGTGCCACTAAGTTCAAACCCCCCAAATTATGCTCAGCTAAGTCTTCTGAGTAAAATGACACCCCATATGAATGTCTTTGGCACTATTTCGTGAAGCTACAGTGCCATATAGGAGACCTGTCCTTTACAGTATTCACAGTAGAATTTTGAGAGACGGATTTAATGAGCCTTAGCTTCCATTTGGGGTATTATAACAGTTTGACTGTTCAAAAAACCCCACAAAGGCCTACCATTTGTAAAAGTAGACACTCCAGGGTATCTCATAAGGTGCATATTGTGCCTTAACATACCCCCATTTTTTCACCAATATATGCCAAAGTATGTGGTAAAAAAATTATTTTGTGCATTTTTTACATACGGATTGCATTTTTGCTGGGCGTTTTGTATATTTCATATGTGCCACTAAGTTCAAACCTCCCAAATTATGCTCAGCTAAGTCTTT
The DNA here is from genome assembly GCA_933207985.1 of Pelobates cultripes. Taxonomy (NCBI): domain Eukaryota; kingdom Metazoa; phylum Chordata; class Amphibia; order Anura; family Pelobatidae; genus Pelobates; species Pelobates cultripes. The sequence continues at coordinate 290,094,217 of OW240912.1, forward strand.
TGAGTAAAAATACACCCCAATGAATGTCTTTGTCACTATTTTGTGAAGCTACAGTGCCATATAGGAGACCAAGCCATATCCGTTTTTACCAAACTTTGAATTTTGACGCTGGGCCTATGTGCAATTTCCAAGCATCTTCGCAGGTTTTAAATTCAAACTACCCCACAAAGGCCTACCATTTCTTAAAGTAGACACCCCAGGGTGTTTCAAAAGGTATAGTTTGAACCTTAGCGTGGGATCATTTTTCCGCTAGCTTGTACCAGATGTAGTGGTAATAAGCGTTTTTTCTGCCTTTTGACATACAAAGTGAGTTTGCACAGTATATTTTGCAAACCTTATGTGTGCTACGACTGTATAATACTTCATATGTTGCTCAGCTATGTCGGCTGAGTACAGCAATACCCCCGTATGTACCTTTGCCAGGTATGTGTGGACATCGGAGGGGCACATTTGGGACACAGCCATTCCAGTTTTTTTCAAACTTTGAATTTTTATGCTGTGCCTATGTCCCATTTTAGAGTATTTTACCAGGCTATATAATCCAAATTCCCCATAAAGCCATACCATTTCTTAAAGAAGACATCCCAGGGTATTTCAAAAGGCATATTTTGAACCTTAGTGTGGGATCATTTTTCCGCTAGCTTGTACCAAGTGTAGTGGTAATAAGCATTTTTTCTGCTTTTTTGACATACAAAGTGAGTTTGCGCAGCATATTTTGCAAACCTTATGTGTACTATGACTGTATAATACTTCATATGTTGCTCAGCTATGTCGGCTGAGTACAGCAATACCCCGTATGTACCTTTGCCAGGTATATGTGCATGTTGAAGGGGCGCATTTGAGACGCAGCCATTCAGTTTTTTTCTAACTTTGAAGTTTTACGCTGTGTCCATGTTCCAATTTGGAATAGTTTAGACGGTTGGTTATTGAAACTTCCCCACAAACACATACTATTTATTAAAGAATACACCCTGGGGTAATTCAAAAGGCATATTTTGAACCTTGGCGTGGGATAATTTTTTCTCTAGTTTGCTCCAGGTGTAGTGGTAATGAGCGTTTTTAAAATGTATTTTTTTACTTTTTATAACTTTTTTACTTTTAAAAACTAGTTTTTAAACTTTTGTTTTGCTTATAAATTTTTTTTAAACTTTCCTAAACTTTCTTAAAACTTTTTTACAGATTTAACATTTTTCTAAGCTATTTTTTTTACTGTTAACCCCTAACTAGCAGTACGCAGCACTAACAGTAAATTCCCCATTTTCCCATAACTCCCACCCACCCCAGCTAGCAAAATATATAGTTATAAAATATTTAAATTAATTAATTAAATAAATTGAACCCCTGAGGGTTAAAAAAAATAAATAAAAGTTAATCCTCAGGGGTTAAAAAAAATTAGATCACAGTATAATACTGTGATCTCTATTTGATCGCTGTAGGCAGTGATCGACTGGCAGGGAAGGGGTTAATTTTTATTTGGACTAGGTAAAGTGTGTTTTTTTTGTTTTTTTTACTTAAATGTTATTAAAACATTTTTTTAAGCTTAATTTTTAACTTTTTAAAGTTTCTTTTAAAACTTTTTTTTAACGTTAACCCCTAGTTAGCCTAACGCCAAATCCCCCAATTCCCCACTAACTTCCACCTACCCCAGCTATCTAAATATATAATTTAAAAATAATTTAATTAATTAATTTAATTAATTTAACCCCTGAGGGTTAAAAAAAAAGAATTAACCCTCAGGGGTTAAAAAAAAAAATCAGATCATAGTAAAATGTAATCCCTGCCAATTGATCACTGTAGTCAGTGATCAATTGGCAGGGAAGGGGTTAATTTTTTATTAAAATGGGTAAGGGGGGGGACACTTTAAATAAACTTTATTTTTTTTTACAGCAGGGGGCAGGATCATCACTGATCCGGCTCCCTGCACTTCACACAGAACCCGGAAGTGCAGGGAGCCGGTAGGTGAGTATACAGAGCACATGTGCTCGCTCCGACTTGTGGTCAGAGCGAGCACATGTGCTGGGCAGCTTGACCGGGTGCTCCCGGTATGCCTCCAATGCAGAGGCATACCGGAGCACCATTAACCCCGCGATCGCCGCGATAGCGGCGATCCGGGGTTAATTTTACCGCGTGACGGACGAGGTCCGTCACCCGTCGTTAAGGGTCTCCCCTGTGTGACGGACCTCGTCCGTCACCCGTCCTGAAGGGGTTAAGACCGTATGGAAGCCCAGGAATGAGAATTACCCCCATGATATACCATTTGCAAACATAGACACTTTGTCATAAACACTGGCCAAAGCTAGCATTTATATTTGTTTGAATGTGAAACATGCAAAAAAACTAATTTGAACGCTAATTTTGGCCAGTGTTTGTGACTAAGTGGCTACCAAAAAAAGACTGGATATACCCCATTTGCAATACCTTGGGTTGTCTACTTTTGCAAATGGTTTGCCATCATGGGGGAAATTCTCATTCCTAGGCTACCATATGGTCTCAAAGGCAACGTAACCAATCTGGCGAATTTCAATGTGAAATAAATGAAATGCAAACCTTATATTTGAATCTGTAACAAAAACATCATAAAACCTGTATGCTCATTCACTAAACAGCGATTTAAAGTCTAACAGATTTCAATAGTTTAATTTAAAAACACCTCACCCAGGCAAAAAATAATAGGGGTTTAGTTACAGCATATGATCATACATTGCATAAGCCTGGTCATATACTGTTACTAAACCCCCATTATTTTTTGAGTAGCTGAGGTGTTTTTAAATAAAACTATTACAATATGTGAGACTTGAAATCGCTGTTTAGTGAATGAGTGAGTGGGCTCGATTATGTATTTTGTATGCTATATTGCTATATATATATATATGTGTATATATATATATATATATATATATATACACACACTAAACAAAATTATAAACGCAACACTTTTGTTTTTGCCCCAATTTTTCATGAGCTGAACTCAAAGATCTAAGACTTTTTCCATGTACACAAAAGGCCTATTTCTGTCAAATATTGAGCACTTCTCCTTTGCCGAGATAATCCATCCACCTCACAGGTGGGGCATATCAAGATTCTGATTAGACAGCATGATTATTGCACAGGTGTGCCTTAGGCTGGCCACAATAAAAGGCAATGTGCAGTTTTACTGTATTGGGGGTGTCCGGGGGGTGGAGGGGAAGCTGAAAACCAGTCAGTATCTGGTGTGACCACCATTTGCCTTACACAGTGCAACACATCTCCTTCGCAGCATAGAGTTGATCAGGTTGTTGATTGTGGCCTGTTGAATGTTGGTCCACTCCTCTTCAGTGGCTGTGCGAGGTTGCTGGACATTGGCAGGACCTGGAATACACTGTCGTATACACCGATCCAGGGCATCCCAAACATGCTCAATGTGTGACATGTCCGGTGAGTATGCTGACCCTGCAAGAACAGGTATGTTTTCAGCTTCCAGGAATTGTGTACAGATCCTTGCAACATGGGGCCGTGCATTATCAGGTCGAGACCTCAATGAGGACTATGAGCATGCAGATGAGCTTCCCTGAGATGGTTTCTGACAGTTTGTGCAGAAACTCTTTGGTTATGTAAACGGATTGTTGCAGCAGCTGTCCGGGTGGCTGATCTCAGATGATCTTGGAGGTGAAGATGCTGGATGTGGAGGTCCTGGGCTGGTGTGGTTACAAGTGGTCTGCGGTTGTGAGGCCGGTTGGATGTACTGCCAAATTCTCTGAAATGCCTTTGGAGACGACTAGTAGAGAAATGAACATTCAATTCGCGGGCAACAGCTCTGGTGGATATTCCTTGAGTCAGCATGCCAATTGCACGCTCCCTCAAAACGTGCAACATCTGTGGTATTGTGCTGTGTGATAAAAATGCACATTTTAGAGTGGCCTAATATTGTGGCCAGCCTAAGGCACACCTGTGCAATAATCATGCTGTTTAATTAGAATCTTGATATGCCACACCTGTGAGGTGGATGGATTATCTCGACAAAGTTCACTGACGCAGATTTAGACAGATTTGTGAACAATATTTGAGAGAAATAGGCCTTTTGTGTACATAAAAGTCTTAGATCTTTGAGTTCAGCTCATGAAAAATAGGGGCAAAAACAAAAGTGTTGCGTTTATAATTTTGTTCCGTGTATATAGTGGAAAATTTATTCATACTTACCGTAATTTTCTTTTCCTGGCTATTATTCATGGCAGCATATACACATGGGTTAGCTCCTCCCCTACAGCCAATAGGACAGGAAAACCACCAAGGTTTTAAAAGGAGGCTCCATCCCTAAGGTCCTCAGTCAGTTTACAAGCTCTACAGTACATAAATAGAGACGTTAATGGGAGGGAAGTATATGCTGCCATGAATAATAGCCAGGAAAAGAAAATTACGGTAAGTATGAATAAATTTTCCACTTTCCTGGCTAATCATGGCAGCATATACACATGGGGAATACCCAAGCTTACAAAGGGAGGGACAGAATAGCCAATCAAATTATCAGAATAATTCAACATAGATAGAAGAATGAACTGAGTTAAGTACTTGAGTACCAAATTGTGCATCATAGACTGTTTTAACGAACAGTATGAAATGCCAGACAAACGTGTCTAAAGGAGGTTCAAATGCTAGCTTACAAAAAGTGTCAGCAGAAACCATTGCCATGGCAACCCATGATGCTGCAACAGCATGAGAGGAGAGTGCCCTGATACCCTCCAGCACAGGTAGAGAACGGACGTGACGTCCAAATTGTGCCTCGTTAATTGCTTCAATGTCCAATATGTAATGCAGGACAAACTAGTTCAAAGAGGTCAAAATGCCAACTTTACAAAGTTTCAGCAGAGACCATTGCCATGGAAGCCCACGAGATGCTGTAACAGCACAAGTGGAGAATGCCCCAAATCCTTCGCTACAGGTAGAGAACGGCATTGAAAGGCTCTCACTTTGGGCACGATCACTGGTGCTACATGCAAGACAACCATCTCTTGTTGAAATTCAGTGAATGGGGGTACACAGGATCAAGCCTGGAGTTCACCCATTTCCCTTGCTGGGGTGCCAGCCACCAGCACTGTCTGTGCTACCACCATGGAAGCTCCTTCTAGAGGTTCGAATAATGGTTCAGTCAGGGCCCGTGAGACCAGTGGTACATCATATATTGGCTTCACCACACTCAGTGGAGGGATGATTTCAATCAATGCCTATATGAAGCAAAGTGCAGCAAGTGCACACATTCACCCTGCTGAGGTACCAGTCACTAGCAACAGCAACGTCTGGGCTAACATCATGGAAGCTCTTGCTAGAAGTACAGTCAGAGTCTGTGAGACCAGTGGTACGTCACATATTGGTTTCAACACCCTCAGCGGAGGCTTGAGTTCAATTGTTGCTTACATGAAGCAAAACACCAGGGGCATCAACGCTCAATCGGTACCCTTCAGTACAGGTAGAGAATGACATAGATAAGCATTCACCATAGGCAGGATCTTCAGGTGCCAAATGCAAGACGACCATATCTGTTGAAAAGTAGTGAAAGGGGGTTCACAGGACCAAGCCTGGAGTTCACCCATTATTCTTGCTGGGGTACCAGCCACCAGCACTTTCTGTGCTACCACCATGGAAGCTCCTTCTAGAGGTTCGAATAATGGTTCAGTCACGGCTCGTGTGACCATTGGTATGTCACATATTGGCTTCACCACACTCAGTGGAGGCATGATTTCAATCAATGCCTATATGAAGCAAAGTGCAGCTAAGTGTTCCTCTAGAGTGTTATAACACAGAACCTTTCAAGGCCTGAACGAGGAGTAATTCCAACAGACAAAAGCATGTCAAGCTTAGTAAAGCCTGTATAGGATTGTAAGAGGATCTCAATGACCGTCTCAGGGATGCCTATACTAATATGGACTCCCGCATCAACACCAGAACTTGAGGATCCTGGTGTGTCATGGGGCCTTGTAATAGGTCTGGACATACAGGAATTTCCCTTGGAGGTTCCAGAATCATCTTATTCATCATAGGAATTAGAGTCGACACAGTCTTCCACTGTCACCTCTTGCATTGCCTTTTTAAGAAGGTCGAAAACAGGAAAATATGTACATCATACTAAAATTCTAAATTTGAGCCAGTGTATCCTGAACCTGAGCATTCTGGTCCTAGCATGTAAAAAATACTTCTGGACCTGGTAGTTCCAAGAAATGGCCATCAAACAATCTGCGTCAACCACGAGGATCCGTCAGGACATGGTTGCCAATCCACCTTGGCACAGTTATTCGGCTCCAGCAAACAGCCATGGTATTCTGAGCCACTGGTTGTTCTTCTGTGCCCTGATCATTATGGGCTGGAATTCCATCAATACGTTTCTGTGAGACCCATCTTGGTAGATATAGGATACAGTTGCATTGAAATTTGAGCAAATTTTGACCCACTCGTTCTTCAGCAAGCCTCTGAAGTGAAGAAGAGCCTAGAAAATGACTCTTAATTCCATACATGTCCGTAAGTAAAGGGAGCAAATTGCTCATGTCCTAAGGGATGTAGGACAGGAAAAAGACTGAGGACCTTAGGGATGGAGCCTCCTTTTAAAACCTTGGTGGTTTTCCTGTCCTATCGGCTGTAGGGGAGGAGCTAACCCATGTGTATATGCTGCCATGATTTGCCAGGAAATATATATATATATATATATATATATATAAAAATAACTTTGATAATAATAGTATGTGCGCTTAAGCTTTAAAACTTTAGGCAAATTCTGAAATTTTAATGTAATTGGTTTCTAGAGGGGAATAAAGCCGATAATATCCAAATTCTCCCATTGACTAACTGGTGATTCAGATTGTTTCATGCAGATATTCCAAAAGCCCAGTGGCACAAGGGAACAATAACTCAACTCTAATTACACATGTCACTTCTTACAAACTGTTTGAAATTTTATTTCCTTTTATTACCTAAACTAATTGAGTTTCATGGTCTATCTGTGTCTTTTGTCTATTATGTATAATAGAACTTACCAGACTAGTGGTTTCCTCAAGTCTTTGAGTCACTTATTGGAGGCATCATTTTAGAACATCTACATCTAGATGTTTGGTTGGCAAGAGCAATAACCATTATACACTGGGTAAAGTGCAGACATCAGCACTTTATAGAAGCACTTTATATCTTTAGCAGTACATCACATTTCCAGCAGAGACTCGCATCAGATGCAAGTGCAACTCACTCAGAATGGAACAAGCAAGCAATGGATGCACACAGTGGGGCAAGGGATACACCTGCAGAAATTACCATTGATACACGCAAGTGAGAAAAGCCCCACCGGTTGAAATGTTGCTATTTGACATTTGGTTCAAATAAAATTGCCTGCTTTAACTTTGAAGTGCCTAAACCTCTCTTTGTTGTTTGTACATACACATACCTTGACATACAGATAGATTAACTGACAAATATATACATACATTGACACAGAAACACACACTGACACACATACCATGACACACAGATACACCCACTTACACATACACGCACTGACACGCAGATATACACACACACACACACACACACACACACACACACACACACATCATACTGTTTATATCTGTAGCCACTCTCCTGTTAACATAAACATACCTTTTTGGTGGCTTCCTTGGAGTCCTGCTGATGCTGGCTGATGTCTTTGCTGGACATATCTGAAAATAATTAATTCAGCAGTTAATTTCTTTGGAGGCATAATTACATCATTCTTAATACCCATCCTATAATTCTCCCACTACTGAACTTCAAAATTATTTCCAATTACATCTTAGACATATCAATAGAGACCATTTGGACTGCACATAAGGCAGTACAGAGGGGAAATATATTCAATTTATCTTTTTGATCAAAACAAACAACAAAAAAATCAAACAAGCTGTTTTACTCAAATTAGTTTTTCACTGTAATACTTATTAGCCAAAAAACATATTAACTCTTCACTGTCTCACTCAAATAATATTCACTAAAATTATAAAGAAATACAGAAGATTTCCTTATTAATGTAGATAAATAAGACAATGAATTCTGCGATGATGAAAACATTGACACGGCTCTTTACCAACATGGGAATTTCAAATTTAAGGCCAAAGTAGCCTAACTGAACACATAGCTGACTTAGATCATTTTTCCAATTTGGCTATTGCGACCTTAAATGTGAAATTCAGTTTGATTTCTCACTTTAATGAATAACCCTGTAAATCTACTTCTTAAATCTGTTGGCACAAAAAAATATGAATTTAGTTGGGATGCAATAAAAAAGGCTAGATGTCACCATTGATTTTATAATCTTAAGGAATGTCCAGTCACTCACCGGCCCATAACAGACAAAACTCTTCTCATTTAGATACAAAATATAAATATTTGAGTTCTATCGAACCACTTTGCTGATTTTTTTTCATGCCAACAGAAAAGAGTTCATCCTGCTGTTTGTCTCAGCCGAAATATGATGAACTGTCCCAAACTAGAATTACTGTTGTTCAAAGTTTGTCCTGTACCTATGGATTAAGAACTACTCTATTATTGCCCAATCCTCGAGCCCCAGTGGGGAGCCAATACTAATGGAGTAGTTGGAAGATAGACCATGGATTTCCCTCTATTATTGCAAAAGTCTTTATTCTATGTCTAAAGTGGTGTTCCACTGTGTTCTGACATCTTGTTGTAGAACTCAAAAAAGTTCAGTAACTAGTCAAATGTGTTGAAGGGCGCTGTGCAGATTTTTATTTCCACACTGCAAACAGCTCTTTACTGTTGACTTGAACAGATACGTCCGGTTACACTGTTTGTATGCAATGCTTGTGTTTGATACACACTGACACATACACACATACACACAATGACACCTACACACACCTTTTAACACAGATACACTCACTAACACATACATACACACACTGAAACACAGATACACTCACTGACACATACATACACACACTGAAACACAGATACAAACACTGACACACAAATACCAATACCAATGGAGTAGTTGGAAGATGGACTATGGAAACTAGAATTACTTTGTTCAAAGTTTGTCCTGTACATATGGAATAAGAACTACTCTATTATTGCCCAATCCTCATGCCCCAGTGGGGAGCCATACTAATGGAGTAGTTGGAAGATAGACTATAGATTGCCCTCTACTGTTGCAAAGGTCTTTCCACCATGTCTAAACTGGAGTCCCACTGTGTTCTGACATCTCACCGTAGATCTTGAAAAAGCCCGGTAATTGCAAGAAAAATGTGTTGAAGGGCGCTGTCCAGGTTTTTATTTCCAGGCTACAAAGGGCTCTTGCAGCACCTTGTCGTCCTGTGGACTTGAACGTCCGGTTTTGACTAGTGAACAGTACAGGGATTCAATAATGACGCAGAGGAAGTGGTAGCATTTCATGAATAAACCCTACCTGGTATGCCGGCATTGTAAGCCTTGGAGATCAGTCTCACATATACACTGTGCAAGTTTTATTTTCAATAAATGTAACAGCAGTATTACGCCATGCACCCTTTATGGATTTTTTTTTCAAGGTGCATGAACACAGTTGTTGCATACTGAATATCAAGTACAGCAGTGGAGAACTTTAATACAGAAGAGTGACAGCAAAATACTGAAAGAAACCTTTTGCTACATTAGACACACTTGTAAATCTTGGATATTTGATACATTAGGTTATTAAACTCTGACAGTATTTGTATACTTTGTTTCTATTTGTGGTAGTAGTGAATAATTGATCATTGGGGGCATATCTACTAAGCACTAACATATTGTTTTGTAATTTTCATGTTTTGAACTTTTGAGGAGTTTCTTCAATGTTTAGCAGCTGTTGAGCTGACTTAATTATTAAGATATTGGTGAGCCCTATTATGAATGATTGCTCTTTATATATTTTATTTGTGCTTACTTAGAGTTTTTGTATAATCCCTTTTTTAAATACTTTGTAGTGGTTTCACACTGCATTATGTTTGTGCTGACAATAAATTGCTATGTGCTGGATTTACTACTACTGTAACGTTATTATGTTTGACTACACTGTACACAGTGCGCATAGCATCACAGCACGCAGTTACAGAAAAAGGCTTTGCAATTTGATTATTTAGATTTAATGATGCTGTACTCTGATCGGATCACTACTACTACTACCACACTTAGTGCAGGCAGGGTTTACTTGTGCAGTAAACTGCAGCCACACACATTTATTTTTAACGTTGGTGAACAAGGGGATAACCACCAGCACCACCCCTACACTTTGAAATACTTATTTTCTACAAAGAGTTAAAAAAGCCCGTGCCACCCTCAGTATAGGCAGAAAAAATGTGTAAGTGGCACTGGCAATGGCAGCTAGGCAAGAGGTACGTTTTATTAAAGATTTTTTTTTTCATTTTTTTTTCATTTTTTAAAATCTTTTTTTAAATTCAATGGATGATGAAGGGTCCCACTACTCCTATCCAACGTGCTTTTGTTGACTGCTGGCACTATCCACACCCGGCTCTGCCGTGGTGGTTGTAGTAGTGGAGGTATAGGTGGTGGTAGGTTGTAACAATTTCACAAAATCCGTTACAGGACCAATAAACCTAATGCCTGCCATAATACTTTCTTTTTCTGCTTCTTCCCTCAGTGATACAGACTTGTGGAATCTTTGCAGATGTTTTTTCACACTAGCACTTGTACCTTGCAAGTCAGCTCTCTTGATGGCACTAAAAGTAATCTCAAATCTTTGCTTTGGTTTGATATATTAGCCTTTACCCTGTGCCTTGTGGCTGATGTGGGTGGATTTGCATTGGTGGCAGATCAAACTGTCTCAACACCAGCCTGTACAACCTGGTTGATTTATGCTTGTGGAAATGTTAGGGGTGGTTACAATGGTTGAGATTTGCCTTGCCTCTGCTGAATTTATATTAGCCTTTACACTAGTACTTGGTTGATTACAGCTAATTGAAATTGTTATGTTAATGGGGGTGGTGTTGGTGGCAGTCATTATGGTAACATGTACCTTGAGTGCCAGTGGTAGCAAGTGCAGCTGATGTCACAGCTGTCTCACAGCTGTCTGGGATGTTGTGATTCTATAGCAGATACAGATAGACCTGGAGATGGTGGATAAGATGCAGGATGCACACTAACTGCCGGGGAAAATACTGAGCTGCTGCCTGAACTTTCCACACCCTCTTCTTCTAATTCATCTGCCTCATCATACTTGTAGTTGAGTAGCTCCTGGGCCAGAGATAAAAGTGATGCCTGCAGTGGTGGGTAAACAGAATTCTCATCATTGGATTCATCTCCACCACCACCACCACCACCACCAACAGATTTTGTGGACATTACTTTGGTACTCTGTGCAAAGTCCTCAATAAAGAGTGGCACCAATGACCTACACACAAATTGTTGCAGCATGAAATGGATAGGAAAAAACAACTGCCTCCTGGGAGTTGATTCGGACTTAATGACATGCTGCTAATATTACTGAGGCTGAATTCAACTAATAGTAGTGATGGAAGTAGCAGCAATGAAGAGGTCAGCAGTCCTCAATACTGAGTTGTTCAAACTCTCACAAGCCATGGCACTACTGCTGATAGTGGATTGGAGAGCAGGACTCCTACCAACTCACAATTTCATTTTGGGATTAGTATGCGACAATTGTGATGGTGTGTTTGTTTTAGGCATGTGAATTAGGTATATGTGTATTGTGCACAAATACAAATACAACTTTGTTCAGAAAAAATAGGTGCTTGTGTGGGTTGGTGCTTGGTGGATTTACAACTATAACGTTACCGTGCTTGACGTTAGGAAACACTGCATAGTGTTCACACACTTACACAACACACACTAGACTGAACACTTGTTAAAAAAAATACATAGGATTTTCTTTCCCTAAACAGTTTACAAAACCCAAAAAATTTTTAACTATACATTTGCTCAAGTATCACACTGGGATCAATGACAAAATGTCAATCTCCTGAATTCCAAGTTTCTTCAAGAGTCCGAGGCAGTTGAAATCTCGATAGATGCAGCTGCAAGTTAAGCCTAATCTTACACTAGAATCCCACACAGACACAGAAGGGTAAAAAAAAACATTATCACTGCACCTCGTTAACTGCAGTGACATTATCTAGCAGAATCCAACCTGGATGTATAGTTTTTTTTCTCGCTCCTCCTTTTTCCCCCTCTATTGGTCAGTTGTCAGTTAATCAGTAAATAAAATCATTTACTGGCCTAACCATCAAATATACCTGTTGATTAGACAGGAGATCCAGCTTACCTCTTGTCCATCATGGGAAGAAAAAATACCAAGAAGAAAAAATAAAACAGGCTGTTCTCCATTCTATTGTTCCCAACTGAACCTTGCATTTTCAGTCATGCACAAGTCAGTTCCAGTTTGATTCTTGTACGTAGTGGCTCGGAAAATTGAAATTTTGCCCAATCACCCATTTGATCCAAATGCAGCTGATTTGCAGTTCGACCCAAAATGATTCTACAAACCTAACATTAAACACATTTTTGCATATGTTCCAACACTGTTGAGAAGATATTTTGCACTACTGACTCTCTGCCTCTTTGCAATAATACAGGTTCTGTTATGATTTTGAATGTTTACCATAAAGCTTTTATATAGCTGTTGATACCAGATTGTATGATTTTATGTATATAATTTATTATTATTACAGGTTTTTATAAATCGCCAAAATATTCCAAATTTCAGCACTGTACAATTGGGAAAAAGACAGTATGATTATGTCAGAAACATACAATAGATAAAGGGTCACTATCATTGAGCAGAGATGTAGCCACTGAAGATCTTTTATAGATTACTTTGCTAGATAGCCTATGAGCTTACAATCTTAAGGTTAAAATGAAGAGATAAGGCAAGTGGTAGGAGGGGGAATTGGGAGGTCATGACGGAGGAACCAGGGTTAGTTATTTAGTTCATTGTGGAAATGAAATGGCTTTCTTCCTGTTAGTTGCTTTATTGAATTATGAGGATAGCTTTCTGCCCCATCCTTTATTTTAGGGAAAAAAATTAGGAATACTATTTGTGATGGAGCTCCTGTACTCCAGCTGAGTGTCTCCGCCAATCCGCTTCATAGACATTGGGGAGTAAGCCTTGACCGCTAAAACCACAGTTGCCGAGGCTTGACTGGGGTCTCTCTGGAGGTTTTCCTCCGGACCAGGCTTCAGCTCTCCTTCCAAGCAGGTATCATCCCTTCTTCCATCGTCCACTCTGCATATTTCTCTGCAGCTTTCAATCCAGGCAGGTATGCAATTCTGCCTGCAATGTGATTGCTCTTGTCTTTATAAAGACACTTGTGGCTCTCAGGCCTAGCTCTCTTTGATTTATCCCAGGGCTAGAGGGATCATACAGCCAGCCAACAGGTACGACAACTCTGTGGCTGGGATCCGTATAAACCCACACCGGACATACAGTTCAAAACGCAACATACAAAGCTTTATTTTTACTTGAGGATAGCCCATATGATCATTGCATAACGCTTACGGTGACACACTCAAATAATTACATACAACCTAATCTTGTGAAGAAACATACAGAAACATAATAACACATAAACATAGAGGGGCGGGGAAGACTATAACAAACATGAAATATCTCTCCTGCCTGCAGAAACCATAATACGCAAACCTACCTGAATATGCAAATTAACAAGCCGTGCTATTCAGGTAGTGCATATACAGGGAGTGCAGAATTATTAGGCAAATGAGTATTTTGACCACATCATCCTCTTTATGCATGTTGTCTTACTCCAAGCTGTATAGGCTCGAAAGCCTACTACCAATTAAGCATATTAGGTGATGTGCATCTCTGTAATGAGAAGGGGTGTGGTCTAATGACATCAACACCCTATATCAGGTGTGCATAATTATTAGGCAACTTCCTTTCCTTTGGCAAAATGGGTCAAAAGAAGGACTTGACAGGCTCAGAAAAGTCAAAAATAGTGAGATATCTTGCAGAGGGATGCAGCACTCTTAAAATTGCAAAGCTTCTGAAGCGTGATCATCGAACAATCAAGCGTTTCATTCAAAATAGTCAACAGGGTCGCAAGAAGCGTGTGGAAAAACCAAGGCACAAAATAACTGCCCATGAACTGAGAAAAGTCAAGCGTGCAGCTGCCACGATGCCACTTGCCACCAGTTTGGCCATATTTCAGAGCTGCAACATCACTGGAGTGCCAAAAAGCACAAGGTGTGCAATACTCAGAGACATGGCCAAGGTAAGAAAGGCTGAAAGACGACCACCACTGAACAAGACACACAAGCTGAAACGTCAAGACTGGGCCAAGAAATATCTCAAGACTGATTTTTCTAAGGTTTTATGGACTGATGAAATGAGAGTGAGTCTTGATGGGCCAGATGGATGGGCCCGTGGCAAGGTGGAGGTGGAGTACTGGTTTGGGCTGGTATCATCAAAGATGAGCTTGTGGGGCCTTTTCGGGTTGAGGATGGAGTCAAGCTCAACTCCCAGTTCTACTGCCAGTTCCTGGAAGACACCTTCTTCAAGCAGTGGTACAGGAAGAAGTCTGCATCCTTCAATAAAAACATGATTTTCATGCAGGACAATGCTCCATCACACGCGTCCAAGTACTCCACAGCGTGGCTGGCAAGAAAGGATATAAAAGAAGAAAATCTAATGACATGGCCTCCTTGTTCACCTGATCTGAACCCCATTGAGAACCTGTGGTCCATCATCAAATGTGAGATTTACAAGGAGGGAAAACAGTACACCTCTCTGAACAGTGTCTGGGAGGCTGTGGTTGCTGCTGCACGCAATGTTGATGGTGAACAGATCAAAACACTGACAGAATCCATGGATGGCAGGCTTTTGAGTGTCCTTGCAAAGAAAGGTGGCTATATTGGTCACTGATTTGTTTTTGTTTTGTTTTTGAATGTCAGAAATGTATATTTGTGAATGTTGAGATGTTATATTGGTTTCACTGGTAATAATAAATAATTGAAATGGGTATATATTTGTTTTTTGTTAAGTTGCCTAATAATTATGCACAGTAATAGTCACCTGCACACACAGATATCCCCCTAACATAGCTAAAACTAAAAACAAACTAAAAACTACTTCCAAAAATATTCAGCTTTGATATTAATGAGTTTTTTGGGTTCATTGAGAACATGGTTGTTGTTCAATAATAAAATTAATCCTCAAAAATACAACTTGCCTAATAATTCTGCACTCCCTGTAGTTGTTGCTACCATCAGGTGGCGCTGTAAAGGCTCCACAGCCAAATCCACCTAGTTTGTAGCAAGCACCAGCAGGACAGGAGAGCACACAATAAAATGTTAGATTTTTTGTGCAATATATAATGGGCACAGGGTGACTTAGACATAAGAGAAGTTCAGGGTCCTATATAAAGTGTCCGTATGAAACTCCAGGTCATGGTGACTACCGTCACACTTTTCCCTCCTTGCTTGATGAGAAAGCATTACAAAAAAAAAAAAACATCTTCCAGGAGTCTTCCGGAGGTGAATAAGTCAGAGTTGCTGTTTAAGTAGACATTTCTTAACTGTGTAAACTCGTTTAATCCAGTGGATTGTCTTTTCACATAACAGTTTATTGGACTGGCAGGTGTTGTTTTAATAAGAGGTAAAAGGTTGGGGTTTGAAAACTAAAGTGAGATATTTCAAGGTGAGTTAAATGTTTATATACCGAACTGACTCTGTGTTGCTGAGATGACACTGCAAACCTAAGGGTGTGCAGGGCATTATAAGAAAAGCAGTTCACAAACTCTCTTCTGTAGAAAACCAAAATCATTTTGACCTTACTTTTGACCCTTCAACTTCCATCTGTTTTAGAAAATCTACCCAGTAATACGTTGAATGAATTACTGTCTAATTGCAAATCACCTTATTCTCTCTAACTTGCATGTCACTGGCTTTATCGGATTAACAAGGTAGTAGATTTTGTTAATATTTTTGTAAAGTTGTCTAATTGTTCTACTCTAAACACTATCTATTTGACACAATTAAATTGAGATCAGCAGTAAACCTGCCATAACACTGACACGCATAGATCTTAATCATTTTGTAAGAAAATCTCTATGAAAGAATAAATTGCAGTGTGAGAACAATGAGAATTTGAGACACTCCCTAGTTGTTGAATTTTTTTCCACAAACGGTGATAGTGAAGCCCGAAGGCTTTAACAAAACAAGTTAGAAACTGGGTGTGTGTAAAATCAGTTTTATGCCTCACCCCATATTGTATAGTTGCTAGGAAATATTCCTCCTAATAGTTATTTCTTTCAATAGAAATATAGGTAACAGACAGAACAGTTCTTATTCTTACATATATTAGTACACAAATATGAAAGGGACATTTTACTAGTATTTAGGATTTATATTTGACCCTAAAACAAAGTAATTTCTGATAAGTTTATTCTAGTTCTAGTTTCTTAACAATTTTACTTTTTTTAGAGATTATGTGTGTGAATATTTAGAATTCTTCTATGTATCACTAAAAAATATATCCAACAGTTATATAAAAAAATTATGTCTCACTTGTTTAATGGGTATATAATACACTAATACAGGATTACACAAAAATACCCACTTGTACTCAGTGTTTAGATATGAGTGAAGTGCTGGGTTGTACAAGGCAGCATATAGATATAAGAAAAAACAAATAAAAGTGCAATACTGTATATACTCCGTGTGGAAAAAAGGAAAGTGAGTAATGGACACTCGCATTTAAATTTGCCTTTTTATATGAATAGGCTCTAAACAAGTAGGCTTCTGTGCCTTTTATGGCGGCAACACTACCTTCTTTTGTATAGGTGTGATGAATAGTTTCCAGTAAAGGATACAGGAAAAATAGGGAAGAAAATATGGTGCAATATATTTGGCAAAATATAATACTAAACAGAAAACCAAATGATTGTATGCTCACCTTGATTTGAAGCCCATCAATGACTGGCTCAAAGTTTGTAGGTATATTTTCAAATATAGAGTGTCAATACTCTCTTTTAAACTCAGTGTGTAGTATACCAGGAAGGAGTTAATTGATGTTCCTGTTGGATAAGTAGATTTATTGAAGATATATATTCAAATAAAACCAATTCAAAACAAACTAAACAGTGAAAACCTGCCTTCGTGATGCTCCAATATTTCTTGGTTTTTATCATCTACCTAAAGTGCGTAACCATTAGTTTAATCCCCCAGAAAGAGCTATAGTCTTTGGAATAGAATCTATTTCCAGTAGACTTTCTGAATACAATCAATAATTCAACAATGTCCCAGTTACCTGAAAGATACCTTAAATATTCTTCGTTTTACATGTGGGAACCAAAATCTTTCTTGGTGATGGCAGATGTAAGTTCCCTCTATACTATCATTTCTCACAACAAAGGGTGTGAAGTGACAGAATTTTTCTTAAAGGAATCCCAAAAATACCCACAATTGCTGAAAGATTTTGTAATGCAAGGCATTCAGTATTAACTAATAATTTTTTTTTTCCCCAGACGATTGTTATTTACAAATATGTGGTAGTGTGATGGGAACCACCAACCTTTTTTATGGCATATTGGTATTTTTTTACATATTTTTCAGGGACATAGCAGGGCTGCGAACCTGGTTTCCTATCGACGATATGTCGATTGCCTGTTTTTTTTTAATATAGATTGGCACTGAGAAAGTCTCTGCAAATCTTTAGATTGTTTAAATTCCAATGATTTGGGTATTAAACTTACTAAAACCTTTATTAACCAAATGTTTCATTTTTTAGATTTCAATATTTTTATAAAGGATGGAATAATCAAAACTAGAACCCATTTTAAGTCAGTTGATGTAAATAACTATATGCAGCCAGACAGCTGTCATTTCTCACCCTGGCTGTGGAACATGGTCAAGAGCACAGTTTCTCAGAGTTGGGAGAAATTGTACAGATCTTGACATATTCAACACTAAGGCAAATAGAATTAAACAGAATTTTATTAAAAGGGGGTAACCTAGCAAGTTGGAAGGCACTATTAGAGAAAAGGATAGAGGATATGGATAGGATATGGATAGGCGTTCTCTTTTAACATACAAATAAAAAACAAAAAGATCATTTAGAAACACCCTTTATTCTTAACTTTCATAAAAACAGTAATCAACTACAAAAAAATCCTAAATTTTCACCAATCTTGAGGTGTGATTCTATTTTAAAAGATGGTGTTTTTTTTACCAAAAGGATCACATTTTGTCTAATTTTAGACAAAATAAATAAAACACACTTTTTTACATTGAGAAGTTTTTTTGGATGCATTACATGCTTAGCTTGCAGAGTCACAAAGAGACACAACCACCTTTTCAGATCCACATAAAGGAGAGAAGACATACAAAATAATGAATGTAATAACATGTTGTTCAAAAAAAATTTCATTTACTTCCTATCCTGAACTGGTCACCTCTGGTATGATGTAGGCAGGACCAAATGTCTCTTACATATTAGAATTGAGGAACATATTATTATATAGTGTCAACAAATTCTGCAGTACTGTACATTGGGATAGCAGAAAACAATATTAAAAACATAAAGTCTCTCTTAATTTTAAGCTTCCTCACAAAAGTGGCCATTACAAATTAAAATTTTTAGCTGTGCAGCTTGTATCTGTGAATATCTGTGGACAATTATATTCTTAAAAACCTGGGCCAGACAGAGATGGAAAGGATTTACAAATGAAATACCTTGGGTCCATTTGGACACAATGTAGATTTTGCACTATGCCATTTTGTACGAATCCATTGTGTCCAATATTTTATTAACCTTAATCTAAAGTTTTTTTCACAGTTTTTTTTTTACAATTCCAATATATTTGGTGTATCTATGTATTTATATTTCCCGACCCATATGGATGATTTTATACCTATATGTAGTGTTGCCGCCAGGGGTATAACTCTGTATTAATAAGTAATCATTATAAAAAGCAGATCATTATCAAAGGGGTATGAATGGCTATTAAAAATAAATAATTATAAAAAGCAATAATTAAAGGGGTATACAGTACATATGCATTAAGCATTGAGTGTTAATTGTAAAAGATTTTAATTGAAACAAATAAATACATTCATACAAAACAAATCATAAAGTTTAAGATCAATATAGTAATTATAAATTAGCCTAAAAAATTATATTTATAACAATATATATATAATGTACAAATGAGTTGATATAAAAGAATTAAAAAAACAAAAACATTTATTTTGACATATATGTGTCCAGAAAATACATTTATAATTCAGGTAAATATTGTTTTATACACCATTTATCCTTCCCCATTGGTGGTTCGGTTAATGATTGTATAGCTGAATAGACTAGTAGGGTGCGTAGTGCCTCTTTTGATAAAGCACTAGAGTTGGTTTGTCGAGCGGGCAAGAATGCAGTGTTTGATATTAAGTTAGCCTTTCGCCTTCTTCCCATCCACCCATACTGTTTTCACCTTCTTGGTTGTGCGCTGCGGGGGTATGTTTTTTATGATATGTGCTTTCCCATTGGCTGCTCAATTTCCTGCCATCTTTTTGAGGTTTTCTCTTCTTTTTTAGGATTGAGCAATAGGGGAGGAGTCGAATTGTCTCTCTTTTACATTACTTGGATGATTTTTTTTTTGTTTGTGACCCCGGCAGGCAGGTTTGCTTGTTTGGACCTATTGACAAAATTTCAAGAGGTTATGCGATATTTTGGGGGTGCCCGTTTCAGCAGATAAAATTTAAGGGCCAGGGGTGACCCTATCCTTTTTGGGTATCAAAAATGATACAGTTGAGTTGACTTTTCAACTTCCCAGGGACAAATCAGATGCCTTAGTTACTTTGACATGCAGGGTGAAGGATTCTGTAAAATAAAAGTGCAGCTGCATGTCATGTATTAGTTACATTTAACCATGATGTGTTATAACAGATAGTGACTGAATCAGTTATGATCACATAATGGAAATTAGTACTTCGTTCTCGAGCAGAATTGATTTGGATGAAATTAAGTCCTGGAGCTGATGGGTGACCAAAATATAATTTCATTTCATTCTTCATTTAAGAGATGAGCATGTCGGAACAAATCACGAGTCGGTATAGAGAGTAGTGTAACAATATACTCATACAAAGTTTAACGCTTAATATGAAATACAAAAAGAAAAAGGAAAGGGGGATAAAGAAGGAAAAGAAGTGAAGAAAACATGATGGAGGTTACCACCACAATAAAACATTTTCATGTAGAGTCTGGCAGATGCACCTAAAAAATAATAATCCTTGAATTTACAAAAAAACACCTAATTTTGCATAATTACAATACATCAGCAGAGAGTAGTAAAGGGAGAGTTCTAACTTACAAATATATTTATTTTTCATATCAGAGCAGTGGCAGAACCAACGTAGGGAGGGCCCTGATGCAAGAATTGTTTGGGCCCCTACTTGTTGCATGTGTGATCAAAAGGTAGATCCCCATCTGTCTCCCACAATGCTTTGCCAGCTGGGGATCTACCATTTGCTCATCCTTGCAGAGGTTTAACACTAAGCAGTGTTTGAATGCAAGTATGTTTTTGTATGGAGTAGGTCTGTGTGAATGTAGGGATGCATTTTTGTGTATTGAATTTGAATACAGTTTTGTGTTTTTATGTACCATTTTAAAGCAGTGGTGTACTTGTGTGTAGTGTTTGCTTTTGAATGTAGGGATGTGTTTATATAAAATGTTAGGGTTTTACTAAAGAAGTGTGTATGTAGTGTTGAAATTTGAATGCAGGGATGTATTTGCGTGTAGTGTTAGCTTTTCAATACAGCGATATATGCACCTATACACATATACTGCCAGACACACACACACTGACATAAACACAGGAAATTTGAAGATTCACAGAAACACAGATACACATACTGTGACACACAGGGAGATACACATACACACAGAAACACACACAGATATACTTGCATATAGATCTGACACACAGATACAAACACTGACCTGACATAAATGCAGATATAAAGACACATAGATACACACACTGACACATATGCAGGTACACAGACACACCCTGACATACATGCAGATACACAGACACACACATAGAAACTCTGACACACATGCTGATATGCAGACACATAGATAGAAACACTGACACATATACAGACACACAGAAACACACAATGACACACATACAGATACACAGACACACAGGAATGCACAATGACCAACTTACAGATATACATGCTGGTCAAAATTTACACATTTTAAGCCACCCTCCTTTTTCCTACCTTTGTGTGAAGGAGAATAGCTTCTCTGGGATTCAGTTCGATCTGCTGTCTAAGGCTGTTGGGAGTCAGATGTTATGTCTCCCAGTTCGTACCCCCCTTTTCAATGCCTTCTCCTCTGTCCTCCTCTCCCTCCTGTGCAACTCAGGGTTTATCTGGAAGGAAGTGACAGGCTTTCACTTCCTCACAGCCCTTGGGGAGGGGCCCATGATGACACATGCACATTGGGTGTCCCATTGGGTGACTTCATGGGCCCCCTCAGTGTGCAGGCTCTAGTGCAGCTGCGCTCTTGCAATCAGAGTGTTTCTTTCTAAGTTTACAATTCTGGGGATCCTCTTTGGTTTTTTTTATTATTAAAAAAAATAGCCATAAAATTCCTTTATTCTAGACTCCTCTCTACAATCAATCCTCTACCACAGTCTGCAATTTATATTCATATAATATTTATGTAATACATATACATATATTAGGCACTAAAATGGCAGATGAAATTTAATCTAAAGTTATGCACTTCGGGGTCAAGAATGCACAAGCAACCTATACCCTAAATGGTAGTGAATTAGGGATAACCACACACGAGAAGGATTTGGGAATTGTTATAGACAACAAATTAGGCAGCAATCTGCAATGTCAATCTGCCTCTTTATAAATTGCTGGTAAGACCACACCTTGAATATGCTGTGCAATTTTGGGCACCTGTTTTAAAGAAGGATATCATGGCACTAGAAAAAGTGCAGAGACAAGCTACCAAATTGATCAAAGGAATGGAGCATTGTAGTTACGAAGAAAGGTTAAAAAATTTAAATCTCTTTAGTTTTGAAAAACGGCGCCTCAGAGGGCATATGATAACACTATACAAATATATTCGGGGCCAGTACAAACCATTATCTGGAAATCTATTCATAAACAGGGTTATACATAGGACACGAGGTCACACATTTAGGCTGGAAGAAAGGAGATTTAATCTAAGGCAAAGAAAAGGTTTTTTTACAGTAAGAGTAATAAGGATATGGAATTCTCTGCCTGAAGAGGTGGTTTTATCAGAGTCCATACTTTTTTTTAAACTGAAATTGGATAAATACTTGCAAAAACATAACATACAGGGATATAATTTCTAATTAAGGGGGTAATAGCTGCTTGATCCAAGGAGACATCTGACTGCTATTTTGGGGTCAAGAAGGATTTTTTTCCTAGTTTGTGGCAAAATTGGAAGCACTAAAGACTAGGTTTTTGCCTTCTTTTGGATCAACAGCAAAACATATGGAAGGCTGAACTTGATGGACTAAAGTCTCTTTTCAGCTATGTAACTATGTATAGCTTTTTTGCTGCTCCACTTTCTCTCTCTACTGGTTACTTTTTATCGCTTTACCTGTGAACCACATGACAGAAACATACACTTATACCTATACCTTATGTATACATTTTGCAGCACACTGATTGGCCCATTTCCGAGCCCTGGTAGTTCATCTAATTAATTTTCCCAAATCTTTTTCACCAGACAAAATTCTGATAATCCAAAATTTTTTCTATATTAGGAGAAGATGGTTCTGTTTTGTCTTATTATTATTAATGCACTGTGAATGTACTTGTTGCACATTTTCTTTAGTGTTACTCTTTATGAATTATTTGCAGAGCAGCAAATATATTAATTTAATGATGAAAAAGCACAATAAAGTTTAAATTCCAAAAAACATCTAAATAAAGTGCACTAAAAAATACCATTTAACCACACAGATGCTAACGTGTCCCTTCTAGGTTGCAGCACAATCAGCCCAGAAAGTGCACAATTCCTGAATCTACTAAACTGTTCAATGATCCCTCATCTCTATGAAACCCATGTATAGCCTAAACAATGATCTGGTTGGCTGGTATGCAAACATCGAAATGAACAAAATAGACACATTCTGCATATCACAAGTACCAGAATTTAAATAAACACAAACTGAATCATTGTTTTCACTATACTTAATGAAAATGTTCAAATTCAGTCTAATATCATTAATTTAATATAAGAAGGACACACTCTGCAAGTGAAAGCTTATACAGGGAGTGCAGAATTATTAGGCAAATGAGTATTTTGACCACATCATCCTCTTTATGCATGTTGTCTTACTCCAAGCTGTATAGGCTCGAAAGCCTACTACCAATTAAGCATATTAGGTGATGTGCATCTCTGTAATGAGAAGGGGTGTGGTCTAATGACATCAACACCCTATATCAGGTGTGCATAATTATTAGGCAACTTCCTTTCCTTTGGCAAAATGGGTCAAAAGAAGGACTTGACAGGCTCAGAAAAGTCAAAAATAGGGAGATATCTTGCAGAGGGATGCAGCACTCTTAAAATTGCAAAGCTTCTGAAGCGTGATCATCGAACAATCAAGCGTTTCATTCAAAATAGTCAACAGGGTCGCAAGAAGCGTGTGGAAAAACCAAGGCGCAAAATAACTGCCCATGAACTGAGAAAAGTCAAGCGTGCAGCTGCCACGATGCCACTTGCCACCAGTTTGGCCATATTTCAGAGCTGCAACATCACTGGAGTGCCCAAAAGCACAAGGTGTGCAATACTCAGAGACATGGCCAAGGTAAGAAAGGCTGAAAGACGACCACCACTGAACAAGACACACAAGCTGAAACGTCAAGACTGGGCCAAGAAATATCTAATGACATGGCCTCCCTGTTCACCTGATCTGAACCCCATTGAGAACCTGTGGTCCATCATCAAATGTGAGATTTACAAGGAGGGAAAACAGTACACCTCTCTGAACAGTGTCTGGGAGGCTGTGGTTGCTGCTGCACGCAATGTTGATGGTGAACAGATCAAAACACTGACAGAATCCATGGATGGCAGGCTTTTGAGTGTCCTTGCAAAGAAAGGTGGCTATATTGGTCACTGATTTGTTTTGTTTTGTTTTTGAATGTCAGAAATGTATATTTGTGAATGTTGAGATGTTATATTGGTTTCACTGGTAATAATAAATAATTGAAATGGGTATATATTTGTTTTTTGTTAAGTTGCCTAATAATTATGCACAGTAATAGTCACCTGCACACAGATATCCCCCTAACATAGCTAAAACTAAAAACAAACTAAAAACTACTTCCAAAAATATTCAGCTTTGATATTAATAAGTTTTTTGGGTTCATTGAGAACATGGTTGTTGTTCAATAATAAAATTAATCCTCAAAAATACAACTTGCCTAATAATTCTGCACTCCCTGTAAAGTATGAACTCAAATTATATAGTTACAGATACAACTGAAAGGGTAGGCTGTGAGAGTCTAGCCAACATAATATTACACCAAGACAGGAGGCTTCATGTTTGCATAATCCATCTTTACTGATGCCCCCAACAGCAAAGAAAGAACTAACAGAGGCAGAAAAACCCCCAACTAATCATGGAACAGATGGGCATATAAATCCCCGAACAAGATCCTCACACTTTTTCTTTGTTGCTGCCTCCAGATGAGTCTTTTCTAATTTGGAGTAACTCCCCATTTGTCTTCTTACTGTTATATTACGTGTGATATGTAGTGAATGTACATTTTTAAGATTTTTTTTATATTGTTTTCCATATTTTGGGGATAGCTTATGGGCAGCATTTGGTGTTGACTCTCTAATGCTTTCCCATCGATGATTGCAGCAGGCCGCAGTTCTTCTGCCTCCCAGAAACTCTGGGTTTTGCTGGCGTCACTTTGGGCGCTGTTTTCTCTCCCTCTCCCTACTTTCACCATGTTCTCACTTTCCTTTCAGTTTAATCTGGACCGGTGACTTTTACATTGATTTTTGTTCCGCTGTGGTTGACGCTCTGTTCAGTTTCCATTTATGTTTCTCTCCTGCTTGACCTCATCAAAGAAAGAGGAAGTAGGAGTGTCTTGCTGGGGGTTTTATATGCCCATCTGTTCTCTGATTGGTTATTTTTTTCTGCCTCTGTTAACGGTTTCATTAGGAAAATGTGGGAAAGCTAGTTAAGCTTGCTAAGAGTACTTGGGCATAAACCATATAAATGCAGGGCATTAAACATTGTTGATAAGAAACAGGAAGAATTAGATATGAGTAAACAAACTTTGACTCTGAAAAGAAGAAAGAGGACATGTTTCCACCATTCAACCTTTACCCAGAGTGAAGTTCATCAAGAAATTTGTGTGACTTTATTGATATCCGTTCAATAAATCTTTTGCTATTTAAGACATTAAGTGCAATATAATGGTTATATATCTTTTACAATGCAAGAAGCTCTGCACTTATGAAATCTTTCTTTTGGAAACCATTGAAATTTACCATGTATGAATGCAACATTATATATGTGTTTTCAGGGCTTCCACCCTGCAGACTGTTTAGAAGAACATTGATTGGTTAAAGTTTCACAATCATTTCCTGGTTGTGCAGAGGTCGGCCATCATGGGAAATTGGCTCAAAAACAGAGAAATGCCAATGTACCGATCTGTAATTATATATTTTGCATGGCCCTCGGAACCAAAATAAATTTTTAACATACAGTATACGTATAC
>OW240912.1:290120056-290138808 GCA_933207985.1 Pelobates cultripes
TCTATATTTAAGTACAGCAAGGGAATTTGAAAACAAAAAAAAAAGTGTAAATAATTATTCAGAAATTCTTAGCTAGTGTTCAGTCTCAGACAGCAGGTGCATCATACTAGTATAGTATTGTAATTCATATAATGGGGTATTGACTTACAATAATAAAATATATATTTAACAACTTAGCAAATAAAAAGCCCATGTAGAGTATGCAATGCCACTTTGGGTTGAATCAATGCTTTCCTATGGTGAGCATGAGGATGTCCAGTGTCATTTAGAGGACCTGAAGTCCGTTATCATCCAGGCAGTGCCTCTAGTATCTGTCTTATTGACAGCCACTAAGGCAGTCTTGGTCCTGTAATGTAATTACTGCAGATTTTTTTTTTAAACTGCAATGATTTACATTTCAGGACTAAATGGGACAGGAATACTGCACCCAGACCACTTTAATGAGACAATGACTATAGTGTCCCTTTAAAGATGGAGGCAATTGTCCACGTTCTGAACAAACAAAACCTAGAATGTGAGCTATATGTCTATTCAACAATTTACCTCTTTCTTATTAAGTGTACCCATATTTAGTAAATACCATTATTTTCAGGAGAAATAAGGCTTTCCATTCACATCAAATATTTATATATGAAACAAAATGTAATATGAATAACACTTTTTTTAAAAATAGTTTGAAAAATTAAGCTATGTATGGCATTGTAACTGTGAAGGTCATATTACTGTTAGCTTTTAATGCAGTTGTGATGTCCCAAGAGTACAATGATGCCCTCCACATACAGGTTCCATAGTGTTTTGGAAAGTTACAGGGTCAAATATAAGACTTGCCCATTTCAGTTTTTACACAATGAAATTTGCCAGATTGGATTGCTGTGCCAATATTGCTTTGAGACTGTATGGCAGCACAGGAATGAAAATTACCCCCATTATTGAACCCCATTTGAAAAAGTAGACAGCCCATGGTAATAATGTAGGTCCAGTCTTTTTTAGTAGCCACTTTGTCACAAACCCTGGCCAAAGTTAGTGTTCAATTGTTTTCCCCTTTTTTCATAATGCTTTGGATATATATTATTCATTATTATCGTTATAGTTTCTCCATGCTTTCATTTATATTAATATTTGGATGGCAATTTATATTTTTACTTTTGCTAAATACTCATTTATTATGCTATTTCATTTATTCGTACATTTGTATTTAGAGTTTTTTATCTTGTTTTTTTTAAAAAAAAAATGAAAAAAAAAAAATATATATATATATATATATTGTATCTGGAACTATTCCCTTTTTTTCTTATTCACTTTATTTCACTTGGGTGTCTAGTTTGTCTCCTAGCAACCCCTTTTTTAGTACTCACAAGTATACGCTGTTTGTTCACTTTCAGCATCCTGTCTGGATTTTGGGATCTCTCACACACCCACATGGATCTCGGCAAGATAATTGATTGCTGTTTATATTTATGCTTTTTCACTTTATACACTGTCATGAGAAAGTTCCAAGTTGTCAAAACGTCAACAATATATATCTTAAAATACACTTGGAAAAAATTATATATATTATATATATTTTCATTCTAAGTCTGAAAACCAGGCAACCAATCCTGAAAAATCAAGCCGATCCAACTCATGTGATCACTGTGTCGCCATGATCACATGACTCAGATCAACTGGATAGGATGCAGTAGTACTGACAAAAAAGCCCACACTAAGTCTTCATTGAATACTATTTCTACCTATCTACTTCCCTAATATTTCCCTTACCCTTTGTGTCATTTTACCCCACTCCCTCTAGCATGTAAGCTCAATGAGCAGGGCCCTCAATCCCTCTGTTTCTGTGCGTCAAACTTGTCTGGTTACAACTACATGTTTGTTAGTCCATCCATTGTAAGGTGCTACAGAATTTGTTGGCGCTATATAAATATAATAATAATAGCCCTGGCTAGGTTGTCAGGCAGTTCCTCAAATAGTGATTGGCGCGTATGATAAGTATTGCTGCCAGGGGGTGGGCCAGATCATTAGGGCGTGTTATGCCGCCCTAACGGCTTTAAAGTCCCCCTATTGTATGAAGTCATTAAAAGAATTGCATCGGTAGGATAATCTCTTCCATTGAGATTAGGGAAAATGAGATTTTTACCTACAGCAGCCAAGCTGATACTTTTTTAGTAAAATAGATTATTTACATTATTCACTGATAAGAGTAATGTCTAATTCAACAAATTCCTTAAAATATTTTTTAGTTAAAAGAAAAGAAGGCAAACCCCCCCAAATATAAGTCATAATAATAAGGACAAGGCAAATGTGTCATGAGAAGTATACCTATAAATATCAAGTAACAGGTGCTGCCCCATGGTTCTCAGACATTGTTTATCCACTAAACCAGGAACTTATGGCCAAAAGTGATGAAACTGATGAATGGGAAATAATATTTTCCTCTTTGTTTCCTTTTACTTATAATTTGCAGTTTAATTGTTATTTCACATTCCCAGTTATTGAATTAAGCTGAAAATAATTTAAAGTACTTTCTGAAAACAGTTAAACTGCCAGAACCTTTTAATACAAGGTTCCTAGGTTTCAGAGTTAGATTTTGTCTAATTATGGTCCAAACTAGACACAGTCTAGATGCAACAGCATGTTAGAAATGTGTGCAATGATGTCGCAGTGCAGGCTTTTCTGCAAGAATTTAAAGCTTCTTTAATCACATTCTGACACTCATTTTGTGCATGTTAGTCTTTGAGCAGTTAAATTGCTTCTGCAATGATACATACCTGGAGTTAAAAATAAAAGATTTCAACTACAAATTTACCTGGTTTGAAAGTAAGCAGAGACACATTAGATGCACTGTACTTTGATGTTCTTTACTCAAGAAAATAGGTTTACATGCTGCAAGTTATTGGAGGTTAGCAAGACTTTTTTCATTTATATATTTTTTTTTTTACTTTAAAAATTTAGCTGCACAGGAAAATACTTAAACTTATCTGTGATTGGATCCGCAATAGAGAAATGTATCAGTAGTTATGTAATTAACGAAGAATCATTATACACCAAATGACTGAATATCACAAGCAGCTATCTGGTTCTTTTTTATGTATTTAACATACATCTAAAAGTATATTTAGTATTAACTTTTCTATATGTGATCCAAAAAAATAAAAAAAATAAAAATAAAATATATGTATGCATATTGACATTAGTTGCAGGAAATAATGAACCCAGTCTGACAGACAAACGTACTACACAACGTATAAAGGGCCTTGCAATTAGAATTTAATTTGTAATAACATTTGGGCTGTATGATAATTAAGGCTATGTTATTACATATAATGATAATTTATTTAATTTTCTCGGCTTGGCTGTCGAACACTTGCTTCATTTAACCTCTACCGAATGTTAAATGCCAATTTAGTCTTTTTACGGGAATATGCAATCTTGCCATGAACTACTGTGCTACACGGTGTTCATTAACAGATTGGCGCTGCCTGTAAATCTTTAAAGCGCTATACAGAGGATTCATGATGAGCTTATTCAATAAGTGTTCTCCCACAGCCAATGCCTTTGGGAAACATTTATTGAAGGAACCCACTTTAATCATGCATAATGTTTACAAGGCCGGATACCAATAATAACAGGATTAATTATTATAATCTGCAAAGTAGAAGTTTATACATAAATCGTCACTGATTCTTTTTCCGAGATAGCCAGGAGAAAATGAATTTGAGTCTTTAGGACCTGTGAGACTTTAGAGACCAGCTGCTGTGTTACAGAGCCTCCCCTCATCCTGGCCAGCAGCCCTGACATCCTAACACAAAGTAATCACAGATCACAGCATTTAATCACTGAAAACAAGCACTCCAGAGGACAGCAGTGTCAATATCCTGCTCTCTCATTATCTGTTTGGATTGCACATCCACACTGTCAGATAAACAGAGTGGAAAATTAAGATTAAAAATATGGTAATTTCATTTCAGGCAGAAGGCACCACTCACTGCCCTTATTATGCTATTGATTACCTCTGAATTCAATTTTTCTTTCAATGCAAACTTTAATCTGTTTGCTACCCAGCAATTCAAGTCCCCAGGGGCTATTTGAGAGTAAGTAACCATTTAATCTGATGCTAACTGAAAAATCACCGTCCTTAATGAATTGTGTAAATCATTCGGCTCAAAAGCACCTTTGACTTCCATTTCATTTTTTATTTTCTGCTCAATATAGGCAGGGATCATCTTTTGAATAATTACAAAGTAGCAAGTATTTTCAAATAGAGCAAATATGATAAAAAGCCTTATTATAGCGGGGCATGTGTAATGAACAGTACTTTTTAATTTGAAAATAGCTATTCATTAAAACAAGAATAGCAGATTAAAAAGAGAAGCTCAAAGCTCAAGGTAAGAGTTGATAGAAGCTGCAATTACATGGTTAATTTCAAAGATTTATATGCTGTTATGATTTAAAAGGATTTTTTATGACCTGACATTTTCATTTGAGAAGAGATTTTATTATTATTTTTTTTTATTATTTAAAATTAATCTTCTGGCTCCTAGTCTTAATTATTTCTTGGCAGGCAATAAATGGGAATACAAAAAAAAATTCTCAGTTTATATTTAAACTGAATACATTTGTGTGAATTGGTGAACAGTAATAGAGTAGTTCTTCTTAATTTAATTGTTTAATACCGAATGTCCCCCAGCCAAGTATGTTAAACGTTTTATTTATAACAAAATTGACGTATTCAGACACGCAATACTAAAATGATATATTTTCTGTAATTATTCTGGACAATGCCGAGCAGAATATTGCAGCACTACAGAGGATAATGTCTAGGTGAAGTAGTTAAATCTATTAGGTTATGGGGTTTTTTGAGTACGTGGAGAAGAATTTTGGGTAGAGTGGATTTTTTTTTTAAATTATTATTATTACAGAGTTCCACAGAATTAGGATCATTTAATATTTTCTTTTTACATTACATTCTCTTTAACCCAGTGATGTCCAAGCTTAGCAGTCCAGACCTTGTTCAAATGTATCAATACAAAGTTTTACAGCTTAGAAATTGTCCTGTTATATTTACAAAGAGCTGTTTTATGTCATATTATCAATTAAAAGAGAAGCACTGTTTGTACTGATGTCATAGCCCCAAACAACTCTTCCGGTATTCGCATTGTTGAGCTCAAAAGCACAGAGCTCTAAAATGAACAGATACAGAATCTTTAAGTGTAAAATGCAGTACATGTTAGAATGGTGCATTTATTTTAAAGTTATGCGTGAACACAGAATTGGCCAGACCCTTATGTTTATTGGAAAGTTTTGATAGAGACCAGCAATTTGAATAAAAATAAAATGGCAGATTAATTCAAACTTTCTGAAACTTCGGCACTGTGCATTACCGTTCTACCACTAACTAAGGTTATGTTCAACCAAATATGTTTTATAGAAATATGGAATTTTATTGTTAACTCTAATTTTGTTAAAAAAAAAAACCTCCAAGTGTGTGATTATGAACTTTTATTAAAATGAATTCACTTTTGTACTTTCTTTAATCCAATCACAGTTAAACATATCTATAATATCACCCTATATCACCAGCATTATTTCTTCCATCAAAGGATGGTGTTGGGGTAGTTTTTACAAAACACAGATTTATTTTTTTGGAATAACCTATATTCCCTTTCATCAAAAATATTAGCATGTATTGGCAGCTGATATTGTCATTGCCTAGTCCCGTCATATTCAGCCATTTAATTAACTGCTACACTTCATTAGACCTTGTAATCTTGACTCCAGTAATCATCTCACTTGTAATGTATACATTATATAAGAAAAAAATCAGAACAGATTCATTCATTAAGTGTCTATAACAAGGATGCAACTCTGTTCTAAATGAGAACATCTACTACAAGTCATACTTGGCTTGTTTTATACCAGTTTGTCGAATATAATATTATGGTTATCCTTAGAATTGGAAAACCAAGGTTTGAATCACAGTCAGACCAGCTCTCAGGAGCTATCCCTGGGCAGGACACCTAATTATATATATATATATATATATATATATATATATATATATATCTCTGTTTACATCAAATCCTCCTAGATTCTAAGCTTGTTTGGGCAGGGCAATCTACACTCTATATCCGGTTTGTATAAATGTAAAGTGGTGCCAAACAAATGCTAATAATAATAATATATAATACAAAGTAAATCTGAACTTTTGTTATTACCTGTAGAAACACATTCTTTTTATCAAGAACATTCTAAAACTATGATTAGTTAACATGTGGTTCACTTCCTAACCTGATAAGCCAAAAACAAAAACATTGGTTTCCATTTTGGTCATAAGGAACTGTCACTACCCAGCATTTGTAATACTGTGCTTACTAATCGCTATGTTCAACAAATACACATTTGGTAGGTGTGAACAATACAATTAAATGTAGAAATCCACATCTCTTTATTCTGCAACTGAACACTTCCATCTTAGCTCCACATGCACCTGGCAGTCAGCATAGAGAGAGTGCACACATAGAAGAGGAAACGTTAAACAATATGGGGGATTTATCAAAGTGTTCTGTTCTAAAAAAAAATGGTCTAAAATGCTGAAAGTGATACAATCGCCATGGAAACCAGTGAGATACGTAGGTACATTCCAATGGTTAATCCCCCTCAATTTTTTTTTTTTTAGAACACATTGGAAAAACTCCCCATCTGTTTATATTTCTTCTCTTTATTTGCTAAATGTGCCCTGGCTGTGCCAAGACTAAACATGATTGTGAGATTGTGATGTGATTTGTTAAATCTTTGACACAAATTGAAATTGAAAAAGAGCATCACGTGGAAAAAAGGTTAATACAAATTCCCAGATTTTACTATTAATATGACATAAAGTCATGATTTCATTAAAGACACGGAGGTAAGTATTATGCATAACTCTTTCTTTTATTCCCTCAACAGCAAAAATAGAGAGGAATATGAATATATATCAAAATGAGAAAAAAAGTATAGTAACACAAGCAACCAATCACATAACAGAGGAAGTGACTATAAAAGGCTTGCATCTCCCACAATCTTCCTCTTTCTTGCAAAAACCAAAGACCAACAACCACGAAGCGAACTCAACCATCGGAAACCAACAGGAAACCAGAACGGATCGAAAACGTCATGCTAAAGGAGAGAGAGAAAAGTATGGTAATCTCTAAACTCTAAACCGGAATACTCACAAGAACAATTCTGTTAATACCAGCCCAGTAATTCAAACCTAGAAAAACAGAATACATGATTAATAAATATCATATCATATGTCATATCAATAAACAGACAAGACCTCTACAAGGGAAACAAATCCAAACTGAACACTTACTGTAACATCCAAATATCGACTCACCAAACACCCCCAAAACCGGGAGGGTTGGTGGACATAATACTATGTCTTTAATAAAATCATGACATTATGTCAGTGTTAATAGTAAAATCTGGGAATTTTATTAAAGACACGGAGGCTCCTATTATGCCAACAAACCCATCGCCCCAATGTAGGAATCGACACCGGCAGATGAGGAGCCCGGAAGAAAACGAACAAAGGATGTAAGTCAGAAATGCCAGCACTAATTGGAATCTAGGATAAACAAATGATTTAGAGACTGATTACATCCTTCTGGAGATATTAAAGGAGATACCCTGTGGAGTAAATGTAACAGCATCCCGATTCAATGCTCTGACGTCGGACACTCACTTGCAGGAAATCAAGCAGAACAACATCACCAACTTAGCGGATAGTTACTTAAGTGTCAAATCCTGATTTGGATATCAATACATCAAGAACTGTAACACCACATTGACATTCCAGAAGGCATAAAACCTAGCCTGAGGTGGTTGAGCAAGGCAAATCCCCCTGAGGGGACGACAAACAAAAGGATGTCTCCTGATGAGTGACCCATCTATGCCCCGATGTCTCGCCGACTTTGCAGAACGGAACAAATTGATTGTGCGATATGCATTCCCTGACTCAAACATGTTAGTGAGAAACTCCAAAATCATATGCAAATGGGCAGATACGGGATCCAGTGCTCGTCCCACGCACCAACCAGACCACAGTCACCACGAAGAACGTTAGGCAGATCGAGTACCTGGAGCCCAGGCATTATTGAGGAGGTGTAGAGTTGCTTGCGGAATGCCTGGGAGATTCCAAGGTCCCCGGAAAGGAGCCACACCATCAGGTGTAGCAGGTTCTGATCCATCAATCTGTGCAAGTTCCCATCCTGATCCAGAAGAAGGTTTCAGAAGTTTGGCATCAAGTGCGGGTAATCTATCACCATTTCCAGTAACTGAGGGAACCACGGCTGCGATCTCCCCAGAGGGGTGAGCAATACAATCATACATTCGTGATGGACCATTTTCGAAAGCTTGCGTGCAATCAAGTTGAACAGAGGAAAGGCATACAGTCAAGCGTCCGGCCAAATCTGAATGAAGGCATCCGTTGCCATGGCCACTGGATTCGGTCTCCAACTGTAAAACTTCAGTAACTGGGTGTTCAGCCAGGACGCAAACAGATGTACTTCTAACAGTTCCCAGAAACACTTTAAACCTTGAAACGCCGAAGCGTGTAAGTGCCAATCCCCAGAGTCTTTCAAATATCTCGAATTCCAATCGGCCCATGAATTGTCCAGCCCCGGGATGTGTTCCGCCGTCACCGAGACGTTGTTACGAAGACAGAATTGCCAGAAATCCTTCGCCATGAGCGCTAGCATCTTCGACTTCGTGCCCCCTAGGTGGTTGATTTAACCCACCGCTGACACGTGGGTTGGGGGTAAGGCTGCGAATAGCGAAGGGACCTGCTTAGAGCTCCAGACTGTTGATATGCAACAACTTCTCAATCTTGGACCATCTGCCCCCGGTCTCAGAGGCAATGGATGCCTTCCATTTGGAAATGTTGATACTGAAAGAAAGAATTGAGAGGACAGAGGTTTATCACAGGGTGAACCCCTCCTCCCTTTTTTTGGCACTAGGAAAAGGTTGCTCGTGAAGCTCGGGTAGGCGTATGGCAACTATTGGATTGCACCTTTTGAGAGCAGCTCTCGGATCTCCGAAGTGATCAACGACTCCTGTTCCGTCCACAGACTGAGTTCCCTGGGGACACAATACTGAACAGGCATAGACAGGAAATTGAGGTGATAACCTTGTACAGTTTGAAGGACCCAGGCGTCTGATGTCACGGCAGCCCACCCACAATAAAACTGGGCCAAACTTCCCCACACCCGCTTGTGGGAATGAGGGGAAAAACAGGGACTCACCATAAGGTCGTCTGCCTGATGTGGCCCCCCCGAGGCTAGCGAGAGTTCCATGGTCTACCTCTGAATGGTAAGAAGGTCAGAGGCTTGGCGTCATGGAATACCCATGTAGGGAAGGAGCCTCGAGTAGCTCGGAATGAGCTCCGGAAACCATGGCCAGGTGGATGGTTCCTACTACGCCCGGCCCCTCCAAAAACCTTTGGAGAAAATACTCTCTTCATGTTCGCCTGGGCCTTATCAATCGCCGTGAACGTCTTCACATAGGACCCCAGGCCCTTGACAAAATTGTCCCCAAACAGCATCCCGTCAGCTGTGGTACCAGGTTCAGATAAGGCCATATTTGCCAATTTCCTTCTGGCGTTTGGCTGATATGGCTGTATTGACAAGGCCAAGAAGGCAGATCGCCCGTTGAAGCCAATGGCTACGTCCAGGTCTAATTACGATTCACCCTCCTTCGCGGAGTCAAGCAGCTCATATATTTTAGACAAGGTCCAACATGTCCATATCCGTATCTTGACAGCTCTTTAGAGAGAAATCAAGACCCTTTTTGGGCTTTGACCTTACTTGTTCAGGACCTGGGCGATTTGCGGGTCCACTCAGCCAACCTGGAGTGACGCAGTTCATCCGGATCGAACAAGGGTTTACCCTGAGGGTCCAGAAGAGCTGGGTCCCCACCCGCTGACTGAGCAAAATTACCTTGGGTGGTAGCGGCAGCCCCAGAAAGGGTCGCTACGGCAGGGAAAACATCATCCTTAGTATCAGCCTCATCATAAGAGGCATACTTCATATCCTCAGAGTCACCCTGCACACTCTGGTCGGTATCTGACCTCTCCTCATTGGGAGCGTGCCATCTTTGACCGCCTCAAGCATGTCCGTCATGGCAGGTAACACCTACATCGAGGAGTGGGAGGTGAGGTGTTTCGGTTTAGCCTTATGGATCCTGGCGTGGCATGGACAGGAAGGGGCCCAGTACCAAGGAGGATAGGGGCAGCCGCAGAGGGCAGCAAAAGAGCCTGCGCCAAGGTCTGGGATAGCGATGACGACACGGCTCCCATGGCAGAGGCAAAGGCTCTCGGAATAGACAAAGTCATAGTGGAGTCTAGCAGGGCCTGAAACTCATCAAAGGCCATATTTTCTTCAGCATGTCCCTGTGGGAAGTCAGTTATTTGACCGTCAGGCCCATCACCCTTAGCCCGCATGATGCAAGAAATTTTGGAAAGGTGGTGAGGTGTAACAGGAAATTATAGGGTAATACTATGTGAGCAGGATTTAGTAACCCACAGAAGGAGGAAAGAAAAAGAACAAGACCTGTCTGGTGGTGTGCCCAAGGGACCCAAGAGCCGTCAGGACAGTGTAGCTGGCGGACTGGGCGAGAACTGTGCAAGCGTGGAGAAAATCGAGTAAAAGATCCGTCCTGAAAATGAGAAAACCAGCCACGGCCTGTGAAAAGTCAGGGTAGGGGACGCGCATACCAATACCCTTGCAGTCTGCCCTGCCTGCACATGGGAGCCGCAGTCAACACAAGCATAGGGTACTTAGCTGGTCTGAGGGAGCAGCAAAGAAAGAAGGGGATTGTGGGAGATACAAGCCTTTTATAGTCACTTCCTCTGTTATGTGATTGGTTGCTTGTGTTACTTATAGTTTTTTCTCATTTTGATATATATTTATATTCCTCTCTATCTTTGCTGCTGAGGGAATAAAAGAAAGAGTTATGCATAATAGGAGCCTCCTTGTTTTTAATAAAATTATAGTTTTTTTTTTTTTTGAAACTTGAAGTTTTATTAAATTTCAACATGTCATATTGGTAGGGGGTAGGGTACAGAAGAGAAGGGAGGTGGGGGGGTGGGGGGAATTCGACACACAGTTACATTACAGGTTCGTATTACATTCCCGGCATAACTTTACAAACCATTTTGGTAGGCATATATTAAGCATTTATTAGTGGTTTAGGGTCATACTTGGTGCTAGTCCCCAGTGGGCTGAGGATTATAATACGTTCACACATCCATTGACTGTGATCATCCCTAGCATTTTCGTCAACCAATCTCAGTGTTTCCTGCAGTCCTCCTGTAGACCCCTCATGTCTTATCCTGTCTCTACCTAATGCCCCTTCCCGCCACGTTTCCCTACTTTGCGGCTTTTCCTAATAAGTCCACCAAGTGGGCTATGTGTATACTGTCCCCCATGTCTGCGAACGTCTCATATGGGGCCTCTATGCTATCTTAGTGGTGTTGTGGCACCAGGTGGGCCCATAGTATCTTGTTTCCAGGAGCTCCACATCTCCCATGTTCCCCCGCAACGCTGCGGTCCCGTGCGTGCGGTAGAATATTGCGTTTCATAAATTAGTTGTTTGTCTATGTCTTGTATAATATGGGAGACGCTTGGGGGTGTGGTAGATTTCCAGGATCTCGCTATTACCCTCTGTGCTGTCAGTAGTATATGATATATTAATTTCTTTATTGCCACAGGCAAGTCAGAGGGAATGTCCAATAGGAGAAATGTCAAAGGCTCTAAGGTAATATCGGTTTTAGTAGTGTGGGTTATAAGTTGTCGTACCTCTTTCCAGTACCTCTCCAGTTTCGGGCATTTCCACCAAATATGTAGGACTGAGCCCAGGTCTTCCGCACATCTCCAGGAAGTCGGGAGCGTGTGGGGGTACAACCTGTGCAGGCGGGTAGGCACCATATACCACCTATAGATCGTTTTTTGGTGTTGTTCAATAAG
Organism: Pelobates cultripes; assembly: GCA_933207985.1. Classification (NCBI taxonomy): domain Eukaryota; kingdom Metazoa; phylum Chordata; class Amphibia; order Anura; family Pelobatidae; genus Pelobates; species Pelobates cultripes. The sequence continues at coordinate 290,132,053 of OW240912.1, forward strand.
AGGGGCCGATTTCACCAATTTCCTTACAGATGTTACTATGTGTTTCCATTTGTGCTCTGGTATAGTAACGTTCAGGTCCGCCGACCAGTGCTGTGCCTGGGTGGAGCTATGAAACGGCTGGTATGGTTGGATGCTTTTGTAACATTCAGATAGCGGTTTAAATTTAGGTGGGGGTATCCCTGTAATCCCTATTTTTTCCCAGGTCGAGAGTTCTCCACACCTGTCTTGTCTCTGTGTCTGTTCTTTGTTGTGCTTGTGTAAAAAGGATTGTAGTTGGATGTAGGAATATTGGGACGTGGGTGGCATTTTGTATAGGCGGCATAGTTCTGAAAAGGGCAACAGTTTGCCCGCTTTGTGTATGTGTGCCAGGTGAGTGGCTCCCCTTTCTTTCCATGGTGCTGCGTGGAACGTGGGGATACAATACGTTAGTGCCTCGGTAGGGGTTGCTAAAGATAGTGGACATTGCGATTCAAAGCCCGGTCTGTATATGTCCCAGGTACTTAGTGCTAAGCTAAGTTGTGTGGGCATGGTCGGGGTAGTTGGTCTAGTGGTTTTCCGTAGCCACATGAGGTTAGTGACTCGAAGGGGGGCTATAGCTTGGTTTTCCATTCGTACCCACTGAGGTTGGCCCTTCGTGGTAAGGTGTGCTAGCAGCGATGTCAGGATCGCAGCTTGGTGGTATGTTTTAATATGTGGGAACGCCATCCCGCCTTTGCTCGCTGGGGCCATTAATATTTTTTGAGAGATTCTCGCCCGTCCCATGCCCCAGGTGAATTGTAACATCTTAGCTTGTATATTTTTGAAATATGCATTCGGTGCTCTCCATGGGAGGTTTCTAAATAGGTATTGGAGTTTTGGCAATATGGTCATTTTAAGTGCTATTATGTGCTCCGCCCAAGATAAGAAAAGGTGTCCCCAGCCCTTCAGGATTTCAGAACATTCTTTCCAGACCCCATTATAGTTAGAAGGAAACATATCGTTCGGATTTTTAGTAAATGTTAGGCCCAGGTATTTTATATTTCCAGTTCTCCATTCAAATGGGAATTCTCTTCGCAGTCGTGTCAAGACTTGTGGGTCCAGGCGAAGACCCAATGCTTGTGTTTTGGTGGCATTTAGAGAGTAATAGGACATCGCCCCGTATTCTGTGATGAGCTTCATTATATTAGGTAGGGATTTGTCCGGGTTTGTGACATATAGCAAGATGTCGTCCGCAAATGCGCTAATTTTTATTGTCCGCCCATGCCAATCTACCCCGTCTATTGCTTGGTGCATTCGAATCACTGCAAGTAACGGCTCTAAAGCTAACACGTAGAGCAGGGGTGACAAGGGACACCCCTGTCTCGTGCCGTTCGTAATTTTGAAGGGTGCGGACAAAAACCCAGCCTGCAGGACTTGGGCTGAGGAGTGTGAATACAAGGCAAATATCTGGGTAATGAATTGATGCGGAAATCCGAACCGTTCTAGTACCCGGCGGAGGAAGGGCTAGCCCAGGCGGTCAAAGGCTTTCTCAGCGTCTAAGGCCAGTAGTAGACCCCCCGGGCCGGCCCCCCGCATCTTCTCCAACACCAGGGATAGCTTTCTGGTGTTGTCCGTCCCCTGTCTCCCCAACACGAACCCCGTTTGATCATCGTGAATCAGTGTTGGAAGGATTTTACTCATTCTAGTGGCTAATATTTTAGCATAGATCTTAGCATCTGAATTTAACAATGAGATGGGTCTAAAATTTTTACATTGGTCTGGGGGTTTCCCGGGTTTGGGCAAGGTTACTATTGTGGCTAGGAGCATCTCGGTGGGGAGTTGGCCCGTGTCCGTCGCCGTCCGGAACGTCCGCACCAGCCACGGGCCAAGTATGTCCGCAAAAGTTTTGTAGTACAGATTGGACAGACCATCTGCTCCCGGAGATTTTCCGGCGGGCAGCTGTTTGATGGTGTCTAGAACTTCATCTACGGTGATTGGTTCCAGTAGTGCGGAGAGTTGGGTCTGGTCTAGCCTCGGGAGGGGGAGCCCTGTCAAATAGGAGCGAATCGAGTTGTCATCTAAGGGGGCCATGCCCGGCTGGTCCCCCATATTGTAAAGGCCTGCATAGTAATTTGCGAACTCTTGTGTTATCTCCATGGGGTTTTGTATTTTTTTACCCGCTACGGTGTGCAGGTGGGCTATCTTGGACGTTGCTAGTCTCGCCTTTAGGCGGTTGGCTAGATATTTTGTGGCTTTTCCGCTATGATGATAGGATGTTGCCCTCAACCTTTGTAAAAAATAGGCGGTTTTTGCTGCGTTCAGTTCTGTTAATTGACTTGTTAAGGTTTGCACCTGTTTGGCCAGAGCCGGGGATGGGTTTAATTTGTTTTGGGTCGTCGCTACCGCCAGTAGCTTCTGGCATTCTAGTTGGGTTTTTTGCCTACTCTTCTTGAGATATGAGGAGCGTCTAATAAAGAGACCCCGCGCCACAGCTTTGTGTGTGAGCCACACGGTTTGGTCGGGTACGTCTCCCCCAGAGTTTGCCTGGAAATATTCTTCCAGGTCTGTCTTCACCTGTTGTAGGAATGTGCTGTCGCTTAACAGCGACTCATTTAACCGCCAAGTCCCCCTCCCCTTAAATTGGAAGGAGTCAAACAGCTCTAGGTATACAGGACTATGGTCCGACCAGGTTATATCACCAATACTGCAGGTCGAAACTTGTGCTAGTGTTTGTTGGTCTACATAGAAAGTGTCAATCCGGGTGTAGGTGTTATGTACTCTCGAGTGGAACGTGTAGTCCCTCTCCCCAGTGTGGAGAACTCTCCAGCTATCATATAAGTTGTGTAGTGTAAGTTTTGCGTTCAGCTGTTTGCATGTGGATACCATTTGTCTTCTCCTCACACCCTGGGGTACTGCTGTTGCATCTTCCTCAGGAGACGTAATAAAATTAAAGTCTCCACAAAGGATTAACCCCCCTAGCTTGTGTTGTTCAATTTTCTGCATAAGGCGACGGAGAAATACCTCTGCTCCCGTGTTAGGGAAGTATGTCGAGACCAGGGTGTACTGAGCGTTATTGAAGAGGCCTGTCAAAATGATAAACCTACCCTGTGGGTCTACCAGTTTTCCCTGCTCTATAAATGCCACATCTTTGTGGATGAGAATGGACGTCCCTTTGGTCTTATTCGCCGAGACCGCATGGTATTGAGATGGAAAGTGTTTAGTAAATAATTCGGGGGTCTTAGTGTTTTTTAAATGTGTCTCCTGGATACAGGCAATATCAATTCTTTTCGTCTTAAGCTCTTGTAGCAAGAGGCGTCTTTTACCTGGGGTGTTCAACCCCTTTACATTATAAGTCAAGATTTTCATATTGGGTCAATGGTGTCTCTGGAAAACGATATGCTAGGTCGTGTCTCATCTGTGTGGAATAGTGACCTGGGGTTTTGGTTGTATGCCCATTGCCAGTAATGCTTATGGGAATGTTCCCGTTGGAGGTGTACCGTGTTTTTGTTTTGTATGTCTTGGGGTGGTGCAGGAGGGGTAAGGGTGGGTCAAAACAGTCCATGGGTGATGTACCCAGTAGGGCTCCCATAACCGGGGCCTCGGTCCGCGATCTAGCCAGTAGATGCGGGTGGTGGGGGGGGGGTGCAGGTGAATCCGTCTAACATGTCGGTCATTCACCTAGAGACCTTAGAGCAGTGTGCAGTTAAATGCATGCAAACTAGTTAAATGATTAATACCGTAACATACATTGAAATAACCAATACAGTTCAATGACGCCTGCGGCATAGCCCCTATGGGCATTTGCAGCTAAGGCGTCTGTGGCTAACACCATCTTGTACACAGTCTATTCCTCTATACCGTACAAATTGCGTATTAGGCAGAGTCAGATTCTAACCAGCTGTATGTGCTGCTGACTTAATGAGTCTAGAGCTTGTAGTGCCTATGTTAAGTAGTATGTGTACTGCGTTCTAAGACGAAAATGTCTTTTGGCTTTATAAAGTATCTTATACCAGTCCGCGTTTTTTGGGCGTAGAGGTGTGTGTGTTATATAGTTACGTATATCCCTGGTGCTTCATTGGGTTGACCATTCCGGCTGCAATCTTGGGACCTTTGCCGCTTTTGTGGGTTCAGTGGGTGGGAGAGGTAGTCCCCAATAAATTATAGTTTATTTTAATAGTACATTCAGCAGTCCAATTTTTACAGCCACAGTTCCTCTTTACCATGTTAATTTAGTTGAAACAATTAACAAGTGAAATAATTTGTAATCTTTTAAACATCAGGTGAGTCAAAGTAAGTAACAAGCTTTCTGTGGAGAGAGTCTTGTTTAAGATGTGAACGGTTTTCTAATGTGTTGAATAGATGTGTTTTTGCTTTGTTACATAGTTGTAACATCAAGTGCAGCCTTCCTCACATTTGTTTTTTGCTGTTGATCCAAAAGAAGGCAAAAAACCCAGTTTGAAGCATTTCCAATTTTGCAACAAGCTAGGAAAAAAATTCCTTCTTGACTCCAGAATGGCAGTCAGATTTATCCTTGGATCAAGCAGTTATTACCCTACATTGAAAGATTATATCCTTTAATATTCTGTTTTTGCAAGTATGCATTTAGTTGCTGTTTGAACATCTGTATGGACTCTGATAAAACCACTTCTTCAGGCAGAGAATTCCACATCTTGATTGTTCTTACAGTAAAAAAAAATATTTCCTTTGCCTTAGACGAAATCTTCTTTCTTCCAGTCTAAACGCATGACCTTGTGTCCTATGTAAAGTCCAGTTTGTGAATAGATTTCCACACAATGGTTTGTATTGGCCCCGAATATATTTGTATAATGTTATCATATCCCCTCTCAGGCGACGTTTTTCTAAACTAAATAGGTTTAAATTTGTTAACCTTTCTTCATAGCTGATATGTTCCATTCCTTTTATTATTTTTGTAGCCCGTCTCTGCACTTTTTCTAGTGCCATAATATCCTTCTTTAGAACAGGTGCCCAAAATTGCACAGCATATTCAATATGTGGTCTTACCACTGATTTAAATGTTTTGTGAAACATTTAATGAACATTAGTTAATGAACATTAAACCCAAATTTATGATACTCTGAGTATCGGGGGTATCACAGCACATGTTTCAAAAGCATGTACAGAGGAAGCATGCAACTTGTGCACTTAAGAAAAAAAGAAAGATTTTAAACATAGATGCCAATGCTTAAAATAATCCAAGCATAAGAGTGCTTTTAGAACAGATGGAACATTAAACTGGCACAATTGTTCACAGTCGTGGTATGAAAATAATGATGAAGATTTCATGCAAACACATTACTGCCCATTTTAACAGATATTATACATATGATGACAATTTGACAATATTACAGAAAAAGTCTAACACATCTCCTTTTGTCACAAACCTAGCAGAATATATACAAATTTCACTCTCTATATGAATTTAAAAAAAATCTAACTCTATTGGTTTCATTTTTCTATTTGCATTGAAATATGACATTCTGCTCAAGGTGGAATTATAATTCACCTCTACATGTGGAACCCTCTAAGGCAGAGTATGACACAAATGTTATAAATAGCTGGTGTAAATGATGATAAATACATTTTATGGTTCTGCAAGTCAAGCTTCATTCAAATCATATACTTCATTTTATTTACAAGGCAAACAAATAACCTTCTTAGAGCTGTGTCAATACTTAATGTATCCAGAATCTATATTATCCTGCAATTCTTTCTCATCTTAAAAGAGCGCCATCTGCTGGACAGGTAAATACTGTGATTTAGAGAATTCTCTTTGGCACGGATTTCAGGACACTATTTGCTATAGAGGAACCAACCTCGCCACTATGCACTGGAGAAGCCTGGTTGCCAGCCTCCTGCCATGTGACTATGGCCCCTGGGATGTATTGCCCTTTAAAGACATGATTTGGGCATAATGGATTTGTGTTGTGCTGCTGCTAGCCTTTTAAGAACCATCTGGGGACATACTGTGGAGTTACTGGGTGGCCACCATTTCCTGTATCAGAAGCACATGGTGAGAACAATGGATGGCGGCCATTTTAACTCACAGACACTGTGTGGACTTTTCAACACGGTGCCATCACGCCAGTATTTGACATCGTGCGGTGGTTTTGGACTATACAGCAGGGGACACATTATACAGTGATTGTTTTTTATTTAGCCTGTCTATGTTCTGCAGAATCTGCATTAAACTGTATTTTCCAAAGTACTGAACGGATCTGGGTGAATTTTGGATATGTGGTTCACCCAGATCCCCCAGTTCCAAGGATATATTTATGGGGTTATTGCATGTTTTGGGGTCCCTGTGATGTGTTTTATGAAACTGTATTTCTCTGGCTGTGATAATTAGATTACCCATTGTATTCAGTAATCATATCACAGCCAGAGGGGAGGATTTTGTGTGGGAGTGTCTTTCTGTAATGTACGTGTGTTATTGGTTGTTATGTAAAACCCTGTGGGCAGTACTAAGTTTGTGGATTGGGAATAAAAGAGGCTGTATGTGCCAGTACAGGAGTTCCTGTTTTAACCCTCAAAGTGAAGTGTCGTCTCATTATTGGGGGAAGGATTTATTGTATGCTGTTCCAGTTTGACTGCTAGGAGAGTAAACCTATTCGTATGGTTCCTATTCAACTGTCTACAGCATTCATATGCTTGGGAGAATTTATTGGTTTCTCCGGTTCGGTGATTGTGGTGTCTGCCAGAGTGCTTGGAGTCCTCAGGAAGCGCTAGGAGCATCCTTCAACGGAGGTACCCAGTCGGGGTGCCAGGTAATCCGTTACA
>OW240912.1:290138908-290157826 GCA_933207985.1 Pelobates cultripes
TGACCTACTAGAACTGGACGAAATGGATAGGTCCATGGAGGTAACAGAACCTCTTGCACCTGTCAGCGAGGAAGATGAAATTTCTGCCATTGTACAGCGGAGATTAGCTTGGTATCCAGAAAGATCCACGGAGCTAATAAACCAGCTGCTCCGGGAAACAAGGGAGGAGATACAAACTAAGAGGGGACAAGAAGCGGAACTGGTAAGAGCTAGACAGCCCATTACACAGGCAGTTCCTACACCCCCACCCGCTGCTACAGGGAGGAAAATACCGTTCACTGCATTTAAAGCGTTTGTAGAGAATGAAGAAGAAATTGATGGATATTTAGCGGACTTTGAGAGACAATGCTCGCTACACCAAGTACCACCAGACCAATGGGTTACTATTCTGGCTGGAAAGCTCTCAGGAAAAGCAAATGAGGCTTTTAGGGCACTTACTACGGAAGATATAACGCAGTATCAACGGGTGAAAGCTGCACTACTCACCCGATATGCGGTCACCCCAGAAGCATATCGCCGTCGCTTCCGGGAGTCCAAAAAGAAGGCAGTGGACTCCCACATGGAATGGGCAAACAAGATACAGCGGGTGGCAACACACTGGGTGCGAGGGTGCAATGCTAACACCGGAGAAGAAATATTACAGTTGTTCCTGATGGAACACTTCTTTCAAGATCTGGCTGCAGATATACAGGACTGGGTCAGAGATCGGCGCCCTGCCAATTTAACTGAGGCAGCGCGACTAGCAGATGAGTATGCAGAGACAAGGAAGGTGAGCCAAAGTAACACACGACCAGCCCCTAGAGCAGAGGCCCGCACTCCAACCTACCCTGCACGCACAGAATTTCGGGCCCCAGTACCCCCAGGGCCTCCACGTCCCCAGGGGCATAACAACCATCCCCGGGAATCTTACAAAGTAACGTGCCATCGCTGCGGCAACACAGGACATATTGCCCGGTATTGCCCGTTGGGATCAGCCAATAATAACTGGAGGCGCCCACCTAACACCGAAAGCACACCGCCACGTCCAGCGGCTGCTCACTGCCTAGAAATTGAAGGAAGCCCTGAAGAGTGCTTGGGAATATTATATGAGGCCAACCCCATACAAGCAGCTTCCCCAGATAATCGTCAGCATCACCGTCAGGAGGTGCGTGTGAACGGACAGATAGCACAAGGCCTAAGAGACACTGGCGCTACCATTACCCTAATACAGAAACACCTTGTAAAACCAGAACATGTGTCAAATCGTACCGTGGCTGTTCGTGTCGCAGGGGGAGCTGTTTTTCGCTTACCCACCGCCAGGATACACTTAGATTGGGGAGCCGGGTCAGGAAAGACCACGGTGGGCATCATGGACAATTTACCCGCCGAGGTCGTATTGGGCAACGATATTGGCCCTCTAGCTTCAGCATTTTTACCCACTACTGCTGGTGCTTGCCCCGTGACCACCCGCTCACAGACCCGTATCGAGGACGATCCTACAACAGGTCAGGAGACCCAGGTAAGCCACAAGCAGACACCCCACACTAACATTACAGAGAGACCCATAGCTTGGGACACCCCAGAAGAATTTGGGAGGGAAACTAGGCAGGACCCCACCCTCCAAAAGTACAGGGAACTAGCTGACAGTAGGGGGGACGAGCGAGAACGTTTTGTATGGGAGGGGGACAGGCTATATAGAGTGACCGAAGGCAGGAAGAGAGGCTGTGCCCCCTCGCAGAAGCGCCAATTAGTGGTACCCAGAAAGTACCGGTGGGAGCTTCTCCGAATTGGCCACGACATTCCGTTGGCAGGGCATCTAGGGGGTAACCGCACAACCTTCCGGATCACCCAGACCTTCTTTTGGCCAGGGATCTCGAAAGATGTGCGCCGTTACTGCAGCACTTGTGATGTATGCCAGAGGGTGGGAAAGAGAGGGGATCACCCCAAAGCCCGACTGTTACCCATGCCAGTGATCGAGGAACCATTTAGCAGAGTGGCAGTCGACCTAGTGGGACCCCTACCTAACCCCAGTCCCTCTGGTAAGAAATATATTCTTACTGTAGTAGACTATGCTACCCGCTACCCAGAAGCCGTCGCTCTGACGAATATCCAGGCTGACACTGTCGCCAGTGCTCTAGTTGGGATCTTCACCAGAGTAGGATTTCCCCGGGAAATCCTGTCGGACCGAGGGACCCAGTTCACCGCAGACCTAACTCAGCAGTTATGGAAGGCCTGCGGTGTCCAATCCCTCCTTAGTTCCCCGTACCACCCTCAAACTAACGGTCTCTGTGAACGCTTTAATGGTACCCTAAAGCAACTACTGCGTACCTTCACAGCGGAATACAGGGACTGGGAGCGATTCTTGCCACACCTCTTGTTTGCATATCGAGAGGTGCCGCAAGAATCCACAGGATTCTCCCCATTCGAATTGCTCTACGGACGGCGGGTACGAGGCCCCCTCGACCTGATCCGAGAGCACTGGGAGGGAGAGACAGAACATGAGGGGGTCCCCATCGTACCATATGTACTGGAGATGCGGGACCGCATGGGGCACCTAGGCAGGATGGCCCGAGAACATCTCCAGGCGGCCCAAGGCCGACAGAAACATTGGTACGATCGGAGCGCGAGATTGAGAACCTTCCAGGTGGGACAGAAAGTCCTAGTACTTAGACCCGTTAAAGGGAACAAATTACAAACCTCCTGGCAAGGCCCTTACAAGGTGGTCGCACAGATCTGTGACACCACCTATGTAATTGCCAGTAGCAAGGACGAGAGGATACAGAAGTCCTTCCATATAAACTTACTGAAAGAGTACCAGGAAAGGCCCGAAGACATAGCAGCCATATGTATCCCGGCCACTGAGGACCCGGACAGTCTCCCCATCCCGGATCTACTAGCTAACCCCGAGTCTAAAACCTTGCTGAACACTGTACAGCTAGGGGAGCGACTAACGCCCACCGAAAGAGAGCAACTCCAGCAGATGCTAGCTGCAAAAAGATTGACGTTTTCCCAGGAACCCGGTTACACACCTTTAGCGACACATTACGTAGAGACCCCAGGACAAAACCCTCTCCGACAGACTCCCTATAGAATTCCCGAAGCCGTGAAAGAGGAGATGAGAAAGGAGATTCAGGAAATGTTAAAGCTAGGAGTTATAGAACCCTCCGACAGCCCCTGGGCATCCCCAGTCGTCCTAGTCCCCAAAAAGGACGGAACGACCCGATTTTGTGTCGACTACCGACGCCTTAACGACAGAACTGTGACAGATGCATACCCCATGCCCCGAGTAGACGAACTATTAGATCGTATTGCTAGGGGACGCTATCTGACCACCATCGATTTGTGCAAAGGGTACTGGCAGATCCCCCTGGCCAAGGACGCTATCCCTAAGTCGGCGTTTGTCACCCCGTTTGGCTTGTACCAGTTCAAGGTCATGCCTTTCGGGATGAAAAATGCCCCAGCTACCTTTCAGCGCTTAGTGGACCGCCTCCTTGATGGCTTCCAGGAATTCGCTTGCGCGTACCTGGATGACATTGCGATCTATAGTGAGACATGGGAAGAACACCTACGACACGTAGAGGCTGTGCTGGATCAGATTAGGGCCGCCGGCCTAACCCTGAAACCAGAAAAATGTAACTTTGGTATGGCTGAAGTTCAGTACTTGGGACACAGAGTGGGGTGTGGGAAACAACGACCAGAACCCGCCAAGGTAGAGGCCGTAGCGAATTGGCCCACCCCTCACACTAAGACCCAGGTATTAGCCTTCTTGGGAACGGCAGGGTACTACAGAAAATTTGTCCCTGACTACAGCGCCATCGCCAAACCTCTGACCGATTTAACGAAGAAAAATTTACCTAGGGTAGTCCTGTGGTCTCCCGCCTGTGACGCAGCATTCCGAACCCTGAAACAAGCTCTGATCAACGCACCTGTTTTGTCTGCCCCCGTCCCTAATAAAAGATTTGTCGTCCACACAGATGCGTCCATGTACGGACTGGGGGCAGTGCTAAGCCAGGTCGGAGAAGATGGGGGAGAACACCCTGTCGCATACCTGAGTAGAAAGCTATTGCCCAGGGAAGTGAGTTATGCGGCAGTGGAAAAGGAATGTCTAGCCCTGGTCTGGGCCCTAAAGAAGCTCACCCCCTACCTTTATGGTCAGGAATTTACCCTGATCACAGACCATAACCCTCTAGTATGGCTGAACCGAGTGGCTGGGGACAATGGACGACTACTGAGGTGGAGCCTAGCCCTACAACCGTATAATTTCTCCATCCAGTATCGCCCAGGCCGGTTCAATGGGAATGCAGACGGACTGTCCAGGCAAACAGAACTTTTACCTTAGAGGCAGACCGGACAGCCCCAAGTTGACCCGAAAAAGGTCAATCCGGGTCTGCCGGAGTGTTCCACAAAAGGGGAGCAGTGTAACAGAACTATGCTGTATGCCTGGGCCAGTGAACTAACCAAAATCAGCAGGAATTCGTCACATTTAGTGCATTTCAACCATTCGAATGGATTCGCATGAATTCCCTGTGTAAAGTATAGGTGGCCGCCATTTCGGGACTTTACACGTGGCCGCGGCCATCTTACGTGCGAACAGCGGTGTTTGCCTGTCGACGCGTGGAACTAAAATCGGATACGCAAACAGGCGAACACCGCTGAGTCCTCCATACCTCCAGAAGTTCGCACGGAAACTACCGAATCACCGGACGTTCGGTAGTTATGTTCAATCATCTATGGGGATTGCGGCGAACCCCGAGATTCGAATGGATGGCAAGAATTTCAGACCTTTTTACCAGGCGAACGGAGACCGACCGCAAGGCCAAAACTCATGGAACTATTTTCGGCTAGTTGGTCTGTGCGGTCGGTCAAAACTTTGGAACTCTGTATCTCCCGAACTATTCATCCGAATGGGCTGATTTTTGGACATGTTGGTCCCCTGAATGAGAGCTATCAAGCGACCCCGGATTTAAAGCTGTACCCCCTGTTTTTGGGGAACATCCAGAACTGGGGTAAAATGTTGTACGTTTTAATTATGTTATATGTTATCTGAGGGGAGGAGACGTGGGGGTGTTACCAGGTATATGATTGGGTGTTTTTATCCTCCCCCTGGGAGTATCCTGTGTGTACCTGATCCCAATAAAAGCAGGCTGGGTGTTCCAGTCCTCAGATCTTCTTGACCCTGCAAAACGTAGCCTTGTCTCGTTCTTGGAAGGGGATTATTTGGGAATGTTATTCTGCTCCTGCTACAGCTGAACCTGACTTTTACTCTGGATATCGTGAATGGGATTATACCAGCTTACTTCTCCACAGCAGCTTGCAGGGAAAAAGGACGTCTCCAACGGCCGATACCCTCTCTCTACCAGGGTAGCCGTTACAAGCCCCCCTTGCATCCTCCTAAATATAGTAAATTTTACTTTTATCCAAGTGTGCAGCTGCTGTCTCTGCCCCTGATCTGTCTGCTTGGCTGACATAATCAGAAGTTTTTCTCTGAGTCAATCACAATGCTTTTCCATAGGATTGGCTGAGACTGTCAAGGAGGCAGATCAGGGGCAGAGCCAGTAGATGTATTTTAGATTTGTGCTGCCCTAGGCATGACAAAACTCTGCCCCCCCTCCTCCTCCCCAAATGCATTTTTACCCCTCCCCTTCCTGCCAAGGCCACACCTCTTCATGTTTAACACAAACACACAGTTTGACAGACACCCACTGACAGGCACACACTCTCAGATACATTTACAATGACATACATTCACTGACACACATTCACTAACAGACGCACACTCACAGGCATATTCTGACAGAGACATACACTGACTAACAGATACACACTGAAAGACACACACGCACTCACAGGCACACACTGACAGACGCACACATTCACTCACACAGACACACTGACTGGCACACTCACTAAGATACACACTCACTCACAGACATACACTGACACACACATTCATTCACAGACACAAACATTCACTCACTCACAGACACACACACACACACACACACACACACATTCACTTACTCACTGACACCTTGATACTCACACACTTACAAATTAAGTGGATTTGTAAGAGTTAATTCGGTCTTCCTGCTCAGCTCCCTCGCACTACTTAGTGATGCTGGGAGCCGGAGTGATGTCATATCACTGTGGTGCACGCGAGGGAGCTTAGCAGGAAGAGCCCAGGGGACAGTGCTCCCTTGCCGCCCACCCATACTATTAGCAGCTGAACGCCTCAAGGGGGTCCTGAGATGTTAGCCTTGTTAGCCTCGTTAACCATACAGCACAAGCCCTGGCTCTATGAGCATCTCCTCATAGAGAGTAAAGTTCAGGGTCTCCATGCACAGGGTGGAGATACTAAATGACAGTGCTGCACTGCCCCAGGAAGCACCTCTAGTAGCCATCTGAGGAGTGGCCAGTTAAGGTATCCCTGTGCTGTAATGTAAACACTGCATTTCCTCTGAAAAGACAGTGTTTACTGCAAAAAGCCTGAAGGGAATGATTATACTCACCAGAACAAACACAATAAGCTGTAGTTGTTCTGGTGACTATGGTGTCCTTTTAAAGGGTACATCATTATGATTGGAGCAGCATGACAAACACATGGGATGAGAATTAAAAATGATGTGTGGGTATTTTCACATGGTGAGGTTTAGGGATATGTCTGTGCCCCCAAACTGAAGAGTGAAAATTTCTAAACTTCATAGGTTTTAATAGAAACATAGAAACATAGAATGTGACGGCAGATAAGAACCATTCGGCCCATCTAGTCTGCCCAATTTTCTAAATACTTTCATTAGTCCCTAGGCCTTATCTTATAGTTAGGATAGCCTTATGCCTATCCCACGCATGCTTAAACTCCTTTACTGTGTTAACCTCTACCACTTCAGCTGGTAGGCTATTCCATGCATCCACTACCCTCTCAGTAAAGTAATACTTCCTGATATTATTTTTAAACCTTTGTCCCTCTAATTTAAGACTATGTCCTCTTGTTGTGGTAGTTTTTCTTCTTTTAAATATAGTCTCCTCCTTTACTGTGTTGATTCCCTTTATATATTTAAATGTTTCTATCATATCCCCCCTGTCTCGTCTTTCCTCCAAGCTATACATGTTAAGATCCTTTAACCTTTCCTGGTAAGTTTTATCCCGCAATCCATGAACCAGTTTAGTAGCCCTTCTCTGAACCCTCTCTAAGGTATCAATATCCTTCTGAAGATACGGTCTCCAGTACTGTGTACAATACTCCAAGTGAGGTCTCACCAGTGTTCTGTACAATGGCATGAGCACTTCCCTCTTTCTACTGCTAATACCTCTCCCTATACAACCAAGCATTCTGCTAGCATTTCCTGCTGCTCTATTACATTGTCTGCCTACCTTTAAGTCATCAGAAATAATCACCCCTAAATCCCTTTCCCCATATGTTGAGGTTAGAACTCTATCAAATATTCTGTACTCTGCCCTTGGGTTTTTACGTCCAAGATGCATTATCTTGCACTTATCCACATTTAATGTATTTTCTTTTCTTTCTTTTAAATCAGTTTTATGACCATTTTTAGATAACAATGAAATAGTGTAATTTGTATATATTTCTGTTACACATCATACCTTAATGTGTTCCATGCCCTTCCTCACATTTCCTTTCTCTGGATCCTCCTCCTGTGTCTCCAGCCTGCTGCCTGTCAGCCAGAGCCAACGCTGTGTGTGCAGGAGATATTATCTCCCACAGTATAGGCTCTGACCGCAGACAGCCTCAGGGGTTACTATAGGACACTGCCGGCGCATTCACAGTGCATGTAGTGTCCTGATACTACGTTTGAAGTCTTCAGCTAAACGTGAAGACGTCAAATGTGAGTGCTGAACATCAGGCAGTACCTAACTAGGAAGTCCCTCTAGTGTCTCAAGCAGGGCAAATCAAAGAAGACTTCAGGAAGAGCACAGGCGGAGGACGTCCAGGAGGTGGGTGTTACGCGAAGGGTAACACCCATGGAGCATGATGATGGCGGCGCTGGAACGGAGGAAAATGAAGTAAATCTCTCTATTTTGCATTGAATACACCACATATATGTGATATTTGGTGTATTCAACATATACGGGAGCGATTTCAGGTTAGTTTTTTTCACAACAAGTTCACTTTAAATAAATCCTTCCACTCACCTCCTTGTTCTCCTAAATCTGAGCCTCTTTCAGTCTTCCCTCTTGAGGACTATAATGCATTAAAGTACTGTGAAAGAAGAACATGTAGTTATATATATTATATTCACTGCATAGATCAGTTGTGAGATAAATAGGTTTTCTTTATCAATGTGAAATTCAGAAAAATGCACCCATTTTTAGAACCACTCTATAATGCATTTGCAATGCAATGCATATTTGCCACGCTAGTGTAAAATCAGTTAATAAAATAGTAATCTAGTAAACTGATCTAGTAAGCGTTATAAGAATTGTGATGATAGAATGATCAAACTTTTAGTAGAAGTAAAGGAAAATCTTGTGGGGGTGTGCAGACACCAGAGAATGAAACTGTACCATAGAGAATCAAGGCAAAAAGTCTCGCTGGGACATCTGATTGGATGTGATTCTCTGACAGATTTCATGAACTTGTTTTCCAGCCAGAGAGATTCTATTTATAAGCAGAGAATCCAAGAAGAAGTTGCTGACATGGCTAATTGAGCTTTCAAAAGCGTGATTAGTAGCATGTGATCCTTTCCTGACTTTCTCTATATGCTGCAGTTCCACTCTGTGTGCAGTAAATAAGTCAACAGGTATGAATTGGAACTTGTTACAAAAACAAATATGACTTTTTCTACTTTGTAACAGGTACTTGGATATATTTTATAAATATATATATTGGCAACCCAGACTGGATTACCCTAAGGGCTAGCTAGGCAGCCATCTACAACCCTATAATACCATTTTGTGGTTTGTTTACGGTTTAAAGCCCAAAAATCACTTGTCCTAATGGAAACATTTTATGAAAATGAATTCTGTTCCAAATGGCAGTTCTCCAATAGCAGTCGATCCAACCAAATCTGTGTAATTTATTATTCAGTCGGAAGTGTTCAGAATGTGTACAAAGTACTGATTTTAAAGAGAATCAGGACCAAATCCAACCAGCAGGATGCATTACAGCAGAGGCATGCAAACTGTGGCATTCCAGATGTTGTGGACTACATCTCCCATAATGCTCTTAAAGCCATACTGCTGGCAAAGCATCAGGGGAGATGTAGTCCACAACATCTGGAGTGCTGAAGGTTGCCTACTTCTGCACTTCCTGAGCAACAACTGAGTAAAGCCCTCTCATGCAACGATGCAGCTCAAAGAAAAGCATTTACTTTCCTATGAGAAGTATTTAGATGTGCATGCACATCAGTCCCCAATGCTCCTCTATGAGGAGACTTGGATTTGTCATTGGTGAGAGAGCTGGATGACATCACAGAAGAAGTTGTCTCACTGCTGTAGAAAAGGTAAGTAACGGGAGACTTAAAACTAATTCACAACTAGGACACTAATAACTACAGGTTTGTATTCCTAACACTACATAGTGTTACTTTAATTAAATAAGTTTCAGACTGTTCTGTTTGATCAACCTCACCTGTAAATTTGTAATACATTTTTTTTAAAATTAACCCTTTAATTTTATTATACTCTGGTCTGTAACTTGAGATATTTTTAGGTTATTTTAGGATATTTTTTTTTAGTTTGGCTAGGTAGGAGGAGAAAAAAAAAATGCCTTTTGCATCATGGCATGTAATTATTCTCCAAATGAGATTATAACATGTGAATAAAAGAGAAATACTTTGGGCACAATTTATAGTGACACTCTTACATCCTCCGCTATAGAGCCCAGAAGTGAGGCTTTTAGTTATGGTGCTCCCAGCTTACCACCATCAGTAAAGAGTAACGCATAATCAGTATCAGATAGTGATGTCGCGAACACAAAATTTTTGGTTCACGAATAGCGAACGCGAACTTCCGCAAATGTTCGCGAACCGGCGAACCGCCATAGACTTCAATGGGCAGGCGAATTTTAAAACACACAGGGACTCTTTCTGGCCACAATAGTGATGGAAAAGTTGTTTCAAGGGGACTAACACCTGGACTGTGGCATGCCGGAGGGGGATCCATGGCAAAACTCCCATGGAAAATTACACAGTTGATGCAGAGTCTGGTCTTAATCCATAAAGGGCATAAATCACCTAACATTCCTAAATCACAATGGATATGGATTGACACCTGACATATGACATATTGACACCTTGACATATGGATTCACACCTGTCCTCAGAGACCCTGATACACACTGACACAGAGCAGAATAGGGACTGTTCCCCCTACATAGGGTCACTTGGCAGATATGGATTGACACCTGTCCTCAGGATCCCTGATACACACTGACACAGAGCAGAATAGAGACTGTTCTCCTACATAGGGTCACTTGGCAGATATGGATTGACACCTGTCCTCAGGACCCTGATACACACTGACACAAAGCAGAATAGGGACTGTTCCCCCTACATAGGGTCACTTGGCAGATATGGATTGACACCTGTCCTCAGATCCCTGATACACACTGACACAGAATAGAGACTGTTCCCCTACATAGGGTCACTTGGCAGATATGGATTGACACCTATCCTAAGGATCCATGATACACACTGACACAGATCAGAATAGGGACTGTTCCTCCTACATAGGGTCACTTGGCAGATATGGATTGACACCTGTCCTCAGAGACCATGATACACACTGACACAGAGCAGAATAGAGACTGTTCCCCCTACATAGGGTCACTTGGCAGATATGGATTGACACTTGTCCTCAAAGCCCCTGATACACACTGACACAGAGCAGAATAGAGACTGTTCCCCCTACATAGGGTCACTTGGCAGATATGGATTGACACCTGTCCTCAGAGACCATGATACACACTGACACAGAGCAGAATAGAGACTGTTCCCCCTACATAGGGTCACTTGGCAGATATGGATTGACACCTGTCCTCAGAGATCCCTGATACACACTGACACAGAGCAGAATAGGGAATGTTCCCCCTACATAGGGTCACTTGGCAGATATGGATTGACATCTATCCTAAGGATCCCTGATACACACTGACACAGAGCAGAATAGGGAATATTCACTAAATGCCAAACATTGTTATACAGGGGAATATTCAGTAAATAAGGATAAGGGGGGACCTACGGTCCTCCCCACTCAGCCCCCACCCCTGCACGGTGGGTGGGGGCCATAAATCTCAATGGGGGGGACCTACTGTCCTCCTGCCCGCCCCCACCCCTGCACGGTGGGTGGGGGCCATAAATCTCAATGGGGGGGGTGAACCTACTGTCCTCCCGCCCGCCCCCACCCATGAGCAGTGGGTGGTGGCCATAAAAATAATGAGGGGGGGACCTACTGTATGATGTTGTATCGATCAGGTAGTGTAAGGGTTACGCCCGCTTCACAGTGACAGACCAAACTCCCCGTTTAACGCACCGCAAACAGTCCATTTGCACAACCGCCAGCCCCCATTTGCACTGGGTTGGATACCAAGAAGCTAGCCATGTCCCGTTCCTTATTTTGCGATGTGCCGAAGGTCTCTTCCTCCACCCAGCCACGTACAACACCAAGGGTCCCCAAAAGGTGACAACAAGCCCCCTGGGACGCCTGCTGTGTTTGGTCTTCCACCTCTTCAAAGCCACCTTCCTCCTCTGACTCCTTTTCTTCAGACTCCTCTCTGCGTTGCCTCTCTCTGCGATATTATAAGGTGTGTTAAGTAGTACTATTCCTATCAGTTTAATCCCTGTTACGTCCCCTATCAGGGGACATGTATATGGCATCGATTTTAAGAACCGTGAGATGGAAAAAGATGCTTGGTTGGTCCTCCTTCAAATTTGGGGCACTGTGCGTGCAATCTAATGTGCCACCAGATAGGAGTGGTGTGTTAAGTAGTACTATTCTTATCAGTTTAATCCTGTTCGTCCTATCCGTTGATGTGGAGCAAGACGCAGCAGAAGAAGAGGACTCAGCCGAGGAGGTTATGGAAGAGGATGGAGTAGGAGGAGTAGAGGAGGTGGCAGCAGGCCTGCCTGCAAGTCGTGGCGGTGTCACCAACTCCTCCGCAGAGCCACGCATTCCATGCTTGGCAGCCGTCAGCAGGTTTACCCAATGCGCAGTGTAGGGGTGGCCTGCCTCTGCCTGTCATTTTGTTTTCGATTAGTGGTACTATGCGTGCAAGCTACTGTGACACCAGATATGAGTGGCACTGTGAACTGGCAGAGGTTGGCAGAGTACATGCTGTAGAGCCTGACACAGACGCTGGCAGACAACTAACTACTATTCAATCTATAACAGTGAAAAAAGTTTTTTGTTTTTAAATGCAAGTTATTGTGACACCAGATATGAGTGGTGGCACTGACTGGGCAAATGGGCACAGTATCCACTGTGAGCCTGACACAGAAGCTGGCAGCAGTGGCAGACAACTAACTGCTATTCAATCTATAACAGTGAAAAAGTTTTTTGTTTTTAAATGCAAGCTATTGTGACACCAGTGAGTGAGTGGTGGCACTGGGCACAGTATCCACTGTGAGCCTGACACAGAAGCTGGCAGCAGTGGCAGACAACTAACTGCAATTACATTACACAGAAAAAAAAAAAAAAGCAGACTGATGTTCTAGCCCTAAAAGGGCTTTTTGGGGTGCTGTCCTTACAGCAGAGATCAGATGAGTCCTTCAGGACTGTAGTTGACACTGTATACCCTAACCTAGCTATGCATTTCCCTATCTAATCAACAGCAGCTACACTTTCCCTCCTCTCACTAAGCATGCAGCTTGAGAATGAATGTAAAATGGATGTTGTCCAGTAAGTGGGAGGGTCTGCTAGGGAGGATATGCTGCTAATTGGCTGGAATGTGTCTGCTGACTGTGAGGTACAGGGTCAAAGTCTACTCAATGATGACGAATAGGGGGCGGATCGAAACGCGCATATGTTCGCTCGCCAGCGAACCGTTCGGTGCATCACTAATGCCAGACAATATCTATCAGCTAATAATGATTCACACCAATGTAAAAGAAACACTTGGAAACCCACTGACCTGACAGATGAAATCTTAGCACTTCCTTTCAGAGGATACAAAAGCTACTCTACCGCCATCCAGTGCCGGTGCTAGGATTTTAAGTTACACAGGCGAACATGCATTTTGGTGCCCCTCAACCTCCTTTAAAAAAAAAAAATGCATCTTCACCTGTGTGTATTTCCTCCCAAGCCACAGGCATATTTTTTCAGTCACACAGTCATACAAACACAGAAATAATCATACAGAGACATTTAGACACATACAGTCAGTCAGAGACATACAGACATACAGGCAAAGACATACATGCATACAGAGACATGAAGGCATATAAAAACATGCATACATACAGAGGCATACCGTCATACAGACACATACATACATACAGAAACATACATACAAAGACATCCAGGCACATACATACATACATACAAAGACATCCAGGCACATACATACATACATACATACATACAGGCATACAGAAACATACAGGCATGCAGACACATACATACATACAGGCATACAAAGACATGCATGCATACAGAGACATGCATGCATACAGAGACATACTGCCATACAGACACATACATATATACAGGCATACAGAGACATACAGGCATACAGAAACATACATACAAAGACATACAGGCATACATACAGAGACATACAGGCATACAGAAACATACATACAAGACATACAGGCATACAGACACATACAAACATTCATACATAGAGAGGCAAACCGTCATACAGACATACATACATAAACATACATACAAAGACATACAGGCATACAGAGACACACAGACACATACGTACATACAGAGACATAAAGGCATACAGTTACACACATGCATACAGAGACATATATACAGACATTCAGAGACAAACAAACATTTAGTTACATACATGCATGCATACAGATACATACATGCATACAGAGACATACATACATAGAGATAGATACATACATACAGAGACATACATACACAGACATACAGACATACACACATACAGAGACATACATACAGAGACATACATACATACATACAGAGACATACATACACAGACATACAGACATACACACATACAGAGACATACATACAGAGACATACATACATACAGATACATACATGCATGCATACAGATAGATACATACATACAGAGACAGACATACAGAGACAGACATACATACATACAGATACATGCATGCATACAGATAGATAGATACATACATACATACAGAGACATACATACATACAGAGACATACATACATACAGAAACATACATACAGAGACATACATACAGAGACAAACATACATACAAACAGAGACATACTGACATACACATACATACAGACAGAGACATACAGAGACATACAGAGACATACATTCAGACAGAGACATACATACATACATACATACAGAGACATACAGAGACATACAGAGACATACATAGAGACATACAGACATACATTCATACAGACATACATACAGAGACATACACACATACAGAGACATACATACATACATACATACAGAGACATACAGAGACATACATTCAGACAGAGACATACATACATACATACATACATACATACAGAGACATACAGACATAAATACAGAGACATACATAGAGACATACATAGAGACATACAGACACACATTCATACAGACATACATACAGAGACATACATACATACATACATACAGAGACATACAGACATAATACAGAGACATACAGACATAAATACAGAGACATACATACATACATACAGAGACATACATAGAGACATACATAGAGACATACAGACACACATTCATACAGAGACATACATACAGATACATACATGCATGCATACAGATAGATACATACATAGAGATAGATACATACATACAGAGACAGACATACAGAGACAGACATACATACATACAGATACATGCATGCATACAGATAGATACATACATACATACATACAGAGACATACATACATACAGAAACATACATACAGAGACATACATACAGAGACAAACATACATACAAACAGAGACATACAGACATACATACAGAGACATACACACATACAGAGACATACATACAGAGACATACAGAGACATACATTCAGACAGAGACATACATACATACATACAGAGACATACATAGAGACATACAGACATACATTCATACAGACATACATACAGAGACATACACACATACAGAGACATACATACATACATTCAGACAGAGACATACATACATACATACATACATACATACAGAGACATACAGACATAAATACAGAGACATACATAGAGACATACAGACACACATTCATACAGACATACATACAGAGACATACATACATACAGAGACATACAGACATAAATACAGAGACATACATACATACATACAGAGACATACATAGAGACATACATAGAGACATACAGACACACATTCATACAGACATACATACAGAGACATACATACATACAGAGACATACAGACATAAATACAGAGACATACATACATACATACAGAGACATACATAGAGACATACATAGAGACATACAGACACACATTCATACAGACATACATACATACAGACATAAATACAGAGACATACATAGAGACAGACATACATACAGAGACAGACATACAGACATACATACACAGACATACATAATTACATACTTACATCTGTTAAATCTTGTCCCCTGGGTGCATGCTGTCCGGCTCTGTGGAGTCCAGTCCTGCAACCCAGCCCCATCACAGGGCGCCAGCCGCGCTGTGTGGGACACAGGGAGCAGGGATATGATGTCATTCATATCCCCGCCCCCTCCACACAGCCTGCGGCAGACACCAGGATAGGAGGTGGGCGGGCCGAGGCTGAGCTCCGCGGGCGGGAATCTCTGGGCTGCGCTCGGTAGTAACCAGCTGGAGGGGAGCCAGGTGCGCTTCCCTCCTTCCTGTCTGCCTGATGTCGCGCCCCCAGGGCTGGTGCGCCCTAAGGCGGCCGCCTGGGCCGCCTTATGGTAGCGCCGGCCCTGCCGCCATCCACGGCTCATCCACCCTCCTGCTGGTCAAAGGCTCCGAACTTGGAGCACCCTAAGACTGCCACCTGTGCCACCTTATGGTTGCGCTGGCACTGAGTGGAGTGTCCCTTTAATTATGTTTTGGTGTGTAGATCATCCTCTTGCGGTTTCACTGCTCAATTTCCTGCAATTTAGAAATTAAGTCACTTTGTTTATGTCCTAGCCATACCTCCCCTGACAGACTTATACAGCCTCCATACACAATTCCTTTAAAGAGATATACAGGGTTATTCATATAGTGAGAATTCAAAGCAAATTTAAAAAAGTATGGTAATAATAGCCAAAGTAAGTTATGCTATCACTTTGGCTACTTTGGGCTTAAATTTGTCATTCACATTAAATTCTCAGTTTAGTAAATAACCTTGATAAAGTTTAAACCTTTATCATACAGTGTATTTAATTCAGAGTTTCATATTTCTTGCTCTGTTAATAGCATGCAAGAGTCAGCAGGAGCCTTGTGTGTGATTAAAGGGTTACTCCCAGTGATTTGAAGTAGTTATGCTGCCTGGAGCTTCATCCCTCTGTTGCTGGAAGTGTAACGCCATCTCTGGCAGCATCATTGGGGTGTCATCACCTGCTCGGAACTAGAGTTCCAGGCTGGCTAATGTCAATTCTGTACAAATTACGTTGCACAGTCATTAACTGAGAGTGGGCAGCTGGCGCTCTAAGCCAATGAATGGTAATGGCCATGGCTTCTTCAACTCTACAGAAGTGCATCACTTAACCACCAGAGAGCCTTGAGTTAAGAGGAGAAGTAGGTAAGGGGGAAAACTGTTCCTATATGGGTTGTAACCTGGTCTAATTTCCATTACAAGGAAATTGGCAGGTTACTGCTGGCATCATAATACCTTAAGGACGGAGGCTATAGTCCAAGTTTGGAACCAAAACAAAACCTAAAATCTGACCTATATGTCTGCTCAACCATCATTTTTCCTCTTTACTATATCATATGTGCACCGACACTTATTACACATCATTTTGTTCAGGAGAAATAAGGATTTAATTTCACATACAACATTTATAAATGGTACACAATTTAATTTGAATCCAATTTTTAAAAAAGTGTAAGAAATATTGCTAAGTTCTGCATGGCATTTTAACTGTGAATGTTATAATACTTTAAGCATTTGGTGCAATAAAACACACATTTGAATGCTTTTATGTCCCACAAGTACAACAATACCCCTCATGTACAGGTTTTATGGAGTTTTTGGAAAGTTACAGGGTCAAATAAAGAGCTTGCCCATTTTAGTTGTTACACATCTATGTTGCCTTTGAGACCGTCTGTCAACCCAGGAATGAAAATGAACCCCATCATAGCATGCCATTTGCAAAAAAATAGACAACACAGGGTATGTCCTTTTTTTTTTGTAGCTACTTAGTCATAAACCCTGGCCAAAATTAGTGTTTAATATT
Organism: Pelobates cultripes; assembly: GCA_933207985.1. NCBI lineage: Eukaryota > Metazoa > Chordata > Amphibia > Anura > Pelobatidae > Pelobates > Pelobates cultripes. The sequence continues at coordinate 290,156,463 of OW240912.1, forward strand.
AGTTTTTTTGCATTTTTCACACAAAAACAGCACTTTTACTGATGATATAAATCGATATTAAACATTTTTATTGCTCTAAGTCAATCATATTTGTATTCAGCAATGTCTCACGAGAACAGTACAGAACATGGGAAAGTAAAGGGTCAGATATAGGGCATGCAAATTGAATGCTCTTTTATTTATGTCTGGGTTGTCATATATAACATTAGTAATATACGTAAATCGGGTTAATACAAAGTTGGTTGGGGTGTGCCATAACCAACGTACGGGTAGGCCTGTAATAAAAGAGGGCTTGTCTGATAATGCGACCGTTCTCTTCGACCCCCTGCCTTAGCTCATTTACGAATGTGGCAAAATTTTCTTGTTTCTTGGAATGATATTTCTCTGATTATTTTCACCTCTTCTCACCATCACGCTCTCAATCCACACATCAGACAGGCTCCCATCCAGAATGTAACACTTCTGTGAAATCAAACTGTCCACTTAGGAAGCAACACTGAGTGACAATCAATTTCACATGCTGTTTTGCAAATGGGATAGACAACAGGTGGAAATTATAGGCAACTAGCAAGACACCCCCAATAAAGGAGTGGTCCTGCAGGTGGTGGCAGTGCTTTCACTCTAGTGGTAGCATGAGACAGAGTCTACAACCCACACAAGTGGCTCAGGTAGTGCAGCTCATCCAGGATGGCACATCAATCTGAGCTGTGGCAAGAAGGTTTGCTGTGTCTGTCAGTTTAGTGTCCAGAGCATGGAGGCGCTACTAGGAGACCAGTACATCAGGAGATGTGGAGGAGGCCGTAGGAGGGCAACAGCTCAGCAGCAGGACCGCTATCTCCGCCTTTGTGCAAGGAGGAACAGGAGGAGCACTGCCAGAGCCCTGCAAAATGACCTATAGCAGGCCACAAATGTGCATGTGTCTGCTCAAACGGTCAGAAACAGACTGCATAAGGGTGGTATGAGGGCCCGACTTCCACAGGTGGGGGTTGTGCTTACAGCCCAACACCGTCCAGGACGTTTGGCATTTGCCAGAGAACACCAAGATTGGCAAATTCGCCACTGGCGCCCTGTGCTCTTCACAGATGAAAGCAGGTTCCCACTGAGCACATGTGACAGATGTGAGTCTGGAGACGCCGTGGAGAACGTTCTGCTGCCTGCAACATCCTCCAGCATGACCGGTTTGGCAGTGGGTCAATAATGGTGTGGGGTTCTTTGGGGGCCGCTCAGCCCTCCATGTGCTCGCCAGAGGTAGCCTGACTGCCATTAGGTACCGAGATGAGATCCTCAGACCCCTTATGAGACCATATGCTGGTGCGGTTGGCCCTGTGTTCCTCCTAATGCAAGACAATGCTAGACCTCATGTG